>OY756410.1:9866821-11116821 GCA_963576865.1 Anania hortulata
AAAAATTCGTCGAGGAAGTAAACCATCAAGTCATTACTCATTGAAGCAACGTCAATATGAAACCTTGGATTATCATTTGTCGAGCAGTGAGTTTACGTGAGCTGACACAAATGATACTCCTTACCTCATTTTCCCCTCTCATCTCAGGAGGCATATAGCACCCGTACACCTTGTGTTGCTTCTTCGCTTTCTTCTTCTCGGCTCTGGTGAGCCTGTCCCCCGCGCCCTGGCCAGGTCGCCAGCCCATGGCACGCAGCATCTTCACTGCTGCCGTCTCGTGGACTGCTTTGAGAAGCTGTTCTAACACTGGCTCTCCTATTGATAGCGGGATTAATATTAAAAGATAAGAGATAAAGAATGTTTGTGAACTAATATGTTGTGTTTAATAACTGGCAATTATACTATCATTATTACAAATAGTATTGATAGTTTGCATTAAAGTTTATTTCATGCCAATAAAATCATGATAATATGGTGGTGTAATTGTAGAATGTTTTAATATTTATTTTTAACATAAAAAAAATGAATTCCCGTTCTGGGGGTGAGTGAGTTGGACTCGGGCCTTAAGGGCGTCTCTTTAGGGCCGGACATCGGCTTGGGCCGTCGTCTGTAGGGTGGACAGAGGAAAAACGGCCAGGCACGTCTGTGTCGGCCGAAATAAAAGAAAGCACCTTGCACCCGTCGACGAGTGCGGTGACAAAAGAATTTGAATTTTATGACTTTGTAGAATAGTCAGCCGCTCAGCGTACGCATCAAGTTTGTACAAACACGCCTACTCTTTTGTTTACACCAGTGACCCGTGGCTTATTGTACGCTACCGTATTGTCGGTTTTGTTCGGTTACTTTTGTAGACTCTGAACTTTAACGAAACGCACGCCGTACGCTCTGAACGTTAATGCAGACTGAACATCTTTGCATTTGGACGAAAGAAATGGTCACATACCTATAAAACTTTTAACGATAAAATACCGATAAAACCTATATTAACGTTTTTTTTAATATTTTAACGATAAAATGCTCCATAAGTATTGTTTAGTGTGGTATTAACATTTTTAAATTAACGACATTTCAATCAAGCAGCTGTAATGATACTATATTTTTACCGGTATTTTAAGCCCTGCTTTGAACGAAAAATGCAGTCTGAGTTCATGTTCACATTGGGGAGGTAGCGAGCCTACTCACAGTACGTTTGATAAAAATGCTGACATAATGTTACCAGGTATAGGCCCGTCGTGGAACCGCTGCTGCCGCCGCTTTAGCTGCCCCGAGAACTCGCTCTGCGTGCGCATGTGCCGCGGCGCGATGCCGTGCTCGCCGCGGTCTTCTTCGTCCATGAAGTCCTCTGGCCTTTGGGACTGGACCAATAAATATACAGGATGTTCAAAAAATGCCAGCCAAATTTTAAAGGGAGGTCAAGAGTTGAGTATAGAATTAAGAAAACTTATTTAGTTCAGGATTATATATTTAACGTTGAAAAGTAGGTTGCCCGGTCATTGACTGTACTTCAGGTTATTATAGAGGCTGTCCAAAAAATATGACGTTCAAAGATAGACCACCCATAGGAATCGCAGAATCAGTAACATTTTTTTTTTAAATTGAAATGGTACCTATGAAATTGACTTACAAAAAAAATCGATTAACTGTAAAAAAAAATCCTATTTCAGAAACTTTTCTTAGTAATTTAATTATTAATGTCTCCATCAATAATAATTGTATGTCTTCAGATGACTGAAACCAAGAACTAAAATCAAAACTCGAAAATTACACAACATAATTTTGTGGAGTACTGTATCTTTGGACTTCCACTTAACACATTTTTTGAGACACCTTGTATATAGAGAATATTCAATGTGTCCTAGCCACTTCTGTGTCTGACAATAAAACTAATCCAATTGAATTCTTTAATGTAACACACCAATTATCTAACCCCAAACAAAGCAAAGCTTGTACTATGGCAACTTGGGATAGGTTACACAACTGCAATTTAATGTAAGTAATTCAATGCAAATGCATCGAAATCAAGAAATCCATTCAGATTGATCAGTATTAATATCACGTAACCAGGCACTGGAAAAATAGTGACTACATTACTTTGAACCCTAGGGTCCAAGCTTAAGTCAGCAAATTTAAACTTACAGACATCTGTGCCTTCTCTGACCGAGAGCTCTTGAAAGTAGAAGGTGTCCATCCTTCTGGTGTGCCCACTGAGTTCCCATGCCCTGCTGAGAACCCCCCAGTAAAGGCGCCATGAAACCTGCGCCTGCCGTGCGCGTCCACAGCATATTGGTCTGCAGGCTGCTGATATTTGCGTTTTGATGGAATTTCATCTGGTGATATAAAGTTTCAATTAGCCACATCTAGTAAGTTATGTTTTATATTGTGTTAGCTTGTGAGCCATTTCAAGAATTATCGCTGCGCTTGTGATCCACATGTCAATCAAGCGTAGAACTTTACACCAGAGTAATGGGTGTCTCTACCACCTTGACATCGTCTTTTTAGATCACACACATTTGCATAGACCTAGAGTTTTAAACGTTTGCCCAACTGGCTAAACAATACGATATACATACTAGTAATCGTAAGTATTGACTTAGTGTATTTGTTAACATATATACTTGCAGTTAGGTTGTGTTTTAGCTACATAGGAGGTAAGCTTGAGCTTTGCTAGGATGCTAGGCATTATGAGTTATAGAAATACCTTCTTCTATGGGATCCAAAGGGGTTCCGTAGCGAATAACTGGTTCTTCATCACTGTCTGATTCATTCATAATGACAATTACCTAGCTGTTTAATAATTTACATAAGGTGAAACAATAAAAAATACAATAAATCAGTCTACAATCCTAACCTTAAAACATTTTTTTTGACATTGTTGACACTTTTGATTGACAGAAAGCCTAGTTGGTTGCGGTCATAAAGTTGTCTATGTCATGGATACAGTATGTTTAATACCCTATAGCTGGTGACAGACTGCGACAAACAAACGCGTCTCTAGACGCGTCTTGACATTGTGAGGTCAAGCGCTGCCATTGGTCTATCCTTCAGTCAACTTCCGCCAGCCAAAGGATTGACCAATGGCAGCGTTTGACCTTACAATGTCAAAACGAGTCCGGAGCCGCGTCCGTCGCCATCTGTCACCGGCTTAAGAGTACATCATAAATACACACATCTAGCATACGCATTACGCATACAACTTCATGGTCGCGGCTCGCGCAAACAGTTTTTTTATGCTTTACGCTTTGCTTGGTACAAAATCCATGGCTTCTGTATCTTCCATGGTAACTTCATGCCACTTCTCATGGTGTACATCACTCGCAGTGGTATATGTACCTCTTCATGGTGTACAGTCAATGACAGGTCAACCTACCCAAAAAGATAAAGGACATTGAACCGATTTTTAACTTCAAGCCCGACATTTTTATATAGATCATTAAGTAAGACGTTTTGTGATAGGTTGACGAGTTGTTGTCTGTACCAAGTAATTTTTAAGAACTAGTTAATAAGTACTCTTGAGATACACAGAGTACTTACCAGTATACAAGGTTACTTTGCAAGGTAGGTAGTATTAACGATTCAGAATCACTAACTTAAAAATCTTTTTTTTTTTTATCTGAACGTATGTTAAGCATTAATAAATATATTTATTTATTGTTTTATACAGCGTTACATTGCAAAGGGGTGCCTATTTTAAAAAATAAGATTTATGGAACAATTTTACGAAAACCTATCACTGGTTAAAGTAAAACTACGTTAGAACTTCAGAAGCCCCATTTTTAGATGATTATGATAATAGGATGATAATGAAGAAACCGAATGAAACTCTATGGAGAAGGGCTTAAATGTTTATTCAAAGTCATTCACAACCATTCCATAATATAACAAAAATAAATTAATAAAATTACACAATATATGAACACAATGGTCTAAAGTTACGCAAGTTTGTTTACATACATTCATTGATAGACATAGTGACAGACCGAACTCCACGCGGGCGAAGCCGCGGGCGGAAGCTAGTAAAATAATAATGTTAGGCAAGACATTACAATACTGGTGATGGTGCTGCTATGGCTTTAGGTCTATGAACTCTTTTTTTAATTTTAATTTATCTTGTGCATAAAGCTGGTGACAAACTGCGGCGGACGCAGCTCCGGACTCGTCTTGACATTGTGAGGTCAAGCGCTGCCATTGGTCTATCCTTCAGACAACTTCCGCCAGCCCAAGGATCGACCAATGGCAGCGTTTGACCTTACAATGTCAAGACGAGTCCGGAGCCGCGTCCGCCACCATCTGTCACCGGTATAACTTATGTCAGGGCCGATTTTTTAATAGTCGGATAACTTAGGGCCGATTTTTCAACAGCCAGATTTTATTTGAAGAATAAGTTTGACATGTTGACAGTTTTCGTATAGAAAATGTGTCAAGCGTCAGTTTATTCGTCGGATAAACGTTATCTGGCAATTAAAAAATCTGCCCTTTGAAGAATAAATTTGACATTTAACAGTTTTCAGAAATTGTGTCTTAACATCAATTTTATTTGTCGAATAAAGTTATCTGGCGATTGAAAAATCGGCCCTAAAGCCAATAAAATTATAATTAAATTGGACAGATCCTTTGACTTAGATTACAACCTTGCTAAGACCTAAACAAGACATTATCACAATATGTTGAGATTCTGAAAAACACATTTCAATTTTATCATCTTATGGCGCCAAATCCAACAATATTTTCATCTAACAACATGTCTGATATAACATGCTGTAGTTTAGAGACAGTTCGGAAACGGTCATCCCCATTTAAGCATTCTTTTAGCAATCGGTTAAAGTGTGGTCGAGATGCATTAACATCTTTAGGTATAGGATGAAGCAATGGACTTTCATCTCCAGCCAACACATAACAAGCTGCCCAAATATTGTGGTCACTCAAATGATGTTTACACATATTTTCAATTGAAAATGTGAATCCTGGTCCGGTAATTTCTCTAATATAACGTTGGTACCAGTCAGGCAGATCTTTCTTGGGTGATATATGTTTGTCCAGTACAATAACATCTTCCAGATCAACAAATGTGATTTCATCTTTCTCGTTAGCAACAATATTGTCTAATGACCAGTCCATGAAGTAAAAGCGGAATCTGGAAAGAGAAACATTCGAGTCATCTATAGTTCATATATGTATAGAGATAGATAAACATTCAGATATACATCATCTGTTTTTCTTTGCTTGGCAAATGTTGTATACAATCTTGGCATGTCTTTTTACAAAAATATCACATTAAACTGTTAGAATAAAAAGGATTTCATGTTATATGATTAATTATACTATAGTAGATTATTGTTTTTCTGTCAATCTTATTTTTAAATGAATAATTTTGTTAAAAAGTTATGTGAAGATTGTTTACAATATTCGCTAAGCAAAGAAAAACAGACTACACAACAAACTTATACCAACCTATCATGTTTAAAGGTAAAATCCATAGCTGCTTCCAATATAGCTCTAGCATACTTCAACTTTCGGTGCCACTCTACATGCAATAGTGACGACAGTGGTTCACCTTCATATGCCACAATCTCCAAACGGCCACAAACACCTCCGTATGCTGGTACACGCCATCCTTTAGATTTAGGTATTACCTGTAAAAAAACATGACAAGGCAAACTATAGCTAGCATAAATACATTAAAAAGAAAAAATGTGTGAACATTATTTACTAAATGCAGTTTCCTTTACTATTTATTGATAGAAGGAACACAGGAGAGCAAAAGAAGTGAATTGCAGTTACCTGTAAAATTATAGGCTCTGGATTGATGCTCAACATCGTCCAAACATTCAACATATCTGACTTATAGTTATTGTTATTAGATTTCTGGTTGTTCAACACTGGCTGAATGAAGTCATAGAAGCTGTAAGTGTAAGGACAGAGTACCAAACCCTTCCTAGGTTCGGAATCTGGCCAAGTGATGTTGTACTGAATCATACTTATCATTTTCTCATCAATATCAGATACGTTGAGCAAATGAATTGGTTTACAATTGCGTTTGAGTTGCCAAATCTTGCACAATTTTGAATCTAGCTCTTTGAGTTCCCAATCATGTGCTAACTTTTTCATAACCACCCTTCTATTAGATTTAGTAAAACCATAATAAATATTCTTTGCATTGAACATACTTTGCCAGTGGTGGACTGATTCCATTAAAATTTGATTAGAATATAACTCAGGGCACACAGTCACACCAAAGCAAGCTGGGCAGCGATCTAAATCTGTTAAATTCATCACACGAGGACTTTTTAAATCACCAAATAACAAAACAGACACGTAAAATGATATGCCAAAAGCGACTGCCATAAAAATAATGCGTTTACAAAATCGACGGCGAAGCAACATGGTGTGATAGATTTTATCTACTTTGCTGGGCATTTTTGAAGGCTATTTAAAGACTTTAATATCAATTTTTAAGTTATAAACACGATTTGTTGAATTTAAATGAAAATCCATGGCTAATGAATCAAAATTACGAAGACATCTTAATCTGTGATTGTTTTCAACAAAGTGTCAGCCACAGATTATTATTTGTCTAGTGTCAGCCTTGACTTGATGAGAGAACAGAACTGACAAGTAATCACAGACACAATTACATCCCAGTGTAAAACCAGTGGGCGTATTCCTGTTAATCGAGCCTTTTTTATTTGTAATAATCGGAATTAGTTTATTTATGAGCAACTTGTGTTGATACCCTAGCTTCTTACCTCAGGGAATCAGCTGTTAAAGCAGGGGCTGCAGCAGAGTCAGCGGAAAATGCCAAGCGGCGCAAATACGAGTCTTGCAAGTGACTACGTGTTTGCGCCATTTGGCGTAGAGACGTTAGGACCGAATAATTTGAATTACTTTTTGGCAAAATAGCACCAAAATGTATTTTTATTTCGAAAGATAAAAAGCTGGTTCGTTCCTCGCACAAAGGCTTAGTTAAGCAATTCAGCGAGGAAGCGCTGCTAGTATCCTCGCCTCCATGCCTCACGGACACGCTTTTATTTTTGAGTAGGTAGTTTTTAGTTTTAGTTTAAGTTAGTTTATTTAAAGTTTTGTTTTATTAATTTAACAATTATTATGTATTTTTAAGAAAAAGCTTAACTACTAAACTACGGCTAAAATCGATTTCAGTTCTATTCGGAATACACCTAGTTTTTGACTTTGATTTGACAATGACAAATCTGACTGTTGTTGTCTTGTCTGTGATCTGTCCCGCAGTGTCACATTGTTGTTGATCAATGTTTTGCATTTTTCGTTTTTCAAATATTTGCTGACGATTATTATTTAGTTATATGCAAACTTAGTGTAATTTGATCTCGATACAGTATTTCGTAACAGTTTTCTCAAGTAAGAAACTACCTCGATAGACGAAAAGATAAATAAATGTGATGTGATTTGCGGTCAGCTGATTTAAAGAATCTAACAATGAGCTTTATATCGCACTATGTGGATAATTACACCGCGAGTCTCTACGACATGATAGGTAAGTTGTACGTTTTCCTATTATTAGCAGGTACATTAGCCATAACCAGTTTTCTTAATGTATATTGTATTCTATGCATGTGTGTGTAACTTCTGCAAGGATAACTTAGAAATATCAAATTTTCAATGTTTGTACTTATTTCTACCAGCCGCAAATGTATTTATTATGTTTCCTTTATAAATGGATCATAAGATAGTTTACAACGGAAATTTTATTGAAAATAAATTTGTAAAGTCCCAATATTAGCAACCTATCTACTCAATAATTTTGTTAGAGAAATTAATTTTAAATTTAAAAAGTTTCCAAAGATTTTTCAACTTCTTGGAAGTATTTTATTAATCACTATTTTGATAATAGGTGAGATACAAATTTTTGTGACTTATAATAGCAGTATGCAAAGAAAGAAAAATAATAATATTGGTTTAAAAATACAAAGTAAAAACTAAATGTCATAGATTTAACCTTATGACTAAACAAAGTTTAACCTGTTAACATCCAAGCGGTCTCATGAGACTGCATAACAATGGAATTTCTATTGTGTCTCTTTTACATATGCTTGATCAGTTAAGATCCATTTTTGTCTTTCCTATTTCAAATCAGTCACAATTGAAAAAAAAATGGTTTTTAATGTTGCATAGTGCATAATCTATGCGATTAGTGCACATTATGTAATAATTTGTTATTACTATGTGGTAAACATAAAGAAAGCATTAAAGAAGTAATAAAAACTATTTAATATCTTACGTAACCCATTACTTACAAGGGTACTTCCTTTGGTATTTAATATAAATGACAAGTTTTTCCAACCAACTGGATGCAATACTATACAATTTTATGTAATTTCAAAACATGCTTGTCAACACTGTATTTATGCACAATTATTACCTACCTAATATCGTCATCTCATTATAAATCTAATATAATTTTATCTCCTATTATATCTAAAACTTGAAATTGTGATGTGATTATCCCAAATTTTATTCTATACAAATTTCTGGAGGTGTCAGTTTAATGCTGCTACAACACACTCCTGTGCTTTTTCTAACAGCAAATAAGAAGGAACATACTGGGTTGAGTACATGTAAAAAAATCAGATAGTCTTTAAAGTGAGGCCATTCTGCCAACAAACTTACTCAGTGCAAGTGTTAAATAACACTTACTTACAATTTGCACTTTTCCCCTCCAAAACATTATTTACACAGGGAGACCCAGATATTGTTCAATTTACACAACATCATTATAAAATTATAATGGCGGTGTTTTGCGGAATGAAGTACCCACCCAGTCTTAGAATTATTTAATTGATTGTGTAATAATACTCCAAATACTTATCCAACCAACAAAATTGTTTCTAAAAGTGGAATAGGATAGTCATTCCACTCTATTTCTCATTTGTATCAAACATTTATCTATAAAATAATAACAATTGTTAAATTATGTATTATTCAGAGCAAGGTTAAATTAGTAAGTGTATAATTTTTATTATTAATCATTATGCTCCGATACTATAAAAAGTTTTTGAAAAAGAAAACTATTCTGTGTTCCAGTATTTCAATTTCAAAACGATTTATCTCCTCATAGGTTTCATATAAGGGAAAAAAAAACTAAAGAAAAATTCGTCTATATTTATGTAAACAGCCAGAGGGTTAATGATCGTCTTTTTTTCTTATTTTTTTTTTACTGTCACTTGCACACGTCTCCTCCTCCTGCGTTTTAGAGATCAAGATCGTATAAGATGCCACTCAAAAATGTTTCTACTTTTGTGGCTTCCCGTACTAACGCACATCATCCTACCGCCTGAGCTTCGCAAATGTAGAGCAGCTGCAACGAATAGGTGAAATGGACGAGCTTCCGTACCCCCGACTTAGGTCAAGGTCCTCACTCTGTACAGACGAGCGGATTGAAAACCAGTTTGTTCTGGCGGAGGTGTCGTGGCGTTCGGAGTTAAACATATTAGCCTTTTTAAACATATTAATACGAATCTAGTATTATTAGACCCCACTAAGAAGCTGCCCGGTTCCGACTCGGACCGTAAATCCTGGACACGACTGAATCGATTTCGTTCCAACCACGGGAAAACTAATCACCACCTCCATAAATTAAATGGGGATTAAGGGAGTCACCACAGTGCGACTACGGACCTGACCACACCCTTTCCATGTGGTAAACGAATGCGCACTTCGTTGTTTTGCCGCCGCAAGATGGCTTAACAAACTGGATATCGACGTCTGATTCACGCAGGAAGAATGCCAAACGCAATGACGTAGCCGTATCTCTGAGGTCCCGGGTTCGATTCCCGGTCGGTCAAAGTAGAAAAATAACGTTTCTATATTTTCTCGGGTCTGGGTGTTGTGGTACCGTCGTTGTTTCTGATTTCTGTAACACAAGTGCTTAAGCTGCTTATCACAGGATCAGAGCAATGTATGTGATGTTGTCCGATATTTATTTATTTAATAATGATAATAATGAATCAAAAATGTTATAAACCATAATCAACACACATAAGTAATGATGACTGAACTGATAAAGAATCATAAATCAGAATTTCAATCTTATAAGATTTATCTCAAAATCGAGTTAAGTTAAATCATAATGTATAATTAATATATAGAACAAACAGTATATCGTCAACACTAGAGAACAAGTCATAGTGTTGTTAATTTTAATTCTATTGCCCTGTAATGTCCCAATACGGATGAAAATAAATTATTTTTATTCTGCTCAGTGTGAAAATGCTACTACCTACATACCTCCATGTCATAAAACGATAGCATACGAATTTTATCCATGTGGCGATTGATAATGCTAAAAACCAGTAGACCAGTGAAACATGAACAATATTTACCCTAGACGCTAAAAAACTACGCGGAGCCCTACTAGCCAACCTAGGGAGCTGCCTTGTAATCATCATAAAAGTTAATGTCTGAACGTTGCGGTTTAAAAGTCAAGGCCGCTCGTCAGTAATGCCACAATATATATAGATGCGGCAGGCACCTTTAGGCAGCGTTGGGAAACTACGCGACAATGTCATGAAATGTGAAAATCACCCTGAAAAGTAAAGTCATCGAGTAGTGTTTTTTTTGCCTGTGATGACTTACCCCACGTTTTACTGATAGCCATTTAGTTCAGTTCAAAGTCAAAGCGCTTTAAAACTGCAATGCTTGCGTTTCTTTGTGACAAGATCCGCAATGAGGATTATAGAACCTGAGTCGACAACAATTCTTCTATTCAAATGATGGTGTTCTCAGTACCGATTACATTGACATTTAAACAAGCAAGTACAATTATACCAGGTTTGTTGTACGTACCAGGGCAGGCACGATCACGAGCAAGGATAGTAAAGAGACGTGGTTTCGATTGCCATCAAGCGCTCGATGTTTTTTCAAGTGTTAAAATCTATATAAAAATGAATCTCTATTTCCCTTGGTCATCGCATCACGCGTGAACGGATGGAACAATTTCACTAATTCTTTTTGTGTTAATTATTGTCAGGAGAAGGTTTTTATGAAAGAAAAAAATAGGAAAGTTGCGCGGAAAAACCCTTATTATTAAATACCACGCGAACGAAGTCGCAGGCAACAGCTAGTATAAGATTTATCCTATTATATATTCTGTGGTATAAGTCTGAATTATTAATTAAAAGTACAGTTTAAGAGTTATCCCACTGCCTCTTCGTCTACTGTAGCAGTAGCGGGATGGTGGGAAGGCAGGTGCATAGTGTGCATAGCAAACACGCGATCGGGGTAAAAACTAGTTACGGGATGAGCAGGTGTCGCCAATTGGGGGTACGCCGGCGATACCAAGAAACCTACCAGGCTATGACTACCGAATAGTACAGATACATTTAGTTACAAAATTAAAAACACCTAAAACCTAGCCTCTTGTGCAGTTAGGTAAAAATGCAATACATGGCTTTGATTAATTCAATAAAAGGAGGTGCAAGAAAAATACCTTTTAGAAAAACGATGCCCGGTGCACCATTTTGCTCAGTCTATGCTAACCGACTCGTATCAAATATCAAACTGAATCTCTCTCCTATTTTCAGTACTTACAAATCTTACGATACGATTTGGTTATCTGAGTATCCGTTTTTCTCTGTTGTAGCAGTTAAAAAAGAACAATCTGCTACTAAGGAGATACCTACCTTATATCTATCAAGAACCTCTCTTCAATCATTGAACGTTCATTATGATGTGAAGCAGCACAACAATAATTCAAAAATGCAATTGCAATACCATTGTCGCGATCACCACCTAACACCGCATTTGATTTGAATAATTTTAGATTTAAAGAGAATTAATGCGTTTAAATCTTTCGTTGAGCCTATTTATCTTTTAAATATTCTAGCTACATCTATAACTAGTTGTCCCTCCCTCTGGTGAATCTACGCTTCTCATCTTAATAATTTGCAAAAAAAAAGTTAACCGTGTATTACCCTGACTGACCAATATCAAATGAAATTGTTTATTTGCATTAGGTACATGTGTGGTGAAAATAATACAAATATTTACAAAGTACAAACGCATCCTGCAAGGGCATACCTATTTATTAAAACTAAAAGTAGAAATGACTAAAATATGTAAAAAAATACTAACAGATTATGGCATGAGCAATTCTATTAAAATAGACTAAATACGATTTAAGAAAACAATAAAAACCAAAGTCCGAGACCAGTATTGCTATTACGTAGTCGTTTAGACGTAGATAAGTTACACTTATTACACCTGTAAGGGTTCCGTAAGCTCTATCAGCGACCCTGACTTGCCACTCTCGCCAACCCGCTATGCGCGCTAGTTCTGAAAAGGTTAATGGCCAACCTAATTGTCCTGGCTCCCTATGCATCTTCAACGGTCATCACTCATGATAGATTACTAATTATAAAACCCGTCACTTTATTTATTTTATAAATATGTAAAGGTACTTTATAATAATAGATAGATAGATTATCTTTATTGCACACCATATAATCTGATAGAAATATCGATCATTAATCTTCTACTTTTTTGCGAATCGATGGCAAACCGCTCCTAATGTTTACTCACTGCCCAATTCCTTGAGAATTTTGAAGTCCAAAAGCGAAGTTTCAATACAAGTTTTTACGAAAAATCTATCGTTACACTCTATGAAAACATGAAATAGATTTTTATGGCCGACACTCATGCGCAGATTTATGTTTTAATGTCATGCTACAGAGTTCACCTCTGTCCCCATATTTGTTTGCACTGTTAATTTATTTTTAAAAAATGCTGTTGCCTGCGACTTCGTTCGCGTTATCTAAATATATAAAAACGAATTGCTGTTCGTTTGTCTCGCTAAAACTCGAGAATGGCTGGACCGATTTGGCTAATTTTGATCTTGAAATATTTGTGAAAGTTCTGGGAAGGTTTAAAAGGTCAGAGAATATAAAAAAATTGGCGGAACGAAGTTCGCTGGGTCAGCTAGTCTTTAATACAATTCAGAAACCTTTCCTCGCGGGCGCACAACAACTTACCAAGTTTAATCGCAATTGGCTGAATGATTTAGCTAAATAGGTCTAGTAACTTTACATGTTCCTTCCATTGTATGTACTATGATTTGTAATAGTCGATAGTTCATAGTCTTCCTAATATAAATAAATTTATATATGTAATAACATGGCCTAGATCCAAATACTCGAATCGTGTGATCTTCACAATGCGTCATACTACCGTCATCAGTGGATCATTACCCCCCAATAAAGTGCAGCGCCTAGTATAAATCTTGAGCGTTCTTTCCTTTGTAAGGAAGAAAATATCGCCCATTGTTTAACAACTAGTCGTTGATCTTTTGGAGGTTCTTATAGATTATTTTTATTGTGATACGACTGTATGCAAACGAGTTATAATTTGTCAATGCTCTTCTTCTTATTATTACTACTAACTGCTACTAAGTTACGATTTTATACTAATGTAACAGCGAAAAATTTGTTAACGTTAACAAATGTCCTTAGTAGCTCAGTTGGAAAAGCACTCGCTCGCAAAGCTAGTAGACGAGTTGGATTCCCAACTGAGGTAATCGATTTTATAAAAAGTGTAATATATCGTTCCTATAATGGCAAAAGCATGAAAGGTTAAACCTATTTGAAATTTGAAGTTTTTTTTTGCCGATACAGACTTGGTGCCTATCCACCCTTTGGACGAACGGCCCCTGCCGAAGCCCAAGGCTACAGAGGCGCCCTTGAGGGCCAGTCCGATCTCAGATCCGGCTTCAGAAAGTTTTGATAACGAGTTGTCAATCGGTACATCACGTGACTGTAATGTTAAATGCTATAGTGTCACGTTGTTTTTCGGTCGCCAATTTGCTATCGAAGGGTTCTGAATCGGGGGGTAGGCCCTCTAGAATGGAACCCGTCTGCGATCCCGGTCCCGTCGGCAACTCCACTGGCGGGTTTGCCATATTTTGGTAGGATGCTTTTTGCACTTCACATAATAGCTAGTATTTGACGCCGACGCCTTCTCTTCTTCTTAGTCGTGATACGACTGTATGCAAACGAGTTATAATTTGTCAATGCTCTTCTTCTTATTATTACTACTAACTGCTACTAAGTTACGATTTTATACTAATGTAACAGCGAAAAATTTGTTAACGTTAACAAATGTCCTTAGTAGCTCAGTTGGAAAAGCACTCGCTCGCAAAGCTAGTAGACGAGTTGGATTCCCAACTGAGGTAATCGATTTTATAAAAAGTGTAATATATCGTTCCTATAATGGCAAAAGCATGAAAGGTTAAACCTATTTGAAATTTGAAGTTTTTTTTTGCCGATACAGACTTGGTGCCTATCCACCCTTTGGACGAACGGCCCCTGCCGAAGCCCAAGGCTACAGAGGCGCCCTTGAGGGCCAGTCCGATCTCAGATCCGGCTTCAGAAAGTTTTGATAACGAGTTGTCAATCGGTACATCACGTGACTGTAATGTTAAATGCTATAGTGTCACGTTGTTTTTCGGTCGCCAATTTGCTATCGAAGGGTTCTGAATCGGGGGGTAGGCCCTCTAGAATGGAACCCGTCTGCGATCCCGGTCCCGTCGGCAACTCCACTGGCGGGTTTGCCATATTTTGGTAGGATGCTTTTTGCACTTCACATAATAGCTAGTATTTGACGCCGACGCCTTCTCTTCTTCTTAGTCGCGCCGTACACTCCTGGCGGAGTGATCGTGGTTTTGTATTGTCTGATAAGTTGGTTGCGGCCTTTGCAAGACTTCTCCATCTTTATTTATTCGTCTCTAAATCTCCCCTGCTAAAGCTAAAGAGGTCCTTCTTCAAAAGCCATCAGCAATGAAATTAATGTAACCGCCTAAAAAAATAAGAATTTAACTTTGATTCAGTCTGTGATTCAGTGTTTTCACGATATGCAAAAACTGTCTGACTTTAGTTTCATTTACTCAGAACTGATTTAAATGTATTTATTGTAAGAAGCCCAAAACGATTTAGTTTTTTATTGTTCAAATTTTATTTTGATATAAATAAATTATGATACGGGGCTTTGTTAACATTAAATTTAAAAGTAGGTTTTCTGCAGACGTAATTTTAGTTCCATCCAATTTAATACTTAAACACAAAGTGTAAACATACAGCGAAATGAAAACATCTCGCCTTTAGGAATTTGGAAAGTCTCAAAATACTTTAACTGTATATTTCCCTTTGTTTTAAATATGTCGATGCCCTTTAAACTGCTTTCGCTGTTATTTTTAAAACCAAATTTGCTAACGCAAATGAAGACGTTTACGTGAGGAAACAACCTTCGAAAATTCTACACAAAATGTAATTGAAATGAATTCTGGTGTTCAAATACAACAACTTTTTCTATGCGACCAACATCGAATTGTCTTTGTTTTTTACTTTTTCTCACAAACTGGTGTTAGCTGGTTGCGATTTAGTATAATAAATAAATAATAATAAATATTGGACAACATCACATACATTGCTCTGATCCTGTGATAAGTAGCCAAAGCATTTGTATTACAGAAATCAGAAAGAACGACGGTACCACAACACCCAGACCCGAGGCAATATAGAAAAGTTATTTTTCTACATTGACCCGACCGGGAATCGAACCCGGAACCTCAGAGATAGCGACACCGAGTCTCGCCTCTCGGCTACGGAGGTCGTCAGTATGGGAAAGTGATTTTGCGATTTCTATGTTGGCCGCATAGTAAGTTTCTGTATTTCAGCTGTAGATTCACCCCTAAAAGGTTTTGTGTTATTTTAATTACACCTTGTATAATGTTTCTAATAATTTTCCTACTTAGTAAAAATAAAAAAAATTAAAAATTTAATTTTCTTGGTGATTTATTTTCTAAAATTCAGATGTTTGGTTTTTCTATTTTGTTTACTTTCATTTATAGAGGTCCAACCCACGAGCTGATGGTGAATCTGTGTTTCAATAGTTCACCAGTTCTCTACATATGGAATCTACGTGAAAATCACAAAAAATTAAGCTTAATATTTTTTTGACAAATAAAATGTTATCCTTAAAGAAAGTTAAATAGAATAAACGAATATTTAACTATGCATTTTTAATTTTGCAACAACAATCACATTAAGTATATTGTATTTATTTAATTAAATTGCAATTTTTAAATTTTAGTGCATCCAGATCTAAAGATGTCTCGAATAATCCAGTCAATTAATCTCAGCATTATACCTACGAGTGCTTATGTACCGATCGCCAATGTGCTAATGTTCCGATATCCGTTTTTCTTTCTTGTACAAGTTGTACATGAGTCCACATTAGATAGATAGCAACCGTCGGTGCCTGCGCACGCACTTAGCTTAGGCTTTCTTTGACATTACTGAACGAGTCGCCGCGACAATCATACGCTGCAATATAAATATTTTCGGTGCATGCAGCAAATGGATGCACAACCCACTCGGTCATCGGGTTATCGAGTGCAGTTTTTTTTTAAAGTAAATTAAAAAGATAAGACAATATCCAGCAATGGTGGACAGGCAGTGTGCCGCCGGGCCCGTAAAAGCTTACATCATGAGTGATCTGCTGAAGAAGTTCGATTTCGACACGACAAATGACTTCGTGAAAATAGCGGTCGCCATAGCCGGATTCTATATGGGCATATTTTACCGTATGTATTTTTTAAATTAAGTGTATGTGTTTCTTTTTTTAATTGTGAAGTGTGATTTTGAGACAGTGTTTTCATGACTTTAAAAAAATATTTCACCTGTAGTTTTACCAAAGTTTTAGTTATATTTTTAACCAATCACATTTAAAGTCGGTTAAGTTTTGGGTAATTTTATTAGCTAATGTCAAACGGACTTAGTATTTTTTTTATAGTATACTTTAAAATTTTTTGGTTGTCTTTGGTACATTAAATTTTTTTGGCCTGTATTATTCGAGTGTGTCACAGAAAAAGTCACGTTTATGTTATAAAACCTTTTGTTATTATACTTACTGTGTTTTCGAATTATCTACTATAATAAAAGTAAACTTATAATACAAGTTATTTGTAGGCCACACTTAACGTCACTTGCTAAAATAACATCGAGTCATCAATTTCTGTTTCTATCGGAATTTGTTAGGTATACAAAGTTATTACATAATTTTAGTATTGGATTAACTATCTTTAGGTTGGTAATGATTAGTAGTTTATCTTTATTAGGTCAGTCACTGGGGTCACGCCTGATGATTATACATGATCCAATGTGGTCAATTTCCTCATCACGCGGTTTTGGATTAAATTTAATACTACCGCAAATGTATTAAGTCGTCGACCCTATAAGAGTAGTGGCGCGTAATTTGCCTTTAACACAAGTCCCATGTTCAGGACAGTTCAGTTTTTTTTAAAATTGGCCCCTGTTCTAAAGTGCTGGGCTGAGAGACGCCCCTCCTGGCATAACATTGTTTGGTACCTCGAGACACAAAGATGTTAATTCCATACTTCAGCAACATAAAAATAGGACTGTTGTCTGGCTCTTATTTATTTTATTTTGTTTAACTAGGTCCACTTACAATTATTTTTTTTATTTAAACTTTATTTCACAAATTGAAATCGTATAAAAATGGACTTATTGCCATGTGTATTACAACAATTTCTTAAACGTTGTATAGAAAGTAAGCTGCCCCCCTACATTGACCACCAAAACACAATATGATATGATATCGCGATTTATCGACGATCAAACGGTATTTTTTTTACAAATATGATAAATATAGCCGCCGTGTTGATTTTTTATCGAAAGAGCGATCATAAAAATTCAACATGGCGTCTACAGCTTTTTTTTTTTAAATGACCGTTTGTGTCGATAAATCGCTATATCATATCATATCGTGTTTTGGTGATCATGCTAGGGGGGCTGAATACATAAGTTGCTTATGTGAACTCCACATACTTTAACAACATATTAAATATTAAATCTATGTTTTAGGATTAAATTAGAGCTTAATATTTAACACAAGTTTGCGTATCTTGCCAACTGAATAGTAAACAACATTTTTTTAAAAAAGTATCCACATTTACTCTAAAGTAGGTTCGAAGTGCCTACCTAAATAGGTTTTAAGAATAGAAAGAAACCGTTTAACTCATGATTATGAATGACTACATCAGCAGTTACCATACAGGGTGATAAGTTGACAACAAAAAAAAACCTAAAACGCTAAAAATAATCTTAACACTTAAGTACCTAATCAGTTACTTTTGGAGTCGGTGCAAAGGAAAACATAGAATCTCTCATTGACTGACACCGACTCCAAAAGTCAAGAGACGTGCAGCAGTGTCTGCGTGCGAAATCTTATAAAAAACTGCGCTTGGCAACCCGCCTGCCAAGCGTGGCGAGTATTGGCAATCCCCCCAATGAAAGTCATTGGTAGAAGCCTATGCTCAGCAGTGGACGTCCTATGGCTGAAATGATCATGATGATGATGATTCGAAGAAAAGTTTTGTTAGTGCGTTGATTGCTAGGCGTGTAACATTTTCGTGGACAGTATTCCAGACACAATAGAAGGTTTATTGTTATCATCACGGCTAGAGCCATTATGCATCGTTTTCTACTACTAACGATAAATATTTATACATTTCTTTTTATGGTAGTTTAGGGTCACCGTTTAGGGTGCCGTGTGGGGGCGGCCGTAAAGAATACACTTCCCCACCGCCAACAGGAGGCGTGTCGTAACAGTCGATTAATTCCTGTAGCACGAGATGGGCAGCAGCGTCTTCGTGTGAAATCTTATAAAAAAAACTGCGCTCGCCAACCCGCCTGCCAAGCGTGGCGAGTATTGGCAATCACCCCCGATGATTAGTCATTGGGGGAGGCCTTTGTTCAGCAGTGGACCTCCTATGGCTGGAATGATGAATGATAATGATTTGGATCACCCGGAAAAATTTAAGACTAAAAATATGTTTAACATGCTTACTAAATACTAGCTGGTGCTCGCGGCTTCGTTCGCGTGGTCCTTGCAAAACTATAGTAAGTCTAAACTAAAGACCACGTGGAGTCGCGGGTAACAGCAGTGTTACATATATTTTTTCACATTACAATATTTTTGCCGAACCATTTTTTTTTTCGGGATAAGATTATCCTATCTGCTATTCATCATCATCATCATTTTAGCCGTAGGTCGTCCACTTCTGAACATAGGCCTCCCCCAATGACTTATCATCGGGGGGGATTGCCAATACTCGTTTGTGGTGGGGAAGTGCATTCTACAGCCGTCCCCACACGGCAGGGGCGTGCATTGGTTTCAGAGGGGGGTAGGCTGTGAGTGAAAATTGAGTAAGTTTGCGTGAAACAGTAGGCGATCTCGCGGCAGCCTAACATTGGTTAAATTGCACAGAAACGATCTAAGTTGCGCGCTTTAGTAAGGAATAAGTATAGGTAGACGAAACATTGTTACAGAATATTTATTGTTTATTGTTGAATACGTAATTAATAATTATGGTTAGCTGTTCTGTCAGTTTTTTATGAAGGTAGGCTCTGCATAATAGCCTATATGCGATGCACGCTCCTGCCACACGGCATATCTGATATTCCAGGCTATAATCTATTTCTGTGCCAAATTTCACCTAGGTCCATTCAATCGTTTCTTTCTTTTTTTATATTAGTTCCAAATCCTATTGGACAATTTCAATGTTTAGAAGAATTAAGCCCTCATAACACTGATTCTCGCCTAACATCAATAGAGAAACGGAAGTGGCTGAAAATCAGCGCTAGGTGGAATCACGATCCCATATCAGCACAAACTGAGTCACCTCCTATTGCTTCCTTAAAAGGTTATATGCATAGATGTAAGTTTATGAAAGCAATACTTCATTTTTCATTTCATTTCATTTAAATCGTTCTGGCGTGATTGAGTACCAAACATCCGTCAAACCAATTTCGCATTTATACTAATCACCATCTGAACATAGGCCTCCGCCAGTAACTTCCAAATTTATATTAATAATGCTTATTAAATATGAACCGCGTCGCCAACTGGAAAGACGCAATTTTATTTCATTTCACAAATGTTTGTCAACTAATGAACTAGTACGGCACATATTCACTATGTGTTTTCGAAAATTTATTTTTACCAGTAATGATTTGTAAGCAAACAAACCTAAATGTGTCAGTGGACCGCGCACTCGACAAAAAAAGCGGCCAAGTGCGAGTCGGACTCGCCCATGAAGGGTTCCGTAGCAGCAAGTATAAAAAAAACTACTTACTAGAACTCGTTCAAACCAATTTTCGGTGGAAGTTTGCATGGTAAAGTACATCATATATTTTTTTTAGTTTTATTATTATCTCATTTTAGAAGTTACAGGGGGGACTCACAGGACACACATTTTATCACTTTGGAAGTGTCTCTCGCGCAAACTATTCAGTTTAGAAAAAAATGATGTTAAAAACCTCAATATCATTTTTGAAGACCTATCCATAGATAGATACCACACACGTATGGGTTTGATGAAAAAAAAAATTTTGAGTTTCAGTTCTAAGTATGGGGAACCCCTAAAATGTATTGTTTTTTTTTTCTATTTTTGTGTAAAAATCTTAATGCGGTTCACAGAATACATCTACGTACCAAGTTTCAACAGTATAATTCTTACAGTTTCGGATAAAAGTGGCTGTGACATACGGACGGACGGACAGACAGACAGACATGCCGAATCTATAAGGGTTCCGTTTTTTGCCATTTGGCTACGGAACCCTAACAACGAGCTCAGTCAAATCCAAAGAAACTAAACCACAGATTATACAGACTATGTCCATGGACAGTTTATAAGCGGTATAGTGCGATTGGGTCCTATGATAGAGAAATGTCAAAATAGTTTAAATCCATCCAATGTAGCATTAATATTAACTGTCTAAAAATGGCGACATAAAATACTAAAAACTTTTTAAAAAAATGCAGTGGTACGAAACCTTTGCGTGCGGGCCCGATTCGCACTTGGCCCGTTGTTTTTATAGGGGGTCATAATTGTAATTACAGTATGACTGACAAGACGTTAGTCAAACCAATGGCTGATAATAAGTAATATAGGTTAAATTATACTTTTAGTTATTTTATAAACCAAATTGTAATTATACCACACGTGCAAAAATATTAACACATTACATGATTATATACATTTCATGATTACAAACAAACAAAAACTACAACAATAAAGGTTAGGTTCATTCATATTAGACATTTATTTACTTATAAAGTATAATTGACAGTAAAGTACATTTTTAACTACTCTTCTATTTAGTTAACACTAAAAATCAAAATACTGCACTTATTATAATACCTATACCTAGGTAGGTAATAATGGTGATGGTGACATAATTTACATATGTCTTCGTTAAAAAAAAAGAAAAAAAACAGCATTTATGGGAAGGGGTACAATATATCATTTCATCAGCGTGATTAGTTCTAAGAATCGGACTCTGAGCTAAGCCGCGGACAGACAGACAGACGGACGGATATGGCAAGACTATAAGGGGAGCCCTTATAGTTTTTATTGTAGACTACGGAACCCTAAAAATCATGGTTAACACATCAAAAATCTAAATGTGGTTTAGCAGTTAGTTTTTCTTTTTACGAGTACCTATTAATTACAAGTTTCTAACAAGGACTTAAAACTTTATCGCACTCTCATTTTCATTACACCAATTATACCAGTTGTACTGATTTATTTGTATCCAGTGATAATTGACATTTGTATTTTTTTCTCTTACTTATTCTAACACAGACATTTTGAATTTTCAACCTAAAAATTCTAGATTTTGTTATGTGTTTTAGATATTTGCATGCTTTATGTAAATGGCTGAAAAAGCTGAACGTTTTACCGCAATTCCATCTACAATGTACCCTTTTTTTATATAACATTTTTAACATTAGCTAGCTCCATACTAAGAAAAGCTTGTACTATGGCGACTAGATAATGGATAAACATGCTTAAATACATTTATAAACATCCATGACTTAGGTACAAATGCTTTTGCTCATCAATCATCATACAAACATTTTCCTCTTGCGGGATTGAATCCGCAACCGCCTGGCTTTGTAATCCGGAGTATTCCGGAGTAGTATCCATGAATGTACATAATGTGTAATAGCTATAATACTGTTGCTCTGATTTAGGTTCTTGTAAGCCATAAAGCGCATTTAAAGAGTTGAAATGACATTTTTTTCTTTAAAACATAGACTCATCCTGCTCTTAAGGCAGAGCAGTGATACTGCCAATGTCGAGTGTAATCTTGAATATATAGTCAAAGCTTGACATAGTTCACAATAAATAACTATTGTTTAGTTTTTATTGCTTTTCTTGGATTCAGTGGAGGCTACTCTTCCCGTAGAAGCAGGTTTCAAGACGTTATCTGGTCTAAAGCAAGTTGTCTTGAGACAAGTCACTTAACACTCGATGCGGCGTTGAATACAATGATATTTCAATAATTTCAGATCTTTATCACTACACCAAACACAAACTACACCAAACTTGCACTCTAAATCTCTGATAAATAAAAACCACTAAAATAGGTCGACCATGCTTTTCGTTCGACTACCCCCCACCGAATCTTCATATGATTTGTTCGACAAAATTTTTCGCCATTTTTAATCTGGTTTTGTATGGGTCAGAGTTGACAGGACTTGTCATTTCATATTAAATGTAAGTGAAAAATCACTAACTAGTTTCGGAGAAAGATGGTTTGTATTGCTGCTCTGTATATTTGCTCGCTGTTGTAAGCTCAGCGGCGGCAGCGCTTTGGTAGTGATTACTAAAGTTAAGGATCTCACGCCGCAGTTGTGAGATGGTGGGTGACTATTCCGTTGTAGCCGCCACTGAATCCAAGAAAAGCAATAAAAACTAAACACCGGTTGTTTATTGTAAACTATATCAAGTATACACTCGACATTGGCAGAATCACTGCTCTGCTTAAAGAGCGGGATGAGTCCATAAAAAAAAACTATTCCGTTTATTCAGTGATATTAATCACAAGTAATTCGGAAGGCACGTTATAGGTAGGTTTCGGCTTATATCGCTTGATACTATAGTCGTTAGTCCCTTAGCCTAGTCAGAGGCCTTAAGGCGGCTTGAATACATCCCTGCCTAGCATGAGCACTAAAACACGATATGATATAGCGAAATATCGACACCAACTGTAAAAATATGATAGATATAGCCGCCATGTTGAATCGCCGTCACTTAATAAGATCGCTGTTTTGATAAAAATTCAAAATGGCGGCTAAATCTATCGTATTTTTAAAGTTGGTGTCGATATTTCGCTATATCATATCATATCATATCGTGTTTTAGTGCTCATGCTAGGGGGGCTGACAGTATAGATTAGTCACTAATCACTGGCCTTACAACAACTCTCCATCAATCCGCACTGTTCTGTGCCCTCGTGGTGGAGTACGGCCTAAACCACCTCATAGTGGAGGTGAGGCCTGTGCCCTGCAGTGGGACGTTTAAGCGTACCACATACAGAGAGCGTGCGCGGGACGGCGACGGGTCGGGTCGGTAGTACGGCGGGTCTAATAAGATACGTTTAAATGAGCGCCCACAGACAGCGGGCCGTGAGCGGAACGGCTCGCCGCGCACGCCGGCTGTGTGTTTTAGGCTTACTTTACTATTTAATTGTTGCTCTAAGATACCTTTTTGAGGGATTTTACTACGTTTGCAGTCAAAGTATCTAGTCTTGATTAAATACGATTCCGTTATCGACAAATATGTGGGCATAATCTTAATAACATCGATGAACTCATGTAAATCAAATTATTTTCTTGTTATCTATCAATGACCGATAAGGCTAGTTTCAAGATAAAAATACTACGATTTATCATTGTTTACTTTTGATTTTATGCTGTATTCCTGTTTACTAACGAATACATGTTTAGTAACTCGAGCCGGAGTGGCTTCGATTCCCAACTCCTCAGTTGATTCTTTCCAAGTGTTATATTATTATCTTTTTCTAATTATGCCTAATCTACAGTCAACAGCTTATTACCCTATTTCAGACCCTATTATAGTGTACTCTATAATAGACTATAATAGTCTCTAAATAAATTAGATTTTAACTTTAAGTTTAACACGAAAGTTCACTATCAATAATTTTGTGGTAGGCCAAAGAGGTGTGGACAGTACAATGTAAACCATGTTGCAAGTAAGTAATTTAATTGAACCTTTTACCAGATCTCTTGTTTGATAATAAATCTTTAATATTATTATTTGGATTATTACCGTTACAACGTTGGTGACAACCAAATACACTGACATATTTTGAACTAGTAAATAATACTTGTTTTATCTTGAATTTCAATTGTTTTGAAAATACCAAGTTACTGAGCAAACTTTTTTCTGGGGTCACTTTTAGTTAGACCTTAACTGATTAGTCACAATATTATCATCACAATAGCTTTAGTTATCTCATTCACAATATAAACTGTCGAATGATCTTGAACCCACTAGCGAAAACACACTGGTCATATTCAATGTCATATGTTAGTAAAAATATCTTATCGTGAAGTTTACCGACCGGTTTGGGCCTATAGGCTGTCCCTTTTTTACGAGGAGAATTTATTCCCCACCAGGGCCATTTTTAACCTATTGAGGGCCCTGAGCACAGGATAGATAGATACAAAAAAAACAGTACAGAGGGAAAAAAACATTTAGAATAGTACAATTTTGTATAATAGGGCTATGACTTTGACAGAACTTACTTTTGAAGTACATAAATAGTTTGTATATACTAAGTGGCTCTATCGATCATGGGGCCCTAGGCCTGTTCCTCACATGCACAGGGCCTCCTATCAAATTCACCTCACTCCGACTATCAGTTTTAAGGCCTTAAGGCACACTTTGGTCGGTAGACCTCAAATAAAATTGTTTTGTCAGATTTTTATTGCATCTTCCAATAATTTTAACCGTTAATTGATTGTTTTGCTTACTATCACTTAGCATTTTATAGCCTTCAAAGAATTGCCAAATGCGATGCAGTCTGTCGGTACTTTTGCCAGTGCAATGCTGGATCTCGTTTTAATCAAAAACGTTAATTGCTGATAGCAGAGCGTCCAGCCGCTGCGTTCAGCTTCCAAGAAACGCTAAGCTAGGCCCTATTCGCATAAATCGTTTAATTTTTGAGTCTGTTTTTCTAATACTATTAGATTACTACTCTTGACATTACCAATTATACACACAACTTTACCTATAATAGTGGTGACCTCATTTAATGCTTAATAAAATGACTTTTCATGTCTGTAAACAAGCGTAATATATGCCAACAAAGTATAATAAGACATAATGTTACTGGTCATGCAAGAAAACCTATTATTGAGTATTTTTATGATCAAAAACAGGCATGTAAACAGAAGCCGCTACATGATTGTTGTTTTCATGAAATCATGTTTGTCATTTTTTATTGAGAATAGATGCATTCTCGCAAACGTATATAATATTTTCATAAATTAATTAATAGGCCACTGGAACATATATTATTTTCTTAGACAAATTATACTAACGAGTCTTGAGGTCCTAGGTCGTAAATTGCCCGGACAGCTCTCTTTTGTAGTACAAAGATAAATTCAGTACCTGTTGCTGACTTCCACTAGCAGACAGTTGTATCATCATCATCATCATTTCAGACATAGGACGTCTACCGCTGAATATATGCCTCCCCCAGTGACTTGCAAATTGGCCAGTGGGAAGCGGCTTGTTTATCATAGGGGGGATTGCCAATACTCGCCGTGCTTGGAAGGCGGGTTGGCGAGCAATTATATCCAATCCAATCCAATCCAAAAAATAATCACTCTGTATGCGTGTGCGCTATATAATCATTTGTTAAACAAAGTTATTCTGAGGGTTTTATCGGGGAAATTATGAAATTTTATATTACCTAATCGCTATAGTTATTGTTTTATACTTACGGGTCGGTAAATATCTCGATGATAAAAGGTCTTATCGTAAATATGAATACCCTGAAATAGACAATGCCGATGAATGTATTGAGTATTGAATTTGGAGCAAATTTAATTTCAAGTAGGAGCGTGTGTTTTCGGCGCTGTAAGTGTAAATGCCAGAAAGAAAGTGAGTTAAAGTCTTCGATCAAGAATACACTAGATAACCGGTAAGGTACTCAAAAACGGCAGAGTAAATAACGCCTCACTTCAATCAAAGTGGGGTCTTATTTTGTATAAGTTATTCTGTACTTTATTTCTAAAATCTTAAGTGTTATATTTATAATAAGTAGTGGTTGCAGATTTGTCAAAATAAAATGAAACCGGATTTTTACGCACGTGTGTGAATATTGACACAAACAAAACTGCGCCTGAACATTTTCGATTAAGGCATACGTTAGTTGAACTAAATTATTAATTGTTTTATAGTCTTTTTTTTACTCAAAAATATAAAGACGGTGCCATATTTAAGTTCTGTAAGCGTGGCATTATCTAGTAGTGTATTCTTGATCGAAGGTTAAAATTTACTGGCTGCGATTTTATCTGGTATAAATCGCGTTAAAATATCTCGATAACATTATAAATCCTACTGTGATATACAGAGTGAATATTAAGTCATATTGTACTTCCTTATAAGTAAATTCAAATCATTTTTTTCATATAAACATATTTTTTATTTATTTCATGTAATATAGTAACATAGTTAACGTCTTAAAGCTAAATATATTCTGCTACTTTCGGAGTTGAAAATTAAGTAACACATATGATTAACTATAACATTTTTTTTTGTGAATTTTTAAATAATTTTTATTAATAATGTCAAAGTGAACGAAATTGATCTCTCTAGTCGTCACGAAGTAAATATTTTAATACTATTATTATATAGATCTATTTTATTGTAGTCTCTCTAAATTTATTAATTGAGTAAAAACATTTTTGTAGAAGCCAGTTATTTAAATTCAGAATCCTTCGACAACGAATTGACAACCGGTAAATCACATGAAACTAATGTCAAAACATAATAGTCACGTGGTTTTCCGGTCGAGGAAATCCTAACAATTCAATCAATCAATAATATCTGTTAATTAATAAAATAAAAAATAATTGAGAATCTAAAGGATGTAATGCAGATAATTCCGGTTGTAATTAGGCCTTGCGCCACATTTTGAATTTCGTAAAGCGAAACTATAGAAACATCGAGATTTAATTTAATTGTGTTAATTGATTATGATTCATTTTTAGTTCACCTAGATAAACATTATTCGCTCTGCCTAATCTTGCGGTTTTTACTTATTGAGTACCTAGTACCTATCTGCTCAGATAGTAATTTTGTGTAACTTTACCTGTTAGGTTCGTCTTTCTCTACGTAGCGGTGGTAGCTTAGTGGTCGGAGTATTGCCGTATATCCGTTGGTCGCGAGTTCGAACCCCAGCACGTACCTCCGGTTTTTTTGGAGTCATTAATTAAATACATATGCGCAAGATAAACATACCAATGGGCTAGTTTCTTAAAACAATCTAATTAGTCCGTCAGTTGAATTAACAGAAAATATTGGACACGTATTTTTTCTTTTCTCAATCAAACAAAAAATTATGAAGATATAGCCCGTTAAAGTTCTGCGTAACGTCACGCCTTGCGATACCTTTTAGCAAGGCGTGACGTTACGTGCTCAATTTGATGCGCTTTATCTTCGTAATTTTTTGTTTGATTAACAAAAGACAAAATATGGGTCCAATATTTTTTGATGATCTAACTGACGGACTTAAATTTAATAATCTTTTTTTGACCCAGGAAACTAGCCTATTGACATGGTTTCAGTAAAGAATTAACGTTCTTATGTTACGAGGTACCAGACATTGTATTTTCCATGGGCGTCTCTCAATACACCCAGAGTCGAGAAAATTTAGATCATATCGTTTTTTTTTTCAAATTCTCTTCCTAGCCGGAAATCAAACCAGGGACCCTTTGCGTTCAAGGCGAATTACAGCGCCACTACACCAATAAATCTACCTCTGGATTGTTTGTAATGTGTAGTGTACGGATTTATATGGTACTTGTTTGGTTGTAAGATTATGAGGGAAAACATAGGAGAAAACCTGCACATTCATATGCTGCTGAGTCTGTGTAGCAGTGGTCTAAAATAATCTGGCTTTGTCTTAAGTTTACAGAGTCACAGTATATTATTCTACAGGGTTATTTGTAAAACATCAAGAACCCCCTAGGGCTGATTCTGGTGCTCAAATACAACAACTTTTTGTATGGAACCAACATCGAAATCGCAAAAAAAACACTGTTTCAAACTGATGTCAGCTGGTCGGCGGCTTTGCTATGGAGAAGTGAATTTTCAATTTACAAAAAATAATTAAAAGCCAACCATAACGTCCCATTGGAGTGTAGGTCAACAAATAGGCCTAGTTTCGGACTTCTTTAGCTTATCTATATACTGTAACAGAGGTTTGGAAGAAATCGCATCCAGCCTAGACTTGTTGTATCTTAGTCATGGCCTAACGTATCCTAACCAGGGTTCGACCCTCGTTTGCTCCGCTACGAAGAAAAGAATTACGCATACTCTGAGAACCAAATTAGACCGTCATCGTACATAAAGGGCCAACGCCTTCAGCCTGCCTAGCATGAGCACTAAAACACGATATGATATAATATGATATAGCGATATATCGACACCAACTGTAAAAATATGATAGATATAGCCGCCACGTTGAATCGCCGTGCCGGTGACGTCACATATTATGATCGCTGTTTTGATAAAAAATCAAAATGGCGGCTATATCTATCATATTTTTACAGTTGGTGTCGATATATCGCTATATCGTATCATATCATATCGTGTTTTTAGTTGTCATGCTAGGGGGGCAGGTAAATACTCGCTATGTATGTCCTTAATAACTAGATTACTTCGTAGATATTTTTTCAGTCATCATCTTATACTATAATTGGTAGGGTGACCCCACAACGGGTATTAAATCGGTCGTGTACGGGTCACTGGACGTCGCTCAAACATTTTAATAGCCTCCGGTGAGAACAGGCTGGAGCTAGCTTGACTTGTCCTTGGCTAACCAATAATTACGCCACATTTACATAGTACTTACTTGATACTTCGAACTGAGTAATTTCTTTAAGCCTGGGGTAACACTAATAACGGTATTATAAGAATATTCATGTTTTTATGCCCAAGTCTAGTGGCAATTGGCATGCCCTGCTAACATGGAGATGACATAAATGTACCAAGGTCATGGTGGATGTATTAAGTATAATAGAAGTTTATACACCAAGGGGATAGCACTATGTTACGTCACGGGCGCAATTTTAAATACTGAGCGTAACGAAGGACTCCAGATTTAACTCCCGAGCGTAGCGAGGATGTTATGAGTTAATTCCTAAGCGAAGCGAGGGAATTAGGACTGAGTCCTGAGTGTAGTGAGGGACTCAAGCGCGCCTAAGACAAAACAGCTTTGTCCCCGAGGAGTATACTCTATTTTTCTCACCTTTTGCGAGACAATAAAAAGCAAGGCTTAGTAAAACAGCATTTATTTAATATTATTTCAGTACTAATCATAACAGAAGTAGGTTTAATTGGTACAGTAAATTACAATCAAAGATCATAAAAATCGGTGCAGCTGTTCTTGACTTATAAATGGTGTCACTAACCCGACTTTGTTTTATATATACAGATTATAGTGGTAATAGTGAAAACAAAATTGATTTTGGGTAAAAAAATATCGTCTGTCTCTTTCTAAAACAATTTACACAATGAAAAATGTATGGTGGACGTGTACCATGACTTCACGACATGTCGGATCTCCTCGAAATTTAAACACCAAAAGACCAAAAAGACCAAATAAAAATTTTCAAATTTTCAAATTCAAATTCTTTATTATTCGCAGGGTATAATGTTGTTATAATGCAATACATATTATATGCATATAACCTATTTAAAACCGTTTGATAACGAATTGACAGCTGGAAAATCACGTTTTTCGGTCGACAATTTGCTATCGAACGGTTCTGCATCGGGGGCTTAGGCCGAGAACGAGACAGGGCCAACCTATTATTGTAAAGACTATTAGTCATACTAAATTATTCCTTACAACTCATTATAATTAAATTAATAATAGAAGTTGTTATGTAAGAGTATGATAGTAAGTGTGTACTTTCTCTGGGAAAAATATATAATTCTTTGACGCATAGGTTTAAATCGCAAAAAAATACTTCCCTTAGTACTATGAGTAAATAGCCGATGGCCAGGCTGGCCACCTTTTTTTGGGATTTTGGTGTTAGTCTCATACTAAAACGTGTTTTTTTAGCAGTAAAATCACCCCATTTAAGGATGTAAACAAATACAATTGGACCTCATAGCAACGCGACTAGCCGTAGTGGGAATCTCCCACCCGGTGGACTGACTACCTAGTCATGGTTGCGGGCAGCCGCTGGATGCAAACGACCCAGAGCTGCTCGCTGTAGCATTCTATAATGGAGGTCTATGTCCAGCAGTGGACTTCTAGAGGCTGATAATGATCATGATGATCAATTTTTATTGCTATTGCAGCTGCTAGAGTCAGATTCTCATGCTTAAATGCGACTACAGCAACTTTTTCACTGAGACCATCATCGAAATCTAATAAAAAATCTCTCATTCAAATCGTAATAGCTGATTGGTCATATTGTATGGAAAAGTATTTTTAACCGACTTCAAAAAAAGGAGGAGGTTCTCAGTTCGGTTGTATGTTTTTCGTGTTGGTCCCAAAGAAAAAGTTATTGTATTTGAGCGGGAGAGTGTTACGGACTCTTGCGGCAGTGAACCAATTAAAATACCATGTCACCTTATCACCATGGTGACATGATGGTTTTGGTAAACTTGTTCTATGACATTTCTGAGAATTTGCATATATATTCGACTTTCCAAACAAATCTGTCAGTAATTTTGTTTGAAAATCGAATGAATATTATACATTTTTGCAAAAACTTCATAGAACAACAGTTATTTTAAATGTAGTTAAGAATAAGAATGCGTAGACAACGTAACGTTTACGAGGGACACCCATAATAAGGTCAAATTTTAGAAAGTGCAAATATTTTAACCTACCTAGACCCTAGCATCTAAAAAAAAATAGAATTTTTTTTAAAAAAAAAACAAACCCCATTTTAAAAGTAAAGCGCATTAATGAAAAAAACTTCTTCCAACTCTGTGCAAGACCCGTAAACTTGCCTTTACTAAAGCCGCGCAGTGCCAATTAAAAGAATAATAATCAACGTAATGATTTAAGATGTGGTTTTTCACGCGAACTACTTCACGTTTCACAGGTTAGGGGTTTTGTGACTTAATATTACATGATATTTAATTAATAATACAATAATAGTTATTTTTATATTGGGTAATAAGTAATAACTAAGTAATAAGTGTTACAGCATACTATAAAAAGATTAAACTTTGATGGTAAATATAATTCTAGACGACCTCCATAGCCGAGGGGCGAGCACGCCGGACTTGGCGTTGTCATCTCTGAGGTCCTCGGTTCGATTCCCGGTCGGATCGGATCGGTTCGAAATGTAAAAAACGAACTTAAGTATTCGCTGTGTACGCGATGACAGCGCCCCTAGTGACCACAATTATTGTGGACTAAGATCTCTCAAATTATGGCAACTGGATGGTTTGAGAATGATTTTCGGATTGTTTTTGTTCGAAATTAGATGAAAATATTTAAGAAGTTTGTCCATATTATAATAGGTGATTTTCTTACTTGAACTAAAATATAAATGTTATAATACGTACGGGATTTGAATCAATACAACATGATATAACTTTCCAACCACAAACTGTGCAAAAAGGGAAATAATTAGTATTAGCACAGCATGTGAGAGACGTTAAAGAGCTTAGAACCAACGGATAAAGCTACTTAAATAAGGGCTGTAATCATAAGATAAACGTCTGTGACACAAACCCCCTACAAACTTTTTTCTTTGTACAGCAGCTATCCATTTATTTTTATGCTCCAATTTTCATCTTGTGGTTGGAAACGAAAAAAACATGAACGAACTGTTTTTCCCATTGTTTCTACACTTTATAACACAACACGTACTGTGACCCAAATCGCGAATTTTAACGTTTTTACTTTAAAATACTTAATTTCGTAAGTATGGAATTCTATGGAATATAGCAATTTGATACAAGACAGTCCAGAGTTATTTCACATTTCTGCCAAATAGCGTGCTGCGATCGATTTGACGTCCCCCACCACCCACTTTGCACATAGCGAATATTGTCTCGGGTCTGGGTGTTGTGGTACCGTCGTTGTTTCTGATTTCTATAACACTAGTGCTTTGGCTACTTATCTTAGAATCACAGCAATGTATGTGGTTTTGTCTAATATTTATTTAAATATTAAATTTAGCTGAAAATACATGGTGGTCAAATCGATAGGCATTAGTGCCCCCTAACCCTAGGCGTGTACGGTGGACAGACGATGCAGTAAAGGTTGCAGGAAGACACTGGATGCTGCCCGCTTTCAACCGGCCGATCTGGAAGTCAATGGGAGAGATGTATCTCTAGCAGTGGACGTCCTATGGCTGAAATGATGACGATAATGAACACCAGGCGCCCAGCAGAAACAGCAGTCATAAAACGTTCTGTGAAAATTTGACCCGTCTAGGTACCTATTATGGTTTAAAAGTTACGTTATGGACAAACAGCGTAGCCTTAGTAATACTCGTACGAGTCATTCCTTACTGCCCTTACTCACCCTTTGGTCACGGAAACCTATTAATTGTTCATCGGTTCAGATTTCCCGCATACCTAACTCCACTATCAGGAAGTCTACCTAGTCGTCTAGACAATTATAGCAAATTGCTAATTAAAATTATCAGCCCCAGCAGTAAACGTAATGCAATAGGAATATTTTTATTCTGTCAACTTTGGACCGGACTCGATAACGGGGTGGCTGTTGTTTCCATACGGTTCAATGGAGTTCGTGACTGGACGAAGTTAATATTTGTATGTAAAGTCAAAGTAGAACTTTATGAAATACTGTTCTTATCTTAAATTACAATAAAATTTTCTTAGTTCCACTTATTCAAGACAGTTGCGTTCGTTTAATAAATTAACTCTCTCTAAACAATGTTTAACAGAATTAATGCACATCCTTTTAAGGTCTGATTCTAATGCACATACAACAACTTTTTGTATGGGACCAATATCGAAATCGCAAAAAAAAAGATCCCCATACAAATTGTAACAACTGATTGGACATTTAGTGTGATGAAGATTTTTCAAAAGGTTTTAATGTTAGTCCCGTACAAAAAGTTGTTGTATTTGAGCACCAGAATCAACCCTTAAGAGGATGTGCAAAAATTCTGTTACACCTTGTATAATCCTTCTTAGCGCTAAGTTTATTTTCGAACTCTTTTCTCATCTTCAATCCACTTGGCCCTGTAATTCTCTTGCAGATATTATCAAACAAACCAAGTGCCAAGCCAATACTCTTTAAAGAAACTTGCTTTATTCATTTATATCGTAAATTGCAATCATCATCATTGACCCTTGCATATTATAGTATCACTGAAGCAGTGCACGGCGGTAGGGCAAAACTATATTTTTGGGACGTTTATAAGTACCCGGATAAGGACCTATATTACTAAATAAATTAGTAATATTAGTACTGATCGTCGTCATAAAATATGTCGTTATTATATGGGGGCAACCCACAGCTTATTTCTCGGAATTCCATATTTCTTTATGTTACATTTGTGTCCAGTAATCAAATGTTTTTTATCACGGTTGAAACCTAAATGTAAATATAAACTTTTAAACATAATTTAACAATCTAAGGTCTAACTATAGCTCTATGCATTCCATAAAAAACTACATTTTTTTTTACACCAATTATGCTCGTGCTCTTCACACAAACATTTTCCCCTTGCGGGATTCGAACCCGCAACCGCTAGCTTTGTAGTCCGGAGCGCGGACCACTACAAGAGACGTCGTCATAATTTATTACCGTACTACGTGCTATTATAATCGTTACCTTGGTTAGTTGCCAAAAATCTGTAGATGGATATCCTTCTGAGATTGAAATACAACAACGTAAATAAATTGTAATTTACCACGCAAAATACAATCCATCCGCCTATGGAACTCTTTGCCATTGTCTATTCGAGAATCTGAATCGCTTCACAGTTTCAAAACTAGACTTAAAACCTATCTCCTTTCACTGTAGTTTTCTCCTGTCTATTTTTCTTCTACTTTATTTATTAAACCATTTTTCCTACATCTTGGTCACTAGATTATTTTTCATGTTAATAGAGTATTTATTTATTTACATGTATTTATTTTAAGTATGTACTCATATTATGTCTGTATTATATAAGTATTTTACTATGTACATGTACTAGGAAGTATATATTTTATTTAATTTGTTTGTTTAATTAGTTTGTAATTTTTTTTGACTTTTATGTTTTGGAACTCTTAGCCTCCCTTCTCTCAATATTAATTCAACTTTCCTCTACCTGAAGGTTGTCTGGAAGAGATCGCTTCCAGCGATAAGACCGCCTAAATTGTGCTATTCACTAAGTTTGTTGGCGGTGGGAAAGTATATTTTTTACGGCTGTCCTCACACGGCACTAATAAACACCTACTGATATACAAGATACCAAATATCAAACTAATCCGCACAATAAAATATTCACATCCATGATCCAATAAACACTTAAACAATTTTACTTCCGCAAACCACAGGACTATAAACTACCTCACGACTGCATGAGTCAAGTATGATCTGTGTCGTGTCAAAGCTATCTCTTGTGTTACGACACATATCATGGTTAACACGTAATTTCTGTTCGTGAAGGATACGCTTTTTCATAACTCTGATCTGACATTACTGACCTATTACGGTTAGTTTCGGTTGCAAAAGTTATATAAGTTTTGTAATTCATAAAATTCTAACTGTTAGAAATAAATGAGTTATTTTTGATATACTAACAACTTTACGATGACGACCTCCGTAGCCGAGAGGCAGGCATACCGGACTCGGTGTCGCTATCTCTGAGGTTCCCGGAGTGTCAATGTAGGTTCGTCAATGATCGTCGATGTAGGAAAATAACTTTTCTATATTGTCTCGGGTCTGGGTGTTGTGGTACCGTCATTGTTTCTGATTTCTGTAACACAAGTGCTTAAGCTACTTATCATAGGATCAGAGCAATTTATGTGATGTTGTCCAATATTTATTTATTTAGTTACTGTTCTTAAATAATATGACTCCTCATCGTAGTCACCCTCACCTACCTGTGATTGTGATTGTGTGACCTGACCCTGGCGCACGTCACCAACGATTGCCAACTTAATTGTTTTCCTGGTGGCCTGCGGGAACTTAATCTTTTCACCCCAGCCGCTGAGGACTGGTTACGCCAACTAGCACTGAACATTTAAATTAGGATTTAAGCACCTATATGCCATACGATATGATGATGATCGTCAAATTCCAGACGATTTCTAAACAGCTTCTGGTAGTAGTGTAGTCCTTATTATACAGGGCGTACAAAAGAATAGGATACTCCTTACAACCACGTTATCAGCTGATAATATACAACAATTTTTTTTATGGAAGCAACTTCGAAATCAGAAAAAAATAGTGAGATGCTCCATACAAGCTGACGCGCTACCTCGATGATAATGTATGGAGCAACGGAAAAAAAATCACGATTTCAATGTTGCTTCCATAGTAAAAGTTGTTGCATATGAGCAACTGATCACATGGTTTTATGGAGTGCTCGAGTGCCCTATTCTTTTGTACACTTTGTATACCTCGATGTTTCCTCTTTTTTTATCACAATTAAAAGTAATTTCATTTCTTTAGTCAGGCATAATTTCCAAGACCATTCTATCTAATGTAGTATAAACATAATTATGCTTATTTGCAGTTCGCTCAAATCATATCACAGATATCGTGAGGCAAGATTGATTTCTCGTATTTATAGTATGTCGTTACGGGTACTAGTCTATTGACATGCCTCTAGACATAATCGTTTAATGATCGGGCTAGTGAGGTAAATGACATTAGATCAATGCGCAAGCACTGTTTTTTCGCAAACCGAATTATTTTCTTTACTGTATCTTCTCCATACGTATAATTTGAATACAGGCTCTGAAGCAATACGTAACTATTGCGGCATGTCGAGAATTGAACGTTAGATTATAGTTATTTTATGGTGTTGTTGTACTGACGATCTCCCAAACAAACCACTGTCCAGTCATATGAATTTTTTGGCTGCTGTTTCTGCATTTGACATTTATTTACAGTATGTAGATTTGAAATAATGATTATACATTGTACCACTTCCGCCCAGTATAACGAGACACAACAGATTTGACGAGACACGAGACAATCATGCGACCACTTGGTATCCAATAAGTTTAAGTTGCCTACCTATTCGTAAATTTTCATCAGACTTAATTTTAGTTATCAGAAACACAATATTCCACGAAACAGCCAAACCTCTTTTTAACGGAATAAACGTATACAAATTATAATTAGTTGGACACGGCTTAACTGATGATAAACTTGTGGCTTTCGCGTGATCGGAGCTGGGAATTGAACCTGGGGTCAGTGTCGCTGAAACAGACAGACGGACCGGCAATAGGAGATAAAATCCCGGATATCAAAACGCTAAGAATTATGTCATTAGATTTATAGTACTATAGATTATGATAGTAATAATTATACAATAGGAGTCTTATTATAGAGCCCTGCCTTCCTAGCATGAGCACCAAAACACGATATGATATGACATGATATAGCGATATATCGACACCAACTGTAATTATAAAAAAAAAAAAACCGACTTCAAAACACTAAAATGCTAAAAATAATCCTAACACTTAAGTACCTAATCAGTTACTTTTGGAGTCGGTGCCAGCCGAAGAGAGATTCAATGTTTTTGTTTGCACCGACTCCAAAAGTAACTGATTAGGTACTTAAGTGTTAGGATTATTTTTAGCATTTTAGTGTTTTGAAGTCGGTTTTATTTTTTTTTATAAAATTTACTTATTTCATCTATTTTTAGTGATAAATCCTAATCTAACTGCTGAACACCGATTTCATCCCCTATTTTCCTACCCTTAGGGGTGATTTTTATTATGCAAACTTTTATCATATTATCTTTGAAGTATAAGCTATTCAATAAAACAAAAATCATCAAAATCGGCTCATATTTGTCGAAGATAGGTAACAAAAACCACAACCAAAATATTATCTGGGTATATATTTGTTGATTTTCTCAAAAAGTTCTAAATCAATTTCGATAAAATTTATATGGGACCACCTCTGAAGTATGATCTACCAAACAAAAAAAGAATCATTAAAATCGATTCATAATTGGCGGAGTAATCGCGTAACAAACATACAAAAAAAAAAAAAACATACAGTCGAATTGAGAACCTCCTCGTTTTTTGAAGTCGGTTGAAAATATGATAGATATAGCCGCCATGTCGAATCGCCGTGCCGGTGACGTATGTATTTTTGTTATGTTATGTTATGTTGTTATGTATTTTTAATTTTTTATTTGTGTGTGTCAAATAAATGTTGACTATATCTATCATGTTATTACAGTTGGTGTCGATATATCGCTATATCATGTCATATCGTGTTTTGGTGGTCATGCTAGGAGGGCTGAAGTAGCTAGGTTTTAGTTAAAATTGCTGACACTATAATAATAGTTACGGCTGGTTTAGCCAGAACGGCAAAGGGGCCTGTCCGCTTGTGGATGCGTCTCCGTGAGGACGGCACGTATGGGGGCTTCCTGCTCATAGCCTAAGCGGAGGCTAGTAGAAGTTCTCATGTATCGCCGACATACGTTGCAATGTACACGCAGGTTTTTTAATGGGTGGACCTTGTCGGGAAACAGTTGCGAAAGCCACTGTTTTCTGGCAAGGCATGCTACTTCCCCGAGGCGGTATGGTAGGCGAAAAGCATTTTTCCTGCGCTGAAATAAAAAAAAAGAACGCCAAAGGAGTTAAAACCTTATAGGCCATCTGCTTAAGACACGTGATGAAGGCGTGAAAGAAACAAGGTATTAATTAACGGTATCGAGTACAGACGGGCAATAGCCTATCTAGTTAGATAAACGCGTGTACTTAGGTATGGAGCAGCAGTATGTAGTACAGGCTGTTGTTTTAGTCATTAGCCATATTAAATGCTCATCTATTCTTTTTTATTAACTGCTAGCAGCTTTGGGTATATCATCGCTCCACTTTGTCGGTGGGCGCTACGCTGCGTTTCGTGACAAATCGCGGTCTCCACTCAACACATCTACCAAATCGGTTATCGGTTCTACGGCAAATATGTGGCCAACCGACTAACACTTCAGTTTGCTTATCCTTTAAACTATATCAAAAATTTCTGATTTATCCTTCAGAAAATTCCCGAGCTAGCTCTTTCCTAAGCTCGCTAAGCTACTTTAAATTACCTTCACGTCATTGTTGTTAAATACATTATTTCGCTTCGTCGCCTAGGCCTAGTGCCCTAGACGATGGCAATAACCCTAACTTGATGCATTTCTAAAGTGTCTTTTTAGTGGGTAGGTATTCTTACAAGGAGTACCTAGTACCTACCTATCTGCCCCGTCTAGGAGCCCTTATAAAAATCATTATCAGCCCACGCCAGTCCACTGCTGGACATATACCTCCAATGCACACCACTAAGGCCGATCTTCGGCTATTCTTTTTCATCCGGTGCCAGCGGACTTCAACTTTTAGCAGCAGAATGGGCCTAAGCCTAGCTACTGCACTCTACTATTGCTACTATGATAATATCCTGCAGTAAATGCCTGAGTAAGGTTATTTGCACCTCGCACCAGGTCAGAGACACCAGACAGACAATAGACTGCAAGATAACTCACCCGGATGCTGCGCACGATTGCGCCGACAAACGGACGTTACAATTATTTTTATATCGATAACGATGTCATCAAATTGGTCGATGGAAATTTATAATGTATTTATTGACATGATAAGTTGTAATAAATGTGCCGACATTGAGTATACTGAGTTCCGGTGCAATTTATAGATATATCTGACTTTTTAAATTGATAAAATATTGTTGAAACTTTTTTTTAATTAGTTTTGTTGACAAAATGATCACAAGCGCGACTTCACGACCTTTTAGTTGGGAAATTCGACAAAGATAATACCTGGATTTAGTTTTTGGATTTTAAAAGAATGTAAAAGATTAGACCATGACCATGAATTTCTTTTTTACCGCATTGATATTTGCATAAAATGCTGTTATTAGCTTAACTATCAGTAACTCATTGTATAAAATAATCAACCATATACGAGTATAAAAGCAGAGATTACATACAATCAAGCATTGCTACATTGTTGAGAAAACAATACTGCACTCAGAAATACTGTGAGATCAATATTGTAATTCTTTCCTGTTTTCTAGTGTTATTTACATTGATTTCAATAGTATATAATAACTCTATGGTTATTTAGCATAATATACTATAAAACAGGTAGAGGTAGGAAACAAAAAACATTTTTTTTTCGTTTAATTTCCGTCTTCTTTGACACTAAATATTTTGATAGTACGACGAGCACAATTGCAATGCATTATTCTTCCAAAATCGTTGCGCGTGATTTATAACTTTCAAACTGCCAGAACATTTAAAGAAATATTATTTTCCTTTTGGTGTTTATAACCAGACTAAAACCTTTGAATGTTGTTTGTTTCAGTGGAGTATGTGGACGCGGAGTACAGCTTATGGCTGACCTGGTTCCTGACGCCAGTGATCGTGACCTTCCTGCTGCCGGCCGTCATCATCGTCCTAATATACATTAGCAGCATAATATTCCACCTTTATAGGCTATACCGGTATGTTTAGTTTGCTCGTTCTTAGTAAAATCAAAAGTGTGGGGACGGCCGTAAAGAATACACTTCCCAACCGTCATAAGGAGGCGTGTCGTAAGAGGCGACTAATTCCTGTAGCACGAGACGGGCAGCAGCGGCTGCGTGCTAAATCTTATAAAAAACTGCGCTCGCCAACCCGCCTGCCAAGCGTGGCGAGTATTGCCAATCCCCTCCGATGAAAATCATTGGGGGAGGCCTGTGTTCAGCAGTGGACGTCCTATGGCTGGGATGATAGTAAAATCAACCTGGTTCACATGATATTAGTAGCTGGACCAGTTAGCAGCTACAGAAAACACGTAGACCGTTCAGTCAGTTTGTTGTCAAATTTTTGACGTAGCGTGGAGTCGTGGACATTTTCTGACGTTGACAAGTCAACAACTAGAATGACTCAATTTACACGAAGTCAGCACTGCACTGAATTGTGAACTAGTGTCATCGAACACATACCCTATAGAGCAGCAATACGAACCATCTTTCTCCGAAACTAGTTAGTGATTTTTCACTTACATTTAGTATGAGATGACATACTAACAAAAACAGATTACACATGAAAAGTACTGATATATCTACATCTATTACAGGTACGTACAACATTTGCATAAGTTTGTTGACAATGTATATTAAAATTGAGTATCAACCACGAGTCTAAGTATGGCAGGAAACAATATAACAGAGATAAAATAAAGTACAAATTTAGAGAACAATAATACTCTAAAATAAAAATAAAATATAAAGAACGATCCCTAGGGAAGCACCAGTTCCAGTTCCAGCACCTTTTTTCTTAAAAGATAACTTAACTTGTTAGTGATTTTTAACTTAGACTTAGTATGAAATTATCAGTCCTGTCAACTCAAACTAAAACAGTACAGTTACAGATGTATGTGCTCCATGCAGCATCACTACGCCAATTATTATTAGAGTACAAATAGATTCATCCAATATTGATTTTTGTTCATTCCATTCCAGGTTACGAGTGGTAGCCGGCGTCCAAAACGACTGGCGGCATGCAGCTCGGTTAGCAATCATGGCGCTGTGGGACGCACATGGATGGCTGTGGCATGGTAAGCCTTCTAATACTTTGCTTTCTATGGATTTTTTTTGCTAAGGTTGCATTTTTCGAAGAACCGACAATAATGATTGTAACCTATAGGATGCATTTAATTAGGTTAAAGTTTAGTCCATATTTTTATAAGTGAATGATATTTATTGTAAAATTTTAACCATAACCTGTTTTCCGTCTTGATTAAATAAAATAAAATAAAAATAGAGACGGTAAGACTAAGAAAGTGTTAGTGGAGGCCTAAAACTGGACGTAGGTGCGTGGTTAGGCTGTACACTAGGTGGACCGACGTGCGACGACCTAGTAAAAAGGCGGGAATGAATGCAGAAGGCACAAATGGTGCGTTGTGGGTATTGGGTGGAGACAGGACGGAGAAGAACGCGTGGACAGTTCTTGTGAACTCGTCTGCTTAAACTGCTGTCGGTTCTTCGACGGTCACGACGGCCTATGCTGCTCACTCGTCTTCAAACTGCTTAGTCTACAATTCTACAAGAAAATCCTTCATTGTTCAGGCTACGAAATACGAGGCCTGGAGAACGTCCCTGACGGCCCGTTTCTGCTGATCTACTACCACGGCGCTCTGCCCATCGACATGTACTACTTCACCGCGCGCATGCTGTTGTTCAAGCGCCGGCACATACACACCGTAGCCGACCGGTTCCTCTTCAAGATACCAGGTGAGAACGACGCCCTTACGATCATAAAGACTGGACGCATTGTATTAGTTTTTTCTCAGTCATCATAATGCAGGTATTTGCACAGACTAAAATAAAATTTTGTACAAAATAACGCCTCACTTCAAACGTCCACGTAGCACCACGTCAGAGCGCTGCGAACTGCTAACGCTCGCGTTCTGTTTGACTGTATACTACCATATATAAATGAACGAAGCCTTTAACTTAACACTTTTACCGTTGACGCAACCAAACAGGTTACTCTTCAATACCTGATAATGAGACTACCTTGATTCTATCCGTGTGACTTCTTAGGTCTATGATGTGATAAGATTAGAAGACACTTTCTTAAACTAGTTCGAACGTAGCAACATTTAAATACCTAGAAACAGTAACTTAAACATCGATCTAAGTAAATAACGTATTTTTTTCATATAAAATTTTTCCTATCTACTATAAAAATGATAAATGTTACTTGTGGATAATAATTTGCGATTCATCGATAAAATTGCACCGTATGTGCACTGTGTAAGGTCCTTGCTGGCTTGGTGATGAATCACCACTTCGGGTATTTTTAAGTATATGTTTTCGATGATTAGATTTCGCACGAAGCTGCTGCCCATCTCGTCCTACAGGAAATAGTCGCTGCGTACGACACCCCTTCTGTATTCTATCCGGCCGTCCCTACACGGCACGTATTTATGTAGTAAAATTGTTCTCTAAACCATATTTTAAAAATTTGGCACCGCCTTGTAATGTAACCCTGTATTAAATAAATGAGTTTCCCACAGGTTGGGCGTCCCTCCTCGAAGGGCTGTGCGTGATCCCGGGCACGGTGCAGACGTGCGCGGGCGTGCTGCGCTCCGGCAACCCGCTGGCCATCTCGCCCGGCGGCGTGTACGAGGCGCAGTTCGGCGACCACTACTACCGGCTGCACTGGAAGTCCCGGATGGGCTTCGCGAAGGTCGCTCAGGAGGCTAAAGTGGTAAATATCCATTCATAAAAGTCAAAGTGAATTCAAAATCTTATGCAACTGCATCAAAAAATTATCAAAAAATCAGTATATCAAAAATATACTTGTCGCAGATCATTATTATCATGTCAGCCTATTACAGTGCGCGTGCGTCAAATAATTAAATATAAATAAATAAATAATAATGTTGGACAACATCACATACATTGCTCTGATCCTGTGATAAGTAGCGTAAGCACTTGTGTTACAGAAATCAGAAACAACGATGGTACCACAACACCCAGACCCGAGACAATATAGAAAAGTTTTTTTTCTACATTGACCGACCGGGAATCGAACCCGGGACCTAGGATACCGGGATAGCGACACCAAGTCCGGTATACTCGCCTTTCGGCTACGAAGGTCGTCAAAATAATAAATAAAATGATTCACAATCACACCAATTGTCTAGCCCCAAACTAAGTAAAGCTTGCACTATGGCGACTAGATAACGGATAAACGCACTTAAATACTTTTATAAACATCCACGACTAAGGTACAAATGCTTGTGCTCATCACACAAATATTTGCCCCTTGCTGCATTCGAACCCGCAACCGCTGGCTATGTAGTCCGGAGCGCGAACCACTACACCAGATCGTCTAAGTCTGAAGAGCACGATCTCCCGCTTTTTTAATCCAGCATCTTCCTAAGGTCGGTAAGTCGGTCCATCGACCTGGGGTCCTACACTACGTTTGCTAAGGCGCGGGCTCTAATATATTTTGAAACTGCGACAAGTTATATCAAAGATATAACTTGTCGCATATAGGATGGTCAAAAAACTATATCATGAGTAGCTTGTCTAAAGGGTGTCTCAAGCAATGAAGATCGACGTTCTCGAATAACGAATTCCATTCAGAGATAACAGTCTTTCTTGACGGAACTAGAAAATTTTCTTTATTCTACAAGTCTGACCTCAGGGAAATAACTGAATTCCTAATTATACAAAACAAAACATTGCTAATTTTTTGCACCATTTTTCTACAATCTTCTTCTTTTCTTCTCCTTCTACGGCCAGAGACAAGAGGACTTTGTCAAAAGACTATCACTGCACTCCCGCCAAATAATGTCGAACAACCATTAATTAAACCAATAGATGACGCCTCAAGTCATGAGATCCTTTATCCAACAAATGAAGAATCGGTTTTCATGTTATCTCCGTCATACTTCATTTGTACGTTGACGACCTCCGTAGCCGAGAGGCGAGTACGCCAAGTTCGGCGTACTCTGAGGCCCCGGGTTGGATTCTCGGTCGGGTTAATGTAGAAAACGAACTTTTCTATGGTGTTTCGGGTCAGGGTGTTGTACCGTCCTTGTATCTAATTCCTATAAGATAATAGGGAATATGTATATATTTTGATTTGGTCTTAAAATTTATCGTACTCAATTATTAATAATACTTAAATAAAAGACTTTAAAAAAACTTTAAAAAAAAATCCGTGGCCATTAAAGTCGCGTGCTAAACAAAGGAGATTCGACATGTACTGTGACGTCACACTACACGTCCGCCATACAATAAAATTGATTTGATTTAGAAAGATCCAGGTATATCTCAATATCTAATTACTGTATTCCGTCCGGTAATTTTTTTCCTAAAATCGATAAACGATTAGCACTACTATAATTTCTTATAATTAAGTGAAAATAATCCATTATTTTCGTGCATATTCCTTATTGGGCCTCAGATCGTACTCTGTACGACACTCGAGTACCCTGACACATACTGAGTGGCGTGGTGTTCTAGCAACAGTAGCAGCAGCATTTCCCTATTGAACACTAATTGTGTTTCCAGCCGATAGTGCCGATGTTCACGCAGAACGTGCGCGAGGCGTTCCGCACGGTGGGCTGGCTGCGCGGCCTGTGCCTGCGCATCTACGCGGCCACGCGCGTGCCACTCGCGCCCGTGTACGGCGGCTTCCCCGTCAAGCTCATCACGCACCTCGGCAGCCCCATCGCGCACGACCCCAGCCTGACGCCGGAGGAACTGCAGCAGAAGGTAGGTTACACGGCGTGACTACACGAAAGCCTGCCCCCCGAGCAGGACCACCAAACCACGATACCATAACTTTAATATAGGACAGGTAAAAAAAGACTTGTTTGCTAATTTCACTGTCTGTTCCCTTTTAGTAACACAAGAAAGTTAGTTGACTTCGAGACCATAACAACACTAATCAATTAACATACTTTTTAATAGCTGTCAGAACGCGATATTCCCATAGATTTTGTATGGGAATACATAGTTGTAACGTCACGTCACAAATGACCGAATATTTATAGATTTCAAAGCAATAAAACCATTATCCACTATTATTTCAGAATTATGAACATACCTACATAATAAAAATGTCATAAATAAGGTTATGTTTAAGAATATAAAATGCATTATTTTAGAACCAATTTGATTACAGTGGTTAGGGTAAGGTTAAGGTTGTAGTAAGCCAACCTAAAAAGATAAGACATTTGCTGTCACTGACTTTTGACCTTTTTTTTTAGAACTTTTAAAGAAGAACAATTCCGTCATACAGGGTAATGATATATACCCTAAAACCTCGATATATGAAATATCCAACCCAAAAAGAATGTTTTAATTCGAACCTGTAGTTCCTGAGACAAGCGCGTTCAACCAAACAAACAAACTCTTTAGCTTTATAATGTTAGTATTTGTCGACCACCAGGTGGCGACAGCCATCGAGCAGCTAGTGGAAGAGCACCAGCGGGTCCCCGGGAACATCCTGCTCGCCCTCACCGAGCGCGTGTGCGAGCTGCCCAAGCGCAAGCGCAAGCCGCGCGCCAACGGCAAGTGCCACAACGGCACCCGCCCCCTCAGTGACAGTGACAAGTGTGACAGTGACAAAGCCAAAGTGACATAATTGCCGCATCAATTAAAAAGACTATCAAACTCTTAAGAGTGCGGAATGCAACGGTGAGGTGGCTGTGGACCCATGATCCTCGATTTGGCCATAAAGAAAAGAAGAAGAAGAGTTCAACTGCCATTTAGGTAAAAATTGGGTTCTTTTTGGTAAAAAATACCCTTTTTTTACCAATTTTGGGTGTCGAGTTCCGAATTTGGACTCGCCCGTCCGCCATTTTGATAAGCGTCGCTTCAGGATTTTAAAATTAGTAATAATCCGTCGGTTCTACTCGATTTAACTAAACATTTTCCATTGAAGCGATCCTCATTATGAGAGATGTATGTGTGAAATACACATGCTTTACCGAAACTAGAAGTGCGATGAATTTTACGTTTTGAGTTACTAAAATACTTTGGGAGAAGATATTTTTTATGTAAAACAACATAGAAATCTCAATAAGGAAGACAAAATGAATGGAATCGTTAGGACGCGTCACAGGCACTCGTTCGTTATACAGGTTCGCCCATTTGTAATAGTAATAAACATTAGTACTGCAAAAACAATTAATATTTTTTATTTGTATGCAATTCCTTAACACATACATCTCAAATATTCCACTAAATGACGTAAACTTTGCATGAAAGTATTCGTAAAAGAAGCAAAGCAAGCAACTATAAATTTTGACCGACCTAATGTTTTAACGACGACCTCTACTTAAAGAAATATTAGATTACTTTAAATGGGCCACCCTGTATTTCGATTCATAGTCTGACATTTTGTTTTTGTAGCAGCTTGTCGTTTTCTATATTATCTTTTCCTTCTCACTCTTATCTTACTACATTATTAGACATACGTAATCTTTTTATTTCTTACAAAAACAACACGGATTTATATGGTCGCTATGTAAACATTATAATACATATATTATGCTTATAAATAACCTACCTATTTTTGTACATTGTTTTGTATTAACAACTATTTTTATTAAGGTTATCGAACAAACCGATTAACTTCCTTTAGGGGGTGATTCTACTGTTCAAACACAACTTTCATTATGGTACCAACATCGATCTCTCAAGATTTTTTTTCTACAGAACTCATAAGGGACCATTCACATAATACGTCACGCAAAATATCGACATTCCTTATATCACGCCTTTTTTCCCATCTCTTTAACACGCACTGTAACGTTTGGCATGCCCCCCCCCCCCCCCATGACCGTAAGACGTAATAATTATGTGGACGACCTCTAACAGCTGGTCAGATATTTATTTAGTATGGGAGAGTGAATTTCTATTTGCGATTTCGTTGTTGTTATGATTGTAAAATTTGGTGATTTTAAGCAGTAGAAAGAATCACAGAAGGTAACTAATAAAGTACGACTTTATACAGGGTGTAATTGAAATCACGCATAACCTTTTAGAAGCTATTTCTGGTGCTCCAATACAACTACTATTTCTATGGGACCAACATTGAAATCTCTACAACAAAAAATAATTCAAGTTAAAATCATCATTATCAGCCTCTAGAAGGCCACTGCTGGACATAGGCCTCTCCTATAGAACGAGCGAGCGGTTCTGAGCCGTTCCCAGCTTGACGTGGTTAGACCACCACGTGAGACTTATAAAATCGTAACAGCTAATTGGTCATTTATTATAGAGAAACAAAACAATTTTATTCACATATTAAATATTGTTGTATTTAGCACTAGAATCGGCCCCTAAACGGTTTTGCGTTATTTTAATTACACTTGTTGTACTATGACAACTTGAGTTGTGTGATTGAATGACTGATGGATGACATATTATTATTAAAAAACATATTCTGAGATTTAGTTGCATTTAATAAAAACGAAGTTCAAAAGGGACCCTAAATTATTTTAAAAGCGCCGTTACAAAACTATGTGTATTGAAATACGCTTTAAAATTTAAATAACGTGATAATTGTAATATTACATAATTTTAGTGGCAACACGATTTTCAATACTCTTTAATCGGCAAACCGTTGACCACTGGAGTGTTTTGCAAAAATATAAATATAGTCGTAATTAGGCTTTACATTTTGGGCCGTTGCACTTGTGTCTTGCTACGAGTGTATACTTGGGTTAAGGATGAAGAATTTATGTGAACAACGTAACTGTCATTTCGTGTAGGTTTGTCTCTTTTACAAATTTATTACTTATAGAGAAATGCGTGTTATTTACAAAATATTGAAAATACATTGTAATTTTATAATAAGCTGTCCCAACAGACGTATTGTCCAAATCAGTTGTCAGGAGATAAAAAATCCTGAAATCCTATTGCAGCGCCATCTACCGGGTCCAATTGTGAATCTAAACTATCCATCTAAACTCAAATACACAAAAATAAAATAAAACATTCCAGAACCCGATTGCAGCGCCACCTACTGGATCTAAACCATCCAGGAACACATTAAAATATACACACAAAATTTCATCTAAATCCGTCCAGCCGTTTAGGAGGAGTTAAGTCACCAACACACATACAAAACAATTATATATTGTATATTAAATAGATAATAATTCAAAGCATCAAAATCCTAGTAAAATCCTATTTAAGGGAAGTTTAATGACAGCGTATTGTTTACACATAAATTATTCCTTTATCTTGACCCAACTGTAGTCAAATGACGCGGTACAAATAGCGATTATATTTCTATACAAAGTAGTAATTATAGTGATATAATTAATTATAATCAAAATAGTTATCTAGCATGAATTCCAGTTATAAAAGTGTTATTAGCATTTACTAAAAAATTAAATATACATTTGTTTATTTGTATAGATATTTTTTTATTTAATAAGAAATATTGCGTTTGGGCAAGACACTCCTGTGTGATTAGAGCTTTAGAATTTATTATCGAATTTATAATTATTTTATATTTTTTAGGATTTGCTTTTAACGTTATTGGACATATCAAACAATTATGAATTTTGTGATGGTTTAAAGACATTTATTTATATAGAAATTATGGATTTTGTGTCAAATTTTTATAGATTATATAATAAATAAGTTAATAATTAACTAAATTAAATTAATTATAGTTTTCGGTTCGGTAACTATGTTCGAATATGTATATATGCGAGTGTACAATATATTTTAACAAATGATATTCGACATAAATATGAATATTTTTTCTTTTAAAATGTTAGTGCTTGGAGCATGCAATATTAAGTCTACATACAAAACTATAAAATACTATGTCTAGCTACAGCTCTGAATAATCAATGGTAATTTACAAATTATTATTGATTATTCAGAGGGTTTATTATATCGGGATCCCACTCCTATCGATCGGGACCTAGTAAGAGCATAGACAACTTTTCTATACTGTATTCGATAAAAGTTCTCTATGCTTGCTGATGTGGAATCAAAATGGTATGGAGGGTAAATTTTTATTATATTATTTAGCAGTAGTGCTGGCGCTACTATATCTGTAGGGTAATATTATATGCTATTCTATGACATAAGAATGCGGACAAAACTACTCGCTACTATGGACAAATTCGATATATGCAATGTACGTTAAAAGGGCGAGGCGTTATTTTTTACTTTTACGCGATCTCAAAGTAGATAAATAAGCGTAGAGAAAAAGTTTTGTTTTTGCCTTCAATGGCTTACCAACCCACAGCAAAACGATTTTTTTTTCTTAATGGGGAAGCACAGGAAAAGCTGATCACAGATGGCGCCAGCATGTTTGGTTTTGTCATAGAGCACATGCCCTATAAAGTAGAAATGTCATAAGGTTTGTTCGACAAAATTTTCCAATTTTTAATCTGTATCTGTACTGTTTTAGTATGGGCGAGAGTTGACAAGACTTGTCATTTCATACTAAATGTAAGTAAAAAATACTAACTAGTTACGGAGAAAGATGGTTCGTATTGCTTTTCTATAGGGTAAGTGCTCGATGGGTTTTGTCAACCGTTGTCAATGTCTTTTGTGCTCGTAAGTAAACACAAAATGTATTTGCTAATGAATATAATTAGTTTTGAACAGAGATACAATTATTGTGTTTATTTACTTATTATCGTATTGTGTTGACGCAAGTTTGACAACGTAGTAGAATTTATAACGTAGTGATTATTTGGACAGTGGCAGAACCACTAAATCAATGCTTAAATTCACTTCGGACAAGGCGACACGTATCGGGATAAATATGCAGTGTGCTTCCCCATTTGATATTGAATTCTACGAGTTGAGCTTTAAGTTGAAAATCGGTCAGGGAAATTTGTATAAGATTTTGACGACCCAAACAAAACGTCATTCGCGTTTATTTTTTATCGCGTAAAAGTAAAGAATCTATTATCAATTTATCACTATAGTGCTCTAATAGCGAAATATTGAAAAGAAAGCTTACGAACTGTGAATGTTGACTTTTAATCTTAGTTTCAATCACCGTCGTGTTTACTCGTATTTACTAGACTATAAAATGTGATATTTAAATTTTCAGTAGATAAGACCGTTTAGCTTCTGTAGAAGTGTTATATTATAAAGATATTGTTAATCTCAGTAAATGAAAAGCGACAGACTATTCTATTTAGAACTGTCAAAATTAGTCTTGTATATTTGACAGCTGTAAGCTGTCTCTTTTCGTTTACTAAAGAGAAAATGAGTTATACTGACTTATTTGCGAATCGCCACCAAAAACGACTATTATAACTAAAATAAATGTTTTTCTCGCTAGACGGCTGTAATATAATTAATAACATAAGACCAACTGTACAGTTACGTGCAAATTAATATTTCTGTCTTACAGGCGACAGTTCGATTATTCTATCGAGACTCAATGACTTAACATGGGGTTGTTTTTAACTCTAGTTGTCAAGTTAAAATTATGAATACGTATATTATTATATGCACTTGACTGTACATTTTTGAGGTGCCAGTGTGTTTAAGTTAGTTTGCCCCATTTTGACTGTAAGTTTGTACTATATTAAATATACTTAATTGCAAACAGATACTTATTTAAAGTATAAGTATAAATATAATATTTTCCAAGTACGCTTGATTTTTTATTTTATATACCCCATTTTACAGAGTATGGACATGTCTAAAAATAAAAGAAGCATTTTATTCAAATGTATCAACACATTTTATTCAATTTTATCTTAATTAGAACACTTAAAATTACATCAGTATTTTTTTAACTATCTTACTTAATTTATACAATTTAACTACTATTTGTATGGAGATTTTACAATATTATCAGACTCATATAAAATGGTTGATTTTGTAATTTATTGTCTATTTATTTTGAGTTTCCTTAAGACAAGGAATAATCTGAAACAGTTATCTGCGATTTTTGAAAATGAAAAAGATGATACGAGAGTGATTGAAAAAATTAACATCAAAAATCACGATGGGACGAGTTATGCAAGATACACACAACACATAGATTTTATTTTGTCTACGGATGATTATCTGATCATAGACAATGAATCGCATAATCAAGACATTATTTTGGTATAATTGCAAATACTAATAAATTATCAGATAGTCAATGTCTGAAAATACATGAATTATGATTCAATTAATTATAACAAATTAAGTGTGAGTTAAAAAATTTCAAGTAGGTAATGAGAATATATTTTTACATTACAATTTTAAAATAACATTTTTAGGATTTAGAAATAAATAGGCAATGTAAATGTATAATAATAAAAGGTATAGTCATTAAATTGAAATAGTTTATCACTGCCTTAGAATTTATATTAATAACGTGTTTCTCTATACAAAATAGGTTTAATTAAAATCATTAGATTGAGAATTCGAGAATTATTTTCAATTATCAAAATGTCATAGAATATAATTTACAAAGGGCAAAGATGATTATAAAATGTAGTTAGAATGTGTAGTTTACTCTATACTAGGAGTTTGACGATTTAGTGAACCATTGATTTTCTACCATATACAACTATTTATAAAACTGTTTATTTATCCATTGCTTTGAGTCAAAGAGATTTGAACTAAATCATAAAACTCCTTGTCTATGGCACCTAAGCGACCTTTTGTTAGTAAACCTACTAGTCGCCTGCTCTGTTCAATGTGCTGTTTTATTTCAGATAACATTAATCAGTTCCACGTCAAATGTTCCTCCTTCAGACCGATCACTATATTTGCGATAAGTCTAGTCCATATAACGCGTGTCGTCGCTAGGCAAGTCGCACAGCGAGGAGAAGAAGTCAGAGTGTTGTAACTGTTATAGGAAGTCGTTGTAGTTCGGCACATCGTCGAACTGCTGCGCCTGAGTGGCCGGCCGCGCCGCCGCGCCCCCGGGGCGGTACTGTTGCGGTTGCTACATCAAAAAAAAAATACTAGAATAAAATTACTGTGTTATTAATGGCTGGCTTCATGTGACAAATGAATACCGCTGGAAAATAAAATGTTAAATGTACTTACATATTTCTAAACTTAATTTAGGCCTTCAAATTAGTGGTGTGAAGCGCCTCAGTCGCGACACAACACCGCTTGTCTTTCATACAATTTCAATTTATCTTTAAGGTGTTGCTCTAAAAAGCACAATTTCTCTTTTAGGTAGGTATTGTATAAAAATTTGAAGTGGCGCTTCAACCGCGCGTCAGATGCGCTTGATCACGCCACCAATCTGAATGTGCTTTAAATGTAAGTAAATATTCCTAAACTGTACACGTCTCAAGAGACCTATAACAAAATTTTGACAATTAATATTTCTGGACATAAAAAACAAATCGAAAATCGGAGGACGTTACGTACTATAAAAGAACAAAAGCTGAACATATTAATAAGTCATTATTGCACAAGTGGTGTTAATTTTAGGAAAAATGCATAGAATTAGTGAATAATCTTAGTGCTTTGTCCCAAAAGGTAGTAGTGATTTACTCAAATGACTTATTAATACTTTTAGTTTCATTTATTTTTTTAAATATGGCGGCATTTATTTAAGATTTATCTTTTAAATGTATACAAAACTGTCAACATATTGTAATAGGCCTCGTGGACTTATGCACTACCGAATTACGACATCATCTTGTCCTGTCAACGTCATACAAACTGACAGCTTTAAAATGATGTTTAATCTCTGACCTGTATTTACATACTAGACTGAACCAACCAATTTGAAGTGTCCCAAAAATAAATTTTGACATATTATACAATTTTAGTACCATGGACACTTGCATCTGCCTCTGCAGCGGCGTACAGCGCCAAAATGGCTTTAATCAAATAGGCTTGAAATTAATTTGACAACAGCCTGTCCAGTGCAGTACATACAGGTCAGTGCGCTTAATAGTGCTAGTGAATAGTTCGGGATTAAATTCGATTCGCTAATCCTGAGACGCGCAAGTGACCTTGAAATATCAGTGGTAATCAACCGTATCTAGGCTAATTTGATCTCTTTTAATTTAAATATTTAGAAGTGGGTGTGCAAGTAATGGATGATTGGAAAAGAAATGTTATGAAAACAGAACAAAATAATATACAAGATCATGCACATGATAGAACCTATGATATTGTACTGCATGCCATTTTGTGATCATATACTGTCATAAAAACGCCATCATCGTATTTTTTATTGCCTCACCATTTAACTGGGTCGGTTCCAGGGCCTATACTCAAGTGGCTTGACATCGGTTGTAGGATATAATGACAATGTATGGAATTGACCTAAGCTATTGAAAGATCACGTAATCTAGTTCTTAGATGACGCTAACTATAATCGTTAACTTTAACAGATGTTTTTTTTATAAGTATTTTTTAATTTGATAAAACTAACAAGACGACTTAGGTTTACTCCATTCCTTAACTCATATTCTAAATCTGTTCTCAAGCGTTATTAAGCGACTTGTCTATGGGCTCACAGGGGCAATGAGTAGTGCGGGAGCGGAGGCGACTGTTTAGCCAGGCGTCACGTGACTAGACCTCCCCCCCACATCTGCCCCTGCCAACTCAGATGAATGGTAGCTCATTTTGATAAAATCACATTGCAGCACAATATCAGCAATGGAATATCGTATAATAAACACCAAGCGCTCTAAACGTTTATTCAATACCTTTACTATCGGAACCGGTGGGATTATGACAAATAAAATAGACCACTAAAAGCTTGGCAACAAAGAAAAAATGGAGTCTCCATGGATGTCCTTATGCGATACTCCTGGAAGTGCGTTGCTGTCACATTTGAATTTATTATTTATGATAAAATTAAACTCTTGATGACTAAGATAAATCCTGACCAACCTAAATGGTTTTAATGCTTTTAAAAATATTAATGGGTTCTATTACAAGGTTCTCTCAATCTGCCTCCGAAGAATCTTAGAAGACTTCGACTACATTGCCAGAAAAGACGGTGACGATGCTAATTTCAATTTAGATAATGTAACATTTAATGTCAAATGTATTAAATGAGCATGCACTACTGTTCGCACTTATCCAAATGCCATAATTCCGTCACTTTCTTTACCTAACTAAGTAATAGGCATTTATTTCTATGTAAAGTTTTAAGTTATAGTATCTAAAAGCTTTGTATCAATAAAAACAGTCCACCTGAAAAATTGGTAGGTCTGTAATTAGCATGTTTGTCTTTTAGACCATCGATATATGATATAGCGATTTATCGACACAAACGGTCTTTTTTTAATACGAAAGATTAGACGCCATGTTGATTTTTTGTAAAAGCTCTTTCGATACAAATTCACTCATATCTATATCTATCTATCATATTTTTAAAAAATCGTCATTTAGTGTCAATATTTCGCTAAATCATATCGTGTTTTGGTGGTCATGCTAGGAGAGGGACTGGAAGGGAGTTAGCTAATAAAGTTAGCTAACATTTGGACCTTACATTATGATATTTATATTTGTGTGCAAAATGTATGTTCAATCAAATTCAAATGTGCCAGCAACGCGTCAGCGTTAGTACAGAGGTGAGCATTACTTGTGCGTGCGGGTGACAGGTGACAGGTGTCAGGTGTCGGGGGCTACGGGGGCTACGCGCTACGGGCTAGGGCTACATGTGCGGCCGGCCGCCGCGCGCCGCCTGCTGCTGCTGCTGTTGCTAGAACACCACGCGCAGCTCAGTACGAGGCAGGGGACTCGAGGAGATTGCACACAGAATGGGATCTGATCACCAGTGCCGTAACCAGAGATATGCCTTTCCCGGATGCTATGGAGAATGTTCCCGAGTACGGCACATCTCTAGCCGTAACTAGCTTTCTACGCGCCTGATGCGAGCTACTACAAGGTTACTTTGCAAGGTGGTGCCACATTTTCAAGAGTGACTCTGAGTTAGCAAGTTATTCGATCTACGTAGAGAACAAAAAATGTTACGCGTGGATTATTTACGATCGGTCGATGAAATTGCACCGTTTTTGTACTGCATAGTGTCCTTGTTCGTTCGGCGTCGGCGTATGCCTGTGATCTTTGATAAACGGACACCACGCGTTGTCTCTTTTTAGGGCGTTTTAAAGTAAGAAATATGATTATCATTATCATTTAAGCCACAGGACGTCCACTGCTGAACATGCGCCTCCCCTTTTGACTTCCAGATTGGCCGGTTGGAAGCGGTCCGCATCCAGCGGCTTCCTGCAACCTTTACCAGGTCGTCTGTCTACCTTGTGGGTGGACGTCCTTAATATATAATATATAAAAATATGATCATCAACCGTAATTATTTTTTTGTAGACCTTATTTTTAAATTTGGCACCACCTTGCCATGTAACCTTATAAAACTACGCCCTTGCATGACACAAAACATGGTCTTGTCTAGTCATTTCCAGCTGGCACTGCCCTACCTAGTTACGGCACTGCCGGTAACACGATCCGATCTCGAGATCGCTGCGATCCGTAACGTAGAACACGGACGCTGTTTGAGCGCACGCCACATTGGAACGGAAGCAAAACAAAGGTAAATTAAGTTGTTTTGCTTAGCTCGTGCCGCTTATGTAAGCTAAGCTGGTGAGAGAGAGAAAGAAAAGAGAGCCCTGTAGTTCGCGGTGTGAACCTAAATATGAAGACGCGATATGAGGGACGCGAATTGCACTTAATACAATACACCTAAGGCGCGGAACATACACAAGAGGCGTCAGGCGTGTCGGCGTGACACGTTTGGCGCAGCTCCATTCATATTTCATACATTTTGCCACACCAACGCCGTCCTCTCTTGCCTCTTACCCGCGCCTAAGAAATGTTTTTTTTAATTTGTACTATCTCCACAATAATAAATATGTGCGATTCATGCGATTCAAAAACGAGATCGGATCGAGGGAACTGATCGCATCCAGTGTGCAACGGTTCTTGGAAAACGGACGCGTATGATTAAAATAAATAATTATTAATTTGATTGGATCATTCGAAACTGCGGGTATGTTTTTAACTAAAGGGCGGAACGCACTTGCGCTGCACTTAGCGGCACGGCAATATTCAAATTCAAACGTTTATTGCATGTCGCTTAATCTTTATAGAGCAAGACGCACGGCAGGCGCCGTTGCGGCCAAGCTCTATTTATACTTTAACGGCAGCGCCGCTTTGAGCGGTGCTGCACCGCTTGCCACGCCGCCAATGCGTTTGGACCTTTAACCCCATGTTGGGCTCAGTGGGAGGTTAACAAGCTTGAGCGTGTTAAAGAGCTGTGGGCGAAGCATGATAAGTAAAGAAACAAAGATTAGGTATGAGATAAATAAGTTGTTGAAGCGAGTTTAAATTAAAAAGTTTATTTAAAATGCTTTATCAATAAATAAATTCAATCCTTTATTACTGCCCCGCTTGTACTAATTTGGCCACTGGTCGACTGGTAGAGAATGTTTCTTGGCCGCTGCTTGTCGATACAAGACGACGTCACCAAAGTAATGTCACATATTATTAATGAAACTCCAAGTGGCTGCATCAGACCGAGTAAAAAACCAACGTCCACAGGATCAAAAATATTTTTTACGCAAAGTTTCTTCTCCATTAAAATACATGGGGCACACTAAAAGTTTTGCACTTCTAGCTAATCGGAACTATTTGAATTTCGAATGTTATATTTTTTTGAACGTTGCAACCTTCTTAGTAATAAAAAAAAAAACAATTAGCGGGAAATGATTTGTCAATTGTTTTTTATCACACATCAAAGTTCTACGTAGGTACGCAACGAAAATGGAATTAAGTCGAAAAGATTTTAGAGCGATAATTTTTTATGATTTTAAAAGTTCTCTCTCTCCGCAAGACTGTGCAGCTTGTTTTCAAAATGCTTTTGGGAGAGAAGCACCTTGTTTGAGCACCGTGATGCACCGATGGTTTGCTGAATTTGAGAGAGGTCGAGTTTCTTTACATGACGAATTTCGTGAAGGGCGGCCTTCAACTGCCGTCAACGAAAATAATGTGGCTACTGTTAAGCGGCTAATGGAAGAAAACCCGCAGATTACCTGAGACAATTCGAGGTATGAGCCAAATACAGAAAATTTTACAAGAAGAATTGAAAGTTTGGAAACTTTGCTGTCGTTGGATCCCACATGAACTGACATCGGAGCAGAAGCGGGCTTGCGTGGTATGGTGCTCACGGATGCTACTGAAGTACGACAACGGACATTCTAATGCTGTTTAAGACATTGTCACAGAGAACAGGCTAACAAAAGTGAGGCAGGCGAGAAACGTTGGTACAAAAATGATCGCGTTTTTTTTCTCAGCTACGGGTCCCATCTGTACAATTCCACTTGAAGATCAAAAGAGTGTTAATGCCGGGTGGTATTCTACCATTTGTTTACCCAGGTTGTTAGAAAAAGTTCGCGAAAGACGACCCAAAAGCCGCGTTCTTCTACATCATGACAAAGCTTCTTCACACACGGCCAACAAAACAAAGTCATTTTTAGCTTCCGAAAAAGTACAACTCGTCACCCATCCTGCGCATAGCCCCGACCTAGCACCCTGTGATTTCTGTATTTTCCCCAAAATCAAAGATTTGATGAGAGGTTTTACATTTACCAACTCCGAAGAGGCAGTGATAGCGTTCAATCAGCACGTAGAAAACATGCCTTCAGATCTGTGGTCCTCCTGTTTTAAAAAAATGGTTCGAGCGCATGAAAAAATGTTTAAAATGTAAAGGAAAGTATTTTGAAAAGCAATAATAATAATATTTTGGTTATAACATGTTGTTTTTTTTAGTTACGCAAAACTTATAGTGTGACCTAAGTATAACTCGTTCATTTAAAATCACTTCAACAAAACATAAAACACTAAAAATGTTATGAAGTAGGCATGAACGAATATAAAATGAGCAGCGGCCTAAAAGCAGCACATTGGCTGTAGCGTTGTGATTCTTATCTTATTTAATTTTATATTCCAGTGATAGTACCAATAAATGTTATGCATTTTATATTTTACAAAAAAAGGATTAAACAATAAGATAATAAAATGTAGGTACTTTGTTTGTCTGACTAGATGTGGATCTGAATACACCTGTTTATTCTTATTATTAAAAAGAACTCACCAGCGTGTAGATCCTGATGGCCTCAGTAAACCTAGAGCACGGAACAAAAATACGCAGAAGGTTCGCTTACATACAAACACGCCCATGCATCCTACTGTCTCTTTCAAATAACATGTATTCTTTCGCACATCCTTTTTTGATGCCGGGGTCGGGCCCCACACCGCGCGTCCCGCGTCATGTTACCTGCTGCAGCAGATGCCGCAGGCCGGGGTTGGAGGGCAGCATGGGGCGCATGAGGCGGGGCGCGTGGGGCGCGTGGGGCGCGTGGGGCGCGGCGCCCCGCAGCTGCTGCTGTAGCTGCTGCTGCAGCTGGTGCTTGCGCTGCTCCTGGAGACAAGGTGTAGGGCGCTGTAGAACTAGCGCAGGTAATGAATACGATTGTAAACTGCAACCGTAGACGGCTCCTTCTTCTCTTAATGTAAACGATAGGTGCTTACAGATGCAACGATTTCTTGCTGCTGGAACTGATGCGTACGTTGGTGCTAGAAAAAAGCAGAAATAATCGTATTAAATAAAAAAGCCAACGCACCTATGCTACGACACACGTAGCGCGCTTGCACTGAGTTAGAGCTAACCTTGAATAGGTTAGCGCTAACTCAGTGCTCTTAGTACAAATTCGACAAGATGAAGCACCAACCTCCAGCTGTTTATAATGCTGCTCTTGCTGCTGTGCAGCGTGGAGATGTGTCATGATATCCATTTGCGACTTGAACTGCTGCTGGTGGGCTGCCTCTAAGCTCTGTTGCAGGTGCTGGATCTTCTCCAGGTTTTGCTGCCGCGCTGCTTCCAGGCCGTCCAGCTGTGTTACTGGGCGGGGGCCCTTGCCGCCCACCTGCGGGACTTGCCCGCCCATGCCGCCGCCGATCATCATGCCCTGGAAATTAATGAACGTGAGTGAAATAACTAACGTGATGATGTTCGTGGAGTCGAACGGTCGCTGGTCGCAGTACGAGTGTTGGTTCTGTTAAATGGCTGGGTTACTGGCTGGCGGAAAGGCATCGGTTGCACTTTTTAGTTGCTATCATCATGCCGCTGCTGCTGCGAATGTATGCCTACAGGTTCTTGAAGTGTTGCTGCTGAGGGTTTATTTGCTTGCTGGCAGCCGGCATCTGCTGCACCTGCTGCATGGGTACTATTTACCATGCCTCTGGTATGTACCTGTGGGTGCTGCGGGTGCTGATGCTGCGGGTTCATGCCCTGGCTGGCGGCCGGCATCTGCTGCACCTGCTGCATGGGCGCCATGCCGCTGCCGCCGGGCATGCTGGCGCCGGCCATGCTGCCGGACGGCATGCCCCCGCCTGGCATCGCACCTGCTTTTTATGTGTAACAAACGTTATCGTAGTCGGTACAATATACCGAGTCAGTGATAAGGAAACACATTAAGCGTGTCTGGGATTTTCAAAACGACTGTTTTTTTAAATTAATTGTAGTAAGCTAAAGTGGCAGTGGTCCGGCCACATCTGTCGCAGAACCGATGAAATGTGGAAAATGTGGTAAACGAGTTCTCGAGTGGAGACCGCGCCTTGGCAAACGTAGTGTAGGACGCCTCCCGGCTCGATGGACCGACGACCTTAGGAAGATGGCTGGCAGTGGCTAGATAAAAAAGCGGGATTGTGCTCTTTGGTCTTTGGCGCTGATTGGGGGAAAGCTTACGCCCAGCAGTGAACTACAAAGTGTAGAAGTTGGTTTTCTAAGTTTCCTTTTTCACACAGACTTTTTTTAAGTAAAGAAAATGGAGAGTACAATCGCCGGCATGAATCTTGAGCGCTGGAGGAAAGAGTGGGGATCGCTTTGCGCATCTTATGTGACGTTCATCGTATCAGAGACGCGCTGTGCGCGAAGTATGCGACCAATCCCGGCCGGCGGTGCGGGCTCGTCACCCGACTGGCCAAACACGTAATCGTAATGATCTTCTGCATCTTTCGACCAGCGCTCAAGATCCGTGCGTGATTCCTTAGTTTGGGGCTAGATAATTGGTGTGATCTTTAGAACAATGAAATAATATATCTATACGCACCGGCCATCGTAGATGTGGGCATGTTGGACGGCATGCCTCCAGAACCACTTGCGCCCGCCGGCAATTGTTTGTTTATTATTTGAGTTATCTTCTGCTGCTGTATTACCTAAGAGTTAAACCAAGAAATGAAACCTTTTTTTTGGTCCAGAACAGTTACATTTAATTAATTATTGGTAAAATGTTCTAAAAAGATAGTCATATTTCCTATTTAGCTTCCCGATGATTGCTGTTACTACAACGATAGCAAAAATAATTGTTTGGGTCAAAATAGATGATCAGATTTTTTACAATAAGAATTTAACTGAGGTTTGAAGTAGTAAAATGTAATGTCAAGTTAATTTACTATCATACAGTCCCTGTCACAGTCAATGTAAAAAACTAACTTTTCGATATTGTCTCGGGTCTGGGTGTTGTTGTACTGTCGTTGTTTCCGAGTTCTATTACAAGTACCTTAGGAACAGAGAAATGTATGTGATGTTGTCCAATTAAACATTATATTTTATACAGTATAAGATACATGGTTTGAATGAACAAAATAGTCTACAATACAGCCCAGAGATTGGCATTACAACTATACAAAATAAACACTTGCCCCAATTGGGGTAGTTGCGGGGTGTTTTGCCTTAGCCGCAATAGGTCCAGGGTTCGATCACCGGTTCGGGTCAGTTCAGAACTGAACATACGTAGATTGGCTTAGATCTAAGTGTGCTGGGAGACAACCCTGGCAAAGTTTATTGTCTGGTACCGTCAAATAAGGATTAATATTATACTTCCAGACCGAGACGTTGAAAGTTCGTGTTGTCTGGCGCATATTAATAATTTTATTTTTATAACAGTAAACTTACCATGTTGATCTATTAAATCACACTAAATATTTAAAATTTTTGCATTTTTTGCAAGAGGTTATCTATCTCTGTTTAAAAATACAAAATAAGACAAAAATAGAGCGTCGATTCTTATAAACGTCTCACAAACAGACGTCATTATACTGCACCCTTATCAGTCTGACGTAATATAAATGACCATACTTATGAATGGGATGACAACCATTTTTTTTTTCTTCGTCTATCAGATAGATTATCAAAAAGTATTAGACACGTATTTTTTCTTTTTTCACATACTCAAAATATTACAGATAATATTGATTTGAAATGTCACATGACGTCACGCCTTTTACAATTTTTATTTAAAAATGACGTCACGAGCCCCACACCCATAACTTTTTTTGGTTTTTTGACCAAAGAAAAATAAAAGTCCATTATTTTTTGATAATCTAACTGACGGACTTAACAGAATTCCAGTTTCATTGCCCAGTCATCATCCCTATTCTCGGAACACAGCATGCTAGTGATTTTGTAAAATATCGAAAAAAAATGTCGATAATAAATTATTACAAAAATTACAACAGTATCTCGGACTTCATAATTTCTATCCTTTTTTTATTGAATGTGATCGCTTTGTCAATCGATAGTAATAATTTTACTTTAAAATATAACTTTTCATAATGTGACAATAATTATTATAAGTTGTAAGCTATTTGCATGCCGGTTGTGGTGATTTTTGCGAACTATTTTACTATTAGTCATTTTCTGTACCACATTTCAAGCAAATAACGGTATACAATAATAATAAATATTTTAATATATTTCTATAGTTAAATTTTATAAAAAAATAATACCATTTTAATTCTGCTCTCCGTCCTATAACCTATAGTTATGCCCAACAGGGTTTATAATGATCTGTTTAATGTACCTATTTATAACACCTATGTAACATTATAGAACGCAATAAATATATTGAATTGAATTGAAATAAAAGGATTTGATTTGATTACCTTCCTAAGTCTATCGACGAATGTGGCCTGGTTATTGGGAATGAAGCCGAGGTAGGCCTTCTTATCCGGGGTGTACAGTAGAATCAGCACTTTGATGTCGCACTGCGGCGGCGACGACATCAAAGAGAAGTGGACACACCCCGCCTAGAACAAAACGCAATGGTTACCTAAATCATACACACATAATATATTCTTTTGCCCGATTTGCAGACCATCATTATGGTTAATTTCTACTATTTCTAATTTATTTTAATTTTCATAAAAACTTTATAACCCATTGCACCTTAATGCAACAAATACAGGGTTACAGGGAGAGACTCATAACATAATCGATCTAGGTACAGATTAGTTTTTTTTAAAATATTATTCATTAAATAAGTCGGTAAATTGCACCGTATGTGCACTGCATAAGATCCATGTTAGCGCGGCGTCGGCATACCCCTGTTATCTCTGATTCCGATAGTTTTTTAAATATTTTTCTCTAGATCATAGTTTTTAAATTTAGCACTTGCAATGTAACCATGTATGTTAAATTGAATTGAATACTCACGAAACCATTAACCATGACCTTCGTTAGAGCGTCCAGGGCTTCGCTGGGCTGCAGGTGGAACAACACAGACTTGCTGTCCTTGAGGTACTGTCCGCCGATGTTGCTGATCAGCTGCTTCGGCATCAGCTGCATCAGCAACTTGTTGGGCCATGTGTCCACCTTCAGCTCCGGTTCCACTTCTTTTGAGCCTGCTGACACCTGGGAAATTAATCCTATTTAGATAAATACCACTCGGTAGACTGACGACCTAGTCAAGGTGGCGGGAAGCCGCTGGATGCAAACGGTTCAGAACCTCGGGGCGTTCTATGACTAGCAGACTTCCAAAGGTCGATTATTACATACAATTTTATTATTTGGCAGTTTCATTACTAATCACACAATATAATATAACCCTTCCGTAATAGAAGAGGTACATTATTTTTTTTATAAATTTTTAATTTGATGTTTCTTCCGGATGTTAATAAATAATAAATAAATCTTTCCAGAATCACACCAATTATCTAACTCTAAACTAAGCAAAACTTGGGCGGGAGTTTGAAAAATATCAAAATATTACAAGGGAGGAGAGGGGTGTAGTGATATGACACGTATTTTTTTTTGTTGAACGCGCAACTTTAAAACCGAAAAGCTTGCCATTGACTCGCTGTTGCCAGGCAACGATATCCGCCGCGCCGTGACAACCGTTTTTTAAAATACACGTGATTCAGATACGGGAAGGGGGTTAAAAAGTTTTATTTTTTTAAATATTAGACAACATCACATACATAAACATTGCTCTGAATTTATGTTAAGTAGCCAAAGCACTTGTGTTACAGAAATCAGAAACAACGACAGTAGAACAACACCCAGACCCGAGACACGATTCTCCGCAAGATTACTAGATACCAAAAAAATACACGTCATTTTGGATAGGGGAGGCAAGAGGGGGAAAGTCCCTAAAAACATCACGTGATTAAAGAACGAAGCCTCAGTACCTGGCAGGGAAGATGCCTGGTGGTCTTCTGCTGGTCGCCGGGCGCCTTGCCCTTCTCCATCCACTCCAGCACGCCGCTCCAGATGAAGCTGCGCGTGGGCGCGGCCGGCGGCGTGGACCCGCCCGGGCTCAGGATGCCGCCCATCCGCCCGCCGATGCCCTGCTAGCCGAGTGCATATTGCATGCATAATCATCGCAATTGCTACACGTGCTTCGTTATTGACATAAGATGCACTTTTTGATTGTCTGCTAGAGGAAAACGTATCACGACTATTTATTATTTATTCTACAAAATCACAGCTCCTAATACAAAGAAGAATCACATTCTTACATTCTGAAACTTACAGCCAATAGTTAATTTACATTTTTCAATCCAATCCTTCAATTGCGTCATATTTGTGTTTGTGTGCGTACTAAGTACTGTACAGCATTATGAGAAAGAAAGTTTGATAAATAATGTATAAAATGTAATATATTATGTATAATAAGCAAGCATTGACTAATTGTAAGTTATAGGAATAGGTAGTGCAATAGTCTAAGCTTTCTTGTCAAAGTTCAGAAGTGGGGGTTCGTGACGTCACTTCTAAGTAAAAATTGTAGCAAGACTTTTACGCGACATTTCAAATCAATATACAGGTGTGGTCAACTAATTAGGGACGCTATATCACTAAAACACAAGATCGTCCCTTTAGTCCAAAAAAAAAACCTCCACAAGGCTTTGAAGCTTGTACAAATTAATAACAAGTAAATTTGGCTAGTATTCTAAATATTTAAAGGTCAGAAAAGAAAATAAGTAGTTGCGATCAATATTTTTAAAATAAACAAATCATTGTCACCTACACATAATTAACTTATGGATGGACAACTAATTAGGGACACATGAAACTTTAACTGTAAATATAAATAAACTGGTAATTATTTAAGTGTTTATTACATTAAAAGTTTTTATTAATAAAAATAGAATACAAAACCAATCATTGTTAATCATTGTTAATGGTACGTTTGGTTGCCTTTGTTGGTTATAACCATTTGACATCGGCGCGGCATCGATGCAATCAAATTATTACAGGTTTCTAAAGAAATATTATATCAAACACCTTGAAATGTCTCGTAAAGCTGATTTTTAGTGCCAGTACGTTGAGCTGCAACTTTTTTCTTCGCTCCATACCATAAGTGCTCTATCGGGTTTATGTCTGGGCTGTTTGCGGGCCAATCTAGTAACGTCACTGACTGTTGTGCTAGGAACAATTTAACAGAATACGCGGTATGTTTTGGGTCGTAATCGGATTGAAACGTCTCGTGAGACTGGTAAGACTTCTTCAGCATACAGTAGCATCGTTTCCTCCAATATTATTTTTGATTTGATTTGATCAAGTCTACCTTCAATTCTTTTTATAGGTCCAACTCCATGTCCAGAAAAACAGCCCCAGATTTGAATATTGCCGCCTCCGTGTTACACCTGCTTCTTCGTGTGCTTTGGATTCATTTCGGACTTTATAGGTCGGCGTACGTATTGTCTGCCATCGGATGAAATAAGATTTATCTTGGTCTCGTCAGAAACAGCACATTTCTCCATTGAGCAACAGTCCAATGTCTATACTTTCTTGCCAACTTTATACTTTCTTGCCTTCTGACAGCAGTCGGTTCTGGTCCAAAAACCTCGCTCTTGATCAGAACGGAACCTTTAAAGGGTTTTCTCTTCGCGAGTGACCATTCTGCGATCGTCTTGTGGGGTTGTTTTTCTTGGCCTCTTCCTTCTAGGCACACTTTCTATTGTTTCATGAATTTTGAAATAAGCCACTGCATTGTAGATCATGTTTTTAGAACATTTCTGATGACTGCAATTTTCCGGTATAGCCATCCACGCTGACAAAGATTTATTATAACTTTTCGCATTGTTGCGTCACAGCTTTTCTTTTCGACCCATTACCTTTAATTATCTTTAACTATTTGATGCGTTCATAACTCGCACGGTAAGAAATTGGCGCCGAAATTACAAATGAATAGAATAAAAGTATTAACTTTTTAATTTTTTTTATTTAGAAGGAAACACGTAAGTGAGCTTTTCTTTTCGACCCATTACCTTTAATTATCTTTAACTATTTGATGCGTTCATAACTCGCACGGTAAGAAATTGGCGCCGAAATTACAAATGAATAGAATAAAAGTATTAACTTTTTAATTTTTTTTATTTAGAAGGAAACACGTAAGTGTCCCTATTTAGGTGGTCAATTTGTACCATAATTATTGATTCATGTGATTTGATTAAGATTTTTCAACCGACTTCAAAAAACGAGGAGGTTCTCAATTCGACTGTATGTTTTTTTTATTAGGTTTATTTTTTGTTATTGTATTCTGTTAACAAGAGTACTTGATAGCGAATATGTTTACAACGTATCCGAATGATACGATCGCGGGATTGTTGTAGAAAAATAAAATAAATATATGTCGCCGCAACGATTTTACTATGATTTTGTAATAACAATTTGGAAAGCTAATGTGTGTATCTAAAATCATTTCAACCGTTAATTATTTATTTTAAAATTTAGTAATGTAATTTCGCAATAAGTCCTTGTTTTGACTATTAATTCCGGTAATTTATTCTATCGACTTTTCTTGTAAATTAAAACGCTGTTTTGACTAGTACTGCGTTATTTAAATGTAAGTTACTTTAATTCAATAGCGAATTAATTCTGGCTTCATTGACTTTTAGAAAAGCTTTAAGAAATAAGAAAATAATTAAGAAATTGCTTTATGAATTATTATTGCTGATTTACGGTAAATTAAATGTAAACGGAAGCACTTGCAGCGCCATCTAATCAGTTTCGATTGGCGGGAAAGATGGCGTCGGCAAGGGCGACCGGACCGAGCGGTAAGCTCTTTCTGTCTTGAGTTTTTGAGGTGATAACAATTGTAAGTAGAACCTTTGCCTGTATCAAATAAAAACTAGTTTGCTGATTATTTCTCTCTTATTTATTTCTTAGTAAGTTTTCTTTCCAAGCTATATTACTTGTTTGTTACTATTATAAGAATATCCTTGAATTACGGGTAGATAAATAGCTTTGCTTGATAATAACCCAGTTTAGTAGCAGAATCGATGGCTATAGTCGAAACCAACGATTCTGACCAGTTTTAAAAAAAAAACACGTCTTGTTTGTTCTTCGACATATACAAAAGGAAAAAAATAAGAATCGCAGAATTAAAATATTAAATTCGTGGTTTTTGTCTCTTTTTTACTTGACCTATTCTTCTAATCGCCGAGAATTTGTGTACTTATACTTAAAACAAACAGAAATAAGGCGGCAAGTTTAGCTTAGGTAGGTATGGCATGTCCATATTAGAATTTCGTCACGAAATCTCACAAAATTTCATTACCCATTCCTATCACTGCTTATTAGGTACATACACTAACACGATTGGCGTAGTGAGGCTGTGATTTCCCTTGAACGCAAAGGGTCCCCAGCCCAGGAGACGTATTTTTGAAGCATTAGAAATAAATATCAAATTCGAACACGAAAACAATTCGTGCATGAAATTCATTTCTATTGCTCACGATTTTACGCATTTTTGAATCACTCGAAATGGTGTTGTTATTAAATTGAAATCTTGTAACTATTTTTGTTTCACGCAGAAAATATTATAAACCATAAAGCAAAAACTCATTAACTAACGTAAATAAAAAGTTATTATGTCAAATTTCTGTCAAACATACGTTTACTTGTCACTGTAATTCTTCCGTACTTTCTACTAGTAGAAAACAAAAACGAGTAGTCGTTGCAGAATTCACAGAATGAATTTTCAAAAATAGTAATTTTAGGAATTCGCATGCGAATCTTGCGATTACGTATTCGGATTGGAATTCGCATTATTCAAAAATACGTCTCCTGGTTTTATTCAGGAAAAAGTTACACGACTTACATTTGTGGTAGTTCTTAAACTAGGCAAAAAACTGTCTCTTGAAGACTTCCGCTATTATTTACTCTGTGAATGTACTGTTTTAGTATGGGTGAGAACTTGTTAGCTCATACTAAATGTAAGTGAAAAACAGTAACACATTTCGGAGGAAGATGGTCTGGAGTCCAATTCTACTAATTTAAAAGATGAGTCGATCTATTCTGATTCAGCTCACGTTACATTCCATTGTAACACAAAACTGTATTCTATTAATCATTATTACCAAACTTAATCTAAACGTAAGCCGAAATGCCACGTAAACTGAAACGGAATACTGTATAGGGTCTGTATTGCTACTGCATAGGCTCTATAACTAGCCTGCTTTTTTTTCGTTCTAATTGGAACAGGCTAGGGTCTGAGACCACGCTTCCTACTCATAAAGCAGGTCCAGTTAAACTTAGACTGACCTGCGTGGGCGGCGGCGGGGGGTAGGAGGGCTGCGCCAGCTGAGTGAGCAGGGCGGAGTTGTTGCCGTAGACGGGCTGGCGCGGCGCCGGCCACGCCGCCCGCGCCGCGTGCCCCCCCGCGTGCCCCGCCGCGAGCCCCCCCGCGTGCCCCGCCGCGAGCCCCCCCGCGTGCCCCGCCGCGAGCCCCCCCGCGTGCCCCGCCGCGAGCCCCCCCGCGTGCCCCGCGTGCGTCGCGCCGCGCGGGAACAGCGGCGCGGGCGGCCGCACCGCCGCCGGCGTGCCCGTGCGGGCTTGGCTGTGGGGATATCATCATCATCATTATCATCATTTCAGCCATAGGACATCCACTGCTGAACACAGGCCTCCCCCATTGACTTCCAGATTGGCCGGCTGGAAGCGGCCTGCATCCAGCGGCTTCCTGCGACCCTTAATAGGTCGTCTGGCCACCTTGTGAGTGGACGTTCTTCGTTCTAGTTTATTTAGAACATAAAAATATACACAAGCAGTTAAACTATGGAATTTTGAAAAAACGGATAAAGTAAAAAAGGCTGTATTAATTTATTTTTTCAATTATTTATCAAATATAAAAAGTTTTTGCATTTGAGCAGCTGATTTATCGCCTAAATAAGTTTGTAAGTATTATGAGTTAGAAATTGTATAGGAAGATTTTTTTTTAGCGTAAAATATGTATTTAAGGATACAGACCTATAAGTACATAATATATTATACTTATTACTTTTGTAATAAAAATTGCAAAGGTCATGTCCATATAATTACAATGATAGCTACTTCAAATCTTCTCCCAGTTTATAATCGTTTCGAGATCGATAAAGGGATTCGATAACGAATGGTACTCACGGGTAGACATCTCCTTGAATATCGGGTACGGGTGGCGGCGCGGGGCTGGGCGGCCGCTCCTTCAGGCTGTAGCCTCGCAGTAACACGAGATGTCGTGGATCCTAACGAATAAAATACTCATCATTGTCATCATTATTTTGATCAGATAACAAACTTTTTGAAATGATTTGGGCCTGGGTGTGATGAGAAACGCTTTAGGGGAAAAACATTTAATTTTGTCTTAGCTAGACATAAGTTTTTTTTAAAGAAAAATGACAGTAGGAATGTTCTCATTTTATTAAAACCTACATTAAAATAAAAAAGTAGTTCTTAGATATGTGTTCTTTAGATCTGATTTCATACTAGAATTCGAATCAGATGCTGTTCTAAATAGCTTTAAATCGGACATTCGATTCGAGAACGACTTCAAATCTTTTAATCCGGTTATATTACCTAAGGATTCTGGATTGAAGCACTGATCAGCAAATCCAAAGGTTATCAGCACTTTCCTGTTTGGTCGATAATATTATCCCGCGAAGTAATGGTAGGGCAAAAAAAAATTGACGTGTTGACTGTGAATAAATTTAGGTCTATTTACAGAAATAAATTGGTTTTATTAGTTTATCGGTAAAAGGATCATAGCTGGAAATTGGTTTTACATTCTTTTATTTATCTGATTTGATTAAATTTGGTAAGTATTTTTCTATTCAAATATCTTTTTTTTTCCTGTCGTTATGAACAACTATTCATACTACTATTATACAGTGTGAGTCTTCATAAAGTGCACATATTGAAATATGGCATTCTATGCTTAATTTTATCGACGGAAAACATATTAAAAAAATCAAAAAAAAATCGCTATTTTTTTAAGTTTTTGTTCCCTACTGTGACCTTCGTGTAAATAAAACCTTGTTTCTTTCAAATTAATTAATTTGTAACAATTAATTAAACTTAAAAATGATCGGAGATGATCAGGCGTCCTCATAAAATTTAAATCCGTGAAAAAACTGCCCACAATACAGAAATAAAATGGGTTTTTGAGCATAAATTTGCTTTTTTTAAATCATTCTTTTCAGTAATTGCTAAATTTCTTATTAAAACCTATGCTTTACCTGCATATTTTATAATTTTAAATTATTCTACTTCGTATAAGCTATCGAGAAGTAAAAATAACTTATTTTTAAGTTAATAAACACGCTTCAAATGAATTGTTAAAAAAGGGTTTAGTGCGTTGCCATGCCCTATTGTTTAGCAGGTAGAGACCCTTTTTTGGGAATTTAGATGTAAATACGCTCGGGTTAGGGTGCGGGGTCTTCCGGTCGGTCAAAGGACAAAAGAATCTTGTGTAAAAAAAAAAAAAAAAAAAAGCCAAAAAATTGCGATTTTTTTTAGATTTTTTTAATATGTTTTCCGTCGATAAAATTAAGCATAGAATGCCATATTTCAATATGTGCACTTTATGAAGACACACTGTATACACTACACAACAATCTTCAGGTATTCTTTTAAAATAGTTTTTATGAAAAAAAAAAACAAAAAAAAAAGTAGTAAACCTAAGTCAAAATTAACTATAAAATCAAGCGCGCAAAACCGATCGTTTTTCAAACCTAGGTCCACTACCTAATAAATTATCAATATTATCTTGTAAGGAATCAACATTGTTGACGCTTTATCCCGCATCATAGACGCACACAAGCATAGAACTGCATTTCAATCTTGCACTGAAATTAGGTGCACGGCCTCTTAAAATCGCCAGCATCATATACCTTAGCATAGTTCCTCTGTTGCGCTTGCAGTAGCTCTCCCCCCGCCAGCTCGTACAGCGTGTTGAGTGCGGTGACGCGCTTGGCGGCCGCTATGGACAGCTGCACGCCGCGCTCGGCCAGCAGCCGGGCCGCTTGCTCTACGGTCGCGGGGGCCCCTGGGGAATTATCTAATTGGAGTCCTTCCCAGATAAGAACGGTTTTGCGACACTTCGCATTTTCCGTTCATACTACTAACGATAATATTTAACTAAAATATTTTTAGTTATAGCGTGTCCATAAATCGCTATATTCTATCGTGTTAGTGGTCATGCTAGGGGAACAGCTTAGCGTGCGCTGTGAATAACTGCAGCGCTAAGACTGGTGCCCATTAAACATTACGCTGGTTATTGTTTTTTGTATGATATTTTTGTTTTCAGTGTAAATTTCTCTTTTTTTGTGAAATCTTTCGTATTATTAGTATTAAAACTAGACTAGCAAAGCATCTGTTACAACTTGATTACAACATGAATTGAGACGGTTAAAAAAAGGGCACATACTTTCGATCTGAATAATGTTCATGTGCACTGGATCACCACTTAATCATTTTTTACCTAATTTAAAACAAATGAACTAAAAAATAGCCCTTATGCATAAGATTTATAAACTTAGGTCCGGTTTTTCAAACGCCAGGTATTTTTTATCCGATGAATACGAATAAAAATTGTAATTTTGACGCATTTCCTATACTATACATAAAGCTGTCAATATGTCAAACTTATTCCTCGTTTGAAAGTTTTTTGGCTATTTAAAAATCAGCCATCAATAAACACTTAAATACTTAATTTCTTTTTAAACTTATTAGCGCATCGTAAATAATTGTCTGTGCTATAAAAATCATGGTAGAATCGTTTACCTGCCTATACTTGTAAATATTTTAGTATTTATTTAGGATACACACAGTAATCACGTATGTTTTCTTGGCACAAACCTGGTGGCACCAATCCGCCGGCATAGGCCGAGTAGGGCGGCGAGCAGCACAGCAGCAGCACGTGCAGCGGCACGTCGCCGCGGCCCAGCTCGTCGAGGCACGCCAGCGCCGTCGCCAGCGCCTCCGTCACGCACGCCCGGCTCTCCGCGTGCCCGCCCACGAACCTGACACGATACCGCCGATATGTACTGCTGCCCCTCTAGCATAACCACCAAAACACGATATGATATGATATAGCGATATATCGACACCAACTGTATAAATATTTATTAATTTTATTCGAAACAGCATTGATATAATCTGAGTACAGAGTTATCATATAAATGATATATTGATGCTTTATATGATAGATATAGCTGCCATTTTGAACTTTTATCGAAACTGCGATCATAATACGTGACGTCACCGGCACGGCGATTCAACATGGCGGCTATATCTATCATATTTTTACAGTTGGTGTCGATATATCGCTATATCATACCATATCGTGTTTTAGTGCTCATGTTAGGGAGGCTGGACTTTTATTGTAACTAATTCATTTTCTTGATAAAAACAGTAGAAGTTTAATTTTACGGGAAGGTTTAGAATCGAGTCTAAAATACTGTAAAAACAGGGTGGTAATAAAAAGACGAGTGAAGTTTTAGATGACAGGAATGATATAAAGAAATCCTTGGTATTTAAAGGAATACTTTTTTACTACCAGCCAATTTTTTTCTAGGCATTAGGTATCCTTCATTGAACCCATTTATAACAAATAGGTATGTCAAGTTTTCACCATAAAATATTTTTCCCAATATAATTTTTAATTTTATGTGGTTACTGCTTAACGTAAACATTACGCTAGATACATGAATGAGAGGGCGGCGCGGGGGCAGCGGCGCGGGGGCAGCGGCACGGGGTTGCCATGACGACGGCCTTGTGTCGGCATCGGTGTCAACAAACACACAAATCAGTCGCCCGCGCAACCCCGTGACGTATGCGTGCCTTATTACCGCGTTTCCGCCGTCCCGCGCGCTGCGTACTATCGCGAAAATATGAAGGGAAAGTCAACAACTTAAGGATCGTAAAAACATCAATGAAAAGCGGGTGCGGGGAGAGGCGTCGACGCTAGCTCGTAAAGTAATTTGCGTGCCGTGTCCATAATCTTAGTATTTGTTTAGACAATTTCCAGGTGCTTTATCTCAACATTTTAGTACTGAGCGATACCAAAAGAAAAAACACGTGTATTGTTTTTTTCCTCATAGATTATTTTTTTGTTATTTTGCTATAGTGCATAAACGAGCGTTGGATTGATGATTTCGATGGGTTTCTTTTTTTTAGGATTCCGTATTCATGACAAGGAACCCTTATAGTTTCGTCATGTTCATCTGTCCGTCTGAGGATTTTACTTCTAATTATTGTTAAAATAATTACAACGGATGGATAGCTTTTCTGTTAATACTAGACTAATTAAAATTCTACTCGATTAAGCCGATATTTTTTATATCTTGTATACTTTAGAACTAAGAAGTACATTAAATACATTTATCAATAATATCACAGAGACGAAGTGGCGGGTACACCTAGTAATTTATTAAATTTAGAATGGCAATAAGAAAGATGCACAGAAAACCATTGCGATCACGTAATTGACCAGTCGCGAGACGAGCCTGCACCGCCGGCCGGAATGCTTGCTCCGCGCACACACATCTCTAATATGATGATCGTCTTGTAAGATGTCCAAAGTGATCCCCACTCATTCCTTCAATGCTCAAGATTCGTGCCGCAGATTGTAACATTCACTTAAAAATGTGAAAGAGACTTACTCTATACTATCTATAGTCTGTAAAACCTCTTGAGGGCATGTAAACGGTCCAAATGTGTCGACTGGAAATCCTGGATGACAGTCTGCTGACTTGTACGTTATTATGGCGTACACTGATCCGCTGCCTCCACCTTCTTCTAATGCGCCACCATGAAAATATCTGAAACATTCAATATCAGAAACCTGTTTGATCACTTAAATATTTTTACTGTAACACCTACTAACATTTTATAAGTATTAAATTAATTTAATGTTTCTTTGATTGTACTTTAATTACTCAACCAGTTAACATGATTGCAGTATAAGTATCACAAATATTGTAATTTTCCTCTTTTTGACACATATAAATCTTAATATTGTTTCGTTTTAATGAAACTCAACTGCGTTTCTTCCTGAAAAAACACAAACAACATTGAGAAACATGACATAAGTTGTCCTGTCTCTTGATTTTTCTTTAACATAGCATAGCGTCAATCTACAATTCTTATTCTTCTCTTTATTTAAAGGTCAAACATTGGGACATTGGTGTACCACTACCTCATTCAATTCCGCCAATATCACGTTATTCAAGTTATAATTCACATTTGTCACAGCCTAGTCCCTATACTGTGATCTTTAAGGTGCAATTAATAAAATTAATTTAATGTTATAAATGGGCAATTACAGAAACTTTTACATGTCCTATTTTTTTTACCATCCCTTCGCTTTGAGACAATTTAAGGGCTACTAAAGATGAGTAGAATGCATTTTCGGATATGCCTTTTTTTAGATCTTTTGAAGCTACTTCTAACAGTTCTGACATTAGACCTGTGCAGTGTTCTGGAATGGAAACCAACAGTGGTCATCACCGGACTTATAAATTAAGTTGGTGTAAGTTAATACTTACGGCAGAGTATGTTTTTCTGTGTCCTCCCTGATGGCTTTTTATGAGGCACAAAAAGAGTTTAACCATTTTTTTAACATCAAGATGTAAGGCAAAGGCTTCTTCTTTGTGATTTGAGTAGTTTGGTGTTCTGATAGTTATTACAACTAACTAACAACCATACTAACTAACAATATGGTTGTCTATAGTAAACACAAGCAAATAAATTCAAAAACACCATACTTACTCAAGTGTGGGTACAATGTAATTTGTTTTGAGTTCACTGATGTAGGCCCCGTTGGACGAAGTGGCTTCTATAACGAAGATAACTTCAGCCTGTACAGGAGTATCTGGCGCATTTGCAACCATTGTAAAAATATATTTAGTAGGACACGGTTCACAAATAAAAATTCGGAAATACGAAAACTTTACCAAACATTTCGGATTTCTTTGTTTGACATTTTGTGCACAGATTAGACAGAGTATGTCCAAGATTTTGTGAATTGTGACCGACCACACCACGACCACAGATTGGACAGAGTACGTTTAAACTATTACTTGTTCAGTGGTCTAAACCTAAACACAGATTAATGTCTAAAGACAGATTGGCCACTGATTTAATTTACTCTTTGCCACTGATCAAGTAAAACTACGTGAGATTGGCAACGGCCAGCCAGCCTGACCATTGACTGAATTTGACTGTGACATTTCTATTTAGCCGACTGTGTGCTAATATTAATGTCAATGTCATGAGCACTGATGGTCATGAGTGCCACAATGTCACAATGTGAAATATGCTGTATAATCTTCGTACCTGTCATTGTCTTTTCGCTATTCCTTTCTTTAAAAAAAGTTTTGTATGATTAAGTCTAACGTAAAAAATCCAATCGAAATATCAAAGGCCATTTTGATTTTTAAAATCAATAGCTAGACAGCAGCAGTAGTCCACAGATTAATATATGTCTACAGTAGTCCAGGAGTTTATTAGTATGGTGTGGCTTAGTTGACGTACTATGTATCGGTGGGTAATATCGGTTATACCGGTGACAGATGGCGACGGACGCGGCTCCGGACTCGCCTTGACATTGTAAGGTCAAACGCTGCCATTGGTCGCGATCCTTGGGCTGGCGGAAGTTGACTGAAGGATAGACCAATGGCAGCGCTTACCTCACAATGTCAAGACGCGTCCGTCGCAGTTTGTCACCAGCTTTATGAAGACCGAAAATCGTTACGAATATTGACGATACATTACTAATTTAGTTCCAAGTTCTGAAACTATGGCCTACAGCTACAGCGTCAAAATGGTGAAAATCAAATAGGCAGGAATGTAGGGTCACAGCAGCCATTCTATAGTTATTTCTATGTCTATGGCGTGCTGTCTTATGTTGTTGTGACAGCCATCCAATCATGTCAATCAGATTTTCAAGAGATAACTACCTATCAATCGTGTCTGGTCGTGTCGTACTACGTGATTCAATCTAAAACAGGAATACCCATTTCTAAAGTGGATTTGAATAGCAGCGCACAAGTGCAAAAACCGGTTCTTCTAAAATTAATATTTATCTGGCCAAAATGGAAGTGTCCATTCGATCTATGCGTTTTATAAACCGGCTTTTTCGGAAACCTAGCGGATTATGTAGAAGATACAAGAGTGTGAACTTTGCTGCTGTAAAAGAAGATGTTAACACTGAACTGCTGAACTCGTTTAACCAAGACACCAGAGAGGGTGATGTAACTTCTGCTTTAGTTATTGACATAACCTTTCTCCAATTTTAACCTTGACTAATGCTAACAGATAAATATTGGGACTACGCATTTTAAATGAACACTATACGTCATATAACTTAATGCAATGCTTTGCAAATCAGAACAACTTATAATAATTACAAATCTCTAATTTAAAGTTCAGTATGACTTAAAAAAACGTTTTAAGTTTGATATAGGCGATCATGCAAGGCTACAAGACTACAGCACAGCAATTTAATTACTTAAACAATCACAGTTCACTTTTTATAAAATTGTTAAATGACAAGTTTAGATGACAAGACATTCTGTATATGTTCTGCAGTGGCACCCCTCTGCATCGCAGCATGCACTCAGCTTAGTGTTAAATAATAAAAAAATATAAAACTATTTGCAAATAATGTGAATAGCCTGCTATTGTTTGGCTAGGCTTAGGTTTTTGATTATAAAAGCTAGACGAGTTGTAAGAATAGTCAGCTGGGTTATAGCTGACACAGTTCCCTGCCTCTCTATTACAACTTATATAATTCTATTAACTATGGAATTGCATTCGGTTGTAATAATGGACTATTTATTCCTACACACAATACATTCAGTTCTACTTTCCCCTTATTATGGTTTGTATGTAGGTAATAAAGAGAATCAATCAATCTATGTCATAGATCTATGCCACAAAATTAATATCCAGAGCATATTCTATTAACCCGTTGAGGATTATAAGGCCGCCGGCGGTCGCATAACAATGTAATTTCTATTGTGTCTCGTTCACACATGCTTGACAGGTTAAGGAACATAAACAACATTTACCAAGTGACCGACTCATGTAATGTTCTTCTCAATTTAATTGTTAAATGGCATAAAAGATCCTACAGGACTAGGGTTACCATATCTCAGGATTTGTCCTGAAATTTCAGGATTTTTGGAATTTTCTCAGGAATGCGGCCAGATTTTACAAATCTCATGAATTTTAGATTTTCAAATAAATATTAGCTTACATTTTAAATATCTCTAATAAAAAGTTGAACAAACTAAAAATAATCTTCATTTGGTATTGGTTATAATTGAACAATTAAAATCAAAACATATTTTGGGGCGATGGGCGGTTCATAGGAGGGGGATATAAAGACAATAATATTGCGCCTTTTAAAATTGTTAAGTACGTTGTCAAATGGTAACGAAATCTCAATATTCTTCAATGAAAATCAAGCCTTTTTTCTGGACTTTCGATTTCTTTATCTGGTAACCCATATACATGACAAGCTTTATTCCAGGATAAATCCGGAACAAAACAAGCTCTGTATTTACTTGTTTCATTCCTCTTTAACTAGCTAATGGTGTTCACCTTGTTTATTCCTTAAACTGTGACTCAAATTTATTTTTAAAGATAATATATTTTGTGCCAAGTTTTTTTGTACTTTTCTTTAACAACAAGTGTGGTTTTCACCTCAGTTGTATTTTATTATTTACTTATCATATGACATAGGAATTCGATAAGATATTACCTAAATGTAGATTGCTCATCTAAAACTATATGGCAATTTTTATTTTATTTTTGTCATTAAATTTCAGTTTACAAATTAGTAAACAATAATCTTATTTTAGTTTATAATTCACTCACGCCAGTCCACTGTTGGACAAAGGCTTCTCCCAATGCACTTCACTCACCCCAAACTTTGGCTACCTATTCTTTTCTTTGCTGCCAGTTTTGAGTGAACACTTAATTTTGGTTATTTTGAAAGACTTTATTTTTGCCTGCTATATACAAAACGCTATGCCGGAAAGTATAGCGTTTTGTATAGTATGAGACTTTACAAAACGCTATAAACGCTATAAACACTTATTATCTATAGTAATGATTATTAAAACCTTTGCAATGACTTAGAATGATATGACATCATAAACATTTAATTCCAAATGTAATAAGGTTTTTTAAAAGAAGATTGTAACTAAGTAAGAAAAAGTATGGTCATACCAAACATACAAATGATCAATTACACACTACTTCAACAAGCTCAATATCAATTATAAATAAACATAGTGTATGTCGTTGCTGTTGCAAAGTTGCTGACATAGCCCAACGGATAAAAGCAAGCTGAAGTGGCAGTGGGCGGGGCACATAACACGTAGAACCGACGGCCGATGGGGCAGAAAGGTTCTGGAATGGAGGCCACGTACCGGCAAGCGCAGCGTAGGACGTCTGCCTACAAGGTGGACAGACGACCTGGTAAAGGTTGCAGGAAGCTGCTGGAAGCGGGCCGCTTTCAACCGGCTTATCTGGAAGTCACTGGGGGAGGCCTATGTTCAGCAGTGGACGTTCTATGGCTGAAATGATGATGATGATGATGATGTCGTTGCCTTATCTAGGGGTCACAGGAAAATAAAGCAAGTTTAAAAGTTAGTTAATAATGTAGAATATTCTGTTTCAGGTGGTGCAGTACCGGTGTTCCGCCGCGCTTTGCTCTTCCCGACGCGGGTAGCCTTGCAGGATGAGGTTGGCATCTACACCTATGCGGGCCTGCACCAGGCCGCCACAGCACTTAGCAAGGAGATCGCCGCACAACTTGGTAATTACAACCTATTATCATGGCAGAGAGTTGTTTCCAATATACAATGTGTTCCTTAATTTCCCATAAATTAAGGATATAAGTTAAAAGATGTTTTCTAAATGATCACTTTTTTAGATATTTCTTTATTTTATAAAACTATTTATGCACTTTTAGTTTGTCTGAGCTGATTCTGCACTTTTTCTCTTGTTTGGGCCATTGTGCTTACTGTCTGTTTTTTCTTACTCCAACCAAGTCTTGACTTGACAAGTGGCAACTTAAGAGTATAAGGCTTTTTCCTTTTATATTGAACGAGCTGCCTATGTGCGTAACAGAAATCGTCGTATTTCCGTACATTTTGTTCTCTGATTGTAAAGACGTGAATGATAATTGAAACAAAATAACACGTGATTTAAAAAAAAAATTGTTCTTATACTTGCATGTAGCGTGAATGGATTTTTCATATCATCTTCTTCTTCTATATATATAAAAGAAGAAACGGACTGACTGACTGACTGACTGACTGACATATCAACGCACAGCCCAAACCGCTGGTGCTAGAGATTCCAAATTTGGCATGTAGGTTTCTTAAAAGGTCGGGGGGTGCACTAAGAAAGGGTTTTTCAAAATTCACCCTCTAAAGGGGTGAAATGGGGGCCCAAAGTTTGTATGGGGAAACAAGATTAGTTAGACTATTTTATTCGAAACTTCACAGGAGTATTTCTAACAATAAATTATTAAACACGTGTTTCAGGTTTTTTGCGAAATCCACCCCTAAAGGGGGTAAAAGGGGTGACAAAGTCTGAAAATCAACATGGGTATTGTTTCTATGGTTTATCGGGTCGCTGATTACGAAAACAACAACAATTTTAAAATACAAATTTGCGGACGTGAAATATCATCCCTATTGGGGTGCGATGGGGTTGAAATGTCTAAATATCAATATGGGTGTCAATTTTATGGTTTTTTGAGATGTTAATTACGAAAATGACATCGATTTGGAAATTTAATATTATGGACATAAAAAATTCTTGAATTCAACCCTTAAGTAGGTGAAAAGGGGAAAGAAACTTTGTATTTCAGTTATCTATTTATATAAAATGGTAAACTGACTGAAACTAATTGTTGATATATCAACGCACAACCTTACCTTATACAGTGTAGACATCCATTAAGAAAGGGTTTTTTTGGTAATTATAGGGGGTAAAATAGGGGATGAAAATTTAATGAAAGCATATCAGTTTCAAATAATAATTTTAAAATTTTGTATTTATGGTGATGATTGAAAATAAATTTATGTATTACAGCGGTCTTGATTATTCAACCCCTGAAGGGGTGAAAAAGGATATTAAGTTGTGTCTTGAAAGTCCTTCATTTTAAAAGTAAACTTACTCAACTTAAATAGGATGTTAGAATTTCAAAAGGAATAAAATTTTGTAATTGTCGAATTAATAATCACCAAATATATTATCTCGGCTTATGGTTGCAAACTAACCTAACATACATTGTTATTTTCACTCGGCTGCCGTAGGAGGGTTATGTTTTTCGAGCGTATGTATGTGTGTTTATAATTCTTTGCCACGCTCTACAGCCTAAGCCGTTACAAATGTATTTCATCATATGAGATTCTTCTCAGTTGTGGAAGTGACATAAAGTATATCGTTTTCCAGAATTCCCATAGGCCATAGGAATTACGCGGGGAACTCTGATCTCTAATGCTACTTACCTGATTTCAACCCTTGATGAAGGTCTGCTTTAGGTTATTTTAACTCCTGTTGAAGTATTCCAGAGACGTCGCCTGGGGTCGAAATGTTGTTTATTTTGAGCTAGGACGCATCGTTTTCGAGATATCAAGGCGCTGCGTACACGACGTAGCAGGGCGGGCCGGACAATTTCGCCGCGAACAATAGACCAAAGGGAATCGTATACTGCAACGCACACGGCGGTCAATAAGACCGCGCCGCCAGTGCCCGCCCCGCACCGCGGCATGTCCGTGGCTGCCCGCCGTGGATAGCACAAACCAGTTTGTATATACTAACGCAGACGGCGGCGTGGGCGGCTAGCTTAGTCTGCGCCGCGCGCTCTACTAGAATGGTTGTTCTGAACTGACCGTCGTGTACGTTGAGTAAGCGGCGCGGGCAGCCGCGGCCATCGATGAGCAGACGCGGTCTTTATTGCTTCACGGTCAAAAAGACCGCACCACTGCGTTGTATGCGCAGCACTTTACTCCATTCTATATTAATTAATCTATATAAATATATAAAAGGCAAAAGTAATTGACTGATGTATCAACGCACAGCCCAAACTGCGGGTTCTAGAGATTCCAAATTTGACACGTAGGTTTCTTATAAAATCTGGGGATCACTAAGAAAGGATTTTTCAAAATTAATCCCCTAAAGGAGTGAAATGGGGGTTCAAAGTTTGTATTGGTAAACAAGATTAGTCAGACTCTTTTATTCGAAACTTCACAGGACCTTACGATAAATGAGTAAACATGTGTTTCAGATTTTTTGAAAAATTAACCCCTAAAAAGGGGAAGGGGGCTGACAAAGTCTGAAAATCAACATGGGTATTGTTTCTATGGTTTATGGGGTCGCTGATTACGAAAACAACAACGATTTTAAAATTTAACTTTGTGGACGTGAAATTCCATCTCCCCTGTTGGGATGCGGTAGGGTTGAAATGTCTATCAATATGGGTGTAGATTTTATGGTTTTTTGGGACGTTGATTTTAAAATTGAATATTGTGAACATGAAAATTTTTGAAATTATTTGTGCCAAATTGCAATTCAATCGGTCCAGTAATTTCGGAGCTAATCGGTTGTAACAGACGGACTGACAGGCAGCCACACGTGATCCCAACACAAAGGTTCTATTTTTGCATTTGTTGTATAGAACGAGACCCGCGTTATCCTAAAAATTGATAAATCGCTATATTATATCATATCATATCGTGTTTTGATGGTCATGCTAGGGCGGCTGTATTAGTAAAAAATATTGTCTTTAAAGAAGTTTTGTAGAGTTTTTTTTAAATTACTGTGTTTGACATTCATACATCACTTAAAATCAAATCTAACGCGAGCGAAGCCACGGGAAAAAGCTAGTTTTAGAAATAAAGGTAAATCACCAAAAGAACTACCCTTATTTCAGAAAAATGACGTTCGAGTTACGTTTGAACATCGGTTAACAAGAGACTACAAGTTATCCTGACAATTCAATTTTAACATTTATTTGAAGATATGGTTTACTTGCACATAGGTTGAATACTTTTTTTACTTTCTTACAAAATATAGCTTATACATAGTTTTTCAAACCTAGGTAGGACGTCCACCCACTACCTAATAAATTATCAATGTTATCTTGTAAGTTGACGCTTTATCCCGCATCATAGACGCACACAAGCATAGAATTGTATTTCAATTTTAGACACAGTAGGTATATACGTGCATTTGCCTCGCCCAGCGAGCATAGTAAGAGTAAGGTAAGCAAAGCGCATTCTTTATGACACTAAACTGGCGCTTATACGGCCTATTTCACCAAATCTTTTAAAATGTAATTAAGCTATTATCTATCAAGATGTTATATAACAAAAAAAAAATGCTAATAATTTGCCGTTGGACGTGAGTGAGATAGTCATATCTCTAGGTATCTTAAAAACATTATCTGCACTTGCCCGGTTTTTTGTTTTTATAAGCTATTGTTATCAATAATTTGTGTCATGTCATGCATCATTGTAAAATGATAATAAATATTCGATATGGCTTATAGATAAAGATAAATCTTTGACGATAATCATGAAGATTATCATTTGCACACTTGCTAACGCCTGCAGCTACATAACTGGGGTTAGGGGCCGTTCAAGTGTTACCTAATGAATGTTAGTTAGCCTCTTAAACAAATTACTCCTTTTTAACCGACTTCAAAAAAGGAGGAGGTTCTCAATTCGTCGGAATCTTTTTATTTTATTTTTATGTATGTTCAGCGATCATTCGTTACTGCGTTGACCGATTTCGATAATTATTTTTTTGTTTGAAAGGTAATACTTTCAGAATGGTCCCATATAAATTTGTTAAATTCTGATGATGGGATCTATAAGAAAATCATCATACATTGCATAAACTCCGTACCACGCCAACTGATTTTAGTATCTATCTTACCTATATCTCTGCCAAATGTAGACCGATTTGGATGATTCTTTTTTTAATGAATAGCTTATACTTCAAAGATACTATAATAAAATTTTTTGGAAAAAAATTAACCCCTAAGGGTGGAAAAATAGGAAATGAAATCGGTGTTCAGCAGTTAAATTATGTTTGCACTCGTAAGATTTGTTTTGATTAGGATTTATCACTAAAATGGATGAAATAAGTTAATTTTATAAAAAAAATAAAAACCGACTTCAAAAAACTAAAACGCTAAAAATAATCTTAACACTTAAGTACCTAATCAGTTACTTTTGGAGTCGGTGCCAATCAATGAGAGATGTTTTCGTTTGCACCGACTCCAAAAGTAACTGATTAGGTACTTAAGTGTTAAGATTATTTTTAGCGTTTTAGTTTTTTGAAGTCGGTTTTAGTATCTATCTTACCTAATATCTTTGCCAAATGTGAACCGATTCTGATGATTCTTTTTTTAATGAATAGCTTATACTTCAAAGATACTATAATAAAACCCTTAGGGTTGAAAAAATTTCAACCCAAAGGGTGGAAAAATAGGAAATGAAATCGGTGTTCAGCAGTTAAATTATGTTTGCACTCGTAAGATTTGTTTTGATTAGGATTTATCACTAAAATAGATGAAATAAGTTAATTTTATAAAAAAATAAAAACCAACTTCAAAAAACTAAAACGCTAAAAATAATCTTAACACTTAAGTACCTAATCAGTTACTTTTGGAGTCGGTGCCAGTCGATGAAAGATTCTATGTTTTCGTTTGCACCGACTCCAAAAGTAACTGATTAGGTACTTAAGTGTTAAGATTATTTTTAGCGTTTTAGTTTTTTGAAGTTGGTTTTTATTTTTTTATAATTACAAAAAATATATTTGACTAGGTTTGAACTAAACGTAGACTTCCGTGCATTGCGACAGACGCGCGAAACTGATGCGACTATACTTTCAGTATGAAGATGTCTGTTCAAGGCCGTCGTAACCGCGAATTTCCTAGGTTTTTTCAAAAAACTATTCTAGTCTAATGTACAGATCACAGCTCGTCAACTTACCAGAAAACGTCAAATTCTCTCAATCAATATTGATCTCTACGTGTCGGACTTCAAGTTGAAAATCAGTTCAATGACCTTCAAATTTTTGGGTAGGTTGACCTGCCGTTGACTACATACGTGCGTTGTTTTTTAAAAATACTCTTTATGTATTATTGTTATTGAATATCGGACTATCGGTTATCGGTTGGTAATCTAGTAGGAAGTAGGTGCCCTCATCAATTGCGGGGCCCTGGGCATGTGCCCAGAGTGCGGGGGCGTTCAAGTATTACTACGTAACGCTAATTGGGGGCAGGGGGGGGGGGGGTCTTTCCAAACGTTACGATGCGTTTCAAGGGCGGGAGGGGGTTTCAAACAACACGTTACGATAAAAAAAAATATATAAAAAAAAACTAAAGAATTAAAATACTTAACTAATACTTAAATAATCTTAAATAACTAATTCCGTCCGTCCTCAGTCTTGTCAGTTCATACTAAATGTTAGTGAAAAATCACTAACGTGTTTTGGAGAATGATAGTCTGTATTGCTGGTCTTTAAGGTATAATATGCTCCATGCTTTGAGACCATGACAATAATTAACTTCGTCTGTTGTCTGGCGCATATGTTTTCCATGTATACTTATTCACCAATATTTTCAGTTGGTGAATCGGGGCGTACGATTGCGTACATGTGCAGTAACGACGCGTCACACGTCATCGTCCAGTGGGCCATTTGGATGACAGGCAATATAGGTAAGTTGGTTTATTCTTAGTTTTGTTGTTCTTAAATTAGCTGGCAAATGATATTAAACAAACCATATATTGCGGCGTCACTTACAAATACTTTAAAATGGGTTATTGGAAATCATCTTGCATCTTTTTAAGTACTTAAAATATTTCTATTTTACAAAATTGATAGAATTTTTAATTAAAAAAAAAAACATTTTCCTAAATTTCCAAAAAGTTGACAACCTTGAATTGTATTTTGTCAGTTATTAACTATCTAACTATTAATTCATTTTCACTCTTACGTCTTAATAGATAGATAGTCTTTATTGCACACCATACAAGTAAATTACACATGATTTTATATAAGGTATATTTAAATAATTATGAAAATATCATTATTTTGCGTACAATTTCCGCTCAGTTACGCCGGCATAGGCACCCACCACACTACCTGTACCCAAGTGCAATAATTATTTAGTTATGGATTTCCACAAATTAACGCCTGTTTCTATTAATTATAACGTATATTTTACATACTTATTTGATTCCCAGCCGTCCCTCTAACCCCATTGCACCCGCCGGACATGCTCAAATACTACCTCGGCGACTCCGGCGCCAGCCTCGCCGTGTGCACGCCGGAGTACGAGAAACTCCTCCGCCCCATCACGCTGGAGCTGTCCAAGCCGCTGCTCATCACCGGCAAGGACAAGGAGATCACGGCCCAGCTGTACCAACCGAACAGCGCGTTCATGAAAACTAAAGCAGAGGACACGCTGATCGATGTGGGCAAGCCGAACGCGTGGTACGGAAGTGCTGACGCATTTATTATTTATACCAGTGGTAAGTCTGTCAATACGTAAATAATCTTATTACCAGTGATAGGAATTGAGTGACTATATTTACCTAAACTTTTTGGCGAGACATAACAGAGTGCCGTGTGGGGACGGCCGTAAAGAATACACTTCCCCACCGCCAACAGGAGGCGTGTCGTAACAGGCGTCTAATTTCTGTAGCACAAGATTGGCAATCCCCTCGATAGGTCATCGGGGGAGGCCTATGTTCAGCAGTGGACTTTTTATGGCTGAAATGATGATCAAAATGATGAACAGAGAGTTGTTACAATTCATGTTACCCGAAAAATACGAAGAAACAATTTTTGGACGGATCTTTCGCTGGTAGCCTTTGAAGAAGATCTCATCCAGGTTCGCCGGGCAGTTTTGGCGAGCGCTGAAGGCGCACAGCCTAGATCCGCCCTACTAGCGGCCGCCGTGACCCGACCCCGTCTAGCGGGCGTGATCGGGCCAATTTATAGGGTACTTCTCGTTGACCTAGATCAATGTATGTGATTTTGTCCAATAAGGAATATGCATGAAAAATATATATTGTTTTTACTATATTTATAGAAAAATATATGAATATATAGTGCTTATAGTGAAAACAAATTTGATTTTAGGTAAAAAATAACCGTAATACAGTAATTAGAAATTAAGGTATACCTATTTCTAAAACGACTTACTATGAAAAATATATGGCGGACGTGTAATGTGGCGTCACGGTACATATCGGATCGCCTTGTCTAAGACGCGACTTTAATAAGACTGTAAGTCAGGTATTTATCAATATTTTTCGAAAATTCTTACACATTTTAGTAATTATAATTAGGTACTATTTATTTTAAAACCAAATAAAAAAACATGCAATTTCCCGTATATTTATTTATTACCTACAAATTTGTACGGAACCCTCGGTAGGCTAGCCCGACTCGCACTTGTCCGTTTTTTTTTAAATTAAATATATTTGTAGGAACAACGAGCAAACCAAAAGGCGTGGTGTGGACGCACAGCATGCTCGCGACGCAGATCGCGGCGCTGCACTCCGCCTGGCGCTACTCCGCCGACGACGTGGTGCTGCACACGCTGCCGCTGCACCACATACACGGCCAGCTCAACTCGTTGAACGCCTCCTTGGCGGCTGGGGCCAGGTGAGATTCATCACTCATGGGTGGGCTCATCATCAGCCATAGCCATATTTCAGCCATAGGATGTCCACTGCTGAACACATGCCTCCCCCCATGATCTCATTGGGGGGATAGCCAATACTCGCCACGCTTGGCCGGCGGGTTGGCGAGCGAATTTTTTAAAATAAAATTTCGCACGCAGGCGCTGCTGCAAGTGTCGTGCTACATGAATTAGTCGCCTCTTACGACACACCTCCTGTTGGCGGTAGGGGAGTGGATTCTTCACGGCCTTCCCCACACGGCACATGTATGGGGTACAAGGGGATGATACATTATTCAGAATTTATAATTGGAACTGACCGACGTAGAACTAACGGCAGACGGGGCAGAAAGGTTCTAGAATGGAGACTACGTACCGGCAAGCGCAGCGTAGGACGTCCACCTACAAGGTGGACAGACGACCTGGTAAAGATTGCAGGAAGCCGCTCGATGCGGGCCGCTTCCAACCGGCCAATCGGGAAGTCACTGGGGGAGGCCTATGTTCAGCAGTGCACATCCTATGGCTGAAATAATGATGATGATCAGTTTTAGGAAATAGCTTTTTTTTAAAGTTATGCAATCTGTTCCTTGTGACATAATAAAGGACTCACCGTGTAGAGACAGTCACAGTATAGTTTTTAAATAATTTTGAAATAAATTTAAATTAACATTACATTTCACGTGTAAGAATTGCGTTAAAACTTATATTTTTACGTTAATCAAAAATTTAAAATCTTATATATAAAATTCTCGTGTCACAATGTTCGTTCCCGTACTCCTCCGAAACGGCTTGACCGATTCTTATGAAATTTTGTGAGCATATTGAGTAGGTCTGAGAATCGGCCAACATCTACTTTTCATACCCCTAAAGACCACGCAGACGAAGTCGCGGGCAACAGCTAGTTAATTACAATAAATTTTAGTGACATTTTATGAAAATGTCTGTATGGGGAAAAAATATCTCCCACATTTTGTTGTTTTTAAAAGAGAAACGTCTCAATCAATTTGTATTTTGTTTTGTAATCGAAATAATTGAGACGACTGAATTATTCAGGTCCCGGGTTCGATTCTCGGGTCAGAGAATTTTGATCGTTTTTTGTATGGAACTATGACTTGTAATTTTTTTTACAATTTTACAAAGATAAATTTTACCAACGCACTTGACCGTTTTTAGAGGTCAAAATATTATGGGCCCGGGTGCAAACTGGGGATTTTAAAAAGGTCCAAAATTTCATTATTTCTTGGATCCGACGCACCGTTATTGAGATATTTGCAGATTTTATACGGGGATATTGTCAAAAATTTTGAACCAGTATTAGAATCTATCTAGCGCTTCCTGGCCGCTACCGCGGCATGCTTGCTCCACTCGCTCGGATTCGCGCTTTATGTGGTAACTGATTTTAATATAACCTAACCCCGATGATCCTTGACAAGTTTTGACTAGTCTATTTTACAAGTCCCAGCTGCATACTAATATACTTCAGAAATTCGGCTACGTCAACGTTCCATTAAAAACTGGTGAATTTTTTTCTAAGTGTCGTGCCCTATAGCGCCCGGTTTCCTATACTCCCCACTTATACCCCCTACTTTTGGGTAAAATTTAATGTATAGGCAACATTATTTTTTACTTGAGTGCGTTTCGTCGAGCGCCTTACTTACGCATATAAAGATGTCATTCTTGCCTCACTTTTAACAGTCCGCTTTGAAGGAAACTATCGTTCTGGGCGTTCTATTTCGATGCTCTGCGCGAGTTTAGCTCGCATTTGTCCGGTTTTTTTTTAACCCCCACGCAAAAAGAGGGGTTATAAGTTTAACGTATGTATCTGTGTGTGTGTGTGTATCTGTCTGTGGCATCGTATCTCCCAAACGAACAGACCAATTTTGGTGTAGTTTTTTAACTCGTGAATACCCCTAGATCGTCATAATAATCAATCGTTCTAGAATCCGCATGCTGCCCCAGTTCGTGTCCCACGCAGTGTGGGCCCGCCTGCTCGGCATGGGCGAGCGGGAGGAGACCAAGGTGACGGTGTTCCACGGGGTGCCGTCGATGTACGCGCGGCTGGTGCAGGACCACGAGAAGATGTTCGCGTCGGGCCGCACGGCGGACTACGTGCGCAACACGCTCGCGACGCGGGTGCGGCTCATGTGCGCCGGCTCCGCGGCCTTGCCGGACTCCCTGTTCCATAAGTGGGAGGAGGTCAGTAACGGAATCAATAAAAACTATAATACTAATAGATATATATATATGGCTGAAATGATGATGATGATGATACAGGGTGTTAGGTAAATGGTATATCTAGCCGAAATTAGCCTATGTTATCATATGCATATAAATACTAAAGAAAAGTCAGAAATGTACTATCATCGTTTCTTAAAAAAAGAGCATTCAAATCGAATTCTGAGAATTAAGTTTTCTATGAAAAAAAAAAAAGTCAAATTTCTGACTTTTAACATAGGCTAGTTTTAGCTTGATATACCATTTACCCAGTGCCGTGTGGGGACGGCCGTAAAGAATACATTTCCTCACCGCCAACAGGAGGCGTGTCGTAAAAGGCGGCTAATTCCTGCAGTGCGAGACAGGCAGCAGCGCCTTCGTGCGAAATATTATAAAAAACTGCGCTCGCCAACCCGCCTGCCAAGCGTGGCGAGTATTGGCAATACCCCCCAAATGACGAGAACAGATAGGACCAGGCCCCCAGTCTCCGGTGGTCCCGCTGTCCCTGGCTACGGTAGCGGTCAGGGTGACGGCGGGGCAGGGGGTGCTAAGAATCCCCGGAGTCGATCCGGCTACCACCCCAAACAACGTCTGGCCCTGGTAACATGCAACGTACGCACCTTGAGGACTGACGAGAAGATCGTTGAGCTGGAAGATGAAATGGGTAGGATGCACTGGAGTATCATGGGGCTATCAGAAGTCCGACGAGAGGGCGAGGACACGATAGCCCTAAAATCCGGCAACCTACTCTACTACCGGGAGGGCGACCAACTGTCCCAAGGTGGTGTCGGGTTTCTCGTCCACAAGTCCCTTCTTAGCAACATCGTCACCATCGGAAGTGTGTCGAGCAGGGTTGCATACCTGATACTCAGAGTATCTAATAGATACTCGCTGAAGGTCATACAGGTATATGCACCGACGTCTACACACCCAGATGAGGAAGTAGAGGCTATGTATGAGGACATAAGTAGAGCCATACATACTAATAAGACCTACTTTAATGTTGTTATGGGGGACTTTAACGCGAAACTGGGTATTCGAGGCGATAATGAGCTGAGAGTGGGGCAATTTGGGAATGGGCAACGGAACCCCAGGGGACAGAGGCTGGCCGAATTTCTAGAGAAGGAGGACCTCTTTGCGATGAATTCCTTCTTTCAGAAGCCGCCTCAGAGGAAGTGGACCTGGATGAGTCCCAGCGGTTCCACGAAAAATGAGATTGACTTCATCATGACCACAAAGCGACGAATATTCAATGATGTCTCCGTGATCAACAGGGTGAGAACCGGCAGTGATCACCGAATGGTCAAAGGCACATTGAATATCAACGTCAAGCTAGAAAGGTCTCGTTTGATGAAGTCTACGCTCCGACCCTCCAATGCCAATATTTACAGCCCCGAGAGCTTTCAGCTCGAGTTGTCTAACCGCTTTGAATGCCTGGAGAACTGCGAGTCAGTGGACGAGATTAACAACAGGTTCGTAGAAACTGTCCAAGCGGTCGGGTCAAAATTTTTGAGACCCCGTCGTAAAGACAAGCCGCAAAAGCTTACCGACCCTACCCTCAACCTCATGGCAGAACGACGTTCAATGGCACTGCAGACCTCCGTCGACGCTAAGGCATATCGGCAGCTCAATAGACGGATATGGAAGTCCTTGCGACATGATATCCGCAACTTTAATACAAACAGTATTAAAGAGGCGATAGAGCGGAACCAAGGCTCCAAAGTTTTCGCAAGAGACATGTCTATTGGGCAAAGCCAGCTGACGAAGCTGAAGACTCAGGATGGCAGTATAACGTCGACAAAAGCCGAAGTTTTGGGGGAGATCGAGAAGTTCTATGGGCAGTTATATACATCGGTCACTAAACCTGTAAGTAGCTCAGCCGAAGATCCAAGAGCTAAGCTGACCCGACACTATACCGAAGATATCCCGGACATCAGCCTATACGAGATTAGGATGGCCCTCAAACAGCTTAGGAACAACAAGGCGCCGGGTGATGACGGAATCACATCGGAGCTTCTGAATGCGGGTGGAACACCGATACTAAAAGTCCTTCAGAGACTCTTCAACTCCGTCTTGCTCGAGGGAATAACGCCGGAGGCGTGGAACAGGGGTGTGGTGGTGCTCTTCTTCAAGAAAGGAGATAACACCTTATTGAAGAATTACAGACCCATCTCACTTCTAAGTCATGTCTACAAGCTGTTTTCGAGAGTCATCACGAATCGTCTCGCGCGTAGGTTCGATGACTTCCAGCCTCCCGAACAAGCCAGTTTCCGAAAAGGCTTTAGTACCATAGACCACATCCATACGCTGCGGCAAATTATACAGAAGACCGAGGAGTATAACTTGCCACTATGCTTAGCGTTCGTGGACTATGAGAAGGCCTTTGATTCGATCGAGACCTGGGCAGTGCTACAGTCTCTCCAACGGTGCCATATTGACTATCGGTACATCGAGGTGTTGAAGTGTTTATACAAAAACGCCACCATGTCGGTCCGAGTACAGGAGCAGAGCACGAAGGCGATTCCTCTGCAGCGAGGCGTAAGACAGGGAGATGTTATATCTCCGAAACTGTTCACCGCTGTATTGGAAGACGCTTTCAAGCTCCTGGAATGGAAAGGATTTGGCATCAACATCAACGGCGAGTACATCACTCACCTTCGGTTTGCCGACGATATTGTGGTCATGGCAGAATCGCTTGAAGACCTCAGCACAATGCTCGATGACCTTACTCGAGTCTCCCAACAAGTAGGCCTGCGAATGAACAAACAAAACCAAGCTCATGTCGAATGCCCATGTTGCGCCCTACCCAGTATCCGTTGGGAGCTCTACTCTCGAAATTGTTGACAAATATGTCTACTTAGGACAAGTTATCCAGTTGGGTAAATCCAATTTTGAGAAGGAGGTCAATCGTCGAATCCAACTCGGCTGGGCAGCGTTCGGGAAACTACACCACGTCTTCTCGTCCAAAATACCTCAGTGCCTCAAGACGAAAGTCTACAACCAGTGTGTGTTACCAGTGATGACATATGGAACTGAAGCGTGGCCTCTCACTATGGGCCTCATAAGAAAGCTCAAGGTCGCACAGCGTGCTATGGAAAGGGCTATGCTTGGTGTTTCCTTGCGAGATCGAATCAGAAATGAAGAAATCCGTAAACGAACAAAAGTCGCTGACATAGCCCAACGGATTAGCAAGCTGAAGTGGCAGTGGGCGGGGCACATAACACGTAGAACCGATGGCCGATGGGGCAGAAAGGTTCTAGAATGGAGGCCGCGTACCGGCAAGCGCAGCGTAGGACGTCCACTCACAAGGTGGTCAGACGACCTGGTAAAGGTCGCAGGAAGACGCTGGATGCAGGCCGCTTCCAACCGGCCAATCTGGAAGTCAATGGGGGAGGCCTATGTTCAGCAGTGGACGTCCTATGGCTGAAATGATGATGATGATGACCATTTACCTTATTACCCTGTATATATATAAAATAAAAGTTATTCGGTATAAGCTTACAATAAAATTTTAATACCGCTGGACTATTTTATTATTATGATAAATAGGGATGACGACTGGGTAAAGAAAATGAAAAATCAGTTAGATTATCAATAAATAATGGGTTCTTATTTTTTTTTTGTCAATCAACCAAAAAATGTCAAAGACAAAGCGAGTGACGTTTTTTTAAAGTTAAAATTGTACTTAGGCGTGACGTCATGCGACATTTAAAATCAATGTATCTCTGATATATTTTGATTATTTACCTGATAGACAAAGAAAAAAAAACGTTTGTCGCCATCCCTATTGCACTAGAAACAGAATAGAGATATGACCTAGCTACAAGAAGCACGGAGCCTAGTAATCGTTCTATCCCTAGTTAGCCGATTTTGACGGCGTCGAAGTGAAACCACTCCAATAAATCGGCGCTCGGTGACAAGATGTGACGTATGCTCTGACGCAGCGCGGCAAGCATTTTTGGATCCCTTAGAAAAAGTTGTATCTGAGCAAGAGAATTTGTTTTATGCTCTGGCATTCTTTTAAGGTCTTATGCATTCGAATTTTAGAATGCTTTGGTGCATCTCCACTATATTATGGTTTTGTGGAGGAACGACTGTCGGGTGCGCTAGTACCCCCTCATGAACACTACTTGTTTAGGGAGGTTTCCAACAATGTTAAAGATGATAGCCCTAGTGTGTCAGTCACACACAAACACATTGTCTGTTAAAATGTAAAGGACCCCAATAGTGGGGTACATACGTACCCCCGTAAACTCGTATATACCTTATAATATCTCTTTAGTTCTCTTTTTCAGATATCTGGCATCCGCCTTCTCGAACGCTACGGAATGTCAGAAGCAGGAATGGCTCTCAGCAACCCCTACCGACCTGTAGAGGCGAGAACAGTGGGGTCTGTCGGTACCCCACTGCCGGGAATCTCGGCAAGGTTGGCTGCGACATCTGAGGGAAGCGACGAGCTAGAACCACTGGTTACTGTGGAGTCTCCTGTACCCGATACACAGGTTAGATTAAGGTTTCTCTTAGTTCCTCTCTTAACAATGTTATGGTAACGGGTTATGGTTATGTTTCATAATGAAATTGTTAGACTTTTTTCGTGATCTCTTTTTCATAAAATGCAATGTTCAAAGCTAGTTAAAGCATCATACAGTTAATAGCAAAGACAAAGAGAATATAAAGTATTTTATTTTTGCCTTACACTTAAAAATTATTTCTACTAACACTTTTAATCTTTTTTTCCTCCTAAATGTAGGTGTTTAAAATTAATATTTCTGTACTGTAGCTTACTTAAAGTTTGTGTAATTTTATGCTAAAACCATCCTTCATACAAAAAGTGGACACGTCCATACGAATTTTAAAATGTTATCTGTGAATGCTGTTAACATACCAATTGGTGTATTGTTGACATAACCAACAAATCAAACCATTCGTTAGATATCTCTGGAACTGCTCGGACTGGCCGCAAGGGAGCCCGACCAGGAGTGGAAGCAGCCCACAGTGACCATACATAAGCAGAACGACAGCAGCGCGTTCCAAGGAGAACTGCTACTTAAGGGTCCTGGAGTATTTACCAGGTGAGATAGAGTAGACTCAATTCTCCAGTCGGTTAAGACAGTTACGAAACTTTTTTTTTAAAATTGGATTTTGACTATGTGTGTCAAGTGAAATCGTCGTGTGGAACGTCAAGGTGACTGACTCCGAGACTATGGCGATTAGTGTTGTCAGTCCAACGAGCCTAAATATTACATAAAATCCAATGCGATTACGTTATCCGTCGTCACCCGAAATCTAATGACCGCGTCAATGGTATCACATTGATTCGAATAGGTTACTGAAAGTGTAAACATGTGTTTTTTTTATTGTAGATGAATGTAGCTTTTTACAAGTGTACGCCATTTATAATCTGTTACGGCTTGTTGCTTAAAACCAACAAATAATCTTCGTTTACACGAATTCCCGATCTGTTTTTTCTGAAGCTGTGATCAGTGGATAGTGACATAGACACTAAAGTGATTAGAACGATAAATGTTAAGTGAATGATAAGTGTATAGTTGAAGTATTATGTATTAAGTTTTAAGTACATAAGCGTGTTCTATAGAGGAATGTAGTCTCGGAACGGGATAGCGCTATAGGTAAAAACGGGAAAGGCAATGCAAAGCCGTTACGTAAATCCTGAGTTCTGATTGGATAACCAAAATAAAACAGACGCTATCATTGGTCGGGGCTCCAATTAAATAGAAGTGACCTCTATGGGGCATGCCAGTATCATTCAGACCTTCATGAAAATAAGAACAATAAATCAAGAGAAAATATCGAAGAGTATTATTTAAAGAAAAATAGCGATAACTGTACATCTTTCTGTAAACTTCAACAAATTTGTTTGGTGTGCAATAAAGAGTATCTATCTATCTGTTTCTAGATATCTGAACCGCGCGCCCAAGCTGGACGACTCGGACTTCACGGCGGACGGCTGGTTCCGCACGGGCGACACGGCCATGTTCGCCGACGGACAGTTCCGGATCCTCGGCCGCACCTCCGTCGACATCATCAAGAGCGGCGGGTACAAGGTATGGTAGGGTACAAGGCGGGTGCAAGGTATCTTATGAGTATAATCTTCATCACCAGTCATCAGCCATCAACATAGGCCTCCTCCAGTGTATTCCAGATTGGCCGGTTGGAAAGCGGCCTGCATCCAGCGGATTGCTGCAACTTTTACTAGTTCGTCCACCTCGGTGCAGAATAGGTGGATGTTCTATGCTGCACTTACCGGTACGTGGCCTTTAGAACCTTTCTGCCCTATCGGCCGTCAGTTTTACGTGCTATGTGCCCCTCCACTGTGAAAGTGGATAGATGGATGTTTGCGACTCAATCACGCCTAAACGGCTGAACGTATCTACTTGAAAATTTTCACAAAAATAGATTATAGTTTGGATTAGCAGATAGGTTACATTTTATCCCGGAAAAAATTACGGTTCAGGTACGGGTTGCAGGATAACTGTCATTATAAATGGCGCTTCTCACCGTTAGATGTCGCTGTTCAGTAAAGTATGTAACTAGCTGTTGCCTTCGACTTCGTTCGCGTGTGTAGTTTAGACCAGAGTTGGGCGTAATCAACTACTTTTGTAATCAGATTAATAATCTGATTAAAAATAATCATGATTACTTTTAATCAAGACTACAAATGTAATATTTAATCATGATTACAGTAGTTAGTAATCAAGATTACATGATTATTGTTGTGTTGTGTGTGATCACGGTAGGTCAGTGGACTGTAGGTAGGCGAGGGTGCGTGTATGGAGAGGTGCTGGCTGGATTCTCAAACGTTGAAATTCTTCTTAATCCTTTATTTCTTTCTAAAAACCGTTACTTATCAATCATTTTTCCGGCTGGGCGGACCAATCCAGAGGCTCGAAAACTGCACGCGTCAGCGGTTGAGTGCATCCTACTCTAACTCGTATGCGCTGTCTGTTTCTAGCCAAACACACAGATTTTTCGGACTACCTTTCAATATTTATTCCTCATTCTGTTTTTTTTAATTAGCCATTTCCGTCCCACTGCTGGGCAAAGACCTTCCCCAAACCTCTCCACTTATCCCTATCGGTGGTTAGGGCTTGCCAATCTTTGAGAAAATTGTCTAAGTCATCGCGCCATCGCTTTCGAGGTTTACCTCTCGAACTCATTCTATTAGCTAATTAAATCTATTTACAATATATAAAAATTCTCAAAGTGAAAATCATTGAAAATAACAAACGGCACTTCTTACGGTACGGTATTGCCTTTTCGATACAAAAATTACGCAGAGCGGCTGAGCGGCTCTCGCGTCGGTATTGCCTTTTCAGACCAAAAATCACGTCACGTAGCTGTCGTTAACATGTTAACTGAGCCTAGGTAAATTATAATTGATATAATTTAATTCGTATAACTAATTGATATTTTATTGATGTTATTTAAAGTGATAATTTGTGTTTATCCTAACCTAACCTAGATACAGTTAGGTTAGGATAAACACAAATTATCACTTCAAGATCAAGATCAACTGTAACGATAGTAAAAGTTGTTGAGCAGCTAATCACGTGGTTTTCTCTTGTACACCCAGTATTAAGATGATTTATTGTTAAACAATTTGTTTTTTATTTGATTTTTAAAAATCTTACAGTTGATCTTAATCAATCATTAAAAGTAATCAAGATTACGATTACAAACTAATAATCATTAATCACCAAATGATTACTTTCTTGATTATTTTTTGTAATCTGTAATTTGGTTTAGACTAACTATGGTGGTGGTTTTAAGTCGCGGGCTACGGCTAGTAGAAATATATTTATAACCTTAAAGACATACGTAACTATTAAGTCACTGGCCTCTTACAACACCCCTCCACCGCACCGCACTAGACCCGCGAGGTGGAGTATGGCCCAAACCACCTCATAGTTGAGGTGAGGCTTTTGCCCTGCAGTGGGACGTTTTAGGCATACTTTACAGTTGTGTAACATAGCTGTAAGACGTCCACTGCTAAACATAGGCCTCCCCTAGTTACTTCCAGATTGGCCGGTTGAAAGCGACCTGCATCCAGCGGATTTCTGCAAACTTGGTCGTTTGTCCACCTTGTGTGTGGACGTCCTACGCTGCACTTGCCGGTACTTTGTCATCGTCAAATATCAGATGAGGGTAGTTATTTCTGATACTGAATCTCGTACTATTACTTGTCTAGATAAGCGCCTTGCAAGTGGAGTCGGCAATCCTCGAGCACCCGAGCGTGGCCGAAGCGGCCGTGGTCGGTGTCGAGGACGACAGCTACGGCGAGATCGCCGCCGCCGTCGTCGTGCTCAAGGACAAGGCAGAACTAACCCTCAAGGTAACTAGCTATACAGGGTGTTCGAATACCAGATACACTATAGGGGCTGCTTTAGAATCGAGTCTAATGTACAGATAACAGCTCTTCAATCTACCACAAAATGTCAAATTCTCTTAATTGATATTGATCACTACGCGTTGCACTTAAAGTTGAAAATCGGCTCAATGACCTTCAACTTTTTAAATGACATGACATTTACAGACTACGGTAGGTTGACCTGCCGTTGTCCGTGCATGTATAATATTTTTCAAAAATCAAATGTGTTTACGGCAGTCGTGTTTTTTTCTAATTATTAGATTGTTAAAATCGTAACAAATTAATTAGAATCTTTCTCTATAGTCATTCCCAGACCGATATGCATTTGCATGACGCATTGCGCCATCATATCAATAGGGTAGTTAACACTACCAATCAACCAACCTCTTACTTAGCATTTGTATGGCAATAGCGAACAGTGACGTCACTGTTTACCAAACTCAACCTACTATCTATTTATTACTTTTAAAGCAATCAAAAATCTATTTCAAGAAACAATTAAAATGATGACTGAACAAATTGATTAAATAAGGTGTTATTTAAAAAAATAAGTGTCTCGGAATTATTTATGAATGGTGCCAACATCCCAATATAGTAACTAAGCATTATTCATTGTACTCTTATTAGGACCTCAAAGATGAAGCCGGTAAGAAACTGGCCCCGTATCAGCTGCCGAAGACGCTGCTGATAGTGGACCAGCTGCCGAGGAACGTTATGGGGAAGTTGGATAAGAAAGAGATTAAGAAAAAGTACGGCAAAGAGATAGTATTGAAGCAGAAGTAAGAGGTAAGAGAACAAGCGAGGCCATACGCGGATAGCTCGAAGATTATGTGACTGTTACAAGGTACAATTGAGTTATGATTACTTGGAACACAGATGGACTTTGTCATATTAACATATCGTAAACTGTCCAGACAACATACTAAAAAGAGTAAAAATAATAAATAATATCTTACTTTGCTGAACAATAAAAACCAGTAAATAGGCCTAAATTAAGCTCTTTTACACGTCCCAATTATTATTTTTGCCCTACCACTGCTTCGGGACAATATTGTAGGCTAGCGCCGAGAAGAAGCAGCGCAAGAAACTGTCACTATTGTCAACGAGCCTAATGGCGTAGTGGTACAGCGCTTATGGTCAAACTATAGTCGTCTATTTATTTGTTTTATATACAGTATGAGTCTTCATAAAGTGCACATATTGAAATATGGCATTCTATGCTTAATTTTATCGACGGAAAACATATTAAAAAAAACTAAAAAAAAATCGCTATTTTTTTATGGATTTTTTTAAGTTTTTGTTCCCTACTGTGACCTTCGTGTAAATAAAACCTTGTTTCTTTCAAATTAATTAATTTGTAACAATTAATTAAACTTAAAAATGATCGGAGATGATCAGGCGTCCTCATAAAATTTAAATCCGTGAAAAAACTGCCCACAATACAGAAATAAAATGGGTTTTTGAGCAAAAATTTGCTTTTTTTAAATCATTCTTTTCAGTAATTGCTAAATTTCTTATTAAAACCTATGCTTTACCTGCATGTTTTATAATTTTAAATTATTCTACTTCGTATTAGCTATCGAGAAGTAAAAATAACTTATTTTTAAGTTAATAAACACGCGTCAAATGAATTGTTAAAAAAGGGTTTAGTGCGTTTCCATGCCCTATTGTTTAGCAGGTAGAGACCCTTTTTTGGGAATTTAGATGTAAATACGCTCGGGTTGGGGTGCGGGGTCTTCCGGTCGGTCAAAGGACAAAAGAATCTTGTGTAAAAAAAAAAAAATTGACAAAAAATTGCGATTTTTTTTTTAGATTTTTTAAATATGTTTTCTGTCGATAAAATTAAGCATAGAATGCCATATTTCAATATGTGCACTTTATGAAGACACACTGTATGGTGAAACTCAAGAGCAACTTTGTAAAAAAAATGTGTATGGATCAAGCTTCACAGTACTGTCTTGAATGTATTATACAAATATACCTTCCTCTTACTCGCTATGCTGTAACAGTTACTATGAAATTAACAAATATATTGTGTAATGGGCTAGTTTCCTAAAAAAATCTAATTAGTCCATCAGTTGGATTAACAGAAAATATTGGACACGTATTTTTTCTTTTCTTAATCAAACAAAAACTAATTAAGATATAGCCCGTTAAAGTTCCGCGTAACGTCACGCCTTGCGACACTTTTTAGCAAGGCGTGACGTCACGTGCTCATATTGTTGCGCCCTATCTTCGTCATTTTTTGTTTGATTGACAAAAGACAAAAAAAGGGTCCAGTATTTTTTGATAATCTAACTGACGGACTAAATAGAATAATCTTTTCTGACCCAGGAAACTAGCCTATTGTAATCCTATTCTTACGTCATTACTTTGAGCAGTCACATAAGGTACTTCTAGCGGTCCGGGAATAGTCAACAGCTTGCCAACTTATTACTAAAAAAATTCTCAATCGATATTGGACTCTACGTGTTGGACTTTAAGTTGAAAATCGGTAGGTAAGCTGTTTCTGTATGGTCACGCTTACGGTAAGACTGCGTGATATAATATGAGTCGGAATAACTTAAGCATTTATTTGAAGGCTGAATGAAAAATAATGAGAATGGTTTATATCCTGGTTTAAAAAATTGCTATAGATTTCAAATTTTCCTAATCAATCAATCGATTACACACAGTTCATGTAATCGATAAAATTGAATAAATTTCAATTTTCACAGTTCTGGATGTGGTGTTTGTAGTTAACTCTTTACCGGGCATGGGCAAATATGACCAGTTAAAAAGTATAATACAATATACTTAAATACCTGCACTTGCGCTATTTTACACGAAATATGTGTCAAAAGTAGTAATATTAGTTCCTATATGATATTTATAACATTTAGAGCCAATTTTTCAATAGCAAGATAACTTATAAATGAAGAATTAAGATTGACAGGTTGACTGTGTTTACATAGAAAATGTGTCAAAGCGTTAATTTTATTCATCGTCGTAAAGGTTAACCGAGCCGCGTTTATAAAATCGGCCCTTAAAAAAACTGTTTCATTTAATTACCGCTCCTCTTATTATAAATACAAAAAAAAATTTTAAATTTAGAAATTTTCGCTATCAATTTTTTAAAACCTGGTAAAGGGTCAACGACCCTGTCAATCGCCGATCTAGCGCTGAAAGAAACGGAATATAATAATATTAGGAAACAAAAAAAATATTAACGTACATTTGATATCTATTATGTAGAAACGATACGCTAAGTTATCTGCAAATATTTCTTGAGTTAAAATAATTCGGAACAACATGATTATTAACAAAATACTTAGACTGGCTCTAATAGCTAAAACACAAGAAATATTAGATTTATAGAAACAATAGTCTAACTCGAGCACAAAGTCAATAATAATACTAATTAATAATTATTTTGTTTGTAAATAAGTACAATTTTATGTAAATGACATGTCAAGTATTTTATTATTATGTAATATGCATTTAACTAGTTTCGTTAGATTTTAAAACTGTTTTGTTTCATATACAGAGGCAATTCTTTTGTTTTTAAGGTTCCGTACCTTAAAAAGAGATACAGAACTCTTTAAACTTGTAGGGTAATTTTGTTGTCCGTCTGTCAAAAACCTTTTTACTCAGGCACGGTAGTGGGTATAAAGTTGAAATTAATATCGAATACACAGATCTACGGTCCCTTGAATGTTTAAAAAAGTTTAAGCCTGTAAGTCAGCGCAATCGAAATATAAGGTATTTTCTTAGTTGACTTCTACTATTCAAATACAACAACATTTACTATGGAACCTTAATCGAAATCGCGTTTTTTTAGTTTAAGTACTGAATTTCCTAACGAATTGACAATCGATAAATTTCGCAACACTAAGCGCCTCTTACACCACTTGCTGATAAGTTTTAGATAACCTATCTGGCACTTGTTTTGACATATAACCCATACAATAGGCTATTTGACTATTTTCTGGAATAGAGTTATTATTGTTGGTAATATTTAAATGAAGCGTCAACAATTTTATTTTAATTTTTAAACCTTTGAAAATAGTTAAAAATAGTATTTCATTCTTTATGTTTTTAAAAGCTAGCGAAAACGCCGTCGGTCGTCGATGTACTTTTTCGTAACGTCACGAGCCTTTATGTACTCATTGAGTTATAAAGTACTAGAACAGGCATGTTAAAAACCTTCGACGACGGTCACACTACTCATACAATGTGCGAGCGTAGCGCATAATCTAGCTTTGGGATGTCAGTTCTAGTACAAAGTTAGTCAATGGTGACGTGCCTGTCATTGTTGCTGGCGTTTTTGACAATGTAAAATACCGATAAAAATATAACATTCGAAAATGTATTTTTAACAGTAATCATGTATTATTTTTAACAACTATTAATATGTTTCGGTTCCATATGGTGCAATCTATTAAACTAAATAATTAGTTAAGTAAATTTTGGTACAAGGCAAATAGCCTATTAGCTGTCAAAAAATGCCAGAAGATCTGTAACTTATCAGCATGTGGTGTAAGAGGCCCTAAATCGAATAGTGCCACGTGGTTCGTGTCTACTGTAGGTTGTATAAAAACATTTCACTTAATACACACTAAAACGGGAATTAACGCGATCAGCAATCGGTACATATTTTATCCTTTATTTGCCTGACGTTTCGACCGGGTTACACTCACCGTGTTCACAGGCTGAATGGAACAGCGAGGTCTTCACTCCGTATGAGAGGTGGATTCTTCACCCACCCTCATTATATTATTATTTTCACGCCAAGTACCGTCTAACCACTCTCACCAGTAATATTCTGGTGATTACTCGATCGCGAACCAAAACGAGATTGTGTAATTTTAATCACTAGGTTCCATGTCGATAGTTTGAATCCATCTTCCCGATTGAAATTCTTATACTTTTTTATTTTAACCGCTTCACGCACTACTCTTGAGTAAAAGTAGCGATCCGTAAAAAGGACTTGCGTTGGGGGAAATTCCCGTTAATTCCCGTTTTAGTGTGTATTAATCATCAACGTGAAAGTTTAAAAGTAATTAAACATTTAACTTTTTTTTCGATGTTAGTCCCATAGTAAAAGTTGTATAATATTAGGAGTAGAATCGCACCCCTAAAGAAAATTTACTAATAAAATAGATACGGCCATTAAAAGTCTCATTATTTAGATTCTAACATTGTTTGTGATAATAAATTGTCAGTTTATGCCATTTTTGTTACGGGACCTACAGCAGAAACGTCAAACTTACTGCGAATACAATGTAGACTAGAAAGTTAGACAACAATAAAAACCGGCCAAGTGTGAGTCGGCCTCGCGGTAAGGATATCAAACAATGTGAAATAAAACAGAGCCCTTATACACAAGGCCGACTCGTACTTGGCTGGGTTTTATAATTATTACTTGATCAAAATATTAAATGCCTTACATAAACAATCAAAGACTGCTTCTACTATGTAAATATGTAATCTAGATTATCTATCTTGTAGCATTAGAATATGTACAAAGTACATGAACATCACTTAAAATTATATACACAATTCAATTAAAAATATTTTTACGTTAAAATGTTTAAAGTGTAAAGTAGGTACTTAAGTTTCCTAAAAATTATGTGATCCTAAGTCATCCAGATATAATATTAAAAGAGATAATTTCAATTGTTGTGTAATTTATATTGAAGCAAGTTATTTGTGAAGGTTAGTTCCTAATATAATTAAATACGCTTTGACATCGCATTGTATGTTGTTAATTGTTTATATATTCAATAAAAAACTAAATTTAAAAAACATTTTTATTTAAACTTATAAGTCTATGGTAAAAATGTATGTCAGTTATCATTTAAATTGATAGACAAAGACCCTTGAGAGTTCAGTGTGGTTTTACTCTCAATGCAACGCATAAACTCATTTATCGTGATCGTGATTAGGTGACTATATTTACCTACTTTGTGGCGAGACATAACAGAGCTTTTACAACCACCAAGTCTCCTGGTTACCCGAAAAGTACGAAGAATTTCATGTTTACTTTATAACTATAAATTATATTATTATTTTTCCAACATATCTTTGTATACACGACAAGCGAAAATCTTTTTGAATTGCAGACTAGGCGCGACCAAAAATACGTGCTTGTTAGGGGGTTTGTAGCGCGCGACTGCTGTTTCGATACGTGTTGCTTCAAACTGTATCATGATAAAATAAAATAAAAACAAATAAAAAACCTATTATTACTTTTGTTCTGGAAAAAAATGTTTATCGCTTTTACTAAGATTCAATACAATAGTTTAAGAATCCTAAAAGAATGTTGAAATAAGTTTATATAATATATATAATAAGTTTTAAATAGAAACTTGATATATATTTGGTATTTTTCTGGTAACCCGGAAAGTTTGTGGTTTTAATAACTCTATGATATGTCTCATCACAAAGTTTAGGTAAATATAGTTGCGATAATTGCCTTATATGCCTTGCCCACGGGGGAGGCCTATGTCAAGCTGTGGACTTCCAAAGGCTGATGATGATGACTCGTCATTACGCTATTATGTTACGCGTTGTTGCCGACTCTGATTACGCATTGTACGCTATAGCGTACTAGCCTAATGCGGTCGAAAAATGCAGTCTTAGTTCACATTTACACTGGGGCCGATAATGAGCCTGCTCGCAGTCGGCAGCTAAAAATACGTTGCAGCCTTATACTCTCAACCTTGATCGCGTAATCAATCAGCCAACTATCTCTAATCTAATTTATCTAACTTTCCTAGTATCACGTCGGTTAAGATACAGTCAAGAAACTCCTTGCAGCAATCGTAGCGTTTACCAAACATGGCGGCGAGAATGTTGCGTAAGAAATTGTATCGGACCAACTCGAGTAAGTCGCCACTATAGTCGCCGCCATTCCCATTAGCATCACAACGACGGCCAACAACACGTCATACCACTTAATATTATACTCATCCACCTCTTTATTACCTATTTCGTTGTAACTAAACGTTTTGTACCTTGTTTCTAAAGCATTAGTGAAAATGAGCGGGAAACTCGATCCTCCATTTTGTGTTACGCCATTTTGAAAGTTGTTTTGCGAATTCACTGAATTATTATTTGTATTTAACTCTTTTATGTGAGACTTCATGTAACAAAGTTTTATGAAAAATAAAGGTGGAAATATGAACATAAGAGGACCGGTCAAAGTGGACCCCACTAGGCCCATGACCAAGTCGAAGCGCGGTACTGATTCGCCGAGGAACACTGCTAATGCTATGATACTGGAGCGTATCAGGCAGCGTTGGACACAGAATTCTGTAAAAAAAAGTTTATGTAAGATATAATGAATAGAGCCGGGCCATAAATAGCTGGTGCTTATGATAAGATAGGCTTTTCGTTAGCTCCGAATCGGGAACTCGAATTTAACTTTTTAAAGGACAGCAAAGTATGCCTATATAGGAGTACGTCCCACTGCAGGGCTCAGGCCTCACCTCAACTAAGAGGTGGTTTACTCCACCACGCGGGCACAGTGCGAATTGGTGGAGAGATGTTGTAAAGCCAGTTGCTTAACCTTACTGCCAGATGTTATTAAGCCGCCCTAAGGCCTCTGACTAAGCTTCGCAATTGCGGATGGTAGCCATCGATCACAGAAAGAGTGCCGCGAAAATAAATTTAAATATTTAACGTTAAGCCATCGAAAATAATCTCATTTTCGGCTCCACTGAAAAATTTTCGTTGACCACCTTGCACCTATTCGCACTCATACGACGTCAGGAACGTCAGGAAAAATATATTATATCTATACCGCACAATACAACAGGCTTATCTTATCCATTCAGAAGCAACAACCACCCGCTTACTAGCGCCGTAAATTCTCCAACGTATAGTTACTTTCAACGAGTATTACGTCAATACTATGTAATGTTAAAGATCTTACTACATTAAGGGCCAGTTTTACCACTTGCTTTTATGTTTCGGATAATCTACTCGTTTGGCACTTGTTTTGAAATAAATATCCCACAATGACCCATACAATTAGCTGTCAAAAAAGTGCCAGTTAGATTATCTGAAACTTAATAGCAAGTGGCCCAAAGTCAAGAGTTATGATACCTTTAGGAATTTTGAGGAGGTCTTCAATATGCTGAAATAGCGCGGAGTTCCCAACAGCGCTCGATAGGCAAAGTTGAAGTGTTACTAAAAGAGCCACGACGTAGAGAGCTACTGATGGCGGCATTCCTAAAAACGACATCAACAAAAACTCTCAGTTCTCTTAAATTGCAAATCTATAAGACGCATTGGTGGCAGTAATCAAAAAGCAAAAAGTATTCGTATAAAAATCATCAAGTTCGTAACTGTGCCACCAGGTGGCGCTAATAACCCGAACTCCATACAAATGTGCTTTTACTTTTCGATCGCGATAAAGTAAAAAAAACTTGAAACCCTCTTGAGAGCCTAGTGAGATGTTTTAAACTTTAAAAACAATTGAAAAATAAACGGAGTTTTAAATGGAAAAATAGTTTCGTTAATGTGCCACCAGGCGGCGCCACACTAATTGTCACACATTGCGTTAACTTTCTGTTCGATTAGGTAAAAAATGAAATGGGACTTCTGGAAGACGTCCGAGTCTACCTTGCAGTGGGACGTATAAAGGCTTACTTTGAGCCTTGGCCACACAGCCGGCGGGATGCGACGGCGACGGGACGCTAGCGCGATGCTAGTGTTTGTAATATACTGAAGTCGCGCTCGGCGCGACGGAATCCGTCGTCCTCCCGCCGGGTGTGCACTGGGGCGCGACGCGACGCGCTGCCGTCTGGCTTGAGCGGGACGGTTAGATGTTGTGTTGCATGGTAAACGTACTTAGTTACCACGTAGCGTTCGGTATTTGTATATTTTTACAACTTTTTAGTGATTTAATCATGGATAGTGGAAAAATCGAACGTCTTTTTAGGAACGTCAATGAAACCGTCTCGCCGGCGCGGCAGTACGACGTGCACGCCACGCTACTGCTCCGTCGTCGTCCGGTCGCCGTCACGCCCCGCCGGCACACAGCCGGGCCAAGGCTTTATTTTTTACCTTGTAGTATGTTGTTGTCGACCCTAGCGCCGTATCTGTTAGCGGCCAGCAGCGTGGTGACGGCGAACATGAAGCCGGTGACCGCGAACCCGCTGACCACGGCCGCGTTGATGCGCCGGCTGTCTTTCATGTCCACTTGGATGGTCAGCAGCAGTGGATGGATGTCGAACTACAAAAGATGTGACCAGACGTCCAATTCCCGTAATTTAACAGTAGTCGTAATCCAATTTCGATCCGGTCCCAGTAACAATTATTATCAAAAACGATATTCTCTTAAACTAAGAAAAAAATCAAATTATAGTCCGCAATGTAAATAAAAAACAATTATTTAAAAAAAAAACGACTTAAGAAACTCGAAAACTACTCACACTAAAAAATAAACAATGCAAATTTAATCTAAATTGTTTATTTTTTAAAATTCTCATCAAGACTAACGATAAGAGTGCAAACACATTATATCCGCTTTATACCGATTTCACTATATTTTTTTCCCCTCTAAATAGCGCCTTCTTTAACTCCTCATGAATCTCACTATCAGAATTGGATTTTTTAAAAATGTTACCTATCTGGAGTTACATAATTTTCTGAATCGATTCATAAATGGCGGAGATTTGAGGTAACAGACATTAAAAAAAGCAAAAAGAACATACAACCGAGTTGGGAACCTTGTGGAGAACCTCATCGTTTTTTTGAAGTCGGTTAAAAAAGGAGCAAACCATAATAGTTTTTGTTCCATTTTCAGTCGCATTACGATCTTTTTGGCATCTTTACATGACATATTTTAAGTTTAGAAGAATACCGTTTTTATAGTTGTTACTGGGACTGGATCGAAACTGGATTGCGACTGTTATTCAACGACAGGAATTGCCCTCGGAAGTTATTGCTAAAGGTTGACTTATCCAAATAAAGTGTCAGGTGATTTTCGAACTTAATGCTTAATGTAGCAGTTAGACTTACAGAATCTTGCTTTTTCAGTCAAGTAGGTAGTAGGTACCTGAAAGGCAATTATCCCATACGCGATGAGGAAGTCCTGCGCAGTGGGCAGGTATTCCAACAACCCGCCAGCGCTCGGCGGGGTCTCGTGATCCAGTAGTATACATGTCCAAGTCGACACGGCTACGGTGGTCACAATCACCACTGATGTCAGGGCTAAAGGTCTAGAGATAGAGAATTGATTTGAATAATTAACTATCCCCATTTCGATAAACTCTTAACTCGCGACAGCTCGTGTATTGCGCGTCGTGCTGCAAACAGCGTTGTAGCTAGGTATGCTCATGCGAGCGCCCCCCCTGCAGAATTAGAATTTTACGCTCCTAGGACATATTTTTAAAGATCCCCAGAGATGGTCCGGACTCCGGTGATAAGGGTTGCGCTACAACACTGGCTGTAAATGTATGAGGGTTTTTACTAAAGCAGAGAGAGAAGAGAGGAGTTATGTTTTCAGATAAAACCTTAAACGGAGTCCGCTTGTGTACCTATGCTCTGGTTGTCATTTGTATAAAAACAGAGCTATTTCTCACCTCTGGAGAAGATAGCCCTGTTTTTATCAAGTGTCCTATTGAAGTGTTACCTTTAAATCGATCGTAAAGTAAACGCAGATTTGCATAGGAAACCTAGGTTTCCATAACTTGCCACCAGGCGGATCAATCTTAAATGTCCTACGAATGCGCGTTTACTTTTGATTGCAACACTATAAGCCCTCACTTCTTGATACTAACTTCATATCTTTGGGTGAGCCGAGCCACATGACGGGGAGGAGCAGCAAGGCAATGAGCACCATCCACACGCAGTACGTGATCCCCACCTCGCCGCCTGTGATCTTCCACCAGAACAGTTGGAGGCTTTGGGATGCTGGAAAAATAAGATGAATTTAATAACAGCTTTTAAAGTTGTCCAGGGAGACGTATTTTTGAAGCATTAGAATTGCAATATTAGAAATTCGTATATGATTATTGCGATTTCGTATGCTAATTGGAGGTCTAATGCTTTCTTTGTGTGTAGATGTATTTTTAAGAATCTTAATGTTCTGCAAATAAAGATTCTTATTCTTGAAATTACTTTTGCACACAAAAAAACATAGGTACAGACAACGGCAGGTCAACCTACCCATAAAGTTAAAGATCATTGCATTGATTTTCATCTTTATGTCCAACACTGAGAGATCAATATCAATTGAGAAAATATGACGTTTTGTGGTAAGTTGACCTGCTTTTCTATTCTCTTCTATCTATACAGGTAAAGGGGACTAAACATGAACGCTAAACAAAACTAAAGACAAAACCTAAGCAGTGATAAATGTTTAAAGCGCACACTGGTTTATTATGATCATTAAATGACACTAACTCAAGCTTTTATTCGAACCATAGACTTAATTCTAAATCTATGATTCTATTATGCACCTATAATGTGTGGTGGGGTGACACCTAGAAGCTTCTTCTTCTTCTCGTGTCGAAGGCAACTAAATATTTCTATGTGACCAATACTCCGCCACGCGGATAGGTCTATTAGTTCTTCTAGCTAAGCTACTTCTAGGGTGACACACACTATATTGTTTTTATGTCGAACTATAGGTTGAAGTAATATCGCTAAGAGTTCATGGTTAGGACCCATGAGAAGTACCTATAGAAGTGTTTCGGAAGTTCACATGGCTGTCTCATCATGACATGATACCTTTAAAGATCATTATACATTGGCCCTTTGCTAAATAGATCTAATAGACACTTATTGCGTAAAGGAGATATAAACTAAGCCACAACTAATTCAAGCCACAGTGTAATACAAAACACTCCATTGTTGTTTATATTACAATAATGGCGTGCTAATTGGAGTCGCTCGTCAAATGGTCCATTATGCGACAAAAAGAAGACATGCAAAGTAGTATCGTGACATTTAGTGTTAAAATGTTGTAGTTCAATAGCCGATGCTTATTAAGTGCATAAAATAAACCTGTTTGGAGTCAGGTCTGCATACTATTTAATGTCAATAATAAGGTGACCATCTATTTAAATTGGTAGGTACCCAGGAAAACAATTCATCATCATCATGTCAGCCACATGACGTTCACTGCTGAACATAGGCCTTCCCCAATGACTTTCATTAGTAGACTTTCGTTAGTGACTTTCATTAGGCGAGCGTTGAATTAGTCGCCTCCTACGACACGCCTCATGTTGGCGGTGGGGAAGTGTATTCTTTACGGCCGTCCCCACACGGCAATTACTTTTTGTATTGGTATTTGTATGCTATTGTTAATGGCTAGATAGGCGAGCATAATATTCATCATTGTAAACCTTCTGTACACCCTGTTCAAAAGAAAATAAACATTCTTATTCTTCTTATTATTTAAATAGAATAATCAAGTATCAGTGAAGCCCTTCCAATATGAGGTCCCCACAATGTCAAGAGAAGTCCGTCCTAAACAGAGGACGGACTCCTCTAGACATAGGGGCAAAAATTAGACGATCCTTCCGTCCACTTTCTTCAACCTGCCAGCCAGACCCCGCCCCCTTCCTGTTCCTAAACTGGCCATAATCAATATTAGTGTTTTCAAACTTCATCATCATCAGCCTCTAGAAGTCCACTGCTGGACATAGGCCTCCCCTATAGAACGCCACAGCGAGCGGCTCTGGGCTGTTTGCATCCAGCGGCTGCCCGACACCTTGACAATATCGTCAGTCCACCGCGTGGGAGGCCTGCCCACGCTGCGTCTTCCAGTTCGTGGTCGCCACTTGAGAACCTTTCTTCCCCAACGGTCGTCGGTTCTCGAGCGATGTGGCCTGCCCACTGCCACTTTAGCTTTGCAATTCTATGTCGGTAACTTTGGTTCATCTACGGATCTCCTCATTTTGGATCTTATCTCGCAGAGAAACGCCAAGCATAGCTCTCTCCATAGCACGTTGGGTGACTAATATGAGCTTGTTTAGGAGGTCAATCGTCAAGGACCACGTCTCAGTGCCGTAAGTCATCACTGGCAACACGCACTGCTCAAACTTAGTTTAGTTAGAAAATTTAGTTTTCAAACTTAGTTCGAGTGTAATGTTTATATTCGCCTACCTACAACTTAAGTTTCAGTAAGCTAAATTCCGTATTTGCTCGATCCGGACAAGAAGCAAAGAGTCGACACGGTCAAGCAATATCAAGGTCAGGCCAGCTTCCATTTGTCAGACCCTAAAGTCACATCATTACGTAGCACAGAATTACAAATACCTACCTAAGTATGCAGTGCAGATTACTTATCAATTTGAAACATGGCGAGACCGTTCTGTCAGTCCGTTTTCGTTTGCTTGGCGAATATTTCGAACAATCATGACATTTGTTTTAAACGAAATTATTCTTTTAAAAATAAGATATAGGTACACAAAAATATATAATCTATTAAGTATACTTAATTTACACACAAACCTTTTATTTTAGCAGTCCATTTTTTATAAAAAGATGGGCTAAGATTGTTTACAACACTCGCCTACCAAAGATAAACGGACTTTAGTGTTCTCAAGGGCAGATGTAACGGTGCGGTCACACGCAGGTATTTATTTAAAGAAAAAAGTTGGTAACATGGAAACATCATACAAGAATTACAGGTTTATAAAATATTATGAAGTGTTCTCAAAACCACATTATCATCTGTTGTTAACCAACAACTTTTGCTAACGAAACATGCATGCGAACTTGATGCTTAATGGGAATCCAGTTCAAATGACGATAAGTCTGATGATTCTGATCAACGTTGTTGTAGCAATGGAACAGGTAGGTAGTAGTTTTGGCAACTCAAGTAGGTACACGGCAAAACAGGCAAAAAGCAGTGAGTATGGAAATAGGTATGTTCAGAGGCAATTTTTTTTGTTTTTTAATGTTTTTGAGTTTTGAACACGTTGATCTACGAATAGTAACTTCGGTGTGGATGCCGGTTCATATTTTACCAAGAATAAAGTTTGGTATCCCAGCTCCGAAGACAGTGGCGTCGATGAGTAGTGTAACCAGTCTTCTAGCTTGCGTCCCGAAGGCTAGTTCAGCTACTGCTGCGTAGGGAAACCTGGAATCATAGAGAAAAATACTCATTGTTATTGCACCTTAAAATTAAGTAGGTAAATTGATGTAGGTATGACAGATACCTCTTACTATTTTGCCGTCGTTTAAACCTACCTCGATTTTTATAGTCAAACGTAAAATTGTTTTACTCGATACGATAGCTATTTGATGACAATGTTGTGTCAAACGCGGATTTGTATGGAAAAAATTGCTTTCATTAACGTGTCAGTAAATTCCCGTAATTTGACAACAGTCGCAATCCGGTGACGATCCGCTCCCATTACGATCACAAACGGTATTCTCGTAAACTTTTAATTTGACGTAAAATTATCAAAACTATCCCAATACGACTGAAAATAGAGCAAAAAAAAAATTTTTTTTTTCTTTTTCAGTCGCATTACGAACTATAATAGCATTTTTTGGGTTTACGAGAATATCGTTTGTGATCGTAATGTTACTGGGAGCGGATCTACACCGGATTGCGGCTATTGTCAAATTACGGGAATTGGGCCTCTGGCGACACCACACCGAATACCATACAAATTCACGTTTACTTTTCGATCGAATTAAAAGTTTAAAACACACTAGGCCTAAAATTTTAAAGCTAACAAAGTAAGTACTTGCGACATAATGATTTTGGGATTGTTGTCTACTAACCGACTCTTCTCCCTGATGCATGGTGTGATCTGCTGGGCCAACAGCCAGCAGCGGCCTAGAAGTACTGCTGTGTAGAGCTGCAACCCGAACACCGACAGCACCAGCGGGACTCCGTAAATGCCTGAAAATGATACCAACATTCATATTATTATCATCATCATTTCAACCATAGGACGTCCACTGCTGAAAATAGGCGAGGATTGCCAATACTTTTTTTAGATTTAGCACGCAAACACTGCTGCCAGTTTCGTGCTACAGGAATTAGACGCCTCTTACAACACATATTAAGTATATATACAATGTTACAGCAGTCCACATAGAAGCATTCGAGGTTTAAGCCTCATATGAAATCCCAAGTAGAAATTCGTAGACGATTCTGATTTGATAAGCGAATTGCGATTGCGATTTACGAATAGGATTTCTAATGCTTCAAAAATGTTAAGTCACATTTTTGAAGCATTAAAATCCAATTCGCATACTAGCCACCTAGGCTGTTTTATGGATGCAGTTAGAAGCAATTTGGATTAAAAGTGGATTTATGGGTGTGGCTTTTGTTTTGAGTAGGTACTTAGTGGTTTTTTATTTCTAGTACTTCGTCCTGTCTTGGTCGGAGATACGTTTGGCCATAATAGTATAAGCAACAAGTCAAGTAGACATGGTGACCAGAAAAATAAGACAATCCTAAAAACACGTAATCAGCTGCTCATTAGTCATTAGACAGCAACTTTTGCTTTAGGAGCAACATCAAAAACAATTTTTTAATGTTCTATAGTCGCAAAGTTAATAAGCAGTTGCAAATTAACTCCCTTCACGATGATAAAGTATGGAGCATAGCGACGCGATAGAGTAGGTACTATTAGGTATTCTGTGGCGATAGCGACTGCCCTCAGACTTCTATAGTTCGTACCGTTTAAAACCTGACCCAACTTAAATAACCCTCATTTATAGGTTGAAATGACGGTAAAGTCTGATTGGGACTAAGGTCGACGACGCGCGCGCCTTGTTGAGAGTGGACGTGTATCTCGTTTTATACCGAGTTGTGTTAAATATTTGTGAACTACCGTGCAAGATCTGTGTGCGATATTATGGCCAAGCAACACACGCCACCAAAGTTTTCTTCAAATCCGGATTTAACAACAGTCGCGGGGAATGATGCATTTAATTATATGCGTAAACGCAAGGTACCCGACGTGGATGATATATATCACAGTATTAATCTTATGGAGAAGAAGTTGGATAGTAAAATGACGTCATTCAGTGCTGAAATAAATAAAACAATTTCAGAAACTATCGCATCAGCCATAAAATCAACAATATCGAGCGAACTTTCGAAAATGTCTACCTCATTGGACGTTTTAGGCGACAGTGTTAAGGCCCTGCGCTCCGATCACGCAATATTCAAGGAAACCCTTGAGAATGTCAACAGTCGGCTGATAGAAATGGAAAAATCCCTCAATTTTTCTGATGAGCGTCAAGAAACATTTGACAAGCAATTGCAAAATTTAAAAAGCCAAATGCAACAATCCTGTATTCTTCCAAGCCACGTACAAAAACTCGAAAGTAAAATTTCAGCCATGGAACAGCAAGCAAGAGACTGTAATATAGAAATCGTTAACTTTCCCGATAGGCGTAATGAGAACCTTGTCAACATGGTTATGAACATAGGAACGGCCATCAAACAGCAAATACTCGCATCTGATATTGTAGCAGTACACCGCGTTCCTCACGCTGACCAAAAAGACACTCGCCCCAAAAACATTATTGTTAAATTCACCACAAGAATGCTTCGTGATAACGTAATAGCCTCAAGCCGTTCTACAAAGGACCTCAATACTCAGCAGCTGGGCGTATCTGGACTATCACAAAAAATATATATTAACGAGCACCTCACTATCCAGAACAAGCACTTATTTCGAGAATGTCGCAATAAAGCCAAAATACACGAATACAAGTATGTTTGGGTCAAGCACGGGGTCATACTCATACGCAAATCAGATACATCGCCGGTCCTTGCTATACGTTCGGAACAGGATTTTCAAAAAATTAAGTAATCTCACTCAAAACAGGTATCTACAACTATTACTGTACGGCTTAACCGAATACCTAGCACTACTAATATTGTCTCGATTTAAGACTTTGTTTTTTTACACTTTTCAATATCTAATGTATTATGTTCAAATGTTCGATGGACCTTTTCTAGGCAATTTAAACTTACTTGACTGCATAAAATTAATCAACAACTTTTGTGTTATATCTACATCTCAAAATATTTATTCTAATAATATTTTATTGTTATTAATTATCATGTTTACACCTCAAACCAAAGTTCTTTATTTTTTGCTTATGGGATTGATATTGAAATCTTTGGGTTGGCATTTTTATATTTTCATCTACCTCTTAACGGCGATATATGTGGCTGGCGTTTGCACTAGCAGAATATCATGGCAAGAGTACTACAGTAATATAATTAATACGATGTTGGGGATATTATTGACACACCGTGAGATATGTTGCCTTTTCTTTTTTCATTTTATTGCTGTAACAATATCTTTTAAAGTTATTTATAGAATTCGATAAACGCAATCACAACGATCTATCCATTTATTACCAGAACTGTCGCGGGCTGAGAACCAAACTGAATACAATTTATATGAATATCCTTACTCATGATTACGATATTATCATCCTAACAGAAACTTGGTTGCATCCTGATATAGTAAATAATGAATTTATCGACTCCCGTTATGTCGTGTACCGCAGCGATCGCAACCGTGTTGCGACCGGACTCCGTGATGGCGGCGGGGTACTGGTGGCCGTCCTGCGCTCGCTCCGATCCACGCTATGGGCACCCGCGCCCCCCGCCGCTCCTCTCGATCTTCCTCCCGTTATTGATCATGTATTAGTACGGTTATATGAAGATAATTCAACTTACTTAATTAGTGCATTATATATACCTCCTCGATCTAACTGTAACGCCTACATCTCTTATTTTGACACCTTGCGAGACTTCATACAGGTTATGAATGTTGAACGCTTTTGCATTATCGGAGATTTCAATTTACCCCATCTGGAATGGTATATCGATAACTGCCAAGCCAGACCGTTGCAGTGCAATGATCAAAGACCGCCAAACTCACACATGTTGGATTTTATGTCCCTATTCAATTGTTACCAAATAAATGTATTTAAAAATAGCCAAAATCGCCTATTGGATTTATGTATTACTAATATCTCGGACTGTAAAGCTTTTGGCGCGCCTGTTACGCTGGTTCCAGTTGATGTGTATCACCCCCCTTACTATATACTAATGCCAACTGACCAATTAAGGCACATACGTAGTACGCCACAGACTAGATTTTGCTTTAGGGGTGCTGATTATGAAGAGATCAATAAGGATATCATGAAGATTGACTGGGATAATTTGTTTTATGATAAAGACTCAGAGGTATGTTCGGATGTTTTCTACGAACAAGTTTATAACATTGTGCGAAAACATGTCCCATCTAAGACAACTTCTGGCTCTCATTTTCCGCCCTGGTTTACATCATCTCTAATACACATATTTAAAAATAAGAACGCGGCTTGGATTAAATGGAAAAAATACAAAAACCAATCAGATTATTTAACTTTTTCATTGTTCCGAAACCGATTTAAAAAGGAATCAGTTAAGTGTTATGACAAATATATTAGTCAGGTTGAAGACAGTATTAAGGAAAATGTAAAATATTTTTGGACTTACATTAAAAACCGTAAATATCAATCTGATATTCCTGGCAACGTTTATTATAAGGACGAAATTGCAACAAATCCAAGCGAAATATGTAATCTTTTCTCAAGTTTTTTCCAGACAGTTTATCAGACTACAGAGGTGCCTGACACCTATAGCACTAATGATATAAATGATTTAAATAACAAAACTCAAACGGATTCTCTCATTTGTGACATATTTCTATCAAAAGATCACATAATAAATGAATTAAAATCACTGGATGCTACAAAAGGACCGGGTACCGATGGTTTACCACCGATATTTCTTAAAAGAACGGCACTTACAATTTATAAGCCTTTATATTTTTTGTTTAATAAATGTTTAAAGGAAGGTGTTTGTCCCGCAATATGGAAATCGGCTAGAATTGTCCCGGTTCACAAAGGGGGCTCTAAAAGAGATGTTACTAATTACCGACCAATCTCTATTCTGTCGACCGTCGCTAAATTACTTGAAAGACTAGTACACACCAATTTATACCCTCTTATACACAGGCATATATTGCCACAACAACATGGGTTTGTTTCTGAACGGTCAACTATCACTAATCTCGTAGTTTATACGACTGACCTTTTTGAAAACTTAGATGCAAATAAACAGACTGACAGTGTGTATACTGACTTCAAAAAGGCCTTTGACCGCGTTGACCATAAAATTTTGTTGCAGAAGATAGCCTTCAATGGTATCCGAGGAAATCTCTGGAGATGGTTGAAGTCTTACATCACGAAACGAACGCAAAAAGTTGTAATCAATGGTTGTGAATCTGATACAGTTACTATGACCTCAGGCGTGCCACAAGGTTCAATTATCGGCCCATTGCTATTTATTATCTATATAAATGATATTGGTAAATGTTTTAAAAATTGCAATTTCTCATTATATGCTGATGACCTAAAAATATACCGTGTTATTGAAAATATTGAGGACCATAATAAACTCCAGGAAGACCTTAACCGATTGACAACGTATTGTTGCAACAATAAACTTAAACTAAGCCTGGATAAATGTAAGTGTATTACATTCACTAGAAAGAAATTACCAAGTAAATATAATTATTCATTATGTCACACAAATCTTGAAAGAGTGCATAACATCAGGGACCTCGGAGTCATGTTAGACTCTAAACTAACATTGGATAAACACATAGAACATATTTGTAATCGGGCTTTTAAAATGTATGGTTTTGTTTTCCGTGCTAGTAACGATTTTAAACGCCCAGCCACATATATACATCTTTATAGGTCTTTAATTCGCTCACAATTAGAATATGCCACTGCCATTTGGGACCCTTATTATAATGTATATACAGATAAACTAGAGATAGTGCAAAGGAAATTTATGTATTGCATGCACTATAAATGTTACCGAAGTCGATCATCCTATCCAGCATTATTACAAAAATATAATATGCCCCTTCTTAAATTTAGAAGACTACAGCTACAAGCAATGTTATTGTATGATTTTTGCCACAATAAGTATGATTGTATGGACATTACTAATAAAATTGGTTACAACGTCCCGGTCAGACCGAGAGTAAGAACCTGCCGACCACACAAACTATTTAACACTGCAAAATCCCGTACTATTGCTGGCAAACGCTCTCCAATTGCTCGTCTGACCACTATTTGTAATAAAGAATTTAATGATATAGACATATTTACAAAAAATAAAGAATCCTACAAAAAACATGTAATGAATAAATTATCGTCACGGTAATTTAACATAATTTTAAGACTATTTGTATCGTATAGTCTCCACTCTCACCCTTATGTTTAATTGTTAATCTGTGGATGACGATGTGGGTTTTGCGATTATCTTAAACTAAATTTAAGCAATTACTGTTTTTCTAAAATGTATTGTGAAACTGTTTGTCTTCCCCAATAAATGAAAAAAAAGGTTGTGGGAAGTCATAACTAATCTATGGGTCACAGGTCGTCATAATTCAGGCTCACCACAAGATATGATGCTTTTAGGCAACGTCACCACAGGGAACACTCCGAACAGGTCCACGATGCATAGCACCGTGAATAACACGCTGAGCCCCCCAGTGGTCTGGCCCACGGTGTACTCGTCGTGCCTGCTGACCACGCTCGTTGGCTTCTTCGAACTCCCCGCTTCGTCCAGGTGCGGGAGACGCGGGAGCTTCATTGCTGAAACTTCTTATACCTCTCTTGAGGATATAAATAATGCTCTGTTACGCAGACACGCAGACCTGCTGACATGAGTACAACAATAGATTATGTGGGACTCCTTGACGAGTGACGGCGTTTCTCCCCACGACACGCCAAGTTTTTAGGCTGGGTACAGTTACCAACACGGTAATTAGAAATCAAACTAAAAAAAGTTATTAAAGAGACTAGTAAGTAAATAATGTTTTATTTCCCATAAATAGGAATACGTTACACCGCCTCAAGAAACCTCAAAACAGCTGTTGTCCGCTACTTCATGAAGATTAAAAGTACTAGCCTATGTCCTCCAAGGGTTCAAGTCTTTCCGTACAATATTCATCATCAAAATCGGTTTGCTTTCACGACAAAAAAGTTACCTATGTCCTTTCCAAAGCTGTAGTCTATCTCTGTACCAAATATTATCAAAATCGGTGTAGTAGTTTAGGCGTGAAAGCGTTACAGACAGACAGTTTCTTTCGCATTTATGTTACGGATATAATAGGCATATATATCATAAATATAAAATTCTCGTGTCACAATGTTCGTTCCCGTACTCCTCCGAAACGGCTTGACCGATTCTCATGAAATTTTGTGAGCATATTGAGTAGGTCTGAGAATCGGCCAACATCTATTTTTCATACCCCTTAGTGATTAGGGTTGTCCACCCTTAACATTTTTCTTTAATATTTTGTCATTTTTTTAATTTCTTTATTTTTTTATTATGTCACATTAAAAAATACATACAATCCTAAATTTTTACCCTTTTATCACTAACCCCTATTTTTTAATAGCCATTTTAGTAATTTAATCATTTTAAAAATTATGAAGGGGCGGTACGAAGTTCGCCGGGACGGCTAGTATTATACATAAAACCGTACTCTTGAATCATTCTGTATCGAAATCCGATGCGTAGTTAAGGTGGAAGCGAAGCTATATTTTATATTGTTGGAATTTACAATGGATACTGGATAATGGATACTTAAAGTAGACAAGATTGTCAATCAATGAAGAAGTTGTTAAATTACCTGAGTAGGTAGAAGTTTCGATGCCACTTCAAAACAACATTATAAGAAATCAACTAACATTGTATTTCATACTAGAATGCATTTTTCGAGACTTCTAATTTGCATAAATCAGATTAGACACAATCACAATTCACTATTGATTGTTCAAGGTGGAAATAGGTCACTAAATCTAGTTTTGTGACTAGACCCGGCTGTACGGACACCGGGCAACGACTGCCTGCCTGTCCGTTCGTCGGATTAAAACCTAATAGGGTACCCTAATGAATCCAATCTACTGTGCAACGGTACAATCGTGCACATAAATAATTGTAGAAGTCATTGACTGATGTAAAAAAAGTCCTGTCTCGATCGACAGTCAAGATAAATATTCTACAAAATACAACAAAGTATTTGAGATTATTCAAAATATTTTTGTTTTTTTTATAGTATAGGTTTAAAAGTCATGGAATTCCTGTACCTTACACGGCCATATTCACTGTTTAAGTTCTCGAGTTTGTGTCCACGTGTTCAATAGTGCAGTTTACCAGCAAGTACATGGGGCACACTAAAAGTTTTGCACTTCTAGCTAATCGGAACTATTTGAATTTCGAATGTTATATTTTGCAACGTTGCAACCTTCTTAGTAATAAAAAAAATCAATTGGCGGAAAATTATTTGTCAATTGTTTTTTATGACACATCAAAGTTCTACGTACGCAACGAAAATTGAATTAAAGATTTTCGAGCGATGATTTTTTATGATTTTAAAAGTTTTCACTCTCCGCAAGACAGTGCCGCTCGTCTTCAAAATGCTTTTGGGAGAGAAACACCTTGTTTGAGCACCGTGAGGCGATGGTTTGCTGAATTTGAGAGAGGTCGAGTTTCTTTACATGACGAATTTCGGAAGGGCGGGGCGACCTTCAACTGCCGTCAAAAAAAGTAATGTGGCTACTGTTAAGACAATTCGAGGACTATTGGGGATTGGTATAATATGAGACAAATTCAGAAAATTTTACACGAAGAATTGAAAGTTCGGAAACTTTGCTTTTGTTGGATCCCTATGAACTGACAGCGGAGCAGAAGCGGGCTCGCGTGGAATGGTGCTCACAGATGCTACTGGAGTACGACCACGGACATTCTAATGCTGTTTATGACATTGTCACAGGAGACGAAACGTGGATTTATTGTTTTGAACCCGAAAAAAAAACAGCAATCTTTGAATGGGTGTTCGAAAATGAGAACAGGCCAACAAAAGTGAGACAGGCGAGAAACGTTGGTAAAAAAATGATCGCGTTCTTTTTTCTCAGCTACGGGTCCCATCTGCACAATTCCACTTGAAGATCAAAAGTGTTAATGCCGTCGTATTCTTACTTCGTTTTCTACCATTTGTTTACCCAGGGTGTTGTTTTACTTTTACCAACTCCGAAGAGGCAGAGATAGCGTTCAATCAGCACGTAGAAAACATGTCTTCAGATCTGTGGTCCTTCTGTTTTAAAAAATGGTTAGATCGCATGAAAAAATTATTAAAATGTAAAGAAGAGTATTTTGAAAAGCTATAAACATAATATTTTGATTATAACATGTTGTTTTTTTAAGTTACGCAAAACTTATAGTCTGACCTACGTATATGGCTTAATAGTAAATAGGTACACTGCTCATTTAGGAAAGGAGCCCACAATATTGTGTGGTCAGTGGTCTAGGGTTAAAAATAATAATTGGGACGTGTAAAATGTAATTCAGATTGTAGGACTAAACCTTGAGTAAGGACAACAAAGGCAACGCAAGGGGGCCAAGAGACGGCGGTGACGGCTAGCACGTTGATTTCGACAATTACTGATGGTTTTACGCTGTTTGCTCAACTATGAGTGCGTAAAGTATGAAAACTTTATTCAAGTAAGTTTGTAAAAGAAGTACTTAGTTTGTAAATTCAAAAGTTTGTTAATAGGTAATGGCTTATTAATTAATAACACTTTTGTAGTCAAGTGTACCCGCCGTTCAGTTACTGCCGTAACCCAATACGCGCGCTCGACCGCTACTTAGTATTGCGAACGTTGACATGTCTCACGATCACGATACACCATCACTTTCCACTTAGCGTCTAAATTCTAAATTTGTTAATTTTTACATCTAATTTACATAAAATAGAAGTGTTTTACGATACGATCTAAGACTGAAGTTAGAGTAAAGAGTGACTATTAAACGTAGACAAAATCAGCGATGATGGTAACAGACAGACAATCATTTTCCAAAAAAATTACGATTAAGTTGTTATTTATCTATTGACGACGGTGACAACATTGATCAAACTTACTTAACCTAACCCCACAACATCACATACATTGCTCTGATTCTAAGGTAAGTAGCTAAAGCATTTGTGCTTTAGAAATCAAAAACAACGACGGTACCACATCGCCCAGACTCAAGACAATATAGAAAAGTCATTTTTCTACATTAACCGACCCGGAATCGAAACCGCAACCTCAGGGATAGCGACACCAAGTCCGGTACACTCGCCTCTTGGCTACGGAGGTCGCCAAAGCAGTGGTATCGCAAAGCACATTTTGCTTGGTTGCATTTCATGACAACAAATTTGAATCATTTAATCTAAATATTAAAATTTATTCTGCTGAAATCCTGAGAGGGAAAGCCAAAAGAGGGCTTTTGGCTGGCAGATTTATCCTATACATCGTTAGTAGCGCCATCTTCTGACTTGAAAACACAATAGATCACCAAGATTTTCATGGTGCATTATTTCTTTACTAGATGGCACTAAGAAAAGTAATTAAAACCGTTTCATTTTACGCATCTACATTACAAAAGTTGGCCTCTTTTTTCGTTGGCTATAAATGAAGTACATACTTAAAAACTTATTTGGTCCTGAAAAGTCTTATTAAAATTTAACTATTTGGTATAATTACGTATACTTTGTGGGTATGTAATAATTTACAAGTTTTTCATTGCGCATGTTTCGTTTCATCGATTGAAAATGCAGTTGCTGGGACGATTTGACAGGGCGTAGATGGCGTAGCGCGCGCAGGTCTTGCGTTTCCTTCCGTTCTCGGTCCTTTTTGTGACATTTTGCGAAACGTCCATCGTGTTTCCTTGTGAAAATTATTCACAAAAATCGCATTAGGGCATGGTCGGTAAAGTTTTTCACACGAAAAACCGTGAAATAAAATCCGTAATCGTGGTTAAGTTTTTACGTGCCAAGTGCAACTAAACAATCAAGATTCCGCCGATAATTCAAAGCCTACCCAGAGGGTGGCTTATCTTGGTAAGTTCTTGCAAATATTCCTTATTTATGCATGTATTTCGCTAATTAAAGTGACTTAACTCTATTCCAATTGCTCGTTATAAGGTTAGTCATTTTTACTGTAATGAAACTTGAGCCCTTTGCTCTGACAATTCCGTAAGATATCTTGGATCCATATTTATGACCCAAAAAATAGATCTAAACGTTCACGTATTATACCACCTGTTAGCTTAAAACATTTGATCAAACAAATTTCCTGATTCATAGTACCATATTGTAATTTAACGAAACTGACGTCATATTGAGCGTAATGCTATCGGACATGTTGTGAAATTGCCTGTAACAACAAGGAAATTACATATTTTAGTGTAGCAGTGAATGTCTTGACGAATAGGTTTGGTTTTGGCGTGCGTGGTATTTATTCATATAATGTAGGTACCAAACGAAACTGCTCACAGTCACTGTATAGCTCTAAGAATTAGGTTAAACATCAATTTAATCTTCAATTCTAAATCACTCAATTGCAAAAACTGGCAAGCTATCATAACAAAGTTCACAAAATACAATTCCTTATTACCTACTTAAACAATATTATGTAATATTTTAGACAAACCTAATTATTGATCCAGTCGTCTCCGGTTTCTCAGCCTATGATCTATTTCGTGTAGTTAAAATGACAATTGCTGTGATTGGTACATAGATAAGAGCCAACCAATTGGAGCAGCTGTCTGTGTAAATTCTATTGAACATGGTAAATGTTCATCAATGAATATAATCTCTCAATGAATAATTATATCTATTAACATAACTGTAATGATATCTTTTATTTTACAAATGGAGGTATAGCTCATGAACAACAAAGCATCTGTTTTTTTTTAATTGTTTGTTTTTTACCTACTTCATTTAGTAGGTACTAAAAGATTTTATGGCTATAATTAACACAAGTGTATGGCATTTCATTATCTACCTACACAAAATAAATAGCCATTCATTTGTATATGACTAGTTAGACATACTGTGAAATAATCACAAGACATAATTTTTTAATATTCAAATTCCTATTAAACAAATAATACCAATAATAGTTATCTACAACCAAGTAAAAGAAATGTAATAGCGTGTTTCATAAATAATACATTTCAATTCTATCTTATTGTTTAAAAACTTAAGAGGCAAACAGCTTGATAAATATTTTGTTGCATGACTATAATTTTTTTATATGGTATTGTTATCAAACACGCTTTTTCATTTCATTATAGGTGTGAAAAATAACTATAACAATGGATAAGAAAAGGGATTCTTTCTTCTTAAACAAGAATAAAGGGAACAAAAATGGCTTTGATAAGAATAACGAAAACAAAGGTTTCAATAAAAAAACAGACTTTAACAACAAGCGCCAAGAGCAGTTTAATAAGAACCGTGGCATAGACGAGGAAACAAAGCAAGAAGGAGAAAAGAAGCCATTTGATAAAAAGGCTTACCGTCTGAAGAAATATAGTAAGAAATATAAACTAGAGCAATGGGAGGAACAACGAAAGAAGAAAATGCTACGGGAATACCAGAAAGATTTAAAAAGTGATGCAATGGCTGGTTCCTACAAACCGAAGGGCTTTGATGAAGACACAACAGATTCAAATGAAGTTGGAAGATTTGTCAGACATCCTGATCTTATGAATGAAGAAAGTGCTGAAGCAAAAGCTCCTAAGTTTACTAAGAAGGACCCATTTCGAAAAGCAAAAGAGCATTTTAACAAAGTTAAAGAGGAGAAGTTGCTAAAGCAGCAAGAGATAGAGAAGGCTAAGGAGGAAAAGAGACATAAGTTGCAAGAATACAAGAAAAAGAAGCAGGAGAGATTCAAGAAATTGAGCAGGAAAACTAAGAAAGGGCAGCCAGTGATGACAGGAAGATTGGAATTGCTTTTGGAGAAAATACAGAACGGATAAATTCACACTTTAAGTTTAATAAACTAATTTATTATCTCATCTAATGAGCATGTAACTTAGGTTTCAATTTAAGCACTAGTTAATCAAATGCTAAATGCAAATTGATGGAAATTTTAATATCACTTAATGATAATAGAAGTCATGTTGTAAGATAATTAAGTACATCATACATACTATTAGGGGAGACTGAGAATGGTTGTCTATCTATCAAAAACATGACCTGAAAATGTCATTCAGCTGAATATCTTACATCTAGCTAGATGCTAAAACTTTCTAATCGTGCCTACTCTTCAGGTAAGCAATAATTTGAAATATGTCAATATTTTTAGGAATAGGAAACCTACCACTATCATCAACCATCCAGGCCCTACCCAACTGCATATGAAGTACCTATTGCAAAAAAAAAAATTTTACTTGCAATATGTTACATTATATCATTTGTTTTTTCAGTTTCGAACATGGTAATCTGCACAGTTAATGTTACAGAACTGAAAACCTATTGTGTTGTGGACTTCAATAATATCTATTGCCAGTTTCACAAACATGAACTGCGCAATAGACGTAGCTCACATAACCAGTATTATGTGAGAAGATTTGTTCTTTATTGTTGTTTGCTCAAGTGTTTTTGTTTAGTTAATTTAAATTTTTACTTGGATTATGAAGTGCCTCATTTACAAGTGTTTGGTTTTAAAAATTATTAATTAAATTGTGAGTACTTAAATTAGTTCTGTTTTTATGAATAGCTAGCGACCAGTCCCAGCTTCGCACAAGTGCACTGAGTTATCATTTGGAGATATACTATATTCTGTGTCTTCTTAGGCAGTTTAAAGATAACCAGTTCCATAGTACATAATTTTGATGTATCTAGGTTTAGGTTTAGCCAGCATTAGTAATAAAGTAAAAGCGACTTCCGCTTGACATTTTGGAGTCACCCTGTATAAAAAAACTACCCACAAAAAAGACTAGGCTAGATACGAACAACGATAAGATACATACACTAATAAATGCCTAGCGCTGTCTTATTAAATTTCGCACCGAATAGGTACTGACCGCGAAGTAACTTTTTAAATGCTAACCTGCTAAATTAATAAATTGGAAAAGAAAATCTTTTTTTTGTTGTTTATTTTTAAAACAGATACGCACTTATTAATAATTGCCTTCATATGTTTGCTATCTCATCTCGTGAGTTCACACATGGCCAAAGACTAACGCCACCAAAAATGACCGCTCAACTTAAGATAAAATTAATCTATGTTGACCCGGAACGAATGGTGGTCACGTTTTACTCGTAATTTCTGATTGGAGCCTATTGGTATCGCACCGGCACTACTGCCGCCCGTGATTCTTGACGTAAATTACTAGTTATCATAATTATCGTTGTTTATTTACTTTTTGAATTTTAAACCAATTAAATATTGGAAGAAGGCCCGTAAATCATGGATACTCTTGTAATCACACATTCTATACATTACAGTACAACTTAGTTCTGACTTTTAAAAATATGCGTATTTATTTTTGTCGTTCTATACAAATGCAATCGGCTGGAAATGAAAAAAAAAAACAGTATGGGAAGTCGATAAATTTTCATGCAAATTTGCTAAAGTCAGAACTATAGTTGTTCACCATGAGGTATAGAATATGTGGTTACAGCTTCGATCAAGAATACACTAGATAACGCCTCGCTTATTAAAACAGTACTTAAATATAGCACCGTCTTTCTATAATATTGAGTAGAAAAAAATTGTTCTAACGCACGCCTTAACCGCAAACGTTAAGGTGCAGTTTTGTTTGTGTTGATATTCACACGCGTTATATACAACCCTTATGGCCACTTCCACCACTTGCTGATAAGTTCCGGATAACCTATCTGGCACTCGTTTTGACAGAACCCATACAATTAGCTGTCAAAAAATGCCAGATAGGTTATCTGGAACTTATCAGCAAATGGTAATAGAGGCCCTTAATGTTTGAGGGATAAAGTACAGAATAATTTATACAATTGTAAGACCCCAATTTGAGGTGAGGCGTTATTTACTCGGCCGTTTTTCAGTAGCTGACCGGTTATTTAGTGTATTCTTGATCAAAGGGTTACAGGTTATCCTTAAGTTACAGGAAACCCTGTATACTGAATAATTGACCACTAATACGAGGATATTTTGTACTTGTTTGTGCTTTTGGTAAGCCGTTTAAAGAGGAGGACCAATCGATCAAAATGCATTTCTTTTTTCTACGTATTGTTTTGTCGTTTTCGGAGTACGCTTTGGCCATGATGCGGTAAGCCTGATTTACTATCTGGTTTGGTTTATAATCGATCAATTAAAATGCACTGCAACGCAAAAAAGTATGTTGGGGTACCTATTATTCAATACTATAGATAGCCCCCTCGCCTGCTAAGATGCGTCCTTGGTGGAGACCATGACTTCGCAAACGCTGCATGGAGCGCCCTCCTATATGGTGGAGCGATGAAATAGGTTCGCGAAGCTGCTGGAAGCGGATTGAAAAAAATGGCCGAGGATCGGGCTCAGTGGCGTGCTGCGGGAGAGGCCCTTTTTCAATCAGAGGACTGATGTGGGCTTTGATTATAAAGATGCTGTTCCTGAGTGCTGACTTATCTTTGAAGACATTTGCATAAAGAAATATCCTAAAAAAATTTAATAATGCGGTGAGTTTATGCAACTTACCGTATTATTCCAAAAAGAAAAGGCCAGGTTGTAAGTGTAACCATGATTAAATAATACCAACCAATTTGGTAATAATAATTCAATATTTACAGTAGAAACTTAAATATCAAGTTTGATAATTGATCTTCGGCATGCTTCTAAAAAAAGTCGTATGTCACTTCTTGTTTTATGAGGTAAACACGTGTCCATGCTATCTCCGCAATCATCGCGGTAAATGCTATTTGCACAGTTATTATTACATCTCATTAAGATAATCTTAACATCACGCATATACTCGTGCGCGCCACTACTTTTATAGGGTTGGTACAGAGACATTTTGCTTACTTATTGTAACGTTTTTTTTAAATGCGCCAGAAAATAAGGCACCTATTTGAAATCGAATAGCCTATGCTCAAAAACATTACTTACCTGAAAATATCATCAGAGGGTCTAATGCGAGTTTTATAAATAATCGCATCGCATACACCTCCTAGCGGCTCATAGTAGTAATTATTTATAAGACACCCTAGCTAGGCCCTCCGATCGACATCGAAACTGGCCCGATCACGCCCGCTAGTATGGGGCTCGATCCGACACGACCCTGAGCCTCACACTCAGACTCGACGGGTCGCGGCGACCGCTACATCGCACTCCACAACTGGACGAGGCCTTCCTCAAAGGTTGCCAGCAACAGAATAAATAAAATAACCAATCGAAAAATTACTGACTCGAAAAAATAATACATCGATGCATCAAATTCTCGACTCTCGACGGTTAGCGGCGCGAAATATCATTATAATGTTAAATATCGCAAAGATCGTCGAATTTATTTCCTAAAAATTTATGTATATTAATTCAAATAAAAACAACGTTTATGAATTTAGTAACACAATGATTCCATATTTAAAAAGTTCGCCAAGGCAAAAGTAAGTGCATAATAATATAGTGTGTACTATTACTAAATAATCACTTTTTAAATCTCGAATTCTATGCAATTTTGTTTTACAAAATCAAACAATTTGTATCAAGATTGTGCTATTAAATTATTGTTATGATCATTCGAGATTTTGAAGCATCAATGTAGAAAACTTTTAAGGTATTGATTTGTCGATCTGATGATCCTTCAAGTAACCATTTTCAAGCAGTTACGATTCGATTTATCGACATTCGATTTGAAATAGTTAATTTCAACCCCCAATCCCAGACAACGCATAGTTATGGTCTCGAAATAAGGAATTAAGATTATTGTGTAGAACCAGAAAAAGATTTTGCTGACGGGGCGTCTTCCAGCCCACACAGATGTGAGCCAATTTATTTTGGTCATTATAACCCGCTCGGGAATCGAATTTGGGACTATTGCGCTTAAGGCGAGACACCGGGCCACTGTAGCAAAAAAAATTCAACTCATAATAAAGCGCATTCTTTTATAGAAACAATTCCGGATAAAATAAAAATTTTAACCTCTTTTTTGGTCTAATTTGTTTGAGTATACTCTCACTATGTTTAGACAGGGCTATTTTGGGTAGACTCCTATGGGCTGATTCTGGTGCCAAAAAACAATATTTATATGGCAAGAAAATAAGGTTATTTTATTTCTGTACCTACTGAAATGATTTGAACTGGAGTGGAGCGCGGTACGGGAGAGGTAGCGCTAGCGGGTGGAGGAAAACGAACGGGAGGGCGCAGCGAGCAAATATAGCCAGAGACCAAATTTCGTATCAGTATTTAAATAAATACTATCAATAATATCTGTACTGAAATTTTACGTTACTACAATATAAAAGTCATACAGAAATAAATATGTGTAACTTGAAAATGTATGTAACCTAATTAACAAGGTAAAAAATTGTACCCATATTCATACCGGTATACAGTAACTAATATAAAGCATTAAATAACAGTCAAGATCATAAAGTATTCATTTATTAAAATTTTATACCCGGAATAAAGATAAACTTGATGTTTCAAATTTCAAATTTCGTTCATGGGGAAATGTATTCGCTTTTTAACAAATTACCACAGTCTAGAGTTCTAGACTATTGTTAAACTACCCATGTTTGAGTTTAAATCGCATGTTAAAATTATTTTAATGAAAAAGGTTATAATACTGTAATGACAAAAATGTCTGGAATTAAATACTGCCCTGCTCGCACAGGTAACATATTCTTTTCTTTTTCTTTTTTTTTGTGGCGGCTAGTGGTGACTGAGTTTGTTCTGGCGTTTCTTCTTAGCACTTATCAGATTGTCTGTGTCTTGTCTCGAAGCGCTAGTAGAGCCCAAAAAATAAGGAGACATATTCTGCCCCATATGGGCCAATAATGTTATTATTGACGTTCATAAGTGGCAGTTTCCTGTCCTAAATTGAATAAATGATTTTTGACTTTTATTCAAAACCCTCGTGTTCGTTGAAATGTATCTTATCCAAGTCGTTTCCTGTGTTACTCAGACACATGCCAGCCTGTTTACAAAACGTGTTTTCTTTTCATAATCTCTTCATAATTTATCTCGAATCTCATTATGATAGTTCACTTATTATCAGCGGAGTTAAGTCTAGTAATTAATTATTCTTAATTACTGTAACAAGGGTAAACTTTGAAAAGAAAATCCTTGTATATTGTATATCTACTTAAAATTTATTTGTCCTCTGCTGGATTACCTAAAACTTACCTTGGACTGTATATTTTAAATAAGAAGGTTGAAATAAAGGCATAAAAATTAAATTACTCCAAGGAAAGATAATACCAGGCGCAGCATAAACAGAGAGAAATAACATATTTTTAGGGTTCTGTATTTCAAAAGGTAAAAAGAAACTCTTTGTTGTTCGTTTGTCTGTAAACAAAGACCCTAGGGTTTGAATCGATCAAGCTGACATTATAAATTAGTTGGGTCTGCAATCCCTTACAGCTGTGAAAAAATCAAACTTCTAAATCAACACAATCACCAGATAGATACGGCTGTTTATGCCGCATTTTTACACTCTTGAGGGAAAATAGGCCGAAAAGCGTAAATTTGTAGTTACATTACAAAAAAAATAATCGGAAAAAGCTGTAAAAATCTTTGGAACTCAATAATTCCCGTTATGGACGAACTCTTTACGGATTACACCTACGAGTGTGTACGAAAGTGAGCCCTCGGCCTCGGTGCGCGAGTCCGACTCGCACTTGATCGTGTTTTGTCAGAATACAGCCTTTGTTTTATACACAGTAAATTTTCGTTGGTTTTCGAGACTCAAAACTCACATTTTCGCTCCAACAACTCTTTCTACGGGACCAACACCGAAATTTAAAAAAGTATTATATTAACTTTCTCACACACTCGAAAACCAACGAAAACTTCACCGTGTAGAACGCGTTTTTACCCCATTTTTGGAGAAGCCGTAATAGTTTGTCCTTTATTAACTAAGTCTGTTAATAAAACAGCTATATTTATGTCACCAAAAACTGAACTTATCTGCAGAATAGACTATAAAATTAATCAAGGGTCTTTAGAGCTGACACTATGACCTACTTGATGATTGACATAAAAAAATATGTAGGCGCGTGGCATTAATTGTCGCATAGTTACGATTACGAAATATATTTAGTGTTTGAACAGCAGGCTGATAAAGAATGCCACGAGAATATGAATAATATGATATGTATTCTTATATGTGATACTGCTTATGTAATCATGTAAAAATGTAGACGAGTATTAGGTAATCCAAATATTATTTCAGGTGAAAAATTTTAAGTGTTTTAATTACATCTCAAGTAATCCGTTGATAAAATATCACCAGCACTTTCCATGACTATCCAAAGCGAATATTAGGAAGACATTAAAAGAGATTGTCATTTGATTTGAATGCTCTTGGTTTGTATTATGCTTTTTTTTTGTTTAGTCTTATATTTACGAAATAATAACTTATCCATCATACCTTCGTTTTTTAGGCCTTAAGCTCCTACCTTGATGTGATGTGGAAAGTGAGAAAGATAGAAATCAAACAGGCTACTAGCAACGTAGCTGGCGGCTGACAGCGTGTTGGATACCTACCCATTTTTCTCCCGCTTCCTGCAAGCAATATGATCGCGGTCCAGCATAGGGTAACTCATTACTAAATCTGATCATATACGTGATCTGTCATTAAAAATACCACAGTCAAGTATCTTACCTGTCTTTTATGTTCCAAATCTGCTGTTTAGGAGGTCGATAGATAATGGCAGATTAACAATCAATAGTTCTTTAATCTAACTCTTGGATAGCGTCCAAAAGTTCAAACCATTGGTTGGTGTTGACACTACCGAGTTCTACCAATGTTTGATCGAGGTTCAAACCTATTGATTTACTGGATCAAACATTGTTAGAGTCTTACATTCAAAATTATCTTACCTATATTTGCCATCGAGGGTAGCTCACCAAACTGAACTTTGTCCTAAATTACTCGGAAGTTCTGCCAAACTTCTCAGTACTCTCCAACCATTGCGCATTGGATCGGTGACAGAATTTGATCAAACATTAGTCGCACCGTTACCGAAAAATTGAATTTGTAACAGACCTGTTTGTGTAAATGCAACCTCCAAACATTTTCCATCGTGAAATTGAAACTAGGTGTATTTAGTCTACTACGATATCTAGCAGTGACCTGTCGCTCGTTTCACGATTAGTAAACAAGATAGCATGGGTCAAAGGTTGTTAGCACAGGTATACCGAACTATAAAGATATCGTATTTAATTGGTATTGCTGATTGATTTGTTTGTATGTGTCAAAATAATAGTTTTGTGGTTAAGAATAGTCAAGAAATGTACTTTTTCTGAAAATTCTGACTAAAAAGTTGTGGATTCTCAGTTTACCTACTAGGATTACTTACATTTTCTTGGTTGTCTAAGATTTCTGGCATTTATCCAAGACATAACATTGAAACATCTTTAGCTATAATTTCGTAAAGTTATTTTCTTCTTTTATTATGAAGTGAAACTACTTCATTATCATCATCATCATCATTTTAGCCATAGGATGTCCACTGCTGAACACACTGCTCTATAATTTAAAAAATGTAAGTAAATTATTTCGAAGGAATAAATATTGGACAACATCACATACATTGCTCTGATCCTAAGGTAAGTAGCTAAAGCACTTGTTATAGAAACCAGAAATAACGACAGTACTACAACACCCAGACCCGAGGACAATATAGAAAAGTTCAATATCTACTTTTACACGAAGGAACATTCATACCCGCTCGCAGTTTTGTTGAAAATTTTCGTATAAGGTTTCTGATTAGATCTAAAACTTCTTTTCCTCAGAGATAGCCAGACAGCATTTAATTTTTTTATTTTCAACAAATAAAAAAACGTTTACTCCTATTTTTGGGTTCGTTGGCAGTCTTTAGACACATTTATTGACAAGTGCTAAGAAGAATGCGCGGCGCAGGAGCACAAAGCATTAAAATGCAAGTTTATATTCATTAGTTAGTTCTATTCATTATAATTAAAGCAAAACAATATCCGTCCAAAAATTGCGTGCAGTTGCCAAAACGTGGGTGTACCTGTAATGTAATACAATAGACTGAATCGTTTCGTTTGGCTGTTCCTCACCCTGCCCCTCCCACCCTCGGTCCTTCGATATCGGGAGTCACGCGCGAGGGCCGCCCGATGACCCGGCCCCCCCACATGGTAAACAGATACGAAGGTCGAGGGTCATCGATGCAGGAAACTAAAGTAATTCTAGTGCATGCTGCGAATAAAATTACCTACCTAAATTTAGTTCACCTAGGCCGGCCGGTTAAAAACTAATAACGGCATTAATTTTATTTAAAAAGGCTTTTGATGAATGTGCTCTCAGATTTTGAATTTGAAATCATAAAAGCAATCGTGCGACCATTTGTGGCCAAATTTTATTTTATTTTAAACATGGTACCATGCACAAACAACACGATAAAGTCAAATATTTTATTAATCAACAAAATGTACTAGCACAGAAAATTTCGAACTCAAATTAAAAATTTGTTTTTATTGTTTCTCATCATGATTTCACGTTACCGTTCAACGTTCGTTCTCTTTTTCCAAGTGCTTGATTTCACGGAGTTCCATCATCATTCTCAACATTATATTAAACGCATTAAAAAACCCTTTTTATTATAAAATAAATTATATAAAATATAAAATAAAATAATTTATATAAAAGTAGCTACAGCTATATATATATGTATATAAGGTGTTAAAAAATCAGTGTCAAATATTTTAAGGGTAATGAGTTTACGTTGTGACTAACAATTTTTGTATGAATTTTTTTTTAATTTAAGCCTTAGTTTTCGAGAAAAACACGATCGAAAGTTTGATAATAAACTGAAATATCAACATCCTATAACACATGATCACTACTACGGACAAACTACTCCGTACAGCAAGTAACGCTCGCTTGTGTGCGTGCTACTATGATTTATTGCCAAAATCTGCCGAAGGACGAACGACTTTTCATTAATATTTATTTATTCAATTATAAACTCTAAATCGATGTAAATCGATTTAAATTTCAAAATTTTAGTGTAAAGGCGGCATTTGTCCAAATGCGAGTCAAAGATACCGCTTTAAAAACAGTCGATATTTAATTTTAGATTCTAATTCGTTATCATAAGGTTGATTTTATTTTTTAAGTTTCTGAGGGCGGCGGAACACACACGATTTAGGAAATGCCGAAAGACCGAGAAAGTACTGTTAACAAAAACAGTTTCTTATTTTACATTTCTTATGAATTAAAAAAGGATTGATGGCAAAGTGCTTTTAGGGTAAGGTTAAGGTCTTGGATCCGATCCCCGGCAAACTAGTTATGTTTCGGAGTACTCTTACTGACCTTGATCTAAGGTTAAGGACGAGTACGCGTATCTAAAATAAATAACAATTAATTTGAACCTGCTTTTTAGATGATTTTTTATGCTTTGTGTTGTGCGTTGGTTTATTTACTAAGGACTAAAAGTAAAGTCAATGAGCCAGACGTTGCGTAGGCACGCAATAATTTATAGGTATCAATAAGGTTAAACTGGGGTATACCCTGTACAACGAAACTGTTATTCGTCTCCCAAACACTCAAACGGGGCATAATTTAACACATTTTTCTGAATCCCGTCTGGAAGTTGACTGCGACTACTTCACCACATGTAGATACATAGTAAATTTACATGATAAATGCATTTTAGTGATTAGACAGATACATTTTTGATTGCTGTTTATTCAACGTAAAGGATAAAATGTTGAATACTTGTACTTACAGTATCCGGCGGTAGGGAATGCACGCACATGGAGCTAAAGAGGGAGGGAGGGAGGGTACAACTGGCTAGTACCTTCAAAACTGAAAATTGCTAAGCTACTAGTTAATACCAATTATAACAAGTTAAATAATTAGTAGGTACAATACGCGGCGCTAGAATGAACATCAAGCTAACGAGTAAGATAATCGGTTAGTTTCGGCTTTCATAGAACGTCGTTTCTGTCGCACGGATTATCTCTCTTTTTAGCTCGATGTGCATACTGCATACTACCGCCGCGTACTGTACCTATTATTTGATTTGGTATCACTGGTAAGAACTAGTAGCAATCTTAATTTGGAGTTTAGCATGGTAATACAAGATTCGAATTGATAAGTAAAAAATAATTACACCAAAAAAACAATAACACCAAATAATTGAGTGATTTTTTTTTGCTAACGCTACACTTACACGTGCCATAGGTATGCGCTTTTTATTTATTATTACTCCTGCAAATTGCAAAACAGTCACAACAATCAATCAATCGGCGCTAGACCTTCTCTTGTGTTTAACGTTAATTGCGAAGTCTCACCATGCCATACAGGTATTCGGACTCTGATTACCTCAACATGGTTATGTGCTACCATGAGGCAAACTACAGTTTAGTGGAAGCAGTAAGGCTGTTCCACGAACGGCACGGTGTGCGCGTGTGTCCACGCACAATCTTAGGGGCTGAACAACGGTTTCGTGAAAGTGGTAGGTTCATGCCTTCTGGTGACGCTGGCAGACCTCGCACTTCAGTACAGCTTGAAGAGGACGTGCTAAATTTCTTCGAGCTCCACCCGACCGCCAGTACGAGGGATGCTGCTGCCGTTTTCAACACTAACCATGTGTACGTGTGGAAAGTGCTGAAGAGGGAGCGAAGACACCCCTACCACTTCACGAGAGTGCAGGAGCTGATGCCGCAGGACTACGCGCCACGCGTGGAGTTCTGTCAGTGGATCCGGCGTAACAGCCTAGCCAACATATTGTGGACGGATGAGTGCACCTTCACCAGAGTGGGCATGTTCAATATCCACAATGCTCACTACTGGTCTGAGGAGAACCCACATCTGGCGCGTCCAGATCATTTTCAGACGCGGTTCAGCGTGAATGTTTGGGCTGGGCTACTAGGACATCAGCTGATAGGACCAGTATTTTTTAATCGGCTGAATGGCGCCGTTTACTTGGAATTCCTTGAAAGAGAGTTGGAGGAGTTGTTAGAAGATGTGCCGCTAAATCTTATGCAGCAGATGCACTACCAACACGACGGCGCATTACGACCGCCATGTCCGCGAGTACCTGACGGCACGTTTTCAGGATCGGTGGATCGGACGCGGTGGGCCTATTGCTTGGCCAGCACGCTCGCCAGACCTGACGCCGCTGGACTTCCACGTCTGGGGCCGTGCTAAGGATCTCGTGTATGGTCAAGATGGCCACACCATCACCAGTGCCGAGCAATTAAAAGCACGAATCATTAGTGCTTTTGAAACAATGCGCGGCGACAGTGAAAGTTTAGTGCGTGTGCATAGGCATATTTTAAAAAGGGCTGCGCTTTGCAATCAGGAGAATGGGGGGCACTTCCAACAACTATTGTAAATAATTTTGTAAATAAGTGACTGTGATTTTGTACATAATAATGAACTACCTTTAAACACGCCAAGTAAGAGTAAGTAAACCTTGTTATCTGCATTGACTGATAGAAATAGCCTAGTAGTACCTATCTCCATAGAATTATGTTGCATTAAATCAGGTGATGAGTAATAAATTATTTTACGCTTACTTGCTAGTCCAAAGCCTGGAAAAGTGTGATGGGAGGTGGAAATTCTTTATTTGTTTTGTGTTCTTAAAATAAAAGTGATATTTTTAGTAATAAGTGTATTTATTAATTGTCAACATGTGTAATTTAATTAAAAATGTTTTTTTCAATTTAACTGTATTTTTATTTTACCGTAAGAACTGATAGAAGTAATTAACATTAAAATTACAACATAAAGTGACAAACTGTCAGTTGCTGAAGAATGTATTATCTTTAAAGACAGCATTAACACTTATTTTTCTATTTTGTGTACGAACGTTATGTTACAGACCTGCATTATAGCTATAAGTCGTCTTTAAAGATAATAAGGCCCAGTTTCAATACTTGCTGATAAGTTCTGGATAACCTATCTGGCACTTGTTTTGACAGATAACCCATACAATTAGCTTTCTTAAGCCTTTCTGCAACTCGCGGCAATTATCTAAAAGGAGTAGGTACGTCGCACATGCACACACACACACACACACACACAATGACATGAAACGAGTGAGACAGAAATGATAACAGTGTTTCTATCTCAAAGAAAATTCATTCATACACACACACCCAATGTCTAGCATGAGCTTGTGTGTCGTATGATTTTATGTGCGCATGAATGAGATCCTAGGGATTATGAATGGGTTTTGACTAGTATTAGCATCGTGCGAGAGTGTTTGTTTGCGTTTGTGGGAGTTTGCGATCATGTACAGGATGATATAAATTATTTATATCAATAAACATTTTCTTTTTTCGATTTATTCAAATCCGTTCTATAGTTTTAAATTTCTCTTAAATATGATCCATGTGGTAGTCTCAGTTACCCCTTAAAATATTTGACATTGATTTTTTAACACCTTATATATATATATTACATACATATTTAATAACTACTTAGGATTTTTTTTATTAAATCACGTAAAGGACTAAAAATAAACCAGTTTTAGAAGATGTCGACTTACCGGAAAAACGTAATACATTCAACATTTAACAAATTAATTTATTTGGTCAGATATAACTAATAATCAGTGTAAACTAAAGATTAATAATAATATTTGTTTTCCTGTGATGATAAACAATAATTCAATGCTACAGAATTCTCTATCTCATTTACCTACTTATGCTCGCTTCTTAGAAATCCTAAACAAACATTTTGCACGCGACAAACTCCTCATAACTATAAATTATACCCTGTAAACAATTTATTATTATAGTACTATACAGCCTGTTTCGTCTAATTGAAAGTGACAATATTTCTGGATTATTATTAGGCCTCTTTTATGTAAATTTGTTGTATTTTTATTACCTACTTGCGTGACATTGACGTGCTACAGATCTGCGTGAATCTGTGACACGCACGCAACAAACCATCCACTCATTCCACACAGTTAAAAGTTATTTTTTTCGTGGAATTATTTTACAGTTTACCTAGTTATTTTTATTTATAAAACCAAAATCATCACTGCAGTAACATGTATTTGTTTAATTATTCTAAACGTTAGCAGCAATATTAGCCTGTTTATGTATGTTGATGATATTTTTTGTTGGTTTATTCATTCTCTATAGATCAATGACCATCATGAAATAATTGCTGAGGATCGAGCTTGCCTAGCAGTGGACTGATGTGGGCTGATTATGATGACGATATTGTATGTAATGCCACCATTTGTAGTATTAGTCTTATTAAACACTAAGAAACACAACAGTAAGCGGCAAATTCAAACGTATGGCCTTGTATAAAAGCGTTCAAGTCGACAGGTATAGCGGTGATCGCGGCAATGTACGTAGTATATTGTATATCCAATTATCCAAACAATGGCCGACACGGACGCCGCGGGCACCCCGTCTATATTGACGAGGTCTAATATATAACACTCACATCGTGTGTGACATCATTAATGACGCCTCACTAAAGCGGTTCTCGGCGGTGTCATCTCCCTCGCACAATGCCTTCATCTCGTGATAACTCATCCTGCGAATTGCTGATAACATTTACACATAAATAGGTGGACGGGTCGCCATCTTTATCAGTTTGCCGCTAAACGGCTGACAAGTGACAGTTGCTCTAGTGTTATTATTCTGTTTTTTTTTCTAAATTTCAACCAGATCAGCGCGCCTGATCTGTTTTCGCGTTTCCGTTACCTAGAAGGTCGAGATTTAGCAACAACCGTTTGGTTGTTGCTTAGAAGTTTATAAAAGCTTTGAGAATTACGCACTTCAGGGTAAGTTTTTGTGATTTTTAAAATAAGTGTTTGTGATGTGTAATGACTTCTATTTATATTGACCGAAAGTAAAAAGTTCTGAAAACTTATGATTTGTCCAACCCTCTGTCTGATATATCTTTATTGTTTTAAAATTTATATCTTTGTTATAGTAAAAATTAAACTTAAGAAATCATCTACATAGTTGTCCAAAGTGCAATTGAACCATACCATGACATCAGATGTAGAGCAAATACTGTACGATACAATACGTCAATGTCGTACGTTGGTTTACTTGAGGCAAACACTAACAAAGATAAATTAAGAATTGATGTCTTCTAATACAAAGTTTTATCAGAATATATTTTTCTTTTGTTTTCCATGGTTAATTCTATTGAAAAACAAGTTTATTATTAATAAATAAGTTGGTAGTGTGTCAGATATTTGTAATATAAAAAAAACTGAACTAATAAAAGCGGTTCAGTTTCCTTCTGTTGAAAATGTTTCTCTTCTCTTACCTTATTGTGTCAAACACATCTGACCACAACCGCAGGCGCAACCACTACACCATTAGGTAATACTGGGTTAGCTTAACCCGATACCTAATTTCAGTTATGCGATTTCCCAAGGAGTGTTATACTATGGTACTTACCACAGTTGAATATTATAAACTGATATTACTTACATGACAATAGGTACTCGTCTGCCAGCCTTACTACTTCATTAACTTTTCAAGTATTACCTCGAAAGAGTTTTTCAAATCTACGTCTCATTCTTATTGATATCATTCAATTCTTTGAAAGTAAGTCTATGTGAACAACTTAGTTCTTCTAAAATTAATAGTCCAACTCCTATGATAACACCTGCATTTTACTTTCGCAATGTAACTATTGACCAAATAATAAAAGTAGTTTATCTGCATGTGACTATACCCCAGTACTTTTAGTAAATAGCGAGTTCATGTTCACCTAATAATATATTGTCAATAGCATTAACGTAAAATGCGCAGCAACCTTAACAAGGGGACCTTAAGAAGGCAAGCGAGAGGCTCTTTCTTGGAAAACTTGTTTCATTACCGCATGTATTAAGTATTTAAAATATATACAATTAATATCCTTCACAACACCAATTATCATGGTCTCGAAGTATGGAACTAACATCCTTGTTGTGTTAAAAGGTACCAGACAAATTTTGCCAGTGGCGACTCCCACCATTGAGTGTGATTAGACCCGAGTTATTTATACAAGGTCGCTTTTTATAAACGGGTGAAACTTAAACAGAACTTCTAATTATATTAGAGAAACCGGGCCCTATTATTTTCGTTCTTAACAACATACTTTTCATTTTTATTATTCCTAACAAAAAAAAAAAAGAGCGTCCTGTCTAGTCTGAAACGTCCATACGTCATCGCCTCTGTCTCTCTCATTTCAATCGTGCCCCACTCTTACCTCGGGGTGCACGCACGGAGCACGGGATGTTTTATTTTACGTTGAAATCAAAATAGTTTTTGGCGTTTTTCTCGAAAACTAGCGTATAAAAATTTTCTTTATTCTCAACAAAAATGATTTATTTATGTTTTTGTAATTGCTCGTTAAATTTCGTAAAAGGCGACCTTATACAGGGTGTCCCTGGAAGTAGGGATCAAATCGAACAGGCGTATAGCAGGGGTCATTCCCGAACTTTTTGGCTCTCTGAATATAGGTTCGATTTTCGATGGATAAAAAATTATGAATTATTTTTAGTTTTTTCATAATATCGCATAGAGCCCACACAAAAAGTAACTATCAAAGAGAATAGTTTCATCATTCCAGGGACACCCTGTATAGTTTTTTTTTTCTAAATAAATCCGAACTGAGTATCAAATCCGGGACTCTTTGCCTTCAAGGCATATCACTGCACTACTACGCCAATTAGGTATACTATTCAGGTTAGAGTAAAATACGCATATTTTCATCACAAAACATTTTATAAGATACATGAAGTTCATGTTCATGGCAACAGTAAATAATCCTTATTAGTAAAACAATTGTTATCTTTATCTATCACCGGCATGGAATAACGAACGAAAATATTCCAAGCATACTAGCTAGCAGCGTAACATTGGCCTTGTCTCGATTTCGGCGCGTGCGCATGACTCAACATGGCGCTTGTACTACGTCATTCATTTATCCTCATACTGCCGTAAACTCCATTAATTCTGTCAACATTTAAATGTAATTATAATGACCATACAAACAATCCCAATCTTTAGGCAACGTAACAGTCTGTAACCTTTGACAGGGGATCTAGACCATTTGTATCATGCGAACTGTTTTAGTTTAATTGACAGGATTCGCTACGATGTTGAAAGACACTCCTAGCACTGGCTTACCGCTTCAAATAGCTATCAAAACAGTATCATTTTTGGGTAAGAGTCGTTTCAGTATAAAGAAATTCGGGTTCGAAAATTATTCTCAACTTTTCTGACTCAATATGTTCGCGGAACTCCTTTAGATCAGCTAAACTCGGTCTGCTCTAAACACTGACCTAATGACGAAGCTAGTAATCTGCCAAATTGGATATGACGTTATGTGCAAAGTCCACAAAGTAGATGGTGTCAACAGTTCCCGAGAGTTGTGCCAACTGTGCCAAGTGTATTAGGCAGGGTAGATGCAGTGACGAACCCTATATTTTGTCTATCATTTGGCTAATATGTCTCGAGGATCGGTGACACATTGTGATTGAAAAAACAAAACGCTAGGAGGTAAGAAAAGAAAAAATAGTCTGTACTTCTCTTGTCGTCGCTGTATCTTCCTATGTATAATGTCCCTGTATTCCATAAAATACTTGTAGTTGCGTAAGTTGCAGTTGAGAAAACTCATAAATGATAGGAAGCCTCATAAATATATCATCAGAATCAGACTATAATCGTATCCTTGTTACTTACTTGTTTGTACGCATTCAAGTTATCATTTGATTGATTTGTTTGTCACGAAATAGCCTATGATAATTTTATCAGGATACTAACCCGAAACAATCAATGTGCTCGTTGCTGATAGTAATTAACGTCAATTTAGAACAGCGAAAAGTGACATGGGTACGCTAAAAAGTTTTGTGGACATCATTGTGAGTGGATTCAAAATTTAAATGTATATTAATGTTTAGACTTTTAACATGTCTGAGAACTGTGGCCGTAAATTTACCGGAGGACAGTATTGGCAACTTCATCTTCATCATCATCATCATTTCAGCCATAGGACGTCCACTAAATTAAATTAAAAAGTGACTGAATTCTTTGTAATTCTGCAAATGTCTAAAGTTATGAATATGAATAATAGATAATTTCTCTTTATTGCACACCATACAAAGTAAATCACACATGATATGTATTATGAATATTGTATTATAATTTTTTATACTTGATTGTCATCATATCGATTTCCTGGTTTGAATCGGCCGTAAAATCGCACTCAAGGCGAGTTTATCCACCCTGGTCTTACTACTCTGTTTTTAAAAACATACTTCATGCTGTTAATTTATTCGTCGCACAATATTGATTAAATTTAATACACATTGACAGGTTTTTCCTATTAGGTTATCCTCAATGAAACCAACGAAAACGATTGTTCTAAATAGGAAACGGTATTTCCAAAGGCTTGAGATATAGACAGTATCAACAAGATGATTCTGATAAATCTTACACACCAGAATAACGTGCCTAAAATTCATCTCATTATAAATAATGTTGCAAACTGATAACCTTTTATCTCTAGCGCCGGATAAGGCTAAAGCCGCGATAAGGGTTGCCACCGGGCAGCCAGCCGCAAAAATTGCTGTTATCAAGCAATCAGTTCAAGGACTATTACGAAACTGTTGGCAGATATGTTTCACACAATCAAACTATTTTGTTATTATAAGATTGTAGAATTTATACTGAGTTAGCACTTTTTAGGAAAAACATTATCATCTGTTTTATATCAAACAGTCAGTTCAAAGCACTTGCCCTTATTAAAGTTGTTTGCCCGTTCGATCAAGAGGCAAGGACTTGCATCCTTGCCGGACCAATAAATTACTTATTAAAGTCGTACGATAATTTCTTCAGAATCGGCGGCTAGCCATAATAACCTAACACGACACACACGTTTATGAGAGTATCTAAACTGCAATTGTTTCGATCTACACCCAATATTATTTAGTGAAGAGTAAATCAACTATGTTTGCATAGTGAGAGCTCCCTAATGGTCATCACTGTCTATTGTGTTTTTTTTCTGTTCTTTCTCTCTCTCTCTCTTTGTTTTATTCACAGTGTTTTTACTTTAACGCGATCAATCAGTAAACGCTGATTTGCATAGAAAATAAGGTAACGATAATGGGCCACCAAGCGGCGCCACCCCAAAAGCCACACAAATTCGCGTTTAAATTTCTTACTCGTACAAAAATATACCAGGCTACTAGTCTAAATTATTCGTCCACAACGACGAACGTGGCATTTTAATTGGAAAAATCACGTGCATGGTATATTATCCTATTTATTATACAAGAAGATTATTATCAGAATAGTTCTATTGATTTGTGTTCGTAGTTTCATCGCACAGATAAGGATAAAATCAAACTCTAGGTATATGTAGATGATATTATTATTCTGCGCCGTCTCCTGATTTTCCGCCACATTTAACGCAAATGAAAATTCGTCGCTAGAAGGTATTACCTGGGCTTCATCGAGAAAAATCATTTTTATCTGCTAATAGAGGTGCTAAATCGAATTTCAATAAATCTTTAAATATTCTGTCGCACTTTGCTCTGTTAAGTCCAGTATATTGAGCAAACACCGTAGAGCGTAGTAAATAACAAATTTCACGTTGAGACGGGCACCGTGTAGTGCCAGCAAATACCCTCGTGTATTGAAAAGGCTTTCGCTGAAGATTTATCAAGTGTACGTGTTGGATTTCTTCGTAGAGTGCGCAACCGTGATCGATTTTACGACTGAATCGCATTTTCGCGGCTTTTCGATTATAATTAAGTTCCAGTGGCAGTTTAATTTTCGAACGCTGATGCAATTAAGCTGTAACAGTTGCAACGTGCGTACAGAGTTTTTAAAAACACCTATTGTCTTGAAGTTAGGATTTTTCTTGTGTTACTACCAGGTACAAGATAGTGAATTTGCTATAAAATTAATCGTCTGGTACCTGGCTCGACAAACCCAGAGAGAAAGTTAGATAGAGACTAGCAAATTCGTTTTCGGAATTGAGCCGGAAATCGAACCTTTGAACCACAGTTCAACAGAAAATGTTCGGAACAGAGAGAATCTAAAGTTAGAAGAGCGTATTAATGAGGCCGCGCGTTTTTAAGGGTTATACTCATTTGGCGTTAGAGGTCCGCCATTGAAAAAGGTTCGTAACGGTTGTTATAATCAAATGTTGTGTTGTCTTCAGGGAGCACCGGGTGAGTCCGGCGCGTGTGCGAGTGCCGGGCGAGGAGGACCCCCACGGTCGCGCTGCTGGCGCCGCGCGCTCAACGTCGACCCGCCCTGGCTGCGGCACGCGCCCGCCCGCTGACACACCACGCCCGCCATGTGAGTCTACCTTGACGTTTCACAATTTTCATAAATTTCAATTTGATTCTATTTAGGTTGTTGTATTTAAACAGAAGAATCAGCTCCATGAGTTTTAATGCATACTACATCTTTTACGCGTTGTATATTCATGTTAATGGTGCATCCACAACGCAATTACCTTTTTTAGGGAAACATTTTGCTACTTATAACTGTTCTAGTCTCTTTTGTCTTTCATCTTCGATGCGTTGCTATGCGGGGATAGTCCTATTGTAGGCCGTTTCAGTGTTAGGCCTGATAGCCAGTCCTAACACTGAAACGTTGCTCCACATAAAGTAACCATATACGGTATGGAATATGGATGCACCAAAATACCCACTCACAACCATATTGCATGGATGGTGCATCCCGAATGCCAAACGCGTTAACTTTTCGATTGAGTAAAAGTAAAAGACTTAGGCCCTAGGTTGGCTGTCTAGCAGTTTAGTGACGGCCTTCAGTGGCCTTCACCTCCTGACACGTCGAGCCACGCGACCAACTTAACGACATTTTGAATAATAAGTTTTAATGAAGATTTTGTTCCAGCTGACACTTGTGGACTAGCGCTAGTGGACCCCCACCACCGGGCCCCGAGAACACTTGACACCGCCCCCCATTCTCCGAACTGCTGACCACCTGCGTTTTCGCAGCATAGCCGACAGTCGCGGCTCCGGCTAAGCCGGGGCTGGCCCGTCGGGAATCTAAGGGGCATTGCTACTGACCCATCTAGTGACACAGTCCAAAATGATCGTAGAAGAGGAACGCATCAGGGTGCTGGAGGGCGACTGGTGCCCGCTCAGCGTAGCTAGGGAGATCGTGGAGGAGGGCGTGCAGGAGGACCCCTTCTATGTGATGGACGTGGGCGAAGTGGTCGCCCGCTACCACCAGTGGAAGGAGCTGATGCCGCGCGTTGAGCCGTTTTATGGTGAGTTACAAGGTTACAAGTTACATTTACAGATATGCTATTTTCAGGTAAGACATTACATATATTGTTCTGATCCTATAGTAAGTAGCCATAGCTACAAGTTACAAGTTACATTTACAGATATGCTATTTTCAGGTAAGACATTACATATATTGTTCTGATCCTATAGTAAGTAGCCATAGCACTTGTGTTACAGAAATCAGAAACAACGACGGTACCACAAGACCCATATTATTTGCGAGGATCCGAAATGAGGATATTCGTAAAAGTAGCAAGTCACCTTCATTACATTGCAAGAAAGTGGCAAGGGGCAGGCCACATTACTCGCAGAGCTGAGAACCGTTGAAAGAAAGGTTCTTGAGTGGTGGCCATGAACTGGAAGACTCACCTAGTGGATTGACGACCTAGTCAAGGTTACGAGAAGCCGCTGGTGGTAAACGACCCAAAGTGGCTTGCTGTTTGCATACTATGGTGGAGGCCTATGTCCAGCGATAGACTTCGAAAAGCTGATATTCATGATGATGGTTCTCACTTGGCAAATGCAGCGTATGGCGCTCTCCATCAAGTGATGATGTACGCAAAGCTGCTGGTAGCGGATGGAAATGAAGAAAAGGCGACGATCAATCAGCCTATGTCTAGCGTCGGACTAACGTGGGCTGATTATGAAGACGATGATTCTCGTCTCTGCTTTTGGAACCGATATAAATAAAAACACGTGACCACAGCAGGGTGCAGTGCAAGGCGTCCTAAGAGAAATGAATAAATTATTTATTTACTCCCCATTTGGTATTGAGAATTTGACAGATAAGCATGGTTGACCGATTTTGGTAAAGTATTATTCATGTCATTAATGGTACTTTAATTTCGCAGCGGTGAAATGCAACGACGACAAGCTGCTGGTGACCACGTTGGCGGGGCTCGGCACTGGCTTCGACTGCGCGTCCAAGGCAGAGATTGAGCTGGTCACTTCCATCGGCGTGCGCCCAGAGTGAGTAGTTACTTCCTCATTTATTGTAGGACTCAAAATCTTCTTTATTTACACGAAGCCGCACACTCACACACGCACACGCACACGCGCGCGCACACACACACACACACACACACGCACACGCACACGCACACACGCGCGCGCGCGCGCGCACACACAATTCATAAATAAAAAGTTATTTTATTATTATTTAAAGAGCTTTATTGAGATAATGATAATAAAATACATGCTTACCAAGTACAAAACATTTGATTAGCATCGTGCATACGATACACTTTTTTTGGCTTCTTGCACCACTTAAAGCTTATGACATTTTGTTTTTTATTATGTTTAATTGCCACAAATACAATAGGATAACACTAGTATTAGCTATAAACAAAGTTCTTAGTACAAGACCTTTTTTTGCAATTGTAAAGATTTGACGGTTTAAGTATTTTAAAGAACGGGTAGGTACATAAATAAAACCGCTTTGCGTAACCAGAGTTGAGGAGCTCTCCCGTGCTAAGCTGGAATGACTGAGAATGAATAAGTTATTAACAATGTTGTATTTGTCGTAGGCGTATAATATTCGCGAACCCAGCGAAGATGGCGTCGCACATCAAGTACGCGTCGCGTGTCGGAGTCGACACCATGACCTTCGACTCCGAGACCGAGCTCATGAAGATCAAGCAGCTCATGCCGCATGCGCAGTGAGTATACTGTTACATATTACACATTTTAACATATTGCTGATACCGACGGATAGTAAAAATAGAACTAATATTAAATAATCAACTAGATGGCGATATTTGAACCAGGAGTTGAGATTCTTTCAAGGCGAATTAAGATAGTAAGACTGCCTAAAATAGTTATTATTATATGTGGCCACATTACATAACAATAAAAAAACCGTTGTCTCGCTTCCGGTGCCTGACTGGTTAGATAGAATAAAATTTCAAATCGCAGAGGTCGGCAAACATCACGAATGTAAAACCGAAAAACTTTATAATCATCCTTTGGATTTACACCCTGTATATATTTAAAAAAACTAACAGTCAAATTGAGAACCTGAGGTGAGAGAAAGGAGGAGTCCTTTAAAGTCTGTTAAAAATGCTGTCTAATTTCCTTCAAAATCTTTGCATATTCTGAAGTTACAGATTACTATTACGCAGAAATCAGTCCAATACACGTTGTTCTTTAAATACAATATTCCGTCGTAATCAAATGAGATAATTTTGATCGACATACTGATCTTGGCACTTCCTTGTTTGATCCTACGATTTATCCGTAGAATGAAATCGTATCTGACATCTGAGATCCGTCTGGATTACTACTACTTGAGATTCTGAATGGTGGATCTGTTGAACTGTTGTTCCTATGAAAAACTATACCGTACAAAAATACAACTTTAATATTATCTTAACTTTAAATTACTTTACCTTAAATATATTTAAACATGATTAAAACGTCTTTATGCATGTGATTCGCCAGAACTAATAAATGAAAAAATAATGAAATTCTTGTAACGTAATTTATGGAGCTTTTTACCAAGGATCGAAAACGGTTAATATTTATTTCAGAATGTACAAGACCCATTTTTAATATTTGATAGTACTTGTAAAGATTTGACCATATAACAAAATTTGCCATAGCTTTGAAGTTGGTAGTTGGAGTATGTAATAAACAAAATAACTGGTTTCCTTGCTTCTTACGAAAACCTTGTAAAACTGAACGTAATTAAATTAAATTAAATTAAAAACATTTATTTCGGACTACAATCCATATTGGTGTTAGTAACAATTTGCTTACTTGTTAGTAAGTTTTCTTAAAATTTAAAAAAGTTTAAAAATGTAGTAATGCCTCGTCCCCTCCTCAATCCGCGAGGTGAGCTTTGAGCGTCACTCGCAATATAAATGCATTCTTGTTACCAGACTGGTGATCCGCATCCGCTGCGACGCGGCGTCGGCGCAGTGCCCGCTCGGCATCAAGTTCGGCTGCGACCCCGTGGCCGAGGCGCCGCGCCTGCTCAAGCTGGCCGCCGTGCTGGGGCTGGACGTCAGTATACATGCATACTCGTTACACTTGTCTGTGTGTCTCAGTAGGGACACTTTGTGATTATTTACACCGCTAAAGGCGTTACATAATGCCTATATATGTCCCACTGAAAATCGAAATCTATGTACAGATTTATACCAGTTGATCGGGCGTGAGGGGAATCAGATAACACTGAATTTGTAATTATGTAGCTATGGTCCAAAAGGGTATTATTTTTTTGTCTTAGGGTTACGAAGATGACTTGCTGCATCTAGGATCATGGACTCATGGTCAAAGCGTACCCTGACTACGAATGGGCCCTTTTCCGGGCACTTTAACCCGTCCGCAATGGGCTAGTTTCCTAAAAAACTCTATTTGTCCGTCAGTTGGATTAACAATATATTGGACACGTATTTTATCTTTTCTTAATCAAACAAAAAAATGATTAAGATATAGCCCGTTTAAGTTCCGCGTAACGTCACGCCTTGCGACACTTTTTAGCAAGGCGTGACGTCACGTGCTCAATTTGATGCGCTTTATCTTCGTAATTTTTTGTTTGACAAAAGACGAAATATGGGTCCAATATTTTTTGATAATCTAACTGACGGACTAAATAGAATGATCTTTTTTGACCCAGGAAACTAGCCTATTGTAATTTTGCGACTACATATTGGCTGGTAACGAAAATAAGGGACAGTAACGACAGAGTTAGTGATAAGTATTCGTCCTTTACTTCCGACATTTACTGTTCCAAATCTTGCAATCAGTTGACTATAAGCATATAAGTTGCACGAGTTTTATCAGGTAGAGGAAGTGCACCCCATCAGGAACGCCACTCTAGGAAACAATAGGCTGTTAGGTTGTAGGATTTTGCGCCTCTTGAGACGGTTCGGGCAGTCCGTTGAGTAAGCTGAATGGCCAACTGATTCGGGAGATTCGCTAGTCTGGGTACATTTGTTTCAAACGTTAATCTCCTCATTTATTGTAGGCATCATGAGATGTCCATCATCATCCGAATTCTTTATGAACCAAGGGGGTAAAATATGCTTCAGGATGTCGTCCTGACCTTGGATTATGGAGGTATTCGATGAGTATTTAAATGTGGATATGTTCTGGCAGGTGATCGGCGTATCGTTCCACGTGGGGTCCGGCGCGGGCGAGACGGGCGTGTACTTGCGCGCGATCCAGTACAGCCGCGCGCTGTTCACGCTGGCCGCCAGCGTCGGCCACTCGCGCATGACGCTGCTCGACATCGGCGGGGGCTTCCCCGGCGGCCGGGACTCCTCCATCCGCGAGGTGAGCTGTGTGTGCTACCCGCTCTAGTGTCATGCTTGCACATAACGCTGTTCGACATCGGCTCACCTAGCTCGGCGTAGTGTTGGCTTGATGAACTATTGATATCGAGTTTATTTATTTATTTAGACTATTGCACAGATTAAAATCATAATCATACAAAAGGTGGACTCAATGCCATGAGGCATTCTCTACCAGTCGACCATTAGGCTAAACAGAGACGTTTTGTGGGCGGTGCGATATAGGCGATACAAATTCAAATGGAAGGTAATTGTGAAATTATTTTTAAAAGCATAAACTAGGGTAGAACGAGGTATAACTGGCCCCCTTGCAATAACTGGCCCACGGCAACTTAATCAGCTTAAATAAGAATTCTAAACAAGTTACGCCATCTATGGAATGTCAGTAGTATTCCTAACTGCATGGCTTCCATTTTAGTATCTTATTTTTCCACTATGGACACTAGCGACAAAATTAGCGGTTATTTTTTGACAATTGACCTGTGAATTTCAACAAGACCGGTAATACTTAATAAAAGGTTAAGGGAATTTCTGATGTAAAAATAAAGTTTTCAGTGATTTTTAGAAGTGTACGTGACTGATTTTCATAATTCAAGGAATTTAAATGGTAAGTCATTCGTATTACGTTTTGTTTTCAATGGAAAACCTTTATAAAAGGATTTTAAAAGGGTGGCTAGTTACTGATTGTTATTTAAGAACATTATTGGTTACTGGCCGGGTATGCCGGTTACTAGAAAATAACCTCGAATTCGAATTTCAATAAATAAACAACCTTATAACTTAGTATACAAGGTAAATTATTCCATAGAAAAAATACAAATAAATCTTTACATGCAAATTAGAAACTGGCATAGGTGGCCAGTTGAGTGGCCAGTAACTAAATTGGTATTTTGTTGCACAGATATCGGTCGAGTTAGCTTCAAAATGTCAAAAAAACGTCAATATTCTAAAGATGCGATTGACAATGCTCTAAGATATATCCAAAATAAAGAAGGATCAATTCGACAGGCATCTAAACAGTTTGGTGTTCCTAGAAGCAGTATTAAATTTAAAATGCGTAATCCGAATACAAAATTTAAATCTGGCCCAGATCCAATACTGACTGAAGACGAAGAAGAAGCTTTATGTCAATTTATTATAAAGTTGGCAAAACGTGGATTTCCTAGGAAGAAAGAGGATATCCAAGTTTGTGTGCAAGACTTTCTTAAGAAGAACCCACGACGAAATCCATTTCGTGATGATAAGCCAGGAGAGGTATGGTTTAAAGCATTCCTCAAACGTCATCCTAACATTTCAATTCGAACTTCAGAAGGAGTTACTAACGCAAGTGCATGTGTCTCGGAACAAGATATTAGGAAATGGTTTGAAGAAATTGGGCTCTATTTCGAAGAAGAAAATCTATTAGAGGTTATTCAAGATCCTACACGAATATTTAATGCGGACGAAACCGGTTTTAATATTTGTCCTAAAACAGGAAAAGTTTTAGCTGAAAAGGGAAGCCAAAACGTCTACGAGATAGAGAAAGGATCAGTAAAGGAAAACATTACTGTCCTTTTTACCTTTTCTGCTGCTGGTCGTGTTTGTGATCCACTAATAATTTACCCTTACAAAAGGATTCCCGATCGGGTAGTTTTGAGCGTGCCACCTGGCTGGGGGATTGGCCGTAGCGATACGGGTTGGATGACTGCAGCGGTCTTTCACGATTACATTAGCAACTGTTTTTACCCCGAATTGCAAAAAAACAACGTTCCTCTACCTGTTATTTTGTTCGTCGACGGACACAAAACCCATTTAACGATAGAGGTCACGGAACTATGTCGAAGCCTGAAGATACATTTGATTGCCCTATACCCCAACTCGACGCGCATATTGCAACCTGCGGACGTTGCAGCTTTTCGTCCAATAAAAGTTGGTTGGAAAAAAGCTTTGCGGGAGTGGTACATCGCACATAACTATCTGACAACCATGTCCAAAGAGACTTTTGCTCCATTATTAAAAACTGTTGTCGATTCTTCGGCTAAAAAGGAGACATTGGTCAATGGATTTCGGGTAGCTGGCTTGTATCCTTTCGAGCCCAATAATGTTGATTATACCAAGTGCATTGCTTCAGCTATCCAGTCAGAAAATACACCAGCAGCGTCAGAGCAGGTTGTGGAACAAAATTTGAATGTGCTGACGTATTCACATTTTTGTAAAATTGTTGGTCAGTCTATTATTAATAAATGTGAAGCAATAACAGTTTTAACTTTACTCGAAGCTGACGACAATTTTAAAGCGATTTACAAAATTTGGCAAAAATTTAATGGATTATGGGAAAATGAAGAAGAAAACAATAATGAATCAAAAGAACATGATGAACCCTGTTTCCTGCAAATGCAAACCAGTTTTACCTCTATAGAAACCGATCACTTACCACTAGGTCGATTAAACCAGTCAGAAAATGGTGTGGCCTATTTGCAGGAAGTACAAACCAATTCTGTAGAAGCAGATTACTTACCATCAGATCCAACAAATCAGCCAGAAACAGATGTGTGTCGTCTGCAGGAAGTACAAAACAGTTCTACAACAAACTTACTACAACCAGGTCCATCAAAAAATATTACGCCTTCTAAAAAGGTAAATGTCATTTCGAATATTTCTTTTTCTGAATATATGAGAACAAAACAGCTGCCAAATTCTCCTAAGCGCCAAGGAAAACGTCAGTCAAACCATATGCCGTTTGCTTTGACTTCTGACCACAGCGTAGAAAGATTGAAAGAAAAGCAGTTAAAGAAAGAAACCGAAGAAGCTGCAAAACAGGAAAGAAAGAGATTACGAGAAGAAAAGAAACTGCAAAAAGAAAATAGTATCCTAAAGAAGAAACCAAAAATAAATATCAAAAAGAAAGGAAAAGGTGAAGAAAAAATTACTATGAGAAAGCCATTGAGGAAAGATAAAAGAGATGCTGTTGGATCTAATGGGCCCATATGTTGTGATTCCTGTTTATGCCCTATAACGAGAAGAGTATTACATTGCAGTCAATGTAAAAAAAACTTTCATTTTAATTGTATTCCACAAACACATCGAGTCCATATTCCGGAAGATGACGATGCGTTTTTGTGCCATAGTTGTTACCAGGAGAGTAACACTACTGACACAGATGGTGAAGGTGAAGACGCATTTTTTCACTCAATCCGTGAAGAAGCAAAGATGCAAGGGTATTGATATCAATTTAGCAATAGGTTCAATATTGTTATATTTTCTCTATTGTTTATAATGTTAAATGTTGATTGCTTAACTTAACATTTAAGTTACGAAAACTAGGTTCCTATTTGATGTGATTTTGATGTCTAAGCACCATAATAATAGACAATAATATATACTTTTATAATGTGGCCAATTATTAATCTAACGATGGCTAGTATTTAAATTTTGTGGCCAGTTACTACTAATTTGTGCTATTTTTCAAATAATAATATTTTTCATACACATAATGGGTGTTGTTTTATTTTATAAAGTCTAAAATCGGTAAAAGATGATGCGGTTTTCAAGTAAGTATTGCAAAAATGTTAATATTGCGAACTATTTTCGAATTACATTAATGTTAACTAACAAAGATGCTTAAGTGGCCAGTTATTGGGTGGTTTACCCTACATACAGTAAATAACGATATACACAAACTAAATACTATCATACATAGATTACATAGGCAAAATACATACGTAAATAAATATGACGACGATCATGAGACTACAATACCTAAGGGTTCAAGATGATGATTTCAATTTATAAAGAAAATGAGCACGGGCAAGTTTCTTAAAAGAGTATTTACAAGGGGCTTGTTTGATGTTTTCGGGGAGAGAGTTCCAAAGCCGAATTGATTGAAGGAGAAAAGAGTTGGAAATAAAACCAGTGCGGTGAGAAGGAGTGGAGAGAGTCAGTTTATTAGAAGAACGCAAGTGACGGGAGTGCGTCGAACTAAGAAGAGTAAATTGGGATTTAAGATAAGAAGGTGAATTAGGATAATTTAATATCGAGAAAAGAGCGGATAAAATTCTGACGTCATCATCATCATCCTTTGGAAATCCACTCCTGACTTCCTTTGGAAATCCACTCCTAACTTGACCATAGACGGCCACAGCGAGTGACTCCCGGCGTGTTTGTTTGCATCCAGCGGCTTCCCGCAACCTCGGTAGGTCGTCAGCCTGTTGGCAACCCAACACAAAAACTAAAAAACAAGATTGTCCATGACGTTGTTTCCGTTTCCCTTAGTTTATCTGACTCGCAATATTAAGTGTGTGCTTTTGCTTTTGTGCTTCCTTGATTCGAAATAGTGATTTCAACTCTGTGGTCTTCTTTATTATATAAACCAGTCCACTCGACCAGCTAGGTAACACAGTCTACTGCCGGGCCGCCCACGCTGCGTCTTACTACTCGAGAACTATTTTTGCCATAGGTCTTCTTTGATATTTTGTCTATAGATACGATCTTGAGCGCTGGAGGAAAGAGTAGAGATCGCTTTGCGCATCTTACGAGACGATCATCATATCAGAGACGCGTGTGCGCGGAGTAAGCAACCCGGCCGGCGGTGCGGGCTCGTCACGCGAATGGCTAATAACGTAATCGTAACGATCTTCGCATCTTTCGCCTAACGCTCAAGATCTGTGTCGCTAGTTGTACATGTGTGTCTCCGTGCGTAGGTGTCGGCAGTGATCAACTCGGCGCTGGAGACGTACTTCGGCGGGTGCGGCGTGCGCGTGATCGCGGAGCCGGGCCGCTACTTCGCCGCCGCCGCCTACACGCTGTTCGCGCTCGTGCACGCCAAGCGAGAGGTACCTAAACACCCATACTACACGCCACACACACCTTTTGAGCCTTGACACACGATTTGCACAATTTTGCAAATATGCAATACAACAGGCATTTGACAAAGTGCGGCATAAAGGACTCTTATGCATTATGCAATATCAAAAATATTTGCCACATCCATTTTACTTTATCTTGAAGTCTGACTCAATGGACAGAATTCTCCGGGTAAAGGAGGATGATGCTAAATCTGAATCTTGATCCATAATATTTATTTTATTAGGACAACCAACAAGACAAGCACAATTACAAGCAAATTGGTAAGACATGCAAATATTGGCTATAGACTAAGTGCCGTCTTAATAACAGGTTGCCACGGCATGCAATAATGGACTACATAATTTTTTAGTTTCATTTAATTTATTATTCAACATATAATTTTACATATCAATTCAAATTATGCATAATTAAAATAAAATTATATCAGCAATAAGCGTCGTCGAATGGTTACAAGAATCTTAAAACAAACAAAATTTTGAAAGTCATACCATCACTATACTGGATTCCCACTCAACGCCCCGCCCGATCCGAAGGTCCCCATAACGCCAGCAGCATTGCCTCGCTGAATAGCTATGGAGACCCGCTGAACCAACCTTGGTTGGTTCGCGCTCTGGATCTTGATCCAGAATATCCGCTCTGGATCTTGATCCAGAGCGGGGATCATTACCCTTTTCCCTAAAACGTCGTCCCAACTCCAGTTACATAAGTAAAAAATTATGCATAATTATGTAAATATTCTAGAGGGTGTCCCCCAGGAATCAGTACTTGGACCGGTCTTGTATACTATATTCACGGTACATCTACCACAAACTCAACATACACCTACAGTTAATTGTTGGCGTGATTGTTGGAAGTATTAACTGATTCCCGTACCTGTCCAGGTGACCGGCACGGACGAGTCGGAACCGCACACGATGTACTTCATGAACGACGGCGTGTACGGCTCCTTCAACTGCGTGCTCTACGACCACCAGCAAGTCTCCGCGCAGCCGCTCATGGTGAGGACACTCTTATACTCTTACGTGTAACTGGTCTGTGCGATCCACGGCGGGCAGCCACGGACATGCCGCGCCGCCGCGTACCCAGCATTAATGGCGCCTTCCCTTTGTTCTATCGTTCGCGGCGAAATTGTCCGGCCCGCCCCGCCTCGTCGTGTGCTTTTATTACGATTACTTTCATATGCTCTATGACAAGTTGGAATCGTCTGAGGAGCAGAAGCTAATTTATAAGCTGACGCGCTCCAGGGTCAAAGCGGCACAGGATATTTCCCAGTGTCGCTGTGTTAAAGACCCTGGGGGCAACCTGTTATGAGAGGACTTCGCGGTGAAGGAGAGATAGCGGTCTTATTTCCGTGAGCTGCTGAATAAGCAGCACAAAGAGGTGCAGCTGCCGGACCTCTCTCCGAATCAGGGACTAGTACCACCGGTAACGCCTGAAGAAGTCCAGTTTGCTCTTCGCCGCTCTTTCTTGATCTGCAGAAGACCTTCGACTGTGTCTCTCGAGTGGTGATCTGGTGGGCAATGAGATCCAAAGTGGTACCCGAGGCATATATTGACATTATTCGAGACATGTACCGCAGCTCCGATTCTGTGGTTCAGACCGCTGTTGGCGACACCAAACTTATTATTGATTGGATTGTAGGGTCATAAGATATGGTTGTATGTTTACACAGCACAACATTCAAAACAAAAATCTTTCGTACGGAAAGAACTTCCCAGAAGTCGTATATTAATTTGGTTGGATAACTAATAGGCTTGAAGGCCATAACTTTTAGTACTGCTCTCTGCGCCATTTCAAGTTGCAACAGTGTAGTCTTACCAGAAGCACCCCAAATTGTGAGACAATATGCCACGATAGACTGCGCAAGGGCAAAATAAGCAGTCCTAAGAGTGGCCAGATCTGCACCGACTCTTAACCGCATAAAAACAAAGATTAGCTTTCTAATTCGCGCAGTAATAGCCTTAATATGTTCATTCCATGACATAACAATAGCAATTATTACCCCTAGGTATTTAATACTATTCATGCGTGTTATTGAAACACAGGTGCAACGGTTATCTGGAGTTAAACTACATCTGTGCGCCACTATGGCAAACGCTAAATCTGGCTGTGATGAGAGCCTGAGAGCAAATGTGATAAATTTTGTTTTGCTTAAGTTTAGAGTAAGAAGATTATGTGACAGCTATGACATGATCTATCTTAATGCTTATTCCGCGCTGGTGTGAGTCTCCTCCCAGTCTTTTCCATGAGCAATAATTGCAGTGTCATCCGCGTAGGTCTCAACATTGCAGTTTGGTAGTTTTATATGGCAGCCCAGGTCATTCATGTATATAAGGAATAGTGTCGTGCCAAGAACATTGCCTTGGGGCACGCCATATGGAATTGTTTCAGATTTACTTGTGACACTGCCAATCGCGACACCCTGCGTTCAATCGCTAAGGTAGCTTCTGAACATATCAAGCACAATGCCTCTAATTCCAATTCGATGAACTATAGAAAGAAGAATAGAGACAGATACAGTGTCAAAGGTCTTAGAAAGATCGAGGAAAATACATAGCAAATTTTGTTTTTGATTTAAATTTTTAACACGGTACCGGTACGGTACGGTACGACATGGGCCTGTAGTTATTGACACTGCATCTGTCTCTACCCTTGAAGATAGGATGGACTAACACCCTTTTAAAAGCTGACGGAAAAGTACCTGCCGAAAAACAGAGATTAAAGATGTGTATTAGACCGGAATAAAGACATGTCTTGCTTCTTATTTTTCTTATTATTTTTCTTGATTAAAGAAGTAGAAATACCATCCCAGCCCATTGCACAGCTCTGCCTTAGTCCCAAGATAATTTCTTCTATTTTAATATAATCAGTACCTAGCAATGCCATAGAGTCCGTCACAAAAATATCGGATTCCGTTACAGAATTAAAAAACGATGCATCTGGAGAAGTAGTAAAAAATTTGATGCCAGAACGTTACCCAAACTAGCTATTAGATGCCTATCTATTATTGCAAGTAAATCACATCTCTCAAATTGGTTTTTAAATAAAAAACAGGAAAGCACCATGTCATGAAGACGTGATTCGCGTGGTAAAATAAAATCGCCATCACGTGTTGATGACGATTATAAAGGTGATGACGTGATCAACTAGAAACATAAAAAGTAAAGTCGATGTTTTGTAGTTAGGCCGTAAAAATATGTTTATATTTTCGGGTGATTAGATCTCATTTCTATCTCTTAAAATAACCCAGAACGCACCACGTCGTAAAGACGTGATTCGCGAGTTAAATTAATCGACGTCATCCACTAGGAAACAAACATATAGCTTTTTTGTCCCGGGCAGCCGACGTCGGCCAAGCCGCAGCCGTGCTCGCTGTGGGGCCCGACGTGTGACGGGCTGGACTGCGTGCTGGCGCGCGCACTGCTGCCGGCGCTGGAGCCGGGCGCGTGGCTAGTGTTCCGCGACATGGGCGCCTACACGCTGCCCGTCGCCTCGCCCTTCAACGGGTTCCCCGTGCCGCGCGTGCGCGCCGTCTGCGACCGCCGCGTGTGGTGAGCGAGCCTGCGTTATAGCTTCACTACTCACTAGCCGTGCCGAGGCTCGGTGTTCCGCGACATGGGCGCCTACACGCTGCCCGTCGCCTCGCCCTTCAACGGGTTCCCCGTGCCGCGCGTGCGCGCCGTCTGCGACCGCCGCGTGTGGTGAGCGAGCCTGCGTTATAGCTTCACTACTCACTAGCCGTGCCGAGGCTCGGTGTTCCGCGACATGGGCGCCTACACGCTGCCCGTCGCCTCGCCCTTCAACGGGTTCCCCGTGCCGCGCGTGCGCGCCGTCTGCGACCGCCGCGTTTGGTGAGCGAGCCTGCGTTATAGCTTCACTACTCACTAGCCGTGCCGAGGCTCGGTGTTCCGCGACATGGGCGCCTACACGCTGCCCGTCGCCTCGCCCTTCAACGGGTTCCCCGTGTCGTATTCGTGATCGTGTTACCTACGAACGCTTTGTACGAATATTACAAGACTGCTCCTGTTCAATTATTTCTATAAAAACTTCACTCTATTACTAGAATTTTAAAAAAGACGCCAAATTGAGAAGTTATTTAGTTTAGCGCTTAGCATTTATGTAGTTTTGTATTGCCAGGTGCTCTATCAAGAACCTGTGGCCGATGACGGAGTCGCACTTCGTGGTGGGGTCGCGCATGACGGGCCCGCAGACGCCGCCGCCGTCGCCGCCGCGCGAGCGCGAGCTCACGCAGGTGTTCGTCGAGTGCGCGCTCAAGTGACCGCGCCCCCTCTCCCCCTCCCCCCCACCACCACGCCGCACCCCCACCACCGGCGCACGCGCACGCGCACGCAACAACAAACGACGCGGTTTTACACTTCGATTCTATTTTGAACTCGGTTGGATGGAATACCTTGGTTGGAATTGGTGAACTTGTAGATTTTGTTCTCTGATATTGATTAATACTCTAGCAGTCCAGTGTGTAGTCCAGCTTATCAACTACAAAACCGAAACTTTCATCAATTGTTATTGAACTCTAAATGTTAAACTTTAAGTTAAAAATTAGTTGCATTTTGTTGTAGCTTGATAGACTAATTGTATACAAAATGTACACGGCTATTGTTTTATCTATTGTGTCTGGTTTAAATGCGAAAGATAGCATTTTGGACTTTAATACAAATTATACTGTGACCACCTAGATTCAGAATTCTCTCGAGACGTATTTCTTACTCATTATAGTTACATATCTAATTTATTCTTTTAAAAATGGAGATGAAGTTCAAAATGCTATGTGTAATTACGGTCCAGAAATTATGTTCACTTCCATTTCACGACAATTTTAGTTGACCCGTGAAACTCATCTGAAACATTAGTGGAACACCACATTTCCGAAGATTCCCATTGGCCAAACAATTTGGCCCAAATGTTACTTTGACGGTGTTTAGTGGTCGATCGATGTTACAGGCTGCAGCGCATCTACGTCATACAGTCATTCTAGGAAATAACTCAAAATGTGACGTGAAATTTTCTGCCTTTTCTTACAAATTGTACGAAATATACTTTTTTGCGCTTTCGATGTTGCTTCCTTAGGAAAAATTGTTCATAAGAAGAATGTTCTGTGAACGTCTATTATAAAAGACGGTTGTAGATTACGTAGATGCGCTGTAGATGTTAGTTCCACTTTTGATCGCGAGCAGAGAGATCTTTGTCGCACTGTAACGTTATCTTTAAAATCAGGATAAGTAACGAGTTCCAACCAACGTTAGTTAGCTGTCGGTTTTATAGTTAAATGGACTTTGTTTTGTGACAATACAGGATACTAATTGACGCAAAATTTAATTTGACGAATAATTCTTAGACCTGGCCTACAATTTTATTAGACAAGTGGTACAATATCGCAGTAGCGTTATTATGTCTTAATGAATGTTACGGTGGGCGTTGGGCCTCAACTTTAGAGCAGGGTATAACCAGCAATGTTGCATAAATCTCACGTGTTGATATAGTATTTTTTCTAAAAATATTGTTTTTATACAAAATAATGTTTTCTCGTTGTGATAATATAAAGCATATCTAAACTCATTGTATTTTTAATAAAGTGTTACACAAATGCAATGATGTTGAAGTGTAGTCGGAATTTGAATAAAAACCGCGAAGTTTGTAAACTTTCTTTGTAACGTCTCGTGTAACTTCATCCGAATTAATTTACTTAAATTCTCATTTGATTTATGACGTGAATATCTTCAGTCTGGAAGTTATACGAGGTATTGGTTTAACAGCTTCTACGGTCCATCTCAGTGCAAATATAATGTCAAACAAATTACATAAGTCTGAATATCATAGACTTCTGAGATTGTCCTTAGAACCATTCGTTATCCTTTAAGTTCATTCTGATTGGGTTCCTCTTTCTACGATAATTTTAAAATTACATTTAAAATCATGTATTTCTCCATTATACTTAATTTTTATACACAAAATTCCCTTGATTCGTTTTATTCTTATGTGATGTATAATTTGACTTGAATTTTAAAATCTCGATGTAATTGTTGAACTATGCAATATTAAAAACTTTTGTATGTGTAGATTATGTTATTGAGGTAGATTATGGGTAGATCAATATTTTTCAATTTGCCTTTTGCATTATTGTGAAATTTAGATGTAATCTTGAAACATTTTTCTTTGTTGCGTATTAACTTTTTTCTAACATTTATATAATAGCTTTTACTGCCTATAATTGTATTTAAAATGGATTTGTTGTATCGTTCGTTACTGTATCTCGCACTCATCATCACATAGTCGTAGGCGCATTCCTTTACTACGCTAAATGTAACATTTAAACTTGTAATGTGTTTTTTAATGTTGCCATTATAATGTTTCTGCATTAGATGGGTTTCGCAAAATATTTGTAGCAAATCGCTTTTTTGAATATACAATTCTGAATGTACAAGTCTTCTTTTTTCTTTAGTTTGACCACAAGCGTTTCAACGCTCCATAGGATGGGCTGCGTGACAAGACGCGAGGGCGGGATATCTCGCACTGTTCCGTTACTTCGCCCATGACGTTCACGGGGGTAAAACCGTGTCCCCATTAGGCAAACAGTGAGCGGCTGTCTGCATCCTTATAATTTTTAAACATAGTGTCGTACAGAGCGGTACGTTTGTTTGCCTTCCTCATTCAGTGAATCGCAGCGAACCATTTTCGCGGTCGGCGGCGGCGCAGTTCGCTTACTAAATAGAACCATAGACAAAGGTAAAGTATATTTCCTTCCTCTATGTTTATGTAGTAGGATATATATACACCAATCATTTGCCTCCCCCCAAGAGACCAAAAGCTCTTCGCGGCTAATAGGTACGCTGCAGTGGGCTGCTAGCCGAGTAGCGACCAACGCCACTGTCTGCCAGCGGACAGTCAGTCGCTCACTGTTCGTCTAATGTAGAGTTAGGGACACGGCATAAGACGCGTTTGTGTCTTGAGCCGGACTGCATACGTCATACATGAAATATAAAATCCGTATAAAGCGATACTGCGCTTGTGATCAAACTATACCTTCAGTCTGAAGAAATTGAAAATGTTAGGTTATTTACCAGAAAAACAGTATTATTAATGAACCAAGAATTTATTAAACAGAAGTATAATACAAAGGATAGCCGCGTTATTCTGCTCGGAATAACAATGAAATTTTTATTAACAACAAATCATGGTTCTAAGCAACATCAGTCTCTTGTTCCAAATAAATGTAAGAGTTATTAATAATGCTATATGTTACGAGACACATTTTTAAATGCAAGTTAAATATTACCGATACGTTTTTGGAGCGTATTTGTTTGACTATTTACAAAGACATTGAAAAATTGCTACTCCATTACATATTTATGACAATATTTTTAAAGATATATGGAACATCAACCAACAGAGAAGATCAAAAACTACTTGCATTAACAATCAAACTACTCATACATAAAGTAACAATACATCTTCTTAAAAGCATATGAGAAAATGGCGCTCAGCACCATAGGAAATCTACAACTTGGAAATAACCATATTATCATACTATCACATTTAAATTCCCTTACAATCTTCAATACAGGGGTCATTACAGATATTCAGTTACTAGCTACTTTACGTACATACTTTCATTCACAATGTATTTACATAAATGTAGATTCAAACATACATAATGCTAATGTATTATAAACATAGCAAACCGACAGTGATTTTATGTTAACTGTGAAAAAGACTATTGTTAATATACAGAAGATCATTGATAAATGTTAAAATTCATACATTTATTTAATCTATAAGCTGGTATAAATTGTTTACTCAGTAATTCACAATACACAGAGTTTTACACATTTTAGCATGAAAATCAAGCAAATAACGTCAGAATACAATATTTTTTATTGTCTTTTTAGTGAAAAACATTAATTTGAGTTACATATGTCACTGAGTCCAATCATACTTCATAACTTCGCATTCTTCTACACATTTCACTTATAAACACTGCTCCACTTCTATTCACTTCACTCTTACCCGTTCCACTTCACTTGTACCCATTCCACTTCACTTCTACCCTTTCCATTGCTAAGTGGAAGTGATTCTACCCTTCCCACTTCACGTCTACCCTCTCCACTTCACTTCCACCCATCCCACTCCAGTTCAATTGAGTCCCGTGTAGACGGAGACGTTCCCGCCCAGGGCGCGCACGTCGGATCAGCAGATCTGCACGCTGTAGGCGGCGAGGTAGCCCTGCAGCGCGGCGCGGTGCGCGTCGGGCAGCGCGGCCACGAGCGGCGGCAGCACGCCGGGCGCGCCGCGCGAGAGGTTGCCGAGGCTCTCGGCGAGGAAACGTTTCGGGTCGTCTATGCCTGCGAATGAAACGTTCATCATCATTGATTCAGCCGTAGGACGTCCACTGCTGAACACAGCCACCTCCCCCCCAATGATTTACATCTGGGGGATTACCAATACTCGCCACGTTCGGCAGGCGGGTTGGCGAGCATGGTTTTTAAAATATATCACACGCAAACGCTGCTGCCCGTCTCGTGCTACATGAATTAGTCGTCTCTTACGACACGGCTCATGTTGGCGGTAAAGAATACACTTCCCGTATTCTTTACGGCCGTACCCACACGGCACGGCACAGCAATAAAACGTTACGATACAGATATCATACAGAATGTTAACTAACGAAAGGCGTTTCCTTTAACCCGTAATACTATAGTGTCCGTACATGCAAAAAAAACCCCATCCAAAATAAAAACGTTTTGAAATTTTAAAAGTTCATAAAAAATAATAAAAATCTGACTCTTTTTTCTTACCGTGTGAGCAAGATAGAAATTTGTTTTGTTATTACGCTAATTATTATTCCGCGTTACGATTTTGGTTTCGTTTTTTTTTTATTTTTTGGATTTTTTATTTTTTAATGCTTTTTTTTTAAAATTAATATTTTTATTTTAATCTATTAATGACGTAAATAAACCGGCTGAAGGGAACGCTCTCTGTTATTTTTTACATACTGTATGTACAACCGGTTCCATGTACAGACAACGGCAGGTCGATCTACCCAAATGACCTTTACCTTAAAGGTCATTTAACCGATTTTCAACTTTAGGTCCGAGACGTAGAGATCAATATCAATTGACAAAATTTGACGTTTTGTGGTAGTTTGACGTGCTGTTGTCTGTACCAGACAGAGCAGAAAAAGACATTACTATTGTTATGTATCATAATTTTATGGTACATCGGACATGTATTTTGCTTCATCATAAAGATAACGACTAACGACAGAATTTTCTAATCGACATCAAAATCTGTGTTTATACAATGCCTGCTTGGTTACTGAAAATTCAGGCTTCTAGATTTATCCGCAACGAAGTTATAGGGGGTCGAAAACAGCCTGAACTGTTCCGAGAAAAGGATGGTACGGCTGTGCCGCTTTTTTGCTCGGCTTAGCGGGGGCACTCCCGTTGGACTAAGTAGGGAAATGCGCACATTGAAACTATTTGCTATCGGTCAAAATCCATAGTCGTTCAAATACCGATCCAACTATCGGCCGATCAAGAATCTTTACGAATACATCGCGTTTTCACAACTTCTTGATTTTAAAATTGAGTTCCAGTAGCAGTTAATACCTATTTTATTGTTGTGCCCTACAGGGTCTATAATGATCTGTTTTATGTACCTATTCATAACACCTGTGTAACATTATAGGATGCAATAAATATATTGAATTGAATTGAAAATTGCAGTTTTAACTATCGAACGCTAACACTAAAAGTCGCAGTATGCACAGGATCTAAAGTGTAGTACTGACTGGCTAGCGGGTCGTTGGAGATGCCCCTGGCGCAGGCCAGCTGCGCGTACTGCGCCTGGTAGCCGGGAGCGTCGTCCACCTCGATGAAGTGGTCGTCCGGCAGCGTCGACTCGTCCGTCGGCAACTCGAACAGCGAGATTAGTGCCTGGAGACAGACAAAATCACATTCGAGTACATCTGCCACGAACCGGCAAGCGCAGCGGATTGGACGTCCACCCACAAGGTGGACAGACAATCTGGAGACGTATTTTTGAAGTATTAGAAATGAATCTCGAATTCGAACACGAAATCAATTCGTGTATGAAATTCATTTCTATTGCTCACGATTTTACACATTTTTGAATTAACAACAAATAAGTGTTGCTATTGCTAAATTGAAATCTTGTAACTATTTTCATTTTACGCAGAAAATATTATGTAACGGAATGCAAACACCTTAAAAAACTCATCGATTTTAAAAACTGGTAATAAATCGCTTAAAACGGAACGTAATTAAAAAGTTATGTCAATTTTCTATCAAACTTATGTTTACTTGTCAATGTCATTCTTCCGTACTTTCTACTAGTAGAAAACGAAAAACGGGCTCGTTGCAGAATTCACGGAATGATTTTTCAAAAATAGTGATATTAGGAATTCGAATGCGAATCTTGCGATTTCGTATTCGGATTGGAATTCGCATGATTCAAAAATACGTCTCCTGGTAAAGGTTGCAGGAAACCGCAGGCCGCTTCCAATCGGCTAATCTGGAAATTAGTGGGGGAGGTCTATGTTCAGCAGCGGACGTCCTGTGGCTGAAATGATAACATCTGCCTCAATCATAGCGGGATGCAATAAAGGTAAAGGCACACTCGTCCGCGTATTCGTCATTCACCATAAGAAACTTACATTATAAGTATTGGTATAGCTATTCTATTTAATTCTTAACCTATTAGGCCAAGAAAATGAGACAATAGAAATTTTATTGTTGGCGGTTTGAGCTTGACACAGTAAAACTGGCTATCTATCATCGTTATGAACATTGTAAACGGTGTTTGTTCAGTAATTTGACATTTGAGCTGTCACTTTTTGTGATTCTTACTGGCCATCGTAGGCCATGGCCTCCTTACGTGTAGAGTGCAGTGTGCAGTGTGTAGTGTGTAGTGTAGTACCTGCATGAGGCCGGGCCAGAACCGCGCCAGGTCGCCGCGCGTGAAGTGCGCCGAGTCGCACAGCAGGCGCACGCAGCCCACGGCCGCCGCCTTGCGCTCGAGCGCGCCGCTCACCTTCTGCAGGTCCGTCAGCAGCACCCGCTCCACGTACATCGCGAACATGCTGCCGCAACACAATTACACCATTCATCAATTTAACTTTTTTGTGCGCGACTATGCGCGCTTAAATCGGCGGGGGTTATTAGCGCCGCGGGGCACGAACTATTAGAAGTGACGGCTCGCGACTCGCACGAACGTGTCGACTCCGCTTATGAGTATCCACCGTCGAGTTCCGCAGCGATGTAGTCGATACTCCTCGTAGGTTCTACCTACGCGAGTCGAGTATAACTTTTACCGCGCTTGGACGCATATTATCCACGTTACAGACGCTATTAGTGTCGAGCGAAGTAGTTCCGCGTGGCCGGAACCATAACCCAGTGTCATCACGATCTATTACATCCTCGGAATTAGGAGATTGTCCCCATGAACAGATGTGAGGTTTGGGGCCGGAATAGAGCTAGCGGGGAGCGTTCGTGAAGGAGTCCCTTCCCGCCCTACCCCCGAGCCGCAGCACGAACAGTATTCCAGAGGAGCCCTGATTCGGACGACGACAGTCGCCAAGAAGAAGGTTCCCCCCCACCTGGATCTTGATCCCGATGAGACTGCTACTACTTGGTGGTCTACGGTACCCCAACACCCCTGAGAAAGATAGGAACCCTGCAGCAATTGATGCAGCGCACACGACCCTCGCCTTCCCCCCCCCCCCACCCCTTTTCTTGAAATGCTATCGATCTCTAGAGCTACCGTCTCAACGCCTTTTGCGAAAATTGCCCCAGTGTTATCAAGGCCACTTCACCACACTCCAGCTAGCACGCGTTCTCCACCAGCTCACCTAGGCGAGAAACAGGGGCCACTATACGGTCAGAGTTTTTCTCGACATTGAAAAGGCCTTTGACCGAGTCTGGCACTATAAGCTCCTGTTCAAACTGATTAGCACTTCGTCGACAAAAAAAAATCGACTTTTCTATCGAAAAACATTGCTTACAATTTGCTTTAGCGACAAGTAAGAGGTTCTTAGAGGCGAGAGGTATTAGTCCGTGAAATCTAACCGTAACAGATAAATAGACCTTAAGTACAGTTATACTAAATAGTGCTACATCACCTGAAAGAAACACCTTAGAAGACATCAGTAGTATAATAATATTTACTTGTTCTGCACGGAGTTGACGAGGTCTATGAGCTTGTCGGCCCCGAAGTGCGCGGCGTAGAAGCCGAGGAAAGCGATGAGGCCGCGCACGTACTTCGTCGTCTTCGAAGACGACAGCCGCTGGAACAGCAGCGTCATTATCTGCTTCGAGTACTCCTGCATCACTGACCTGATTATAAATAATATTCATAAATAAAACAAAAATTCCGAACAAAATAAAAGTAAAGGCGGAAACATACTTTTAAAATGCGATGCAACGCAACGTATCGACACCCGATGTGCACTGTGCACATTACCAACACGCGATTCCATGACACATTAGCAGTTTCTGTGGTCATTTTTCAAACAGCATTCAAAGTGTTTAGTCGTGTAAAATAAATAAACTTTTGACTAATGAGTTAAACTTATACTAAAGCAACAAAAGAGAAAAATGATAAAAAGGCGTTACTGGGTGCATGAAATACGTTATGGTCTCTATATTGAGCTTAAGTCATGTTGTATAAAACAGGGTAACGTTTTATATACTCCATACTGTTCGTCTGTAATTTGTTAACATTAAGGCACTATAGATAATTATTTACTTTTTGAAAATCTTCGTGCGACTGACGCGCTGCGTCGAGTGTAACTAAAACACATAAAATGCGCCGCGTCGAGTGGCGTGTTTAACCCCACTACCGACAGCACGTCCATCTGGTTCGATTATATCGGGTAGCGTGTGCGTGAATTGCGTCTCGTCGGATGTTTATAGTAGGGTTCTAATCTATAGAAAATACATACGATTTGCAACGATTTGATTCGACACGCGTCGCATCGCGTTTTAAAAGTATGTTTCCGCCTTTAGAGTGCCTTCAAATTGGTGGCGTTAAGAAGCGCCACTTATACACGGTGCGAATCAGGACATACAAAGGAAACAACCGAATTATACTCAATCCGATAATAATAATTCGCTGATCCCGATATGCGAAAGTAGACCTAAGATACATAAATCTATGAAGTAAACACTTTTATACTCACTCTCCGAACTTATACAGCATCGTTTGGACCAGATAGAAACCTTCGTGGTCGTTCGTCTTCGACGCGATCAGCTTTTGGAACACGCCTAACATGGCGTTCTGAAACAAGTTTCATTGTTTTTATATGTTTCTAATTTATTAGGTAACTTCCTTCTAGAGGGTAATTCTACTGCTTAAATACAATTTTTTTTATTATAAGACCATAAGGGACCAATATTGAAAACGCAAAAAAAAAAACATTCTTAACGTCCATTTAACAATATAAATAAAAAAACAATTATACAATCATTTGTTTGTTGACGGACATGTGTACATGGTGACGGACATGTGTAAATGGCAATGATTGTATCTCTACACGAGGTTTAAATTCGATCTTTTTAAAAAAAAATGCTTTTGCTGCTTTAAACTACACATCAAACCCTACTATCGAGCAAAACATACGAAAAAAAAACTACAGTGCCTCCTGGCGAGTAAACCCTTATCTAAGATGATGACTCAGCAACCTTTTACAGAAAACCGCATATGAATCGGTCGAACGGTCTCAGAGATACTTGGCAACATTCGATTGCACACACAATCAAACAGACAAACAATCTCTTACCCTAAATATACTTTCTTCGTTTCCTAGTTATCAAATTAAAATAAAGTAAAAAGCGGCATCTAATTTATTAAAAAAAGCACCGGAATGAGGTCAATAATCATAGTGGGGCATACTAAGACGAACTACGAAATTTGCACTTTTGACCGAACTTCGTATTCTGTTCGGTTTCGGCAAGTTCGTCGAAATTTGGAACATGAGCCAGATCTCCGCCAGTCATAACTACTTCTCGTCTCACCAGCAACCTCTATACTCTATACTCAGGAGTGTAACAGAGCAGTACCAGCCGTCCGGACTGCAGCACGAGCGGGCCGCGCACGGCGACGAAGGCGCAGACGAGGCGCACGAGCGGGCGCACGTTGGCGGCGCGCTCCCACAGCGGCGGCGCCACGAGGCACGGCAGCAGCGCGCCGTACGCGTCGCTGTCCCCCGCCGCGCGCCCCGCGTTCGCGCCGCGCAGCTCCAGCAGGAGGGACAGCATTTGGAACACGTACGGCATGAACTCTGGGAACACATTACGGATTGACGATGATAACACAGCTTTTAAAAAAAAATACAGAAAGTTCGGTTGAACCAGAGATATTCTTCTACGAGATGTTTTTATCATGAATAGACAAATTGTTTAATAGGCTACTATCAAGTGACAATGACACGATGTTTTTAACGGCAATTCAACGTCAATTCAACAATCTATTGCCGAAGATCTCGAAGTAGCACTACGTGTCATTTTATACCACCTCACGTTCCGAAGTTTGGCGGTATTCGGGAGGCAGGAGTAAAAGCAACCAAATGAGATCAATACTGAGTACTCTTTTAGTAGTTTTGTTTACTTTAAACTCGCGTCCTAACAGTATAATACACAAAAACGATCCACAGGAACCACTTTCACTGACCCCAAGGCACTTCCTGATTGGAGAATCCTAATTAAATGTGTCATATCCAAATAACAGAGTCTACAACGAGCTCTTAAAGAAGGTGGCCATTTTTTTAGAGGACGAGGAAGAAAAGTATGGCGACCGGAAGTCAGGCCCGACACGTACTTACCTTGAACATCGTTTTGTAATATCTCTTGGAAGATCGGGAAGAGTGCATCTTCGAACGCGGATATTGCGTTGGGGTTCGACTTTGTCACCAATCTGTTAAGAAACGTAAACGATTATCACAATCATCATTTTGCTCTATATTAATCAAAATATACAATCACATTACAAATGACATAAAAACGTTAGAATAAGATTCTCTTTACATTTTAACGAACCTCTAAAATCATTTAAAAAAATAAAATAAAAGGTACCAACTATATTTAAGCAGATTTTTTAAATAATAAAACATGTATTGGCTAGGACGACATCGCTAGTTTTTATATTAACAAGTAGAGAAGTGCGTAACTTCCCACTGCATCAGATGCCGCTGTTGATACCTAACGCGACTGTCGCTCCACATGAGTAACACGCTAGACGGGCTACTAGTGTGTTCACAACTTACGAGACGAGGTGAGTACTAATAAGACAGCCAGCGACAGGGTCTCGAACAGTTAAGTGGTTGACGGGCTACAGTAAACAGTGGGTACTCACGAGACAGCCAGCGACAGAGTCACAAATAGGTAGTTGTTGACGGGCTATAGTGAACACTGAGTACTCATGAGACAAGCGGCGACAGGGCCTAAGGTAAGTAGTGGTTGACGGGCTACAGAGAACAGTGAGTACTCATGAGACAGACAGCGACAGGGTCTCAAACAGGCAGTGGTTGATGGGCTATAGTGAACACTGAGTACGCACGAGACAGCCGGCGACAGGGTCTCGGATAGATAATGGTGGACGGGCTAAAGTGAATACTGAGTACTCACGGGACAACCAGAGACAGGGTCTCAAACAGGTAATGGTTGAAGGGCTATAGTGAACAGTGGGTACTCACGAGACAGACAGCGACAGGGTCTCGAACAGGTAGTGGTTGAAGTGCGGCTTGCTCGGGTTCTTGGCGACGACGGACAGCATGTGCGCCAGCTTGGGCAGGGCCTCGCCCAGGTAAGGCAGTGCCGCGTCCTGCAGGCACGACAGCGAGCGGAGGATCGCTGGCAACAAACACTTTTATTCGGATTAATCGTTCGGATTAAGATATGCGTCCACTAGATCGGAATGCTAGATGCTTTAGTAAGTGAGACGTCATAAGAAAAGAAACGTACGAACAAACGAACATATACGTGACTGGCCATACCGCGCCATGTGATTGGCGAGGTTGCCAAGCTCGCCGGTATCGTTTGTGGTGTAAGTTTCTTTTCTCTTAGCGTCTTGCCTAGATGCCAGGTACTAAGCGAAGCAACTAGTAGTATGGCACGGCATAAAAATTCTTGCTTTGCATTGACTTCTTTTTCGTTTAGAAAACAGCGTAAGCTTTGACTATTATCAAACCTTATAAACCTCATTAATTCAAATTTTTGGAAGTAGATTAAAACCCTGACTAAAAATTAGCTAACCAATCTATAAGGGACGCCACCATTGATCATCATCATCATCATCATCCCAATTATAGGAAGTCCACTGCTGAACAGGCAGGCCTCCCTCATAGACTTCCAAATGTCACCATTATCACGTCATAACTGAATAACATTCCTAATTGTATTATCTATAGATTACCCTTGATTCATATTTAATCCGAGAATCAAATAAGACGGTTAGAGAGTAGAGATGATGATTTAACAAACTTTCGAACTTTAAACTTTTTTATTCTTATTCTTAAGCGGCGTTACAGTAGTTTGGATAGATTCGTGACTGTGTTCGTACGTGGGTATAAGGGGGGGGGGGGGGATACTCTCTACTCACTCTCTCTCTCTCTCTCTCTCTCTCTCTCTCTCTCTCTCTCTCTCTCTCTCTCTATCTCTGTGTTATTGGTGTGTCGTGTGTGTAATGATTGTAGTTTTGTTGGTGTTCTGTGCTAGTGTGATAGAGTGAGTGTGTGATAAGTGATAGAGTGTGCATAGATGTGTCACGTAATCGCTCACCCTTCATGACGTACTCGTTGTGGCTGGCGGGGTCCGCGCCGTCCCCCAGCGCGGCGAACAGCGCGGCGAGCAGCGCGGGCGCGTGCGGCAGCAGCGCGGGCGCCGGCGCCGCGCCGCCCGCCACCAGCTTCTCCACGGCGCACGCCGCGTACGTGCGCACCACGCCGCGCCCGCTCACGTGCGCCACCTGGACACGTATTTTTCTTGAATCTTACAAATTCCAATTCGAATACGAAATCGCAAGATTCGCAAGCGAATGACTTAAATCACTATTTTTGAAAATTCTCCCTGTGAATTCTGCAACGTATTTCGTTTTGACATAATAACTTTTTATTTACATTTCGTTTTAAGCGATTCGTTACCGGTATTTAAAATGAATGAGTTTTTCATTCCGGTTTATAATATTTTCTGCGTGCAACGAAAATAGTTACAAGATTTTAATTTAATAGCAACACTTAATTCTAGTGATTCAAAAATGCGTAAAATTGTATGCAATAGATATTGATTTGATACACAAATTGTTTTTGTGTTCGAATTCAAGATTCATTTCTACTGTTTCAAAAATTCGTCTCCTGATCGGTACGTTAGTTATAGTTGTAAATAAACAGTTTTAAACTAAAATCCGTGGTTTATAACCCGTTTAAAAGTTCATTATTGTACGACGACGTAGTCAGTACATTATTAAAGTAATACTTTTAAAAACACTTTCTTAATTTAAGTGAAGTCATATATCATACTTTTATAATAAATAGACTGAAAACAAACTAGTTATGCGTTTTTACTTAAAATTATGTTACTACTTTTGATAGTATGCTGTTTTTTATTTCGTGCTTAGTCATTACATATTTAGAATGTATTTTGCTGTATAAAGAATAGCCTATGAAATTATTTTACCTTACGGAACGGCAACGTAGCATTTTTATAATTTTCACTATACCTATCCTAATTAAGGAAGTAGGTGTAAAAATGACAAAGATAAAGCGCGACAAAGTTCGAGAGTGGGGATCGTGACGTCTTCTAAGTAAAAATAGGGATGACTTATACTAAATGGCGTCGTTAAGTGCGATTGTTGGTTAAAGTTCTCACACTTTACACTTACAATAAGAGGAAGAGCGTTGACCAGCAACTCTTTGGGCAGCAGCGATCTGAAGGTCATCAGGAATTTTAGGGCGTCTGCTTTCAGCACGGGGAGCTCGTCCACTGAAACAAATATTTTAATTTACTGCCTGGTCTTTTGCTTTTGCACTAAAATTCAATATTTTAAGGTGGTTAAGAGCTTCTGCAGAAATACCTTTTGGCTTTTGTAGCGTAGCGGAAGAACGTGCCCGTAAATCAAGTGGCAGCTAGGTGATACCATTAGTTGCGTGTACTATCCACGCGAGAGTCGTCACCAGGTATTCACCCAGTCGCAGGATATACCTGTGATCCTCCTGGGCGAGAACCACCTCAAACCAAACCAGACGCTTCACGTCTCAAATTACACGGTGTACCGCCGGGATGACACCACCACACAAGGCCGTGGATACCGCGGGACGGCAGTGTTTGCCCGTCATGTGCGGGTAAATGCTGCCGGAGTAGAGTTGCAGATTAAAACTGCAGATCCAGCAGAACATTTCTTTCCGTTTGTTGACAGGAGCAGAGCTATACGTCCGGAACGACGTCATTGCTCGGGACATGCGGATCCCATCAGTGGAACATTGTTACCAGCTTAGCGCATCGCATGTTCGATCGTGCTGACAACGGCCCCCACCGCCATCTTCACAACATCGCCCCACTACATGCCCGGCCGCCGGACGCTGCTGGACGGCCCCTGCCCCGAGACCTCCTATACAACCCTACTGAGGAGACCAAAACACAGGAACCCCTGCCATTACCGCAACGAACCGCTATCTATTCCTGGACCGAGATTTCGTGTCATCCCACCCCGGCTGTAGTTCGCCATCAAGCTCGAGCTCCGGGACTCTGATGCAACGGAAAACAACTCAGACACACACGCTAATGAATCGGCTAGACCGTCGCGAGACACACATACCAATGTCGGCCGGCCAATTTTTAACAACCGTGCTCCAAAGCAGCCACAATCGCTGCGACCAATCACCTGTGGTGTCAGTTGACACTCTGAGAAGACCCGGGTAAAGAGGGCAATCCCACGTTGCCCACGTCCGCACCAGCCAGAGGCTGAAGAAATACGACGACGATGTCACCAGGTTTTGGCCGTGTCTTTGAGACACATGATGTCTCTGTAACTCACCGCTAAGTCTCTGTAGCCCTAATAGTGCGTGCGTTGCAGTTAAGTGTTCCAGTTCCAGTAGTGAGCCCAGTAATTCCGCTTTCTTGTGTACTGCCTAAGGAAGCAAATATCGTCACTCGATAATTGAACGTATGTGACTCACCGTTCGGCCGCTGTAGCTCCGGCAGCGCGTGCGCGGCCGCGAACTGCGCCAGGTCCACGAGCGGCGAGGCGCGCGTGACGCCGCTGGCCTGCGTGGCGCCGCGCGACGCTAGCGACGTCACCAGGTACATGGCCGTGTCCTTGCCGCGCCACGCCGCCGCGCCGCTCTCCTCGTACTTCGCTAGCATTAGCTGCGAATAAATTATAACTGTTATTATCACTAGTAACACACACTAGTTGTTTACTTTCGTCTTTAGGCACAGGTATTTTGGACGAGAAGACGTGGAGTTTCCTGAACGCTGTCCAGCCGAGTTGAATTCGACGATCAATATTATTAAATTTGGATTTACACAACTGGATCACTTGTCCCAGGTAGACATATTTGTCAACAATTTCGAGAGTAGCGCTTCTTGGGTATTTTTTGGAATCTTTCCAAACCATTTGCGTGGACCATCAAACTTTAATGAAAAAATCTTTAGTCTTTTAAGCGATGCCTTAGATCTAGTACACTCTTATATCACAGGCAGAACACAAAACGTTTGTACTGATGGAACTGCGTCTTCTGGGTATCCTCTTGCTATGGGTGTGCCTCAGGGATCAATATAAGGACCCCTGCTGTTTCTAATTTACGTAAACGACCTTCCTTTTTTTACGAAAGACCTCTGTGAAACGGTATTATTTGCGGTTGATACTTGATTGATTTTTTAAAATCAATAGGGGAGTCATTTGAAATAATGCTCTCTCGCAAGTATTGCATTAGTTCACTAGAAACAATCTTTTACTCAATGCAAATAAAACAAAATAAATTAAATTTACAAAGCCGAACGTTAAGCGGGTCCCGACAAGACACATAATAATTGTAAAATATGAAAGACTAGATACGTCTAGTGCCACTTCCTTTTTAGGAATCACTTTAGATTCCCGTCTGCAATGGGGTGGTGCTCATATTAAGACTTTGTCAGGACTTTTTTTTATTGAGCTGCATATGCAATCAGAAAGATAAGACAATTGACTGAAGTTGAATCGGCAAGATTGGTGTATTTTAGCTATTTTCATAACATAATGTCATATGGAATATTGTAATGGGGCTTTGCAGCAGATATTGAATAAATCTTTGTACTATGATTGAAATATATCTGTACGGGCAATTTACGACCTTCGACCCGAGACTCGTCGAAAGAACTGTTCAAGGATACTAATATACTAACAGTGGCTTCATAATTCATTTATGAAAAATTATGTATATTCGCAAAACCCAGCACTTATTCCCTCAGAAAAGTGGCATTCTCAATCTAATTACCTGAAATAAAGATAAGCTTGCTGTTCCAAATTTTAGACTGCTGATGATTATGAAAGAACGTTCTTTCATTTCTCGTCATTTCATCGATATCTTCATATCGGGTCTTCAAAGATGGCCTCAATTTTTAGAACAAATATAATCCAGACGTCAGGTTCATTAAAGTTTTATCCGCGCGACGTGAACACCGCTTTTAAACATTATTTGATGACAAAAATACACGTATATGTGTATGAAAGTATCTCAACAATAAATACATACAAGTGATACACACCGCGCCGCTTCCAACCGGCCAATCTGCAAATCACTAGGGGAGGCCTATGTTTAGCAGTGTACCTGTGGCTGAAATGATTATAATGATGATACCCACCTGAACATACTGTCCGAACATATGCATCATCTTGTCCTCGTAGGTCTGCGCCAGCGTGCGCACGAGGTCGCAGGCGGCCCGCCGCCTTGTATCCACGTCGGAGCCCTCGATGTCCCTCCGCACGTACTCCTCCGGGTTGTCCTCAAATAACTCCATGTCCGATTCTGGACAAACAAATACATGACGACGCATTGCATGAATCTTACTCAAACTTATCATCACGTCTGTGTCGTGTGGGGACGGCCGTAAAGAATATACTTCCTCACCGCCAACAGGGGTGTCGTAAGAGGCGACTGATTCCTGTAGCACGAGACGGGCAGCGGTGTCTGTGTGCGAAATCTTATAAAAAAAACTGAGCAGGTCAACCCGCCTACCAAGTGTGGCGAGTATTGACAGTCCCTCCCAATGAAAATCATTGGGGAAGGCCAGTGTTCAGCAGTGGACGTCCTTTGGCTGAATTGATAAATAATGATGATCACCACGACTGCCTATTGCAGTCGCTCGTCTATTACTAGACGTAGATACGTTATAGATACTCGAAAAGGACAAACGAAAAAATCGCATACAAGGCAGGCAGACGCTCTTGTACTAATGACGTCAACGCATAGGTTTTCATAAGACGACCGAAATGATTCATCGATTTAGTTCCGATTGTGTATTGTCAATCCCTATAAGTAAACGTTCCGTTTTACGCATCAAGTATTTGAAGGAAATCTTATTAATTTATTTGTTAAATCATTAAGTTATACTATATTGGTTTGTAATTTTTGCTTAGATTTTTAGAGGCAAAGATTATTGTGTTTTTGCAATGATATAAATTATATAAATTAAAAATAAATTTTACAAAATATTATCGTAAATAGTATGGGTGAAACGGAAAATGTCAAGTGTCATAAGTATCTTCTTATCTTGAAAGGACCATAGTAACTTAATCGAACTATGCAAAGAATAAAAACTTTTTTTTTTTATACATGTAATTATTCTTATTCGCTGTTAAAAATCGTAAGCGTCGATGATTTTACTCATTCATGAAAAAATTGCACCGTATGTGCACTGCGTAAGGTCCTTGTAGGCTTGCCGTACCTACGCCTCTGATGAATGTCCGCGTGGCTTGCGTAGTCTCTCTATTGACTTTATTTTCGGATATTTTAAATTTTTTTTTTCGTAACATACGATTATTAAAAATAATAACTAGTGATGGGCCGATTATAGTATTTGCCGACTAGCCGACTAATCGGTTCTCAAATTGCCGACTAGTCAGCCGACTAATCGGCAATGCCGATCATTCTAATACTTGTCGGAGGTGGTCAAGCCTTTTCGTCATTACTCGGCGTTGTCATCGCGCGGCCGCTGAGCATGTAGTAATATGTTTATTTACATTTTTATTTCCTGTTTGTTTTGTGTTTGCTGCGCCGACCTAAGTTAAATCTATTTGAAATAAATAAAAGAATAGTGTGTGTGGTGTCATAAAATGTCGAAAACGAATTCGCGAGTGTGGACATTCATAGATGATATCGAACCGTCAAAAGTGAAATGTAACCAGTGCCAGGGAATTATTTCACGCGGCGGTCAGGGCAGGAAAGCGATTGCGACAAGTATATTTTATATCAGGTTTTTATAATGAAAAGACAGTTACTTAGGTGCCGATTATAATCGACATATTTTGACGAATAGTCGGATTTCCCGACTAGTCGGCTCATCTCTAATAATAACGATTGAGACGCTTCTTTACATTGTTCCCTAGATCTTATTTTTTTAAATTTGGCACCCCTTTGCAATGTTACCCTGTATAAGACCAAAAGTATAATATGGTAATTCAAGATAACCGAAGACCGTAAAATGAAGTCAGAATTCTCTAGGAATTAACATATTCCTCATATAGTCAAGCGTAAATGTAAGTTATGTAGTGAAACACTTCATTATGTCTGCTGGCGTGTGTTGTTTGCAACTTTTGCAAGTGACTTTGTTTACTTTTGTGCAAATAAGATTATTTATCATGTGCTTTATCTTTTTCGCTTATATGCGCATGAGTTACTCATGCCTTGTTAAAACTCGTAAGTGTTATCATTTCGTTAAACTTATATTGTTTTTAGAACTAAGATATAAAAGTTGACCTCGCCAAAGAAAAGAGCACGATCTCCCGAACACACTGCTGCCCATCTCGTGCTACAGGAATTAGTCACCTCTTACGACACGCCTTCTGTTGGCAACGGGGAAGTGAATTCTTTACGGCCGTCCCCACACGGCACAAAATATATTATAAATTAACAAAAAGAAGACTTCTATTAAGGTCTGCTGCTGTTGTAGCTTGTCAACCTACCACAAAGTCGAATGTTCTCAAGTAATATTGATCTCTACATGTCGGACTTAAAATTAAAAAAACGGTTCATTGACCTTTACGTTTTTATGTATGTTGACCTGCCGCTGACTGTACGTTTCAATGAGAATAATAGCAGTAACGTCATCTTTGATTTAGTAGTAAATGACTACAAATATAAGCCGTGAAGGTAAGATACCACGTAACTTCTTTTCATCATCATTATTTAAGAAATAAAACGTCCACTGCTGAACATAGGCCTCCCCCAATGACCTATCATCGGGGGGGATTGCCAATACTCGCCACGCTTGGCAGGCGGGTTGGCGAGCGCAGTTTTTTTATAATATTTCGCACGCAGACGCTGCTGCCCGTCACGTGCTACAAGAATTAGTCGCCTCTTACGACACGCCTCCTGACGACATTAATCTAAACTAAATTACATCTACGTTTTCTTGTACTATCCATATTACGAGTATTACCTCTGAACTCCATATTAGGTATGACGACTTTTTCGCAGATGCTGCTCAGTGTCGCAGGGTCTTCAAACAGACTCTTGTAATTATTCTTCTCGGCAATTTTAGCCAGGAACGTCAAGGCATTGGACACCAGCTGAAAATAATACAGATACGTATTATTATATATTATACGTAATAATAATATAGATTATGAAACTAATATCTCACACGGGACTATGTTAGGTCTCAAACAACAAAAAGATGTATTTAAAATGTGCTCGATTGATTAACGATTCTCGATGTATGGAATTTATGACCTAGCTAGTGTTACAAGGTGCTTGACAACAAATTTTTGCCGGGTTACTGCAAATATAATTATTATTATAGCCTTTGGAGGTTTCTTTTCAAAGTAACTACATTATATTCATTTAAATCAAAATTAATTACGTTTTATTGGTAGTGTTGGCTACTTGAGAAGGGCTGGACCGATTCAGCTTAGCTGTATTAAAATGTTTAGATGGTTTTAAGCAAACCTTGAACTATATCAGCAAATTTCAAGAATACCGAAAAGTTGACGAAAATTTGGCACAATAATATTCAGTTTGCCAAAACCTCGCCATTTGTTTTAGCAATAGCTTTTAACGGCTTGTATGTTTTCAAAATAACATATTCGGAGCGTCCCTAATTTATATGGAAAGATAAATTTTAATTAGTTGGAAAAAACTGAACGCCCTTTACTCTATGGGAATTTTGCTACAAGCGCAAATGTCGTTTGACAGCTGATAGTCAAATTTTGACAAGCGATGTCTGTCAGGTCAAGTGGTTAGGATTAATTTCGAAAAGCAATTCGTTACAAGTCAATTACACTCACCGCGTCATACTTGGGGTGTGGAGTGGTGGCCAGCAGCACGGTCCACACCGCGGTGACGAAGCCGGGCGCGTACGGCGCGAACTCTTCCTCGTACTTCAGCGCGTACAGCGCGGCGCACTCGCAGACCTCAGTGCGGAGTTGTTCTAGCACGCCTGGCTTTTCATCGTCGTCCTATAAAACCGACAATTCAACTCAACTCAACTCAACTATTTATTGCAAAACCATAATGTACATACAGATGTTACAAATTAAAGAACCAGTGTTATGGACCCTGTTGGACACGCAACTTGAGGGCTAGGAGAACGGAAGCGCTTTCATCTACCCATGTGTTAATGACAGTTTGATTATTATATTATAAAAATACAATATAATTAAAATTGAGCTATTTGGTATGACCCACCTATGTATTATCGATAAAATATTCATTTATGCTATATTAACATTTACTAGATAATATAATAATAGATAGGGGATCCTCTAAATAAAAAGGTATATTAACTTATTAAAATATTTGGACACGGAAAACGCGCGAAAGCACAATTACGACGCATGAAGAAGTACGCTCCGATGACAGCTGACAGCTAGTGCCGGGAACCGTTCATAGGGATGTTTCCTGCAATCGACTCCCCGCTAACAATATGGAGCAGAAAGAATGGTCAATCAACGATGTAATGGGCAGTTCATGTCATTGACGTTTTCGATATTCCTTTCTAGGGGAGATAACAGATTCCTACAAGTCTCGTCTCAAACAATGACTCCACAAAACAAAACATTGCTAATGTAGGCTTTTGATTTTTTTTAAATTTGATTTGATCAGAATCAGAGATAGATGATAGTTATTACTGATATAGGATATGTATGTGCAAGTTTTTCTAAGCTGAAGTTATAAATAAAATTCTAGAATAGAACTCAATGCTCACATCAGTCTCCAAGCAAGGAACTTTGACTTGCAAAAGGTTAAGCAAGTTGGGCATCCAAATGGGCATGTTGTCTTCGAAGAACTCCGGCAGGTCTTGGTAGTTAAGTGAGTAAAACACTTTGCAGATAAGGACGAGGGACCCGTAGATGACTTTGAGCGCTTGCGGGTTGTTCGCGTGTTTCGTTGTTAGATCAATTGTTGCCTGTGGATGGAAATAATATATAAATAAATATATTTAAATATTATGTATAATTTCGTAATTACTAATATTATTTCAACATATACCCCTCCTCAAACACACACACACACACATAACAAAGGTAAGCCGTTTTTTTTTTAAACTATGATTTTATTTTGATTTATAAGGAATAATGGGATCGCCTAATACAAGAGCTTATGAGTAAATTAAAAAGAGACAACAATAACTTTTTTTTTGTTTATTGATTATTTATAATAATTAATTAACTCTTTTAACAATCACACCGAGGATTTATGTACTGTTCAGACAACAGCACGTCACCTACCACAAAACGACAAAATTTCTCAATTGATATTGATCTCTATGTGTCGTACTTAAAGTTTAAAATCAGTTATATGACCTTTTGACTATTTGGGTAGGTTAACCTGCCGTTGTCTGCACCTTGACTTTGTGTGCAATAAAAAGTATATTTTAAATATTTAACCCCAAACTAAGCAGACTATAGTATGATAGTCAGTGGCAAATTTAATTTGATCTCCATTATACATTGTCGTCTTTCGGGCCCGAGCTCAAATTTTATATCAGATTCTGGATTATTAGCTTAGCCTATTTCTAACTTATGACTCAATGCCGAGTGACCGGATTGCATGGAAGACAAAGACATACTGCGTCGACCCCAGATGACCTGGGAACATGGCAGGCGAATGATGATGATGATGACTAGTTTGTAACTTATAGTAAATGCTGTACTTACCACAAACAAATCGGTTAGTGGTTTAGCGAAGTTCTCTAGCACGTGTTTGATCTCCTCCCAAAGCTTTTGTGACTTGAACTCATAGCGGTACCGCTTGAATAGGGAATGTGCTGTCCTCAGGATGCCATTTATAACGTGGAAGTCGCCTATGAAAGAGTAATTATACAAATGATATAGCGATTTATCTACACCAACTGTCAATATTTTAAAATATAATGGATATAGCCGCTATATTACATTTTTATCGAAACAGCGATCATACCATGTGACGTCACTGGCACGGCGATTCAACATATCGGCTGAATCTATCATATTTAAAAAAAACAGTTTGTTTCGATAAATCGCTATACCATATCGTGTTTTGTTTTATTTACTTTTTAATGTTTTCATCGAAGTTGTTTCTAGTGCCCAGGGCCCCCGCAGAATACCAGTGTCGCGGCAGCTATTTCTAGCAGCCACGACTAATACTAAGCGGGGGACCCTTTTCGGCACATTTTTTTTTTATGTAGAGACAACAGCACGTCAATCTACAACAAAACGTCAAATTTTCTCAATCGATATTGATCTCTACATGTTAGATATAAAGTTGAAAATCAATTAGATCTTTTACTTTATGAGTAGGTTGACCAGCCGTTGTCTGTGCCTGAAATGTCACTTATGTTTATGTCACATACAGTTTTTGTGCCAAATAAATAAAATTATTCGTAGTCTTAATTATTTTTTGGTGTTCTGGTAAATGAGCCGAACAGGCGCTCCACTAGCACGCACTAGGCTACAGCTACAATTACGTTCCTCACAGGCGTTGCGGTGGGCGAAGAGAAGGCATATTTTGTACTATATTATGTATGTGTATGTATATGTATATACATAATTGATAATCATATATATTTATACCTATTTATTAAGTATGTAATGTTGGCGTGTAGTATAATAAATATGTTATTTTTTCTTGCTGCACTGCCTGTATTTCTCTGTTTGATCACTGGTTGACTGGTAGAGAATGCTTCTTGGCATTAAGTCCGCCATTTGTACAATTATTTTTAAATGTGCAATAAAGTATAAATAAAAAAATAAAAAATAATAAAAAGGTGCCGCGTGGGGACGGCCGTAAAGAATACACTTCCCACCGCAAACAGGAGGCGTGTCGTAAGAGGCGACAAATTCCTGTAGCACGAGACGGGCAGCAGCGTCTGCGTGCGAAATCTTATAAAAAACTGCGCTCGCCAACCCGCCTGCCAAGCGTGGCGAGTATTGGCAATCCCCTCCGATGAAAATCATTGAGGGAGGCCTGTGTTCAGCAGTGGACGTCTTATGGCTGAAGTGATGATGATGATGAATACAAAAATTCGAATTATGCTAATTCCAATCTGGATAAGAAATCGAAAGATTCGCCTTCAAATTTAAACTTCTTAACTTCAAACTTAAATCACGATTTTTGAAACTTCATTTCGTGAATTCTTCTACGAATGGTCCCCAGTCGTTTTTCGTTTTCTATTAGTAGAAAATAGAATGACAATGACAAGTAAACATAAAGTTGACAGAATTTGATATAATAACTTTTTATTTGCGTTCCATTTCAGGCGATTCAGTAGCGGTTTTTGCATTCCGTTTTATAAAATTTTCTGCGTGAAACGAAAATAGTTACGATTTCAATTTAATAGCAACACTTAATTCCAGGGATTCAAAAATGAACAAAATAGTGAGCAATACAAATTAATTTCAAACCCGAATTATTTTCATGTTCGAATTCAAGATTCATTTCCGATGCTTCAGAAATACGTCTCCTGAATTACTGATCAAACGCGTGCAGGTCGCGAACTTATTGCAAACAGACGTATTGGGCTAGTTTCCTAAAAAAATCTAATAAGTCCGTCAGTTGGATTAACAGAAAACATTGGACACGTAATTTTCCTTTTCTCAATCAAACAAAAAATGATTAAGATAAAGCATGTTAAAGTTCCGCGTAACGTCACGCCTTGCGACACTTTTTAGCAAGGCGTGACGTCACGTGCTCACTTTGATGCGCTTTATCTTTATCATTTTTTGTTTGATTAACAAAAGCCAAAATATGTGTCCAATATTTTTTGATAATCCAACTAACGGACTAAATAGAATAATCTTTTTTTGACCGAGGAAACTAGCCTATTGCAAGTTGCAACACATTCACCAGATTGAAGAGAACAGATATTTTCCTTTATAAACGACACAATTAACGTTGCGACGTGATAATTGTCTTGAAGATTTGATTCAGGTCAAAGCGCCGGTATTTGCGTAATCCGCTACCGCTTTTATTGTGTAAATATACAACATAAAACTAACAAAATACTTAAAACCATTTTTATTCAAGCGTAACACACATAGCAGGCGTGAGCGGGACGGCGACGGGTCGGGAAGGGAGTACGAGTTTTTCACATACGTTTAAACGTGCGTCCAGACAGCCGGCGAGTGCGTCGAGTTATGTTAGACCCACCGTACTACCGACCCGACCCTTCGACGACCCGCTCACGCCTTGTGTGTGTTGCGCTTAAAACTCACCAGTAGCAAACTTCTCAACCATCTCCGGAATGAGGCTTGGCCACTTTTCTGGGAAGTCACATTTGCCGATGATCGAGACTGCATCGGAGAACTGTCGCTGTATCGCTTCCGGGGACTTCAACATGAGAGATACAATCAGTGTCTTGATGGTGGCTCTATCTGACATGTGGATCCTGTCTGTACCATCTTCATCCTGATACAAAAAGGGAATATACGGTAAAAAAACCAGACAAGTGCGAGACGGACTCGCCTACTGAGGGTTCCATACAAATTTGTAAGTACATCTTCTATATATATGATAGAAAGTCGGGTTAGTTACACCATTTATAAGTCAAGAACGGTTAGACCGATTTTTATGATCTTTGGTTTATTGGATTTGTCTCCGCCCCGAATAGCAAAATAACTGATAAAAAATCTGAAAAATTCACATAAAAGACGCGGTACGGTAGTATAAGTTCGCCGGGACAGCTAGTAATATTATAAATAGTTTAGGAATCAAGTCTCACAGTTTAATTACCTTGCAGCATAAACAGCAGTATCTTTTTATTATGTTAGCTTAGAAGTTTTATTTTTTTATCGTGTCAAGGGACTATAGACCTGAGTATATGGTTTTTATTTCCACTCGTGAAGATATTCACGCGTTCCCGAGATAAAGAAAGGGTCTTGACAAACATACGGACAACACAGTCATCCTACAAAGGTTCGTTTTTAAAAGGTTTTATTTTCTATTCAGGTACGGAACCCAAAAAACCTATAACGGGGCCTGAAACTACACTACAAGTTATTATCCATAAAACAATTGCTGGGAAATGACTTAGCGCGCAACGTAACCGGGAAGGTAAACCTGCCTGTGAAAGTGTATGCAAAGTTCGAGCGCGCGTGCTGGGCGGACCGCTCTCTGTTTAAGTTGAAAGACGTCGTCTTCGTGCGTGCGCTTGATGCTCATACACTAAGTGTCGAGTTTTAATAATAGAAATACCAACAATTTATATTATGTTTGTTAGGCAAAAAAATGTATGAGTTATTTTTGTAAAAAACTATTGTAACTTTGATCCTTATCTCTATATCCAGCAGGTTTCTAGGTATTGACCTAAATAATAAATTTAAATAAATAAATAAATAAATAAATAAAGTTTATTTCATTAACAAAGTTTATCTTAATCTATTACAAATGTTGACTCATTCTAGTAAGTGCTTGTGCACCTGTATCAGAAAATTAAATAAAAAATAAATTGATAGTAATAATAAGAACATGTGATTCTCATCTTTGTTAAAGGTTTTTTTACACCTATATTTAAACATTCAGATGAGATTTAAAAATAAACCGATACATATGATGGGACCGTCAGTATGATAAGGCCCTAAAGGTTGCACACATAGAAACCTTTACAACTAATCTACACTAAAAGCAGAACCAAATAAAAATCAAAACTAAATTCATAAATATCTTTAAAGCCACAGACCTCTGGGCTTTCACATGCTTCTATTTTTGGCCTTTCTAATTCATCGTATTCCAACAATCTTAATATTTTCTTTCTATCTCTTTGTAATACATACCACAGCCCAATTTCTCTTGATATAGTTCTTGAATGCAATTGCTGCTGCCACCCTTATGGTCATGTCCACTCCATCTTTGTCGATGAGGTGCAGCAGCAATATCGCATAGTTCTGATTAACTTCGACGCCTTCCAGAAACTTTTCGGCTGTCAAAACAATAAAAAGCGAAGATTATTTCATTCTTTAAAAAGTTTTCGAAGTACTACATGACAGAAAAAAAATTGTGCATGACAACAAGACGTCATTGGAACAAGGTGGAAGAATACCAATTAATAAAATAAGTGTAAAAGCTCTAAACGCGCGAGCAGGGGGAGCGCGAAAATAGAAGCGAGGTGTGGGTAGTGAAACTTAATCGCTGTCATGCGTCTAATTATTTTGGTTGTATAGTAAAATAGGTAATTTTAGGAACTTTTAATTTAGAAACAATTTTAGGAAATTTAAGGAACTAACGCATAATTTTTGCCTCCATTCTCGCCAGTTCCAATTCTGACGACGACGAGGTGTGCGGCGTGCGGTTGACCACATAGTGCGTTGCTAGTCTATACTTATGCTGTCTTATTCTAAAGAGATGTAGGTTTTGTTATTTTGTACCCGTTACATGCCAGCTAAAATTATGGGTAAGGACAGTCAACAGCTGGATATGGGCACTTGAAGGATAGAAGGAAACGTGTTGAGGGTATCTTTTAGTAGAGTAACCTACTTATTATCTTTCAACTTTCATTAGTACTACTTTAGGCAAGGTAAGACAAAGAAATTTTGAGGCACGATGATTTAATAAAAAAATATCTCATGTACCAGCTCTGGTTAAGAGTTAAGACTACCTAAATAAATATAATTTTTTTAATTAATTAGAGGTAATAAAGTATGTGCCAGACAACACATTAATTATCATGGCTTTGAAGTTAGGAATTAATATCCTATGGATATGGATTTTTCCGGGGGCATTCTGAATTGACCCGAACTGGGATTTGAACCGAGAATCCTTGTGTTCAAGAAAAATTACAGTCTCTCTACAACCTCTACGACAATCTGGTTGTTCTACAAAGAAAATAATAAATATAATTACAGTGGATTTCGGGTATAACGACGATAAAGGGACCACTCTAATTTCGTCATTTATCCGGAAGTTGTTACAGACAAATGTAAAGAGAAGTATGTGCGCCTAGAAGTCATACTTATTAAAAAGTTTACTTAACACAAAAAATACACGCTTACTTACCTACCTAGCTAATTTCTATAAACAAAAAGTAAAGGTCACCACAGTTGCTGACCATCTGTGTGGATGTAAACAAAAGATAAGAAAGCTCTTTGTGTCTTTGGCAGCCGATTCCAATTCGAATTTGTTACAAATTATTAATTAAAAACAGTCGCTACACCCGAACTCGGCGTTACATCCAAAGTCGCTTTAGTGATATATTTTGTACTAAAGTATGCTGTAAATTCAAGGGACTTAGATTTTATGTTGTTATAGACAAATGGTCGCTACCACCAAGGTTGTAATAAATGAAATCCACTGTAGTACTAACATTTCTGTAATTAGTACAGTTAAAAAAAAAGCATATTGTTACAATATTTGATACTTAGTAACTTCAGTGGTGATGATTGCTCTGACTGCCTATCAAAACGCAAATTGCCTGGTAGGAAGTGGAAGAAGCTTTGATTGTGTGTGTGTAATCATGCTGTATTATCCCAATCGGCACGACATGAGTGCAATTTGTGTACGAACAAGCATGGTCTTAGAGCTTGACTGCATGTCTGGGATTGCTTCCTTTAACATATATGTGTATGTGAGTCCATTTAATTTTATAGGTCCAGAGTCATGGTTTATAAATAGCATGAATTTAATAAAATTGCACCACACTATAGACCATTTAAACTAACAACAAATAGGTCACTAGTTCAGATCTGTATAACGATATACAATAGATTATACTAATGTATTGGTTAAGAACAGTGAGCAAAAAACGCTGTAAGTTTATTGGATCCATTCGACGTTAGTGTTGTTCAAGTAGTTTGACATGACACGACTAAACTCTGGGTACCAAACAACAAATTAAATAATATATTACAAATTATGAACACGTACGATTTTCATTGTACGTACCGGGTCTCCGAACATTAGGATCTGGGTTCAAAGTTTGCTGCAAATAGTTGGCTAACGTTGCCAAATTCTCATCAGTCACCTCCATTGTTCCTTAGAAAATAATAAAATAGCAAACAAATCTTGTTAAGACACTGAAAATGCGCACAACACGTTTATTTTTTGCAATAAACGCCGCACGTTCACAATCGCCAGAGACGGTTTTTTTGACACTGTCTGATCTGTATTTTTGACAATCCACATAGACATAAAAATAGTTATAGACTGGCTGCTGTCAAATTAAAATGGCACTGTAGGCCATTTGTATCGGAACTTTGAATTAAATTAGTGATGTCCCCAAGTCGATAATCGTAACGTTTTTTGATCTTCATTATTTATTATAGTTACAGTGTGACTGTCTGTGGGCAGTGGGTTGTTGCCTAGAATAGAATACCAAAAATGGACAAGTCTAATGGACCAAGGAATTAATGAGACATCCATTAGCACTATCAAGAACATCTTCAGCAAAAGTAAGGGAAGCATAAAGCTGGAAGTGATAGGAGAATCCTTCCCGATAGAGAGAGGAATTAGGCAGGGAGACCCTCTATCTCCTAAACTGTTTTTGGCAGTACTTGAAAGCATTTTTAGAAAGCTTAACTGAGATAAGTTTGGCCTTAATATAAACGGCAGACGTCTACACCACCTAAGATTCGCAGACGACCTAGAACTACTAGAAGAAGACCCAAAGAAACTAGAAGTCATGGTTCAGGACTTAGCATCCACAAAAAAACAAACATGACTATCTCAAAAGAAGTCGACATAAACATAGAGGATACCAATTTAGAATACGTCAGCGAATATATATACTTAGGCCAGGTAACATCTCCCAAAGACCAAACTTATAAAGAGATCGATAAAAGAATAGCTTAAAGCTGGAAGAAGTACTGGTCTCTGAAAAAGATTATAAAAAGTGGCGATATAGGTATGCAAACTAAGAAAAGGACGTTGAACACCTGTATCCTAAATTGCTTGACATAATGGCTGTGACACTAAAGCCGGTGACAGATGGAGACGGACGTGGCTCCGGACTCGTCTTGACATTGTGAGGTCAAGCGCTGCCATTGGTCTATTCTTCAGTCAACTTCCGCCAGCCCAAGGATCAACCATTTTATCCAGCTTTATGCCGGTGACAGATGGCGACGGACGCGGCTGCTGACTCGTCTTGACATTGTAAGGTCAAACGCTGCCATTGGTCGATCCTTGGGCTGGCAGAAGTTGACTAAGGGATACTCGTAGACCAATGGCAGCGCTTGACCTCACAATGTCAAGACGAGTCCGCAGCCGCGTCCGTCGCAGTTTGTCACCAGTTTCAGTCACTAACAAAAAACCACAGAGAAAAACTGGCTAAATGCTAACGAGCCATGGAGAGGAGTATGGTGGGTGATGCCGGCTCCACACGCTTGGCAAAAACAACAAACAGCAGACACAACCGTGTGGTTAGCTGTTTGCCTGTTTGTGATTGTGTTTGCCACTGTTCGGCGTCGGTGTCGGTTTTTGTGCACAAATCGAGTGTTCGACAAACGTGTTTGCGATGCATCTGCTTGTTTAGCAATCAGTAGTACGCGCGAGCTAGCGGGCGACGGACGGAGTAGAGATGGATCTGATTAGGAAAATAGCATGTAATCTCTGTTTTGTTTTCTATTCTTTTTAATTTTATATTGTTTTTTTTTTTCTTTTTAGTATGTAATGTATAATATTATGACTTTACTTACTTCATATTTATTGTTGTTCTTTGCAATCCCCGTACTATTTATTTACTACGAAAATTTGTAAGAATGTATAAAAGTATGTTACTCTTTCAAGCAAAAACGGCTGAACGGATTTAGATGAAACCTAGATGCCGTTTGTTGCAACTTTTCCTGTTGCATTTAAATATTTTATGTGATACCTAATACTCGAAATATTTAACGCCTTGGATTAGGTAAGTATCGACTAGTATCGAAAAAATAGGTATTTTTCGATACTAGTCGAACTCAAAATACCTGATCAGATAAAATTAAAACACGAAAATTTGTAAGGATGGACAAAAGTATGTTACTCTTTCACGCAAAAACAGCTGAATGGATTTAGATGAAATCCTAGATGGCATTTGTTACGACTTTTCCTTTTGCATTTAAATATTTCATGCGATACCTAATACTCGAAATATTTGACGCCTCGGATTACGTATCGACTAGTGATGAAAAATACCTATTTCAAATACCTAATCCGATATTTATGCCTCACCTCTAGAATGAAGTTTCTATTTCAAGTTCAAGAATAAGAATAAGTTTATTTTCATAATCCATTTCAGTTTCAGTTCTTACACTAGGCCAAAGCCTGTCCTGTGGGGACAGTGAAGGTTTACATAAATATTTATACTTGCATAACAAAAAAGAAGGAAAAGCGCGGGAAACGTTAAACTAAGCGGGTGTATTTTTCTGGATTTTGTGTTTTTAAATAGTTTTTAGTATTAATCGGTTCAGATAAGTAGTGGAGTGTATTTAATTAAGTTTATTTTTCATTATATTTATTAGATTTATAGTTTTTGCAGTGCCCCGGTAAGTTTCTTACCTTTTTCTTTGGCCGCATGAACGAAGCAGACGAGCCTAGGGGCCCTAGCGGCCCCCAGGTTTCGTATAATGTTACAATCTTCTATCTATTTATATAAAAGAAGAAACTGACTGACTGACTGACTGACTGACTGACATATCAACGCACAGCCCACACCGCTGGTGCTAGAGATTCCAAATTTGGCATGTAGGTTTCTTATAAGGTCTAGGGGTGCACTAAGTAAGGGTTTTTCAAAATTCACCCTCTAAAGGGGTGAAATGGGGGCCCAAAGTTTGTATGGGGAAACAAGATTAGTTAGACTATTTTATTCGAGACCTCACAGGAGTATTCCTAACAATAAACGATTAAACACGTGTTTTAGGTTTTTTGCTAAATCCACCCCTAAAGGGGGTAAAAAGGGTGACAAAGTATGAAAATCAACATGGCTATTGGTTCTATGGTTTATCGGGTCGCTGATTACGAAAACAACAACAATTTTAAAATACAACGTTGCGGACGTGAAATATCATCCCCCTGTTGGGGTGCGATGGGGTTGAAATGTCTAAACATCAATGTGGGTGTCGATTTTATGGTTTTTTGGGATGTTAATTACAAAAATGACATCGATTTGGAAATTTAATATTGTGGACATAAAAAATTACCAAGTAGGTGAAAACGGGAAGAAACTTTGGATTTCAGTTATCTATTTCTATAAAATGGTAAACTGACTAATTGTTGATATATCAACGCACAGCCTTACCTTATACAGTGTAGACATCCATTAAGAAAGGGTTTTTTGGCCCTTAAATTATATTAAATTATAGCCCTAAGGGGGTTAAATAGGGGATGAAAATTTAATGAAAGCATATCAGTTTCAAATAATAATTTTCAAATTTTGTATTATGGTGACGATTGAAAATAAATTTATGTATTACAGCGTTCTTGATTATTCAACCCCTGTAGGGGTGAAAAAGGATATTAAGTTGTGTCTTGAAAGTTGTGTCAGAAAATGCCCTGAGTTTTCCCGCCAGAAATTAATAAAAGAGGTGATGGCAAAAAATTGTATTTCTTACTCTGAGGCCATTAAATTACACCCTCCTGTTGGCAAATCATATGCTGATGTTCTAACTTCAGTAGTCCCAGTTCACTCTAATGCTACCTTCTTAAAAAGCCAGTTCAATACTGTCCCCAATAGTCATTCTTATAAAAAGACTGTGTTCTTAAAGCCTCGGTCCCCAACTACATCTAATTATGGGTGTGATAAGACTGCTCATGATGCCTTAACTAAAGACTTGAACTTTAATTTGCCTTCTACTGGTACTGCATATAAAGAAAAGGATTCAAATAAGGACTATTTACTTCTGATATTATGACTGTCAAGGAACTAAATAAATTCTTTATCTCATTATAATTCAAACTTTTTACCGCCCAACGCTGCTTCATCTCAGAATTCTTAGAATGATAAAAATATTTTTGCTGGAAATAATAACAATATAAATAATAATAATGAAGTCAGTGGTAATTCAGTGGAATTGCTGCAGTGTTTACAGTAAGAAATCTGATTTATTTCACTTGATTAACAAATTTAACCCGTTAGCCATTTCTCTCCAAGAGACTTGGCTGATACCTATTGGCTGTTTTAAAGTGGCAGGCTATGCCTGCATAAGAGAAGATGGCTATGGTGGGGTTGCCCTACTCATCAAACATTCTATGCCTTTTCGTCATTGTACAAAAATGTACCTTCTCTGTACGGTTTTTTGTGGCAGTGCTATAGTACTCCTACAAAACTTATGTACAGAGAAAACCTACTCTCTTCAGCTGTTGGGTGTCAACAAGGTGACCCTCTCGGCTCAGCCATTTTTAGCCTGGCCATTCATCCCATCATTACTAAATTAAAGTCTCATTTTAATGTTTGGTACCTTGACGACGGAACCCTGGGTGGTGACTCTTCTACGGTATTAGAAGATTTTTCTTTCTTATTAAATAATTTCAAAATTTGTGGTTCGGATTTAAACTTTTCTAAATGTGAACTTTATGTTCCGCAAAATTGTGATCAGCGTGATGTTATTATAAACGATTTTAAACAATTAGCACCCAACATCAAAATTATAGATAAAACATCACTTCGTCTGCTCAGCTCCCCAATCGCGGATGAATCTTTTTCGACCTACATTGACGAACAAATTCCCAAATTTATTTCAGTTTCAGATAGAATACTCAAAATTAACAGTCATATTGCTTACACTATCATCCGGTTTTGTCTCTTTGTACCAAAATTTACATACACTTTACGCTCATCGCCTTTTTGGAAACACCCTGAATTGACATCAAAATTAGATTGAATCATCCAGAATATAATTTCACCTACTCTTAACATTAAGCTGGAAGGACGAACCTGGACTCAAGCTTCCCTGCCTATTCGGCATGGGGGGTTAGGGATAAGACAAATCACCGGTGTCAGTCTCCCAGCTTTTTTGTCTTCATCCCACAAAACTTTTGGTCTAATATGCAAAATTCTTAGTGAATCCCATGCTATCCATATTCCATATTTAGCGGAGGCCATTGATGCGTGGAAGAACCTTACCACGGATGACCCCCCTCAAAACCTTTCGGCTCAAAGGCTTTGGGACGAGCCTCTCTGCAGAGTAGTGCGTAATAACCTACTTCAAACGTCTACCAATTCTGCTGATCAGGCTCGTCTCCTAGCCGTAACCGAATGGGAATCCGGTCTTTAGCTAAATGCTCTTCCGTCTCCGACCCTGGGTACCCTTATTGATAATTTTTCATTTAGAATAGCAATTAGTCTTAGGTTAGGTACTTTCAGCTCTGACCTCATCGCTGTTCCAGTGGAAAGGTTGTCGATCAGCTTGCTCACCACGGTCTCTCATGCTGCAGAAGTGCTAGAAGAATCTCCCGTCATGCTAGTTTAAACGACGTCATCCGACGGGCGCTTGTCAGCGCGCGTATTCCGGCCGTTCTTGAACCGAGTGGCCTCGTACGCAGCGATGGCAAGCGTCCTGACGGCATGACCCTCGTTCCATGGAAGATGGGTAGGCCCTTAGTGTGGGACGCGACTTGCGTCGACACTTTAGCCCCTTCCCATCATCCATCGACTGGCAACCGAGCGGGTTCTGCAGCAGCTTCTGCAGAGGCCCTAAAACGGCGCAAATATGAAAGTCTTGGTGAGACTTACATATTTGAACCATTTGGGGTGGAAACTTTAGGCCCGTAGGGACCCAGTACCCACAAGCTATACCGTGAGTTGTCTAAGCGTTTAGTTGTGACATCTCACGATCCAAAGGCTGGCTTATACCTTGGCCAACGGGTTAGCCTAGCTATCCAGCGTGGTAATGATGCCAGCCTTTTGGGCACCTTTCCCTTGAACGGTGATCTCAGTCAGATATTTTATTTATAGGATCTTTCCTATGAATAAAATATCTGACTTTGTATGAAGAGTTTAGTTTTAGAATATGTAAATTTATTTAGGTATTTTATTTTTATTGGATTATTTATAACATGTTTGATGCAAATACATTATTTACCTTTTTGCGATGCATCAAAACAAGTTTTTTTTTTCATGATCTTAATGCACTTCCTAAAATTAATTTGCGCGACTCCTGGGAGGCAGATTGAGTGCACAGTAGTTTATTTAAAGGAAAATGGTATAAAGATATTCAACCTGATACTCAATTGAAACCATGATTTACGAAAATGAGACTGGGAAAGATTGCTACCACCAATTTAATTCGCATGAGAATTGACAATATTTCATTCATATTAAGGTATAAAAATTCTAAAACCATTTGGAGATTTAGCGATGCCTAACACGTTAAGTATTTTTTTAGATTTTTTATGGCCTAAATTTACAGTAAATTTCAAAAAACTGACAAGTACCACGAGATAGGCATTGCAAACGTATACGCCATTGTGTAGAAAAAAAATACAGATTCAAGCTAGATGTCACTTTGACGTATGTTGTTGCGTTTGTTGCTCGAGTTTTTTAGAGACTTGAGTTCTTGACCAATTATTTGACAGTTTCACAAAACAAAGGTCACTGTTAATTTGGTGTCAGTCATGTGAATGAATGACGAGAAGAGAAAAATCGATTTCGGTTTATATTGTGCAGTAAGTACTGCAGTTCAGTTAACAAAAATTTGTTTTTTTAAAAAGTTAACAAGATTAAATCTTTTCAGCTATATATTCTGTTCTTTTTTAATTTTTATTATTTTTTTTTTTTTTTTATTGAGCAACATGGCTGTTGGCAACAGGTCCATTGGCCGATGTTCTTTTTTAAGATGCGGTAGAGTTACCAAAACAATAATTTCGTGAATTGAGGTTGCGATAAAAACATGATAATTTTACAGTAAATTTAGGATAATTCTGACCTATGAATCTGGCAACACTGCGTACGTCCATTATAGTACAATTTTTGCACAACGACGTCAATCAACATTGTCATTTGCTGGAATCAGTGTTGCCAGACGTGCGATAATTATCCTAGATCCACGATATTTTTGAGTGTAATTCCACAGAAAAAATAATTAATTATCGCACGATAAATCTACGATATTTTGCTCAGTTGGAGATAACTTTAGGAAATCATTTTAATTCGTGTATTTGAACACATTTTACGTTTATTTGGACAGTCTGACTCTGACAGCACGACAGTGAATTTAATTTCTTTGCTCGAACGAGATCGACTCTTGTCAGCGTAAAATTTGACAGTTTTGAAAAGGGTGAATTGTCACTGTTAGTTTGGTGTCAGTCATCATGACGAGAAAAACCGGTTTACTTTAATACTTGTGTAGTAAGTACTGCAGTTCAGTTAACAAAAACTTGTTATTTAAAAAAGTAAAGAAGTGAGTAATAACAAGATTTAAACTTTTCAGTCGTATAGTATTCTGTTTTTTTCTAGATTCGGTGGAGTTACAAAAACGATAATTTTGTGAACTGGGGTTGCGATAAAAACACGATAATTTTTCAGCAAAACTACGATCATTCTAACCTATGAATCTGGCAACACTGGCTGGAATTGAAAGAAGTACGACTTAAAAAGCTATCTCGCCACATTGAAGAGTTACTTGAAAACCCTAGGACGTATAAATATATCACAGATACATTTGAACATATATAAAGAAATATAGTCTACGCAAATGTGCCAGATAAAAGAAACAAAAACTAACATTAAATACAGTGAAATGTGAACATTATCTAAATTGTCTGCGGCCAATGGAACACTCCAACCAGGCTACAAGCTAAATTAAAAAAAAAAATAATAATTGGAAGAAGTACGTCGTTCAATCAATTTGGTCAACTGTCTGTTTAGGAGTTAGGTTATTTTTTAAATGTTTACTCTAATCGTATTTCGTATTATCGTATGGTTGTTTATTCTTGTGCGCCAGTGATTTCGTTTTAGATAGTTTTGTTTTGCAAGGTAATTGTTTACCAAAAATATGCAGTTTGCATTTTTTACACAAGGTTTTACCCAGTGTCTTTGATTATCATGTGTAGTAGGGTAAGGCCGCGGAAATCGTCATATACGTCATATACCTTTTTAATAAAAATAACAACAGATTTAGTGTGATCGTTACACAAACGTAACCCAAAGGTACCGTCACATGGGGTGAGTAAGGTAGGATGGATGCCACGAATAGCAGCCTTTAGCCTTAGTCCTTTTACCCTTTGTAGCCCAATAAAATGAAAATACTTTGGAATAGGACAAGTTTAACCCTTAAACCTTTTACATTTAGAGAATATAAGCATAGTAAGTGACCAGCTGCAGAAGTCCCTAAGTCTAATAAACCATCTTAAAACAAAAATCACTGAAATATTGGTATTTAGGTTATAAAAGAAAATAAAACTTTTCAGGAAACAATCGGGCTTTGTGTGATACAAAATATTGAATATTGTTATTCTCAATAAAACCTATTTTGAATGAACTGGACTTAGGTTTCAATTATTGGACTTAGTTAGCCTCTTTTAACCCTTCATCGGAAACTACCCAATCGGGCGGATATAGTGGGATATTTGGTTAATTCTGGTTAATTATAAATAAATAAATAATAAATTGTTTTTACAATCATACCAATTATCTAGCCCCAAACTAAGCAAAGCTTGTATTATGGCGACTAGGTAACGGACAAACTTACTTAAATACTTTTTATAAACATCCATGGCTTAGGTACAAAAGCTCGTGCTCATCACAGAAACATTTTCCCCTTGCGGGATTCGAACCCGCAACCGCTGCCTTTGTAGTCCGGAGCGCGAACCATTACACCAAACGGTCGTCATGCTCTAAATATGATGAATATCAAGTTAATAAACCTTTGTCTGATAAGGATTTCCAAATGGATGCACCAGTTCGTTAAATGCCTAAGTCCAGTTTTTGAGTTTTAAGCATCAAGGTCGCATAAAGGTTAAAAATAAATCCTGAAACTTTCCCTTTGAGTTTTAGAAATAAAAAACCACTGTCATAAATTGAAAAAAAAACAGGCATTTATTGGACCCAATCAACAGAATTGTAAAATTCGCTTAAAAATAATAAAAAATCAACAATGTTTTTGGACTTAACTCTAATTCTTGGACTAAGAGCTTTTTTGGCAGTTTTATTAGGACTTAGTTTTTAGGAATAGTTTGTACTGTGACTATGACAAAACTAACATTGTTATTGAATAATAAAACCGGTTTCTAAAGTACTTATTTTGTTTGTAAATGATCATGGTTGTTGAGATTTGAAATGTTCCTATGCTGAGTACTTAAAATAAAGTAAAAAAATAACTTTAATGAGCTACTAAATAATTAGTAAATAATATAAAAAGACTTAAAAATCAACTTATTGTTATGCTTATAAACTAACCTAGGTGAGATCATGAAATCACAAGGAGTAAATAATATTTTTGACAACATGAATGAAATATTTCGACGAATAGAGAAAATTATTGAAGAACATATTATAAAACATAATTTAAAGTGACTGCTCTGTTTCTTGCATGTTTCTTTATTCAATATCATCGCAGGAATCATCCACGGCCCCAAGTCTGCTAATTTACGAATGGCATAATTGAGTATCAATTGGATCATAATTGGATTGTATGCCATATTTGGCATTCTGCTACTATTAAAAGACCAATGGTTTTCCAGTGACATTCCATTGAACTGCTATTGGACTAATTTGCTAGTCTGCTCATTAATCGTTTTACAATGGAAATCTATTGTGGCTTATAATGGTATTCCACTCTTTTTTGAAGTTTGTTTGACAATTCAGTCGATGGACTCTGTGTCAATTTTGCTATTGAAGTACGATTGAGCAACAATACCTTTTTTAGTAATTTTGTTACGATTTTTGTGTTCGATCTCTCGCATTTCTGTCTGTTATAATGAAGCTATTAGTGTAATATTTAAGGTGGCGTATTGTAGCATTGCTCTGCTGTCTTTAGGACCCAGTCTGACGATATGTTGCTGTAGGATTTCGCCGCCAAAGCTTTTTCACAGTTTTCACTAGACTGCGCCCGTTGTGAGAGCCTGTGCAGTGCCCAAGGCCTAGCTCTGGCTGCCCGTCTAACTACCTTATGAAAACATGTAGTTGCTAGACATTCATACTACTTATTTGCCTGAACAAAGAAGAAAACACTAGGAGAAGTTTTTTTTTTGTATGGAAAATGGGCCCACCAAAAATGGGCCTTCTTTCATGAAACACATGTCGATTTAATCCTCATAATCTCTAGATTACAGTGGTAGTATTAACTTTTCATTAACCATTGGAAATATTGAGGTTTAAGTTAAAACATGAATATAACAATTCTAAAAACTCACAAATCAATAACAGTTAGCTAATTTGTTACAAAATACTATACTTTAGTAACTACTTAGCAGGTCATGATTATATATTAGTATACAGTAAGTACCTAGGGCCCATCAGCCCGTGTAGGATTACAAATCATCATTGAGTCAGTCTCCTTGTGTGGAGTTGAGGAGGTGATTTTCAGATATTATGTCGGCTGCATTATAATTAGGTAATGCATACATTCACAGGTTTTGCAAATGGTGGATATAGCTTGGGCCATCATTCTATAGATAAATAGTAATAAATACATTAAGTAATTCTTCCAACATCAATACAAATTAATTGTTACAAAATAAATGAAGCTTGTACTATGGCAGCTAGATAATAGGTAAACATACTTTCTTAAATACATTTATAAACACCCATGACATAGGCAAGTACAATGAATGCTTCACATCACACACAAACATTTGACCGGATTAGAACCCGCAACCACCTGGCTTTGTAGTCAAGATGGTGAACCACTAGATATTGTTATTATTGTTGTTGTGCAGAAGGAAAAATGAAAGTACATTGTATGTTGACAAAAATATAATTTATTCATGAGTATAGTCATCAAGAGTAGCTGGTGATAGATATAAGTGGTCACAGTTGGAGGTGGCCTTCGTCAAAAGAGACACACACAGGGTTGTCCAGGCAAGATTAGTTATAGTTAGTAAGAAAAATTGTACACAAATATGTATGAACAAAGGCTTTTATTATTATTATTTCATCTAAAACTTATGCGGTAGCTCAATCATCATCATCTCGGTATCGTATATCCCATGATAAAAACCTTATAATTGACTTCACATGCGCACGCACAACAGCCGATAGTCACTATCGGCTTTCTGCTTTGACTTGCTCAATGGAGTGTGGAGCTAAAACATTTTTTATAATAGCGGTGGCCTTTGTTCTCGCTGTGGATGGTTTTGACGCTATGTTTGAGTCAGGATACATAACAGAATTCAGTTTTGTAGTACAATCTAAAGAGTTGAATGACTCGTGATGCTTCACAACTCTATACGCAGTGGTTAGCTCAGCAGCGCGTATCAATATATCTTCGGGGGTATCTTGTTTGATCATGAATGTTGATATATCTTTTGATGTCGAAGCAACCGTTAATTTCGTCGCATGAGCTCCCGTTCGAATATGGTCCTTCACAGCTGACTGACCTCCATGTCCAATAGATAAGTACAATCCACAAACTGAACAGAAAGCTTCCTTATCATGCCTACCTCTTTTAATAAACGACCACTCTTTTGTATAGTCGTCCGAAAACGAACATTTCCTTTTTCCCATATTGTATTATCACAGTCACAGTTACGAATTACTTGAAGAACTACCTTATAAACTGCATTAATTGTAATTCAAACATTTATTAGTTTAACTTTTCAACACAACGTTGAAGCACCCAACAGAAAGCGCGGCACGCATAAAATAGGTTTATTTCGTTTATTCACTTAGTTTAAATTATCTGTCCAAACCACAAAATACACGCACAGCGCGACACAGAAAATAACTGCCAAACGTTTAGATAGAAAACATGTTTTTTCTACAAATGGTATTATAACACAGCAGTGGCGTAGCGTGCCTTGTCGGGGCCCCGTATAAAAATTTTTTTGGAGGCCCTTATATGGAGGTAAAGATTTTTCACAAAAGAAAAAAAATATTGTGAGAAGAAATATTTATTTATCACATAATTTACCCATTTTACAAATAAAAATCTAATTTTAAATATTCACTCTCCTTGCCTTTTTATCGGCAAACTGATTTATTAAATCATTTATGGCTGATGATGATTTTAGTTTTTCTAAAGTTTCTGCCTCTATGGACAATAGTGAGATGTCTGACAGCCGTTCTTGATCCATCGAAGTTCTTAAGTAATTTTTTATTAGTTTTAATTTTGAAAAACTTCTTTCTGCCGTTGCGGTTGTAACTGAAAGGGTCAAGAATAAAAAGCATGCTGTGATTACCTCTCTGAAAACTGGATGCAAGACTATTGAATTTTACTAGCAATAATTCAATGAGTTCTTTAATGGAATAAATTTTTTTAATTTCAGAATTTAAGCATGTTTTTAGAGCCTTTAATTGGTCACAAAGATTAAGTGAGATGTCTACTGTATTTAGCAGACAGTTTTCCGGAAGCGTTTAATATCTCTTCGCTTGAAGAAGATAGGAGTTTCTCCGGTTGTAATATTTCGAATATACCTACTACTCAGGTTGCAAAGGCTCTGAAATCTTTCTTTAGTTTGAGAAATTAATATATCTAAGCAGCAATAGTATACATTGACTTTGAAATAGGATTCCGGGTCGGAAATTCTCTCATCTTGTGATAACTCATCAAAAAAACGCTTCGTTATTTTTCGCCTACTGTTTTTAAAAACAGCCCCCGTGGCCCGGGGGCCCCGTATAATTGATACGGCAAATACGGCGGCAGCTACGCCCCTGTAACACAGCCACAGATTTGTAAAACAACCGAATGAAAATGGCTAAATATAAACAAACGAAGTCACAAATTGCGCTTCCGACTCGACTGTCGCCGACCTGAGCCGAGCGCAAGCCGAATGAGCGAGAGCGCCCGATAGTGTACGATAGTGTGCGTGACAGTGTGGGACAGTGTTCGTGCCAATGCGCTCTTGCTCTGTCAACGCTGAGAGTCTGCGATCTCGAAATGCGTTGACACTATTAACGTAAATTCGTGAAACGTGAACGGACAAGTGTCAGCGCTTACGTCGTTCTATCCACGTACGATTAGCCTAGCTAGTTAGAGCGCGTTTATTGGAGGTATATTACGGTTTACCAAGTCCAGCCCTCTATTAAATAACTATGATTTTTAAACCGGGACAATTTGCTTATCGGCCAGGACGCCGGGACACCATGCTTCAAACCGGGACATGTCCCGGCGTACCGGGACGTATGGCAACCCTACGATAGTGGGTCTGCCTACCAAACATTTGCAACAGTAGCCAACAAGGGCAGTCCTAGTGTTAGAAATTGATACGATGGAGGCACAACAGGCGTAAGGCATACAAGTATGATTCTACTATCTTCATATTCATATCCATTGGTTGCATTGTTGTTGCTGTGCCTGCTCAAAACACTGAAGGCTTTCAACCAGCAAGCCATACAAATTTGTTCTAAGGGTTCCACCTGAAAAAATATAATATTAATATCACATGAAATGTCAAAACTATTTGACTCAGTACTTATATAAGGTCTAACAAAATCAACTACATTCCTTTTAATGGGGGTATCTGTACATCGAGCTGAGCAGGCTCACCAAATTTGAGCCAAAAATTCAGGCTAGTTACGGAGATATTGATCTTAACAATCTCATTCCGTAACTACGAAAATCTACACCCTTTACAGCTGTTTACTACTACATTGACACACTACGCACGCACACAAGCAAACGTGGCCCACACATGCACACACTCAAGATAACAGCGCGGTGCCACAGAATACCTAATAGTACTAAAGGCGGTGCGGCGACGGTGACTCAGAAATACCAACATGAAAGAATTACCCTGATTTTACGGTAAAATAAAGTTTGTGGGTTTTCTTTTATAAGGATTTTTTTCACTACGGATTGGAGTAGAATTATGTGTTTCGCAATTAGAGAATTAGGAATTAGGGGTTTTAATTGGTTGTTGATTTTTGCGGTCACGTAACCGAACCGACATCGAGAGAATCAAAAGTTGGCGGTACTTCATAATCGATCAAGATACTACGAACAGCTGACCGCAGAGTGCGTTGTTAGCGAACTGACCGGAGAGTGTGACTGTGTTGTTGTGAGCTAATTTACGTAACAAAACTTCAACGACTCACTAGTTTTCGTAGTAACCAAGGCAACCATATCATTTTGAAAGAACGAAGATACCGCGGAGACAACGACAATTTCGATCAATGCTCTCGTCTATTCAGCTATAATAAAAATGGCTGTACGACGTTACGTCTAACCGTTCCCAACTTCCCACCACGGCTGTAAACTCGTCGTGTAATGTGCTATTAAATTAAATTTTACAAATAAAACTACAATCGAGTTGTTTAAACTGAAAATAACAAGGTCATTAAAGTCTAATTTCTCGCCTTCTTTAATTCTACTTTATTTTTTAATTAATTTTGGGGGTAAAATTATTTTGGAGTTGGCAAGACCAAGTTTCAAAGGTGGCCCCGACAAAAGTACCCCGCCGTGTTTGTCGGTATCTTGGATAGGGTGACAAGCATTTTGTTTAGCTAAGATAAGATCGTAGGTATTCGTAAGGAAATAAAACATTTTGCTATTTTAGGAACTGAAATACATTTTACATATTATTTAAGTTTCAACATTTGTGATATTATTATTGTTTATAATGTATTATTTATTTTGTAATTAATTCTTGACTAGTCGTCTAGATAATGAAATCGACACCGTAAAAGTTGATATTAACTTGACAAACCACGGGACAAACTCATTTCAAAAAATGCTTTAAAAGTTACCTAGAATTTAACTCTTAACCGGTCGCAATATTACAATAAGAAAAGTATTAAAATGTGATATTTGGTTCAATTAAACACGATTATAATTGTTTTGCTAAAAATAATTAAATAAAAAATGATATGGATTGTTTTAATAAACCTACTCAAACTAATAATAAGTAAAATCGTAATCCTAGTCCTAGATATTTATTTAACGTGGAAGCCCTACCGTACTCGCAAACTGCAGACTATGCCGCTCGAGCCGAAAGGCCGGTGTCGGGCACGTGTCGGGGTAAATCAAAGTGTGCATGCGGATTGATAGGGATGTGCCACATTTGTTCTGATTTCTAGGCTCATAGTTTTTTACGAGATCAGATCATTCATTCATTACATTACTAATTAAGATTTTATTTTTGTTTAAACTAAAATTTGATTTTATTTGATTTTAACTAAGTTATTGAGACGATAACAATGTTTTATGAGTTTCGAAAAATAGTCTTATCAGCGCATATTTCATATTAAGTAAGTAAAACATGTTATTAGTGTTTTGATTTCTCTCGAAGTTGTTTCCTTTTTGCCACTTACAGTAACTCAAGTAAGTAGTTATGTGAATAAGCATTTTAAAAATACATTTTGGTAATTTTGCGACTGTCAGTTAAGAAATAACTGCTAGATAAAGTACGATATGTCCGAGTTTAAATGCTATGGCCTAGTTAGTTCGTTAAAAATAATTCTTAGTGACTTTTTAAATTCAGTCGTTGTATGTTTTATCAGTCTTTGTCTGTCTTAAACTGACACTTTAGAACATTTATTACCGGTTTGGACAAAATAATTTTACTCTAAAAACAAGAGTTACACTTAACTAGATTGGCGAGTTGAAAGCTAAGGTACAAAAAAAACTTGTGTCGCACTCACGATTTCGTTTAAGTAGTAGGTTACCTCGCCATAATACTTAATTAAATGCGAGGTGTCAGTTCCCAATTCACGATCAGTTATCCGGTATGTTTTAGTTTTTAGTATCCTTTAAATTATGATCCCATCTTAGGCGCATCCCTAGCTTGAGCCTTTTCGGCTTTTGCAGGACGACCGCCCGGGCGCCCGCGCCGCGCAGTCTCTAATTCGCTTCCGTGCGGTGTGCGTGTGCGACGGCGCAACGGTGTCAGTCCAGGGTTATGTGCTACCAGGATCGCAACTTTAATTTGTGCTAAAGCAGCGCGCCTTTACGCTGATATTAAGGGCGTTTTCGTGAGCGGTTCAGGGAATGGAGTGAGATTGTTTATGCCCGTCGGGGACCAGGGAAGGCCACGCCAGCCTGTTCAATAAGAAGACAGTGTGATGCAGATTTTTGATCGGCAACCCAATCGCAAGCGCGACTGATGCAGCGTCCGTCTTCGCCAAACGCTCATGGGCGCAGGCGTCATTATTGCGAATTCTGCGGCGAGACGCAAGACGAGGGGCAGGCGCCTGTATCATTTTACACTAGCTAGTTCAAGAGCTGAAGCCGCATGACTTCACACTACGAGTCCAGTTTTGCAGAAGTCGCAGAAGCTGCAACATTCTCTGGACGGACGAGAGAAGCTTCACCAGCCGCGGCGCCTACTATTGGGCTGAACAGAACCCCCACCTAGTTCGGCCCGAGCATTTTCAGACTAGATGTAGCAGTAGCCTGAACATTTGGGCTTCCATGTGTGTGAAGTTCCAAGTGCGACACAACTACGACAGCGAATTTTATTGCAAACCGTGTGAACGCTTTAAAACATAAAAAGTGACAGAGACTGTTATTTCGCGTAAAAGTGCACGTCGCATTGCTGTGCAATGTTTTTTTGTAATGTGATTATGATCAATGTAATTTGTTGTAAAGATTGTAAACCTCTTAATGAACTTAAACACGCCAAGTAAGCGTAGATTGAGAGTAAGTGGTACCTACTTGATTGATTTGTTTGTTAAATTTTTTTGTTAGTCAGATAAATTATTTACCCGGCAGATAAATTATTTACTACGCTAACCTACTTGTTAGTCCAAAGCCTGTGAAAGTGTGATAGAGTCAGTCAGAGTCAGAATTAAATTAATAAATGTTTTAAAACCGCTTTATTTTCCTTTATTTCTATCCACCTTGCCATTCTGCTAGGAGTGATTCTAAAGAGCTTCGAGAGGTAAATAACGAATTACGTACAACAACAATTACAAGAAAGTAAGTAAATACCTACCTAGTTCCTACAACTAAGATTTAATCTAACTCATAAAACATAGAAATTATCTTTCCTTAGAGCCTTGAAGTAACAAAAAAACGATGTTGGTTATTAATTTAGTTGACATTGTTTGTTTTGTTTGTTATCGAAAACATTATTATCATGAAAGTGCATTCTACACACACTAGTGTACTAACATGTGTGTATGAAGCTATTCTTCGTTGCAATTGATCTGTGATTGGTCGAAAAAGCCTAGCTGTGCCACTCGACCAATCGCAGATCAGCTGGTTTGACAAGGGTGATGCACACAACGATCTTTGGTAATAAAATGCTGGTGTGCGCTGTGTACGTACACACCATCTGTGAACTACAGTTTGCATGAGTAAGAAAAGATACAGAGTGTTTCATTTTTGACTGCGTTTTAATTTATTTATTTTGTTAGAAAACATAACTTTTAAAAATGACTATAAAACAATACCTTATTTTTTGTCATCGCATTCAGTATGATGTATAGATACCCCCCTTTAAAGGAACGCAGTTGATTTTGTTAGACCTTGTATATAGTTTATGATGAATAATGTAGGTTATTTTTATTACCTAGTTTGATGGTACTGCAAAATAACATTCCTTTCTGCAAAATCGACAGAATACTTGTGTTTGGTGTGCTCTTGAAAGTGGAGTTTCTCATTTATAATCAAATACCCAAACCATCTTGTTGTTCGAGTAGTTCAAGTACTTTCTTGCACTGACATGGGCAAAATGAAGCAAGGACTGGTAGATGGATTGGATTATCCTGATAAATTTGTCACAAACAGAAGTGATTGTGAGATCTGCTGTCAAGGGAAGCAGACACGTTTGCCGTTTACGTTTTAAGGAACTAGAGCTACAGAGACACTTCAGATCGTTCACTCGGACATATGTGGACCGATGGAGTGCATGTCAATTGGTGGTACAAGGTATTTTTTAATTTTCATAGATGACTTCAGTAAGATGACCTTTATCTATTTTATGAAAGCAAAAAGTGAGGTATTAACCTATTTCAAAGAATTCAAATCAATGGTAGAAAACCAACAGATTAAGAAAATCAAAACATTTAGAATTGATAATGGCTGTGAATACTGCAGTAATGAATTTAAAAGTGACTAAAGATTGGGGGAATTGTACACCAAAAAACAAACCCGTATACACCAGAGCAAAATGGTCTAGCCGAAAGATCGAACCGGACCATTGTGGAGAGAGCGAGATGCTTAAAGTTTGAAGCAGAGTTAGACAAAAAGTTTTGGGCAGAAGCTGTAAATACGGCTGTCTATTTAAAAAACAGATCTGCTGCATCGGGACCAGAAGGCAAAGAAACACATTCTTGTGGGTTTCTCAGAAAACGTTAAAGGTTACAGGGTGTATGATCCAAGAAAAAATGCCGTGTTTACTAGCAGGGATGTAGTCATAACAGAGTTGCCAAACAGAAAGACAGAGTCAGTTAAAGTGACAGTTAATAGTACTGCGTCAGTAGGGGAACCTTCTGAAATAAAAGAAGAATTACAGAACCAGTCGAGCTCTAACGAATCTGACTATGAGGACACAGAAACTGTAAACTCAGATCAGGAAGTACAAGGCTTTGAACAAGCTCCAGAACAAGAAGAAGTACAAACATCAAAAAGGCAGAGAAAAAAACCAGAGAGATATGGATTTCTCAACATGTGTACGACTCCAATTTTGTTAGACGAAGATATCACATACACAGAGGCCATTAGTGGGCCTGAACGTGAACAGTGGTTGCAGGCGATGGCAGAGGAGCTGCAGTCTTTTGATGACAACCAAGTGTTTGACGTAGTTGATACTCCTAGCAATGCAAGTGTAGTGCAATGTAAATGGGTTCTAAAAAAGAAAGTGGACAGTGATAATAAAGTTAGATATCGTGCGAGATTGGTAGCAAAGGGCTTCACCCAGAGATTGGAAGTGGACTATGATGAAACTTTTTCCCCAGTAATCAGGCACTCTACCTTGAGGTTGCTCTTCTCGCTTATTGTACAATTATCTATGGACATTACCCATTTGGACGTCACTACAGCTTTTCTTAATGGTAATTTAAAAGAAGATATTTTTATGTGTTTACCAGAAGGATTTTCGATAAAAAACCCTGAAAACAAAGTTTTGAAATTAAGAAACGCTGTATACGGTTTGAAACAATAATCTCTTGCATGGTATGAAAAGGTGAATGATACATTATGTGATCTAGGATATTGTAAAAGTAAATTGGAGCCATGTGTTTATATTAAAAATCATTGTAATGGTAAAAAAACTATAATAGGGATTTATGTCGATGATTTTTTGATTTTTTCAAATGATAGGGCTGAAACTGAATATGTTAAGAAAGCATTATACTAAATTTAAAATAAAAGATTTAGGCAATGTAAAACAGTATTTAGGTATGAGAATAAACATATCTGAAAACAAATGTTATCACTATAGATCAACAGCATTATATTGACAGCAACAGTTGATGCAAAAGTTTGATATGACTGATTGTAAAGGTGCAAATACACCTATAGAATGTAAATTGAATTTAAAAAAAAATGATGTTTGTGAAACTAATTTACCATACCAAAGATTATTGGGAAGTTTAATGTATCTTGCGGTCTTAACTAGGCCAGATATTTCCTATTCAGTTAGTTGCTTAAGTCAGTTCAATAATTCTTATTCTCATGTTCATTGGAACTACGCCAAACGTGTTCTCAGATATTTAATGAAAACTAAAGATTATTGTTTGAGGTACACCAAAGAAAGGACAGAACTAGAGGGCCATGTGGATGCTGATTGGGGCAGTGATGCTACAGACCGTAGATCTTAAACAGGGTTTTGCTTTTTAAAATCTGGTTCTGCCATTTCATGGGAAAGTAAAAAACAAAAGACTGTTGCTTTGAGTACTTGCGAAGCAGAGTACATGGCATTATCTGAGGCATGTCGTGAGGCTATATACTTAAGAAATTTAGAAAATGAATTCACTGGTTCTTTGTGTAAAGTATCTATATTTAACGATAGTCAGAGTGCATTGAAGTTGGCAAACACTAATCAATCACACAAGCGTTCTAAAAATATCGATGTGAGATATAACTTTATTCGCGAAGTTATTGCTAACATTGTGGAAACAAAATATTTGGCCACTTCTGAGATGCCCGCTGACATTCTAACTAAGGGTCTGCCCGAGGTTAAACACCACAAATTCATGGAAACTCTAGGTATTGTTAAAAGGTAATAAAAGGTGGTTGTTTGTTATAGTTTTTATTGTTGTGGGAATTTTGATAAAGTGGTGGTGTTAATTTGGTAAATCAAAATGTAATAGCGCCATCTGTTGGCATAAGGAAGTATAATATTTATGGTCATATTACTCTATAGATGTACAGTGTCTTTGTAGGTACTTTAAAACAAATAAAAGCTATCTCTCGTTCATTAACTGTGAAAACCTCGTTTCATTATTAAGGGCTTTAGCTGATGCTCCACATCAAGAAGTCTGCAGGATTCCAAGTCTTCAATAACTCACAGCAGATATATCGTGTTTAGACTCTTAAGAATGGTTTCAATGAGTCGGTGTTAGATGCATGATGATCGAGGCCTTGAGCTGATACTGCACATCAAGTGTCGGGGTTTTTTTAAAATTTTAATTTAATTTAGTTATTATATTTTACAATATTCATAACTTGAAAATAAACTTTGATTGATGATGTTGATGAGTACTACTCCAATGAGACTAAAGATGACGCTAAATCGCATTCAATATTATTTAGAATTCTAGTTGATTTCGCAGAGGCAAGTAATTTATTTCTAATTTCCGAATAACATCTTGCTTATAAAATATTAATGCATTATAATAGTCAGTATTAATATTCAAAGTCGTTCATTTTCATATTATGCAAGTTAGAAAAACTAACTTCTTTTGAATCGCTAAGATATGTCAAAATTGAGAGCTAAGCGTTTCAGTTTAAACTACGCAAAAACCTCATGGTACCAAATGAATGAATGACCTAGGCTCTCTGAATTGTTTCATGAAACAACGCTATATGAGGGAGAGAGTGAAAAATCACTGCGAGACAACGCTATACGAATAAGGGGGAGAGATATATAAACAATTCAGTAAAAGAAAAGATCATGATATTCGGAGATCATGGTACCAATCTGAGCGATTCAGAATAGACGCACAATACTGAATTGCCTGGAAATTTAGTGGATAGTTAAAAGCTTATGGTAAGGCCCCTGAGCAAGTCTAATCACCCTTTTACATAAATCCTTTTCTTGTGATTCAGTAAGTACCGGAGTGCGACCAGTTATCTTTTTAGTAGATCCAGATTTTATGTGGTTTCTTAATGTACGCCTCGGTATGCCAAACACTGCAGCTGCTTTTCATTGTGACATCTGTTTGCGATTAACTGCTTTAAGGGCTGCTTTTAGCTGAGCTTCTGTCCACTCCCCACGCTTTTTTTTATTTGATTGGTCCATTTTGAACTATAAGACAAAAAAAAAACTAAAACATAAATCTACTAATAACGATAGTACATGCAATTATTTTAACTATTGTTACGTTAAACTCTAATGGATCATTGCATATAAAGCAAAACCTAAGAATCAGAAAATATATTAATAATTTAAAAAAAAACTCAAAAATAATAATTTTTATATTTTTGTTATATAAATCTATATATCGACACCTCCCTCGCAAAAGTCGCTAACTTGAAATCGCAAATTTTACAGGAGAGCCGATCGAAACTTCAAATGCGCACTGTGCTCTTACCCTTGAAACTATCACCTTGAAATTTGGCATACGGGCTGTTTTTGACGACTATGTTCAGATTTTATTGGTTTGGTTGGTTTTATTCAATTATTTACAGATACTAAGATATCACACTTAAAGAATTATGCGTCGGATTTAATAAGATTTTTTTTTATTCAAGTGTCAGTTACAGAGTTTTGCTTCGGAAAAATTTATCAGATAAAGTCAGTAAGTGGCAAATAGGTGGTTATGTAATGGAAGAATGGACATATTTTATTTCGTAAGTGGTACTTAATGCTATATGCATAGGACGAGATATTTTTATACTTATAGATACATAGTTTTGTTAGTAATGAACTTTGAAGTCTGAACTATGAAGAAGTGCTTCGGACCCACATAATTTAAGGTTACATGGGAGTCTCGTGGTTTTATCAACGTGGTCTAGATTGGAGCTATTAAAAACTCTGTAGGACCGGATGGTGACACTAAAATTATCAAAGACTACGTCTCATATCAAGTACTGGAACGCAATAAAAGTTTTGAAATAAAACAGTATATTAATGACTTAATAATCTTTTATTAAAAGAAACAAGAACTACAAAACTTCTTATCACAAACAAATTTGCTTATCAAAAATCAAAAAATGCACCTGAGTTATACAAAATAAATCAATAAAAAAATTTAAACATAAACGAGCCAACCAAGTACTTACCGGGCATATTAAAAAAATATATTATCCTCTCAACAAAAACAAAAACACTTGTTACGAAATCAAAACAAAACTTTTACAAATTTTGAAAAATTCATAACGTTTAACTTATACAGTGTGTCTGTCTGGTCACCGGTGTCCGATCCGTTAAGGTGCAGTAAAATGATCAATTTTATCGACAAATCCAATATAATAAAACATTTTAACCTCTACTATTAAAAAAATACAGCTATTTTAATTTTTTTGGTTTCTGGTCCGGGTAGTTTTATTTATTTAGCAATATCTACCGATTCACAGGACCTATCAGCATAAAAATGGAATCATTCTACAGTTTGAAACGTAGGCAATAAGTTAACATAAAAACGTAAAACATTCAAGAAATATATGATTTATTTTTCAATGTAACAAAATTTTTTATGCTGGTCCTGCGAATCGGAAGATATTGCTAAATAAATTAAACCACCCGGACCAGAAACCAAAAAAAAATAGGTGTATTTTTTTAATAGTAGGGATAAAATGTTTTATTATAGTGGAATTATCGATAAAATTGATAATTTTACTGCGCCTTAACGGATCGGACACCGGTGACCAGACACACTGTATATTATAATAGATGAATTATTTCCATATATTCGCACAACATCCTCAACTTTAAATATCAACATCACAGAGCCCTTGTACTTATAATATAAACTGTATAAAATCAACAAATTTGACAGCTAATATCACAAATTATGTACCTACTGTTATTAATATTTTCTTGTTTTCTTAACTTAACGCAGCGGTTCTCAATCTTTTTTGGTGACGGAACCCTTTTGGATAGCAAAATACTTGATGGAACCCTACAATAAAACAATGGTTTTTAAGTGTATTTTTTATTAATAAGCATAATTAGAGTACCATGTAACAGTTACTTATTACTTACTTACATAACAAGTATAATAATAAATATAACATTGAAAAAGAAAAAAAATCTAACTAATGGGATGTATGAAACTGTTTTTTATTTTTCATCAATTGGTTGATATCAGGTTTCATAGAGGACAGTTGAAGTCTCATATCAGGTTCGGCGTCCAGTCTATTGCGGTATTTTGTTTTCGTGGCTGCATAGGTTGAGAATCCTGTTTCGCACAAATATGTTGTTGGAAACGGGAGAAGAATATTCAAAGCCATTTTGGCAAGCATTGGATATTCATTTCGGATTCTGCACCAAAAATCGTTGAGAGGCGTCGTTTTGAACAGTGACTCCATACTTGTGTCAGATGACATTTCTAAAAGAGATTCATATATCTCGTTTGACATACTTTCGGGCTTTTGTAAGTTGGGTAAAAAAGGATTATGAATCCATGAATTCAGTTTCATTTTTGTATTCTGTTCTTCAGGAAAATACTGCTCAAAAGATGCGCGCATCGAAGTGAGATATTGGACCGATTCTTCAAATACATCATCTTGAAATATTTCTGAGTTGTTATCGCCAAGAAACTCACTGAGTGACGTAAAGCTTTCTATTTCTCTATTTCCAACGCAAATAATCCAAAAATCTAATTTTCTTTTGAAGGCAGTTATTTTGTTACAGGCCTGGAACACTGTTGTCTGTTTACCTTGCAATGATAAATTTAATTCGTTCAGTTTCTGAAAGATATCCGCCATAAAAGACAGTCGGAACAACCAAGTTTTATCATACAAACGGTCTTTCAAATTAAAAGAAGTATCTGAAAGAAACATTTGTAACTCGGCTCTAAGTTCAAACAGCCTTGTTAAAGTTTTACCCCGAGACAGCCATCGCACTTCTGTATGGAGCAGCAGTGTTTTATGTGTGCTGCCATAATCTTCACACAATAATGAGAACAATCGGGATTGTAGTGGTCGTGATTTGATAAAATTAATTATTTTTACCGCTTCATCCATAACTAATTTTAGATTGGACGGCATTTGCTTCATCGCAAGTGCTTGTCTATGCAGGATACAATGGCTGGAACTACAATTAGGCGCTTTATTTTTTATTCGTGACACTACTCCTGCTGTTTTACCCGTCATCGCCTTGGCCCCATCTGTACAAATGTCAATGCAATCGTTCCAACTGAGATTATTTTCCTCAAAAAATATATTTATTTTATTAAAAATTTCCTCTCCGGTAGTGTTTGTGGGTAGAGGTGAACACATAAGCATGTCTTCTTCAAAAGAACTTTCACATGGATATCTCACGATAACCAGCAAGATAGCCAGACCAGCGACATCAGTCGACTCATCCATTTGCAAGACGAATTGTGTTTTTTGTAGACGTGTAACTAGTTCTTGTTTGACGTAGCTTGCTAGATCATGAATTCGCCGTGAAACAGTATCGTTAGATAGCGGCACAGTAGAAAGATGCTTTGCAGATTTTTCATCGAGCATGCATTTTGTTATGTCTAATACACATGGTTTTATTAAATTCTCAGCGATAGTGTGCGCTTCTCCTGCTTGTGCAATGCGATAGCTAACTAAATATGATGCCTCCGTGGCCTTTTCATTGATAGTTTGGGTTACATGCATCATTGTTTTTTGACTTTCCAATAACTGTTCTTTTTTACGTACAAAAAATTCTTTATTCTTGTCTTTAGACTCGGGGTGTACAGTTTCTAAATGTCGGCGCAACTTGGCAGGTGCCATGGAACTATTAGGAAGCAGTTTACTACATAACATGCAGAGAGGTGAGCCGTTGGAATCAACAAATCCAAAACTGATATATGATTCATCATACTTCCTTTTTTTCGCCTTTGAAACCGTGGAACTTGACGTCGTTGCATCATCGTCTGGATCGGTAATTGCTGTATACTCCACGCGGACTGCTTTTGAACATTCGGCTTCGTTGGAAGATGTTGTTGCGACACGTTTAACGCCTTTAAGCCAACGTTCCATTCTTTCAGGATGGTGAGGTTAAAATAATGCACGGTCGTTACTGCGTAGAAGAGTTTAGCACTTTAGTCCAAAGAAGAAATGTACAAAACTGATACAATCAGAAAACAGCAGTAGAACAATACACAATTTTTTTCTAGCAGGTAGGTACTTATCGCTCCGAACGCTAATCGTCGACTGACTAGTGTCAAGGCTTGATCATCGCTTTTATAGTCCTAGCCTCAATCTCGAACATTCTCAAAAATACTCGAGTCGGCGTCTTTGATAAATAAAAAGCCGATATAAAAATAGAAATTCAAAAAATGTGGTGTAAGCAATCTCGACTTTACGTTTTGAAGTTAGAGCCGAAAGTCGCTTGTTCACAATTATAGCGTCTAATTTCAAAGGCGGCTTTTATCAAAGGGATTGCGCGGTCACAAGTAGGTATCGGCGGTGGCGGCATAGTAAAATTGTTCGTGAATCGTGATACGCCGCGACAGAACGGTCGACCAGAGAGAGGTGTTTTGATTTTTTTTTCTAACTTCTTGCGGAACCCCGACAGGGGTATCGCGGAACCCTAGGGTTCCGCGGAACACACTTAGAGTATGGCTGACTTAACGTATACTTAAACTTAGGTTTACTTTGAGATCTTGTTCAGTCTTCATTTGCTTCAACCACATCATCTTCTCCTGGCACCAACCCATCGTAAAAGCTATGATATTTTTGCGGAATTATCTGTCGTTCACATAAATATTTCAGATCCTGTAATTTACTTTTAGGTACCGCAAATTTCTCCAAATAAGCTTTGGGTAGGCTATTCTCACATCTTTCCTCTGTACCTTTTCAACGACGGAGTTGGCGAGGTGTATACAAGACGATACAATCATACTCATGGCTACAAAAATCAGTTGTCGAATTTGTGACCAGAACATTTTTTCTCCTTTCATGTTTTTCACCCAATTTGGACCACATAAAAATTTCTTGAAATCTATAAATTCATCCGTTTGCATTTCTACTACTCGATAGGGGTTGCCGTCTTGCTTGCACCATCGTATCACATTATACCAGTCATCAGGCGTGTATATCATTTTGTTTTTGGCGAATCTTTCGATTAGGGTGTGGACGGAATCCCCCTCATTTTGGGTATGCCCACGCTCCAAAAATACGTGTGTTATGGTCACGTTTAAATCTTTTGCTGCTTGTAAGTAAGCTAAAAATACGATACGGTTTCTATTCTGGCCACCACAATTATCGCTCAAAAAATAGAAAGTTTTTGTTCCTGTTTCACTGTGTTCTTTTATATAGACACAGGTTGCCACTTCTGTATCACCTTTTTTGCAACTGTCTCATCCCAGACATAACAAGTGCCCTTTTTCTGACCCAGACTATAAAATGTTAGATAATGCACGGAAAGTTTTCTTTTGTAATATAGGATGCTAGCTTGACCGTGGGGCATTCCATGAATTTTTTGAAAATCATAGGTTGTCGAAAGTGTTTCAGTAAGATTTGAGTCGGACAATTTCTTGAATTTAAGTTTTAATTCACGAGCAATTTCTTTATTTCTAATATGATCTCTGTACGCTTTATGTTCAGTGTCTGAAATTGGCTTCGGTAAATTTTTATGAACATGGCATATATCGCATTGATCTTTACGTGGAATATGAAAGCCTAAATTGAAATGTTTATTTACGATATCCTGATATTGGCGTAAAGTTCGAGCAGGGTTTCTATAGTTTGAGCCAGATGTAGCTAACCATTCAATGTAAAGATTGAACATACGGCTGTACGACAATGACCCATCTAAGTATAGTTTGGAGGTACGACTCCGAACATAATGCGATTCAACTGGCTGGAAGCTTTTAACGTGTTCCCATACACTTTTTATCATATCCTCGTCTATTATTTTTTTGCGAGCCCCTCTCTAGCATCTGGTAGTATAGCACCATTACCAGCCTCGGACTTTTTTAGAGCTGTTTCTAGCACACCAGCACCAATTCCTAATGTGTTCAAAAACATAACCTTGCATACGTACGTACTGGATTAATAGACTCACCAAGAGGCAAGCTATAAGTTATCTTGTTTTGTCTTCTTGACTCTTCTTCTGTTGTGCGACTGCGTTTAGGTATTTTTTTACAAAATTTTGATATAAAATCCCACTGTCTTACATTATTACCAAGTCTCCAAAAATTTTCAAATATTTTTGTTCGGATGTGATCATCAAATTTGCTAGGGCACTTAAATTGACATTTGTGACACAAAGGATTCAATTTTCTAGCTGGTCTCTTAGTACCATCTCTACTCACGTAACTTTTTCCGGTATTTCTGTTCTTCTTCCTTTTAACGTCTTTCCACTCCTTCTTGTTAACTGGTCGACCTTTTCCTTTAAATTTCTCCGTTACGTCATCATCACAATCATGTTCCTGATATTGTTTGAGTGGATGTTACTGATGATGTTTCAGGTGTCAACAGAGTAAAATTAGCTGAAGTATCTGTATGGGAGGGCAATGATGGAACAGAATTAATAAAATCTTCTAATTCTGGTACATTCGAGATGTTTGAAGCTGGGCCATTGTTTGTCAAAAGAGAAGGTGAAGGTGCAACCATGTCTTTAAATGCTGAATTGCATGAATTTGGACCATTAAATGGAAGCACTGGATCATCATAGCCTGTTAACGTAGAACTTTGAATATGATCTTCTTGACTTTGTAATGAGAGGTTTTGATGTTGGTCTTCATTCAACGAAGTCTCCATCTCAGGAAGATCATCGTTATTTATGAAAGGGTTATGACTTGTTACTGCACTACAACTATTTTCGATCTGGTCCGCGTTGCCATAGGCTTGGGTCCTGCGTCAAAATAAATTTATTCAAATTAGTCCATCAGATAAATTCTATTTTTATATTACTCACATATAATTGTAAAAGTAAATATTTCTGCATACATTGTATATTTGATTAGTTCATTTAAAATATATAAAATTCATTTAAAATAATAAAATTAATTAATTTTAAAAATTCATTTCAAAAATTAAAAATTCATTCATTTTAAATAGTTTTGACAGCTAAAACAGTTATATTTTTAATGTGGGCTATGATAAGACCCGGGCCATCTTCGGTCACACTACCTTAAATTGATAATTTTATGCACCGTTACAACGAAACCAACAAACTTGAACTTACCAAATTTTGATTGACGTTTGACAGTTAACGTTTGCTTTTTTTTCCGTTTCGTTTATACGTGTTTCAAAAAGTTGCCAGAGACAAAAAAATCTTGACCAGCAAAAGAATCAGGTGCGCCAACTTATTTTAACAAACAGTAATTAAAAAGTAAAAAAAAATATGTTAAAATCTATTTAAAAACATATTGCTTCTGTTCGACAAAAGAAACAGTGGTGCATCTTATTCTTAATTATAATGTAGGTAGTTTTATAATTTAGGTTAGGTTAAATTAGACTAATCTTATAAAAAACACAATGCAAATCCTTAAGAAAACCAAAATATTAAACGTTAAATCTTACTTTTTATCTTTATTGAATTACGGCAAATAATAATAATTAATCACAGATAAGTATAGGTAAATCTTATAGCCTGACTTACCTCGCTTCATCCTGGTCGGTCATAGCAGCAGCTAATATTTTTTTTGAGCGATAAAATTGAAACCGCCGACTCATTATTATTACTTAGCAAGCTTACGAAATAGTGAACACCGGCAAAAAATTGCGACATAACCTTCCGTGTTTAGCGCTGGCGCAATACTAGTACGAACTGAGCGCCGGAGTCGAGACGTTGCCGCCCCCGCGCAGTCCTTCCCCCTCTTGCTAGGTTTGTATTGGTCGGGAGGTGGGTGGACACGTATTTTCATTTCCCAGTAAGGCACATTGACCATTATAAAACCTAGTATGTACATGCACTTACTAGATTTCGAAATGGTTTATGTTACTTACTGGTTTTTTAAAATGGTCAAATTGGGGTTGTGGTGTAGTTACTAGGTTTGGAGTCCCTTGCCTTTTAGGCTTCTAGTTGTTTTATCGCAATTTCTGTCTTTGTATTCGGTAGGTACCTTAATATTATGCAGCTTTATGATAAAAAACGAAAATCTGAAAACATGTCCCTTACTAGGTTCTTAAATGGTTCAGCCGATCTTCGGTCACACTACCTTAAATTGATAATTTTATGCACCGTTACAACGAAACCAACAAACTTGAACTTACCAAATTTGATTGACGTTTGACAGTTAACGTTTGCTTTTTTTTCCGTTTCGTTTATACGTGTTTCAAAAAGTTGCCAGAGACAAAAAAATCTTGACCAGCAACCGGTTTTGGGTGCATTTTTTCCTATTGAATGGTTTGATGAAAATATCCATCACTATGCAACGAAAAGCCAGCAAACCTATCATCGCCTGCTCTTCCATTCTTGAATCGATGGCTGATGTTATTTTTTCGACATAGACATAAACTAATTCTAAAAAGTCATTACGAGTCAAACCAAAGAACACGCTGTCTAACTTCTGTCAGTATTCGCATATCTCTTGTTTTTGATCACGAGTGGAAACATAAAGTATTCTGTGAGTGGAAATAAATGTTGGAGTAACCTAACTTTATTATCAAACTACCAGATTTTAAATGTCTGTACAAGTTACCATAAGGTATACCACATTTTTCGCGCGTCGCGTTGGGTTTCTGCGTCGAGTAGGGTGTTCTTTAAGTGATTCGGAGTTATGAATAAGGATAACAGTTCTCTGTATAGATCTGTCATTTTTATGGGCTTCGATAATAACCGGATTTTCGCTTTGAAAATATACATTGACGCGGGTAAATTTTGCCAGCATCCAACATAAAAAATAAAAATATCCCTTGATGATGTGATCATTCAAAAGAATGTGAATGGCTTCCAGCCATTTATCGTCAAAGTATAAGTACAAGTATAATTTTTCAGCCGTAGCTGAGTAATCACCAGACGTTCCAGGTTTTTTATCATCATAATATTTAACTAGAACACACATTGTTTTCACACTGGCAACATTGGTACTTTCGTCTACCATTATAGAGAACTTCGCGTTATAAATCTTCTACTAAACATTCGCCTTTAGAAGCCCCGATAGCGTTATTTATTACTGCTTATAATTTAGTGTGTTTAAGTTTGATATTACTTGCGATTTTAGAATCTGGAAAAGCTTTTGGAATGAACGAGATGATCTGTCACTACGTGCGATATTTTATGTTCTGCCATAAAAGCCGATAATTTCAATTCTGTAATTTTCCGCTGATCAGCATCACTTGCATGTTGCTGACTTTTTAAAATATTATCAATGGTACGCACATGCATGGGCCAGGAAGACGGAGTTTATGTTTAGCACCTTCAATGTGTCTTTTAATAGCACCCAGATCGGCAATCAAAAAAGAATCGCAAACAGTGCAAATGTATTTATAAGCAGACTTTTTATCACGCTTTAACCACTTACGGTAGTTTTGTATTTGGAGCCATTGGGCCTCCCCTGCTCCGTATCACTCTCTGAGCAACATTTTGCTCGGGTATTCGCTTCCAACAGAGTTTGAGTGCGTTTATGAGTTCTTGTTGACTATTGACATGACTACAGGTCGCTTTAAGACTTCTTTTCAATTAATCCCACAGATGTTCAATCGGATTGTGATCGAGGCTCATCGCTGGCCATGGTAACACCGAAATATTGGCATCAGAGAGTGCCCTCTGAGTGACATGAGCCGTATGTGCACGGGCATTGTCTTGCATTAAGACAAAATTATCGCCCACTCTTTGTGAAATGGGATGTCATGAGGTCGGATCACTTGTTCCACGTAACTGGCAGCAGTTACAGTCCCTTCGTTTAAGATTACCAGCTCTGTCTTGCCTAGTAAGCTTATTCCACCCCACACCACCACACTTGGGCCGCCAAAACGGTCTGTGCATGCATGGCCCAATGAAACGTTCCGTGCATGCATGGCTCAATGAAACGTTCTCCTTGTCTTGTCCATACAAGTACCCTTCTGTCATCGCTGAAAAATTGACCATACACTCGTCGGAAAAGAGTACTGTCCTCCAATCGTCCATGGTCCAGTCCAAATGCTCACGTGCGTACCTCAAACGTGCTGCCCGATGAGCCCTTGTCAATTTGAGACTGATGACACTCATTCTGGAACGTTGTCCGTCCTCATATAGTCGATTCCGAATGATTTAATCAGAAACGCCTGTGCCAGTGGATTGCCTTAGCCGGGTTTGTAAGGTCCAGGCGGTCTCAGTACGTTCCCGGCGCGCAGTTATAAAATGGTTGCTTATTACGTAACGGTGTATCTAGTTTTTTTAGATGCTAAGTTCACCACGACCGTTTCTATCTCCTTTATGAACATTCTCATCTGCGCCGTCGTCATTTTCTTTAGACTCACTTTTTTCATTTTCATCATCTTCTAATGCATAAGCATCAGAATCTAGTGATGGTGACAAAGCTATGCTTACTTCATCAGAAGTAATTTCTATGTCATTTTTTCCTCGCTTTTGGTCTGACATATCCTTTAAAAAAATATGAAATGTCTCCTGGTAACGACCTGGACTATAATAACAAATCGATTAGCACCTCGTCCATCTAAATTAGTTCTGTAGTTTTGCCGTTACGGTAGAATACAAATACATACATGCATACTTACAGCTAAAATCATAACCCTTCCTTTTGACTCGTGTCTTAGTCGGGTCAAAAATAATATATCATCTATAGCTTTATAAATCGTAGTCGTAGTTAAGACTTGAACCCTCACGGGGACACAAGATTCCGGGATTATGTCGCCTCCAAATAAAAGGACTAAGTCTCCCCATATACTCGTATAGTGAGGTTATAAAACATGCGGTACTTACTCAATTAAACTAATTTATTGCAATTTTTATTTTCCGCAAATAGGCCTAAATTAAGCTCTTTTACACGTATTTTTTAAAAATTCTACCACTGACAGTTGTAAAAAAAAAATGTTTGTTACCTCAGAACTCCGCCATTCATGTACAGATTTGGAAAATTATTTTCTCAATTTGAAGAGTATACATCCAGATTGGTCCTATTTTTTTCAAAATTCAAATGATGGGATTCATGAGGAATTGAGGGAACTCCTTAAATATTATAGGAATACATATAGCGATTTTAGTATATTCAACAACAAGCATTTGCATTCAGAAAGTAGCATTTGCTGAGGCAAATAAAATCTTACTATTTGAGCATATCTCTTTCGGTTTAAATACCTTTCCTCATACTCTGATGGCCCAACAATAGCAATGTGTGTTCCATCAATGTAGGTTAGTACATAGTAGAAATTGAAACAAGATAAGTACAAAGGAGAATGAGCAAAATAGTATGGAGCCTGGGCGATCCGCGGCCAAACTTGTTTTTGTTGTTTTTTATGTAGTTTGGTTCTATAATTACTGTGTAGAAGTTTTATTGCCGCGACGCACTGATATAACGAATAAAATACTTTTTTGTTTTTGAGCACTTTTAATAGTTTAACAACATATTCTGTCTTATGTTCGGAGCTTAAATGATATAAAGTAAAGCAACAAATCTAGATAGTACTATTTGACATTGATGACATTATTAATAATCGAACAATCATAGATAAATAGATAGATACTCTTTATTGCACACCATACAAGTAAAATACACATGATTTTTACAGAAAGATGTACAATTTAGGCGGTCTTATCGCTAATAGCGATCTCTTCTAGACAACCTTTAGGTAGAGGACAACCATTAAAGAAAGGGGAAGGTGTTGCAGAGTTCTTAAAATTCTTACCTGATACAAATAGGATTGCATAAATTTATGGCATAGACGTATACATACAGTAATAAATAAATAAAACTAAAATAAAATAAATATATAACAATAATTATCATAGTATTACGTGTGATAATATGTGATACAAAAGACTATGTATTACATTTCTATTGGTCATGCAGCATGACTCATGCTCTATGATAACACTTAAATCTGCTGCTGGTAATCTTATCTCTTCAGTTTGGTTTCTTGCCCAGCCTAAGTACCATACTACGCACACAACATGTGCGCAACATCCTATTATGCGCCTTCCACTCGGACATGAACAATAATAATGAGTGATAGCTTCTCTTGCGTTTCTTTGTCGATCAATTACAATATAGGATAATAAATCCTGGACCTTACATGTCTAGATTGTATTCGAACACGTAACAAGTAAACGTCTTGCTCTTCTACAGGGTTACAGGGAAAGTCGAACAGAATATTGAAGGACGTTATTATTCAGGTCATTTCTGATCGAATTGATCCTATAATATGGTATCCGAAACCTAACCGTTATGGAGATATTGAATTTTAAGGATATTTTTTATAATCTTTTTTCTTTTGGCTTTTCTATCATTTTTTTTGCGATTAGAGCTACTAGGGTTTTTTCCGGTTTTTTTATGTTTCCAGTTAGAAGACATGTCAATTAATAAAAATGATCAACAAAAACTGAACCTATTACTAACAGCTTCATAAAACGGCTCGACAACGGTTGAAATTAAATAATTTTCACTAATTGTTTTAACTTTGAAGTCCTTTTTTTATAAAAAAAAAATGGTACTTATCCTGCAAGTAATTTTAAAAACTTCTACGTTTTTTTAGCTATTCAAAAAGGTATAACACTTGCTATTAAATAGGCCAAATATTGACAAAATAACAGTTAAGGTAGCAGAGGGTACATTTTTAGTTAGAGGTAAAAATTGCTAAAATGGTAAATCTGCTGCATATCATTTCTAGAGACATCCCTTGACGCCAAGTAATGAAAACATCCCATAATTATGTGAATGCCCATGAGTTTCATGATTTCAACTCGAGTTGTCTTCAATTCCGTACCATGTTTTCTCATGTAGTAATTATTCGTACAAACACTCACGTATTAAAAAAAGTCATCATCAAAATACTCTTTAAGGGCTCAAATAGGTCTTATAGGGAGTGGAGACTAATTATGAGGTTTGTCTGCAAAAGAAGTCTCTTTCCAAATTTGACGGCGCACACTGGTTCAATATTCTAAAAAAGTGGACTTTAAGGGTCAATGTTTATCTTTCAGCTTGCAATTTTTTTCACATATTCCTCTTTTGATTCTAAATCACTTTTACTGATTCCATTTTTTCTTAAAAACTTGCCAATTTTGAGAAAAAAATTGTTGAATATTTTTTTGTATGGAGAAAAAGTTATTAACGTTTGTAGCTCCGAAATGCGTGCATAAATCAAAATGTCACCTAGTAGGCATTAAAGCCCATATTATTATCTAACATAAATTTCTCTTTATTTTTTTTCTGTAACCTTGCAACCTTCGGAGTTAAAGTCGCTTAAACATCGGTTGTAAAAAAAATATTTTATTCTGACTCTTTTGCAGATAATATACAAAAAACCTTTGAATATCGTTAGGATCGGATTAACCTTAATTTATTTAGTACATTGTAGCACCCAATAACCATTGAAAACAGTGTTTCACATACTAATAATAAAAAAATTAAAACAATATTTCGGTTGCAAAATATCGTTCTTTCATTAACAATATGATAAAAAGTCACTTCTAAAGTCAACTATGGTCGTAAATTAGTTTGCGGCTTTGCGCACGTTTGTAGTTTGCAGGTGCGCGCGCACTTTGTTTGGGTTACCTGGAATTGTTATCAGTTAAAATGAACCGCCTATTGTTCAAAAGGGTCATTTATGATTTGCAGCTGTTTAAAATTTAACTTCCATTATAAATTACATACGAACAAAATATTTCGAATGATTTCTTTTTTATTACTTTGACTTGAAATAGAAAGTGGTACTCTTGACGAGTCTAGCAAAACATTGAATTTAAAAGTATGTGTATGTGTTTTTTAGTGCAGATTTTTTATTTTATTACTTTGAAAAAGTTAAAGGATCTGCGCTAGCGTCAATTTCCAAGTTGATGTAGAATTCATCTTCGTCCTCAGCAGTTTCCTGTTCGTCGCTTTCTATTTCTTGCAGTAGATGGATGACTTCGGGGAAAAAATCATTTTTGTTTTTTTATATTTTGGCTTTAGATGTGAAATAAATGGATCGGAACTCACTAAAAAGTAGTGAATGATGTCTTTATTTGTATTTTTTCGACATATTTTACGAGAATGTCTTTCTCTAATGTGTCTAAAATCTTTGTTTCTAGCTTCAGATGCCTCTTCTGACAACATGCCCACAGGAATAAAAGAAAAATGTTGACATATATCTGCACCATGAAATAGTAATTTATGTATGCTTGATGGCATATAATACCTCGGGTATAAAGAAATGTACAGTTGAGCAGTGTCTTTACAGTATTCTCTGAACTTCTCTATATTAATATTTTTGCCTGAAGTAGGTTGCAAAATTACTGCAAATCTTTTTATAAGATTTTCATCCACTTTGGTTATTTGTGCCGACTTTTTATATTCCCGGAAAAATCTTCTGACAGTATTGCCATCATTGGTCGTGCCGAACCCTTGTTTTACTATATCTACTAAAAGACCTATCTGTTCAAACATTTCTTTTTGAGTTAGAGCTTTCTTTTTTTGCTTAAGCACCTTGTGCTCCCCTCGAGCAGCCCACTGCTTAAAATCTAAATTATAAGAAATATGCAGAATGCATTCTAAGCATTGAATCCACATATGTAGCGAAGACAAGCCGAACTTATACATATCTGCAGTCGCTGGCTTTTTTAAAAATATTTCCCAATTATTAATTTCTTTTGGAGTTGCAAGGCAAATGTTACAGGTAGCATTAGATCGTTGTTTCTGACATGACTTTTGCAACTTTTCCATCAATCATCGTAATGTGAAGCTCATGAAAAAATTATAGATCACCTATTTTTGTTGGTATTAGGTTTGAAATTTCTTCATTAATTGCATCTGTTTGTGCATTTATGATTTCTTCAGTCTCTTTTATGAATTCAAACATCACAGGTCTACAATGAGAAGTCGATGATGGGCGAGGATTTTCCGATACAATAGTATCACCACACATAAGCCGTAATGGGACTAAACTTGTCATAAAAACTGATGAATCAGAGAAAGTTTCGCCAGCACTGTGTTTTTGTTTGAAATTGCTATGTGATGAAGATCCATCGCAACCCCACTTGCATATTAGTTTTAAAATAGACAAGTTGAAATCAACCCCAGTGACTTTGAGAATTTTCTCAGTGGTCAAATCTAAAAGCGCTTGAAGTTTCACCTTAGCACCAGTTTCTGTAACGATTATATCATCAGGATTGGGAGGATAACATGATTTCTTGGCTTTTAAAATATTGTGATACGAGTAAGAAGGTAATTTAGAAATATCTTTCTCGCTAAAGATATTTTTTACTATTTGATACTGCCATTTTGACAAGGAAATTGCCCAAATTGTTTGGATGAATGTACTGACCTAAAGATTTTTGTGTCATGATAAAAATGGTTTTATATGCTTTAGTAATTTATGTTTTTCACACCTGCGAAGTGATATCGATTTATGTTTCCGGAGTTCAGAGAAATTAAATAAAAAATAATTGTTTGTAGGTTATAGGAAATGAACTCTATTCCAACTTACATAAGGTTGACTTTTTATGGGAGACCCGCATTTTCTCAAATGCAATCGCGCGCAAATTGATCACGACATGAACTTAAGCGCGCTGCATATGCGCACTTGTAAAGACTATACTTCTAATAAAGTACTCAGTCGAACTGGCGCGGGAATCGAACCCATGTCCTCTAGATAGGTAGATAATGTACCTAATCAACTTTCCTACACCGCTACTATCACAAGGAACTTAGGCACAGAGGATATTAATAAATAAAAAACAACATGATTTTTATTAGCACTTTTATTGTTAATCAATAAGAATATAATCTAGAAATGGAGCCGGTGCACTGACATTATTATAACGTGCCCAGCTTAAGTACCAAAGTACACACATTACGTGAGCACAACAACCCACAGTTCTTTTCCCAACGAGACAAGAGCAATAATAACCATTTATAGCGTTAAGTGTATCTCTTACATTTTCATTTTTACTTACTAATATATATGTGTAATATACCTTGCTGGATACATGTCTTGATTTTATTCTTCCACGGACAAGATAATTATTAACTCCTAATATTAAGGGCAAGTCTTCTTCAATATCTTCAGACACTTCTATTTGGTATGTACCATTTTGCCTGATGTGCTCACCATAATATGATTTGGCTTGTTTAAATTGATAGGAGCCTAATGCAAATCGCTTCAAACTTGGGATGTCTAGTTTTGGAAAATCATTTAGATGTGGTATGTTACCACATATTGTTGTAAAAATAGCTCTTCTTCTATTAATATTTTGTTCGATTACAAAATCGGCCAAATTATTTGGTACGTTAATTCTACTTTTAGCTATACTAACATATTCAAGATCTTCAGGGTGATCTTCAATTGTTAGGTGAAACTTATTTAGCAGTGCACAGGCAATTTTAAAATCCTCCATTACATGTCTCATAGCACGATTGAAGAACTCTTGCCTTAGGAGTTTAAAATCTCGTTTAATACGTCCGTTCACTACTTCCACTACCCAGCGACACATTGTGACACATCTGGTTTTATTGCTCTGTAACGTAGTTAACTGATGTTCTCCTTCCATCAAGGATTCGGGCATATATGCCTTGAAACCTAATGCCTCTAACGATGGAATAGCATCTCTGAACCCTCTATCCAAAATAAATACATCATTGTTTCTAAAGAAATTCCTTAGTTCAGGTTGTTCATTAAATGCATCGATTAATATAGACGAATCATTTTTCGTAGCTTTGTAGGGTCCTAAACATTCTAATATAGTACCGTCGCAACAAACAATTAAAAAAGGTTTTAAAAGATTTGTAAACTTGTGCAAACTATAGGTATCGTTTTGGAATCTTTTCTTTATTTATTTACATAGGTGCCATCACAAATGACAATAGCTGGTTTTTCATCTAATGATAAATCTGAATTACCAAATAATGTTTCTGGTTTTGTTCTATTTTTACTAGCCACTTCCTGTTTTGTCCTGCATGATAAACCTAAATGCAGTGGTAAAAACTGTTCATTGAGGCAATCACGAGCTGCATTCATGTATCTTTCTAAGGTACTTCGAGGCAGACTAAAAAATTGGGACAGTCGTTGGTTACTATCTCCCGTTCTAAGTTTGGCTAAATATATGCTAAGAGCCAAAGATGCCGATGGTACCCGATTCTGTAAACATGGAATCAGTGACAATAATTCTTGTAACTGTTCTACTGTAAATCCTAACCAAAAATGACACATTTTAGGATCAATGTTATTAAAGTTGGTAAAGTCAAGCTTCCTCTCAATCGCTCTCTCTAATATTGCCATCATGTTGTCCATTTGATGACCAGTAAAGTCATTGTATGATGCAATTAAGTTATCCCACAAGTGACCGTTTGCATGAAAATTACAAATACGAGCAGACAACGGAATGTATATTTTGTAATGAAGCAATAATAATTCCTTCACTACAGATGGCACTAACAAACGTTCCGCATTTTCACATCCAGAATATATGCAATGGTTTGGAGTAGCAGCCACACGTTTATATACATTGGAATTAATTTTAGATATGGTTGGCCTAGCTGGCTGCGGCATCTCACGTATTTCTGGCAGTGGAGGAGGTATAGGCATGTTGTCTTCTATTTCCATTTGCTCTTGAGGAAGTATCTCTGGGACAGCTGGATTTTCCAGTCTCTCAGAGTCGTGTAGCTGTTGCCGTTGAATTGTTCTAGTTGCAGCCATCCAACATGCTCGACAAACCTTTTTCAAACGGTTTATCTGAAAGAGTATTTTTTATTATACCATCTTTCATTAAAAATAAATTACAAGAAAAATATATTAGTGGTATTGAACTATTGTAGTTTTATGACAGTTACCTGATGTAGTGGCACCCATTCCAATATGAGCGTTCTTTGTGGACTGTTAAATGGCACATTATGAGTCCTGGATCTTAATATAGAAATTCCACAACCATAACAGACCCTTTCATGTCCTACTGCAGGTAAAACAGGTTCTTGGCTCTCATCTGCATTTTGCAATAGGATGTAACAAGGGTCACAAACGATGTCGTCATTGGACACCTGAAAAAGGTCAGAATAAATAATTATTTATCAATGGCGTGTTATTGTCTCACGTTACTTTATATTATTATTCGCGGCTCAGTCACGAGCATTTACTATGCGCAATCGCCGCATGTAGTTCTAAGTGCAAGTATATAGGTTATGTTTGTGCACAAACAAATGGTACTAAAAATAAGATATCTTACCGGTGTAGGTGTAATCCAAGCACGTAGAGTAACTGTGATGCTCTCAGGAATCTCCCCTATGTTGTGTCTGCCCATAAATGGCGCTAACAACAAGGAACAATTAAGACACCGTCTACGAGCAGTAGCCATGGTGAAAATCAGCACTACTACCGAAAGTCACAAACACATATAGTCAATAAAAAGTCCTGTCTTGTACACAACACAAAAATGCGAAAAATATTCACTGATATTGTAGTTTTTAACGGAGGAACTAATGCTCAACTCGACGCGTAAAATGATAGGTACAAGTAAACAAACATCAAAAATACCGGATGTCATGTCAATGTCATTGAGAGATGCGAGTGATGTGACATGAACCAACTGTTAATCGATTTTGTGATTATGATTGTTCAATTCATTATTTTCTTATTTTATGTGTTTGCTATTTAGAATGAAAATCATACACTATAATATTTCCTCAACGATTGAAAAAAAAATTTTTTTTTCATAGTTAATGTAATAATCGCGAAAAATCTATGGCAACTGCATTTGCATTTTTTAAAAATCATAATCGGATTATAGGATATCTCAATACCCAATTACATACTTCCCTAGCTAAATGGCGGAAATGTTATATAATAAGAAAGTTCCTTTTTAAATTGAAAAAATAACCCCGAAAGGAATTTTAACAAGAAATGCCGAAATGGTGTGAAATAATTTTATATATTTTTTGCTATGAAAATTACTCTGACACCCAAACTTTACTAAGAGTACTGGTCATTGGCATTCTCCTAATGCAATAACAAATGCCAATGTTTCAGTTTCTGACAAGCATTTTTCTGGTCGAGTATTAAACAAAAAATCATGGGTTTTCTGAGTTTTGTTCACATCTGTCGAAAGACAATGAATAATTTTAGCAAGCTGTTTATTGCCTTTATCTTTTAATTTAGTAACTAACGCAAATATTATTTCTTCTTCATCATCAAGCAACGATCTAGAACGCCTTTTTTTGTTTGTTTGTCACATCAGCAAAATTCTTTTTTGACCTTGGCTTTGGTGTATTTGTACTAATATCACAATGAGATGGACCAACTTCCATCATTTGAATAGACAAATTTGGTTCATTTTCTGTGTCCTCTATAGTTTCTCGCCAAATATTAGCTTCAAATTGATTGATGAACAAGAAGGCCAACAAATATTGGAGTTCAACCAAGACATATTTTGCTGGGAAATTTTTTTGGCTATAATATGTGCTTTTACCCATCTTTTTTGAAAATTAGATACAAATCGTTTAGTAAAATTTTTAATAATTTTAATGTCTGCATCATAAACTTCCGATGGCAAATGACTCGACAGCAAATTAAATAAGAAATAAAAAATTTTATATCTGTACTATCGAGGTCTCTCGCGCCTCACCACTTTGTAGAGAGATTCCTGTGCAAGCGCTACGCGCCGGCAGGACGTAACCTGCCCTGATTGGTTACGCATTTTACTACGTTTTACTACGACCAATTAGAGACAAATAGCTGTTTACTAACAAACATGTTTCTGTAACCGCCCTTGGGGTCAGTCTGCTTTTTGCATTCGCGAACTGTCGACATCTCTCCTATTTTTTTTTTGTAGTGTTTAACGATCCCTACGACCTCTGCCTTCTTATCGGACTGATTGATTTCGTTGTGTGTTGACCCCTGCTAGTATTTGGACTGTTTGATTGCTTTATTATTGACCTCTGCGCGATTAAGGACTATGGCGTCTCGAAATCTTTCAATTGAAGAAAGAGGGAGAATAGTTGCTCTACATGAGCTTGGCAGAAATATTACGCAAATTTCGCAGGAACTTGGATTTTCGGTAAGTTTTAATAACTTTTAAAATAATAATAATGATTAAAAACTATTTATCATTTTAACAAATAGGTTGTATTTCTATAGTTATTATTTATAACTTAGCGGTCACTCAATATCATAATCGTCATCATCAGCCTCTAGAAGTCCACTGCTGTCAGACTGGGCCTCCTCTATAGAACGCAACAGCGATCGGCTTTAGGCAGTTTGCATCCAGCGGCTGCCCGTAACCTTGACCAGGTCGTCAGTCCACCGCGTGGGAGGCCTGTCCACGCTGCGTCACTCAATATAGATAATATTTAATCGTGAAGATACTGGCTATTACCCGTAAATTCTTTTAATATTTTATTATTTAGTGTCTTAAAAAATGAGTTACACGCTTTATAGTTTCGCCGCATTGTTTGATGTTCTTAAAGTTTATTATCTTTTATTTATGACCGTTATCAGTAGAAGTAGGTAGGATAAACCGCTGCAACTAACGATTTCTAAGAATAATTGCAACAACGCAGTGTTTAACGAAGAAATGTAATTTTTGTTACATCATTTATATTGCAGATTACAAGTTTTAGTCTAAGCCATGACTACAAAAAACTCGAGAGTAAAACTTCCAGTATTCTAGCCTATTCAGTTTCGGTGACAGTTTAAAAAAAATAGAGATAACGAAAATATTATACTAAATTAATTCCTATTTAAAGTTAATATCAAACTGACTAGACCAATTATTATGAAGCCTCCAAACCTCCGCATTATTGAGTAGGAAAACAATAAAAACCTATTTATATTTAAAAAATATATATTTTATAACTCAAATAATCTTGCAAGTTAATCTTTATGCGCAGAACTTTCCTTGATGCCTTCTATCACTAATTCTTTTTCATAGAGCCAATCACTGAACTTGCAAAATAATGGATTATTTAAGTTAAATACCTATAGGATTACATTGCAAGGTTGTGTATTTTTTTAAATAAGGTCTAGGGAACAACTTAAATAACAATCTTATTGTAATTAATTTTAATCTTCGTAATTTTCGATTAAAATTCATCATCATTTCAGCCATTAGAAGTCCACTGCTGAACATAGGCCTTCCTCAGTAACTTTCAGATTATCCGGTTGGAAGCGTTATTAATAAACTTTACTTTAAATATACTTAGAAATTTTCGCCATAAAAAACGCGAGGTGCGCGGTTATTTGTCAGAGATCACATGCATGATAGGAATAATACGACCTCCGTAGCTAAATAGCCAACATTTATTTAAGTAATAAAATGAAGAAAATAATGTGTGTTCTTTACGTAGATCAATTAATTTTCAAAACCTTAGTCGCTTCTGAAAATTAGGCACTACCTTGCAATGTAACCCTAAATGTTGTCATATAGAATTGCTTCTTTAAAACACTGCAACGAAAAGATGTTTTTAAAATATGGGTAACATTAAATGATTTAATTAACTCTAGTAACTTTGTAATAGCTTAAGTTTCAGTTAAACCTGTAACCTAACGACCTGCGCAAATCTAACGAGGCTCGGCGAAACACTGAGATAATAACAATATAAACTAAGCCCTAACTTATCTAATATACTGTTGAAAATGGCTTGCCAAAGCTAAACTATAGCGAACGGCGACACAATCTGACGCGGGCTGCCGTTTTCAACCGTATGATAATATACATTACGGTTTATTTTTAAACTATTATTATCTCAGTCTTTTCGCTGCGCCTAGCCAGGTTTTCTCTGGCCCTAATACATCTACATGGTTTTGTAGTAGCAGGTTATTTAAACGTACATTTTTATTTCGCAGAGAAACACTGTCCGTCTTTGGGTTCGCCGTTATGAAGAGGAGGGACAATTGGTCGATCGACCACGGCGGCCACATCCGTATCTAATAGACCAAAGACAATCTCAAGAAATGGTTAGAAGATACGCAGTAGAGCCGTTTACGCCTACACGGGTATTCGCTCAGCAATTTGACTGCAGTTTAAGGACCGTAAGGAGGGCACTTCATCGCGCTGGGATGCACCACAGAAAACCCGCAACAAAAATAATATTAACAGAACAAAATAAGGCAGCGAGAGTCCAGTTCGCTCGAGAGTATAGGGATTTCGATTTTTCTCGTGCCATATTTGCCGATGAAAAAAGTTTTAAATCAAACCAAATTGGTCGTCGGCATTTATGGCGCATGGACAACACTCGTTATGAGCCGCGTAACGTGAACCCAAACAATAACTCGGGTAGAATCTGCGTGAATATGTGGGGATGGATGAGTGCCGCTAGACCCGGGGAACTAATTGAAATTTCTGGGAGGGCCACTGGGCAGTCCTATCTCGAGCTTCTCCAGGAGTCGATGGTTCCTACTGTGCGCGTGGTATATCCGGAGACAGAAGTGCCGGAGTTTATATTTATGCAGGACAACTGCCCCATTCATACCGCGCGTGTGGTGCAGAGCTGGCTTCAGGCACAGCCTGATATTCGAACAGTGCGTTGGCCCTCGCGATCTCCAGATCTAAACCCCATAGAAAATCTCTGGGGATTGATGGTCCAGCGGTGGGACACATTAAATGAAAGGTCCAGGACAAATTTAATTGCGCATTGCGAACGAATTTGGAATTCACTAAGAGGCTCAGACTTGTGCGAAATTCTTGTGTGCTCAATGCGGGCGCGATGTGATGCAGTCATAGCCGCCAATGGGGCATCAACTAAATATTAAAACATTTGATTAATTAATTTATTTTGGCGGCGCGCACAAATGATTTTAGTTTAGCCTAATGATATACTGGTAGAAAATGCCACATCGCATTAAGTCAACTTTTTGTATGTTTTTTTAAATCTGGGCAACAAAGTGTAAGCATATTTTGTGTATGGCAATGTAGTTATTGATGGGTGACTTTAAAATACAACACCACAACTTTTTATTTTTTATTATTAGCTTAACATTGTTTTGATTTAGGAATTTACTAATATTCCTTCATATTTTATTGGAATCTGATGTTGTTTGTTGATTCAATGCAAATAAGCTTATTTTTTTTTTTACCTACTTAGAGATATACTTAATATGTAGCAAAGCATAGCATAGTATTATAATTTAGTTACTGCACCTTTGTTACTAATGCTAAATCGATATAAGTTTATTTTTTGTGTAATTAGTGCTCCCTCATTAAATTGAAACCTTCGTGACATGAAAAATTGATAGTTTATCGTTCCTATAGATGTTAAGAAAAAAATAAATAGTAGCTATAATTGCAATCGGACCTTCTAGTGTCCCATTCAATGACTTATAGATATTACATAAAAAAAATTAACCTGATCGGTAGAACTGTTCTCAGGTAATACATTTAAGTGTATGATCTAACAAACTTTATTTAATTTGTATAGTATTCATAGATGTTAAGATATTTATACTCAATAAACAATATCTATAAAACTGAAAATGTTACGTTATTCAACACCCATAACTTTAATTAACCATCAACTAGTAATCCGTACTCCTTACGAATATTACAAATGCGAAAGTGAGTTTGTTTGTTTCGCTTTGTCACCACAACTACTCATTAAAATGAGATTTGCACAAACATTGTTAGGAGAATAGAAAAGGACATATGCTACACTTTTTATCGCACGGTTCCCGTGGAATTTGCAATAGCAATTTTATAGTAATACAAATTTCACGCGGGCGAACCCGCGGTCGAACGCTAGTTATTCATATTTTACACAAAGCTCTGTTTATATTTGGTGTCGCGAATCCAAGTGCTAAGCGCTTCGTATTTACTGAAATGCGACGTTGCCAAACCGAATCGTATCACAAGATAAGCGAATACTCAAGCGATACTCAACCTAAAACGCTTCCTATAGAGCTTAAACTTCTCAATGCTTCACTCGGTTGTTTGTTGGTCTGCTGCGTCCATTGAATCCGAAACATTAATGAACGGAGGGCGTGGCTTAAAGTGAGCGGCAACGCGGTGTAAGCAAACGATTTTAGCTCTAAGACTGGTAAGGCGCCTGTGTCCTCGATAGTACATCTTGCAAAATCCAAATTGGTTACAAACTGAGCCAGTTTTCAACTCAACCTATCGCAACAAGTAAATGATAATAGAATGGTTAAGTAAAAATTCAGCGCAAAAATAAAGAAACGACAAAGATGAGAAAACAAAACAATAACAAAAGAACAAGCAACAAAAACAAAAAAAACAACAAAATTCAAATAACAACACGAAATAACAAAAACGAAAACTCGGAAGCTAGCGTAGTCGCAGATAAGTAAGCACGTCGACACACGAACACACTCTGTCTGAGACTGACTTGTGATTGTAATCGTTGTCATCACTGCACTAACATATTGGGTGGATACAGTTTAAAACAAGCACATTTATCATGCACAAAATATGTTTGATCCGTTGCAAGTCATAAGTGACCCTTTTAAACAATAGGCGGTTCATTTTAACTGATAACAATTCCAGGTAACCCAAACAAAGTGCGCGCGCACCTGCAAACTACAAAGGTGCGCAAAGCCGCAAGCCAATTTACGACCATAGTTGGCTTTAGAAGTGACTTTTTATCACATTGTTAATGAAAGAACGATATTTTGCAACCGGAATATTGTTTTAATTTTTTTATTATTAGTATGTGAAACACTGTTTTCAATGGTTATTGGGTGCTACAATGTACTAAATAAATTAAGGTAAATCCGATCCTAACGATATTCAAAGGTTTTTTTGTATATTATCTGCAAGTCTAAATAAAAAAAAAATTTACAACCGATGTTTAAGCGACTAGTTTTTTGTATATTATCTGCAAGAGTAAATAAAATATATTTTTTTACAACCGATGTTTAAGCGACTTTAACTCCCAAGGTTGCAAGGTTACAGAAAAAAGTTAGAGAATAATATAGGCTTTAATGCCTACTAGGTGGCATTTTGATTCATGTACGCATTTCGGAGCTACAAACGTTAATAACTTTTTCTCCATATAAAAAAATATTCAAATTTTTTTTTCTCAAATTGGCAAGTTTTTAAGAAAAATTGGAATCAGTAAAAGTGATTTAGAATCAAAAGAATAATATGTGAAAAAAATTGCAAGCTGAAATATAAACATTGACCCTTAAAGTCCACTTTTTTGGAATATTGAACCAGTGTGCGGCGTGGTGGAGACGATTGTCTTTGAATACTTGAAAAATGAAAATGAAAATGTTTATTTCTTTAGAAAACACATATGTACAATATTAACATTCATATTTGAGGTTACCTAGTAAGTAAATGCATATACTTATGGCAGGTAATCACGCTACTTCATTACAATTGCATTCTGGGTACTTAAATAGGGTTATGGACAAAATTTTGAAAATGTTTTACAATGAAAAGTACACATTTGAATTTACTTAAGAAAAGTATTTTTTCGTAAATTACATTAAATAAGGACAGCTTCAGACAGGAAATAAAATTACAAAAATTGATAGCAAATCAGAAAGAAACAATGAATAACAAAGTTTAATTAACTAATGTTTTATATGTATTTTATAACGATTACTGGCAGAAATGCCATTGTGACATGCGACGTTTTGCAATTATACAACCATACACAGACAAGGGAAAAACATACAATGATAATTTACAGACATTAGCCAGCCACAGAAAGGCCCCCTCAATCGACATTGATCTACATATATCAAACTTAAAGTTGAAAATCGGTTGAATGAGCCTTGACTTTTCGGACAGGCTGCTGCAAATAAACAGCAGACAATTTATTTTAAATCTTTTATTTTTTTATATTATTAGAGAAGCATCTCCGTATCATAATAATTTAGTAGCTGAAGCCAAGTAGATAGCACTTTCTTAGTGTTTTAAACTTAATGGATAAATTTCAATATTTTTGTTCATCACATTATATAAATGAGCTGATATAGCTTTGTACTGCCTTTTTGCTGATTTAGTTTTAAGTTTTTTGTGTACATACAACCTTCCTGTTTTTTCTTTTGTGCAGTTTTGATATATCGATGGGTAAGCTCTTATGCAAGTTCATAACTGTTCGCAACACATACAACTTTCTCACTGATAATACTTGATACTACTGATACTTGAAGTAGAAGGTCCCACCTCTTCTTGTACGGCTGGTGTATTAACTGGGTGGAGTCTAGATTTTCTGCGAGTTGATGTACCTCTTGTAGCCGGAGATGCACGTGATGGATCACGTGGCGTGATAACATCCTCACTACAAATAGCTGTTCGGCTCACCTGGCAAGATGTGTTGAAGAAGATATTTTAACAGTTTTCTCCGTAATTGGAGTAGATACAGGAGAGGCAGGTGGGAGTGATGGTGACTCTTCGTGTTGCTCGAGTGAAAGACCTGCTTGCATCGACTCTTCTGATAGCAATTTGTCAAACATTGATGGGTCAAATTCATCTTTAAGATCTTGAAAATCGTCGATATCAGATGTATTTCCATCGCCCATGGATTCTAGTACAGCCTCTATACCATTACTGCAAAGATTTCGGCCTAAAAATAATAATTTAAACCACATGAAATTCAAAATCCCTAACTATAATAAAAATAATATTTATGCGCCAAACACCGACAGCACACAAGCGTGCATCATTAACTTTGGAACGCTATATGAGAAACTCTGACTAATATTTTTTGACGCTATATGAGAAACTGTGACTAATATTTTTTGACCAAATGTACTACTTAACCCATTAACCGCCGCAGTCACGTATACGTGACAGCAGGATTTAAAGGCACTAGCGCCGAAGTCATGCATACATGACTGAAGTTTTATCGTTATTTACTTATATAATTTGACACTCAATGAGAATGATTATAATAAAAAATCCAAGACTATGAACATTTGTTTCATTTCAATAACTTCGGACCTCATTACATCTGTTATATCTGTTGTATCAAAAAATAATAACACGATAATTACACGTCGCAGAAAGTAATATTTTCTAAGGACCCCAGCGCCACTGTCATAAATGAATGACCATAGTGTTGTAGTAAAATCTAACCAACATTTTGATGGATTGGCAATATTTATGTTAATAATGTGAAATATTGTTTTAATTCATGCAGATTTCAACCCAGAATGATAAATATATCACTATAAATTACCCTAACTAACTATTTAAGCTCTAACGCCGTATTGATTTTAAATAAACGACGATAAAAAACCGCAAATATTTGAAAATTTGCACATCACTAGCAGTACGGTATAGATAACGTTTTCATATAATACGCCAGCGCCGGAGTCAGGAATACGTGACCGCTTATGACGTCATAGATGGACGGAAGTTTGGCATAGTGGCATAGTTTGGCATAATTTATAAGTGGGTAGTTGGTAACTATTTTCTATATTCGACGATTTAGACGTCATTTGCTTATTCACTTACGCTATACTCACTTGCTTTTATTTGCGTATTGCGTTTTTTGTGCGAATCATGTCAGATGCCGAAGAATTAATAAAAATTTTGGAAGGCTTTGAAAATGAAATTGAAGTGTTTGAATCCGACAGAGAATTGGAGTTGGATGAAACAGTGGTACATTAGATAAAAACTTCACTATTCTTGGTTAAAAACGATGCAGAATGTGTATGGTGTGTTTTGATTTTTATTAAGACAAGAAAAACCAGTAGTTAATGTCTTTTATTATTTTTATTTCTCTGGTACCAGACGACGAATCAGCATGGAGGTGGTCAAAGGAAGGTACTGCCCCAACTGTAGAACCGTTTGATGACTTCACCGCCGGGTTCACTCAAGAGATGACGAGATGCTCGAGTGAACTTGAATTCTTCGGACATTTTGCTGATGAAGAATTAATGTGCGAAATCGCGCGGTGTACGAATAGGTACTACCAGTACTACATTAGACGAGTGGATTTAAGAGAACATTCCAGAACTCCCGAGTGGAGTGATTTTGGCGCTAATCATATACAGAGTGTAACGAAAAGGTGAAATAAAACTTTAAGGGGTTATTCTACCAAGGGGTAGTAGAGGTACCTCCGGCTCCACGCAGGCACATCCAGCAGCAGTTCGGGAAGGTCATTTTGGAGAAACTCTAAATACGTTTCCGTATTAAGTCTCTCCAGAAACACGGGCCCCAGCAACGTTCCGTTTATCACTCCTGCCCACACGTTCACACTGAAGCGATACTGGAAATTGTCCGGACGAGTCACACGCGGGTTGTACTCGCACCAATAATGTGCATTGTGCACATTAAAAAGTCCTTGGCGCGTAAAAGTGCACTCGTCGGTCCAAAGCACATTGTAGGTCCGGTTGCGTAGAAGCCAGCGGCAGAACTCGACCCTCGGCGCGTAGTCCTGCGGCAGCAACTCTTGGACCCGAGTAAAATGATACGGGTAAAGGCCTTCGTCGCGCAAGAGCCGCCACACGTAGTAATCGCTCACGGCAAACACACGAGCAGCGTCCGCGATGCTCGCCAAGGGGTACTCATGAAAGAACTCCATGACTTCTTCTTCAAGCCGGACCGGGTGTCGATGCTGACGCACGAGGTCGAGGCGTGGCTGGAAGCTGCCACCCTCTCGAAAGCGCTGCACAGCTCCAAGTATTGTGCGTGTGTGTATTATGGTGCAACCGCTCGGCGTACAGCTGGCGCGCCCGCAACAAAACTTCTCCCGCTTCTTCGTAGCACAATGCCATATTCAGGTATTCCTGAGCGTTATAGCGATACGCCATCGTAAAAAAATCCGCACGTACGCGCGCGAAAAACTCGGTAAATTGTTTTTGTCGGACTAAACGAACGAATGTTGTAATTGCCCTTTTTGTAATTCGGAGTCAGGCACTTCAAAAGCCAATTCCAAGTTTCTAAGCTCGGCGTTGCGTTTTCTATACATTTATAAGAGCTTCTTCTAAACGTGCATGCTCTAAAAAGTTTTCGTACAGTCCTAAGTCTGCCATTGTCCCAAAAACTTACAATCTTTACCGTTTAAACACTAAATACACAACAACAACGATTAAAACTGAAAATATGAACTCAAAATGTTGGTCAACTAGTAATATCTAAATGTTTTAGGCTCTTTTATGATTCTTCAAAAAACTTGTCATTTTAAGATTTGCTAAATGAAACATAATATGAATGAAATATGAAACATGCGGCCGTTTTAGACCCGCTTATGAAGAATACCATAGTTGGCCACAAGTCTTCCACGAGTAGCGATAAGATATCTTCATGATGTCAGTTAATGCCTCGCCATAGTCGACTAATCAATGATTCTGGTAAAAAGGCACCATCAAAGTGATCTGATGACGAAGGCGGAAGGTAAGCACCGGAACTCTGTGATAAAACAATGTATATTAACCGTGTTTGGACTTATTTGAATCGTCATGAGAAGCAATTTAGATATTACATCACAAATCGCCTTTTAGAGTGGAAAAAAACATTAAAAACAGACATTTAAAAAAAAAAAAAATTACCGACTTCAAAAACACTATCATCATCATCATCATTTCAGCCATTGGAAGTCCACTACTGAACATAAGCCTCCCCCAATCACCTATCAAGGCGGGGGGGGGGGGGGGGGGGATTGCCAATACTCGTCACGCTTGGTAGGCGGGTTGGCAAGCGCAGTTTTTTATAAGATTTCGCACGCAGACGCTGCTGCCCGTCTTGTGCTACAGGAATTAGTCGCCTCTTACGATACGCCATACACACACACATACCTAACAGTTATTTTTGGAGTCGGTCCAGCCGTGGAGTGTGTGAATGTTTTTGTTTGCACTGACTTCAAAAATAATTAATGATTAAACGAACTTACCTGTATGTGAAGTTCTATCATAATTATGCGAAGTGCATCGTCCGAATAGATTCTGCAAATAATTATTAATTATTATAACAAATATGTAGTTGCACGCAAGTGACTCGACTCAATTCACTGAATATTTTAGAGATTTAAATTAAAATAAAATATTTTTTCCTTTTTGTCGTATGGTATCATTTCCTTACTGGTCACCCCGTCGTCGAGGCAACGTCATATGTTTAGAGGCACACACACACTGCTAAAGACTGTTGTTGGCATTTCGGTGGCATACCTTGGGATCCTAAGGGAGGGAGGGTTATAAATCTATTCGGACGATGCACTTCGCATAATTATGATAGAACTTCACATACAGGTAAGTTCGTTTAATCGTTAATTATGCTTGTGCATCGTCCGAATAGATTCTGCAAATAATTATTAATTATTATAACAAATATGTAGATTTTTAGAGCTGCCTAAGAAATGCCAATAAGCACCAGATAATTTTTACTCATAAATTGTATTATTACAAACAAGATTGTAAAAGTTAATACAATTGAAGTTAACGAGTAATAAACATAACAATTACTACATTAAGTCAATCTTATTTTGAGAAATACTCGATACTATTGAAGATAGGTGGCAGGATTCATTTAACTCTGTAACTCTTAATTTAAAAACAACATAACGATTTTAACATGATTGTAATATTAAATTTTAATCATTTTTTAATTCAACAGTGGCTATTGACGTTTCATTATTAACGTCAGTAACCATAGGATTATAATATCTACCAAAGGCAGAAGAACTGCCGCTCCAGCCAGCAGCTTTACAAGTTATAAGTATTTATAAGTTTTAGAGGAGGCGGTATGGCGCGCACTGTGAGCAGTGAAGATTGAGGTATCAATACCACTGTCCTTCAAAGTGTTTTTAATCCAGCGGCTCAAGGATTGACATGCTACATGATTATGTGGCTTTTTGTAACCAATAAAAAAGATTGTATCCTTACGGGTAGCATTCGCTATCTCACAATAAGAAAGTACAGTTTTAGAAGGGCATTATCTCTGGCTTTTCAAGGAATGGTAAGACAAGTACCGGCAGTTTGACACCGACTTTAGAAGTTTTTATGAGGTCTGATATTTTTATTGTTATTTATAATGACAGAACTTCAATGTTCATGATCTTCGCAAGTGTTTAAACACTATGAGCAGTTGCTAGGGCAACTAACGTGACACAATTTTCGTAAGTGGCAGACTTCCATTTGGAAATTGGATGGATAATAAATTTAAGATTAAGAAAGTATCCCACGTGATATTATATTTCGACTGCGGAGATCGTAGTCCAAATACGCCTTTTAAAAATCTTGAAATCCTTTGAAAATCTTGAAATCTTTTGACATATATATGTGGGCCTAATAGCCCCAAGGCTAATGCGATTAATAATCAATACCATAAGTTTAGAGTGCCGTATTGAATTCCATTGTTATATGATTTGGTAAAGAACTGATAGACAGTGGAAACGGGCGCCTCATACATATTAACAAAATTTTGTTTGGAATACTAAAACAATTTCTAGAGCGCAACATCATATTGTTTAAATGAATTATTTGCGAGGGATGCACTCATGATGTCTATTGCGGACGGTGTAATTCTATGGCGCAGTAGCGCACGATACTCCGGCCACCGGGGTAAAATTCCCGTGAATGTTCGGATTTCTGAAATTAGATGCAACAACACTTTCATTAGGTCTGAGAACTGTGATCTTTGAGACAAGAAGTCTTAATAATATTGGATACCACGATTGTGTCGGCCATTTAGGTACAACAATGACACCTTGGCTCTTGACAGACATAATTTTCCATATATATTTTTTTTTAATATGATGCCAGGATACATTCGTCTAGGATTTGGCATTAATAGGAGTGGCCAATATGTATATTTGCAGTTGGTCGTATCTTTCAGTGATAGACTGACAAGTTGTTTCCTGCAATTTCCACTCTGTATCAGGGTGTACGCGGTGAGTCTCAGTATCTGCTATTGTATTATCCGAAAATTTTGTATATGAGGCAAAAATAAATAGGTAACGGCTCTCGCAGCACTGCCAGATGTCTTTTGTAATTTTTGTAAGGTGTGGAAACTGAGTCCCACCCATTATGGTTAATATATGCAACAGCTGTGGAATTGGCTATTATGCATTTAAGTATCTGGCAGTAGTGGCAGACCTTTAGTGGATATTTTGACCGAAATATGCTGCGAGCCACTCCAAGTAGTTGATATGCTTTTTAAACGCATGTTTAAAAAGGAGCAAAAATTTTTGTGATGAGCACGAGCACCCGCACCCAAGTCATGGATGTTCATAAAAGCATTTAAATATTTTTATAAGTCATTTAGTCGCTATACCTAGTACAAGGTTTGCTTAGTTTATGGCCAGATAATTGATGTGATTGTGAAAACAATTTATTATTGTTATATATTTATTAAACTCATTTTGCGACCATTTCCCGTTTGGCCGTTTTATTTTTACAACCAGTGCCACTTCCAGTGGTGGAGGCATTGGTGAAAATGTCTACCTAATTATCGTTAGTTTTTACGATTCGAACAGAAGTTTCAATAGCTTAGGACCACCATTTGAAATCAGCTTGTAGTGAGTCTGGCAAATAGATACATTATTCTAATTTACAACGCTCAAACTCTTTTGTATGTGACATACCGTGCTCGATAGCCGGATAAGCCGAGGCCAAAGTCTCACGAATGGTAAAAAGATTCTGATATAATATGTTATGTTTCATTGTTCTATCCAGTTATATATATTTAACGTGTTTATATTGTTCGCTCGCGCGTTGAAATTTGTAATTTTAATATTGTTTAATTTATGTTCTCATGTAAGTGAAATGTATTTTTTTTTGTTTCTTATGAGAATAAATCATCTTTAAACCTATATATACTTAACATGATTTCAATTGATAACTTAACTAGTAAGTTTTTTGGATCTACGATTAGGCCAAAAAACTTGCGTAACTTTGACGGTGATAAGTTACTTTTCCCTTGGTTTATGATGAAGCCTATACTTTCAAGAAGTTTTGTGGTGATGTTAATATTATCTAAATATTTTTTATAAAACTGGTCAATCAAATGTTAGTCATCGAAATAAATTGAGGATAAATATCCAAATGTTCTAAGTAATTTAGCAATGGGCTTCAACATTTCTGTAAAATATATGGTGCCGTATTCAAACCGAACGGCAAGACTCGCAAGGTACGCCTTCCCGCATAAACCTCAAATACTTTCTAGAAGCCTCGGGAATCTTAAGTAAAAGGTAAGCGTTCATTAAATTTAAGGTAAGTATTTGTCTTAAAAACATCCTTAGAACAAGCTTAGTTTCTGTGCGAGAATCTTCTAACTTGAAAAGATTTTTATTTGTAAAATTGAGATTTTTTAGATTCAATATAAGACGCATTTTATCGTTCGATTTAGGGTGCATGTAAATACTGGATAAAAACTGCCCTTCGCAAGGAGTACATTCAGAAACAGCCCCTGTTTTAAGTAGCTGTTAAAATGCTTGTTGAAAATGGAATCTCTCTGAGTCTGAATGCTTGACAACTTTTGCTGACGGGACTAAAAACCTGAGCTTATAATCGTCGATCCAGTATAATATGTAATAAGTGACCATTGATAATAACATTTGGATAGCTGCGATGTCTTTAACGAGTTGACGTGCGTCTGATTGCGAGTATATTGCTGCTGTATAGCCCGGCGCCATTGTCGGTGGGCAAATGTTCTCCAGGTTGCGATGACGGTTTCGCATCGTTGCAAAATACAAGGTTTCGGTTTTGGTACAGTTTTTGTCTTTGCAGATATTAGCGTCTCGGCTAAATTCTCACCAGAGAGGGTTTGTCAGTCTAAGTGCAAAAAGGGTGATCTCTAAGCTCCTGTTTAATAGAGATGGCAGCAAAATTTTGTCTTGTGACGGACTCTCGAGTGTTGAACATCGCACAAAATGCGAGAAATGTCCATTAGTTGCTTCAGGGTTTATCAAAGGTGCACCAATTCGTCGTACAAGTGTCAAAAGACTGATGTTGGGTGAAGAGATTCACAACTCAGGCTATGCGCAAATTAAACCCTTTAAGGCATTTGCTATTCGGGTCAGTCCCAAAAACTGCCTTGATGTCGCACTATTTGAGCCGCGAGACAGTCCCAAAAACTGCTCTGAATGGCTATTTTGTGTAGGCGCGGGTCAGTCCCATAAACTGCCCTGATGCCGTACTATTTCGGCCGCGACACAGTCCCATAAACTGCTCTGAGTGGCCATTTTGTGTAAGCGCGGGTCAGTCCCATAAACTGCCCTGATGTCGTACTATTTTAGCCGCGACACAGTCCCAAAAACTGCTCTGAATGGCTATTTTGTGTAGGCGCGGGTCATAAACTGCCCTGATGCCGTACTATTTGGGCCGCGACACAGTCCCAAAAACTGCTCTGAATGGCCATTTTGTGTAAGCGCGGGTCAGTCCCATAAACTGCCCTGATGTCGTACTATTTGAGCCGCAACGCAGTCCCAAAAATTGCTCTGAATAGCCATTTTGTGTAAGCGCGGGTCAGTCCTATAAACTGCCCTGATGTCGTACTATTTGAGCCACGACACAGACCCAAAAACTGCTCTGAATGGCCGTTTTGTGTGTAAGTGTACAACTAATGCTGACTACCCGTCAGCATTAGTTGTAATAAAGTAAGTAATGCTTGATTTCATTGAACCGACTCGTTTTGCATAAAAAAGCTAGGACGCTATTGGAAACTAGGTTAGGTGTTTAAGTACATACCTGATCGGTTGGTAACAAACTTTTGAGATGATGAATAATGGGAGTTACCATTACTGCTTTTCCGGTTTCGATATTGAGCACGTATCAGCTTGCGTTCCGAGTTTTCAATTTTTTAGTTGATAGGCTCAAATTCGCCTGAGCGACATTATTTAAGCATGGTTTAATGAAAAAAGTCGAAGAAAAACAATATTTGATGCTAAAATACGAATTAAAAACGTGTTGAGTGGATAAGCACTAAAACGTGAATGACGTTGCCTCGACGACGGGGTGACCAGCAAGGAAATGATACCATACGAAAAAATGGAAAAAATATTTTATTTTAATTTAAATCTTAAAATATTCAGTGAATTGAGTGGAGTCACTTGCGTGTAACTACATATTTGTTATAATAATTAATAATTATGTGCAGAATCTATTCGGACGTTGCACAAGCATAATTGTTTAGTATGATTGTTTAATAGTTATTTTTAGCTTTTTAGTGTTTTTGAAGTCGGTTATTTTTTTAATTAAATAGCAGCGTTTTACCTTACAATAAAACGCTTATTAAATACTTACCTTATTTGAAGCTTACTAGTTTGAGATAGGCCCTTTCCGTTTTCCGCCCATGTTTGCCTCTCTTTCTAATCCGCTACATCTATCTCGCTCGCACATCCCTACCACTCCCACCAGGTACCTCGAGTCATCTGAGCTCGGAGGTGTTCGCCATTGTGTCGAAAACACCAGGCAGAAATTAAATGTAAGCTTCAAATAAGGTAAGTATTTAATAAGCGTTTTATTGTAAGGTAAAACGCTGCTATTAAATAATTGACCGTTATTTGAAGCTTACTAGTTTGAGACGTGTTTGTTATCGCCTGGTGGAGTGGACGCCAATGTGAAGAATTTAGTTCCTACATGTGTAAATCGATTAACATCTCTGTATAGTATACCTTAGCAGATTATACCTAAATGTTGAAATCCCTCATGTCAAAATATAGGAATATAAGGATGTTGATTCTGATTATGGATAATTTGAAAATAAACCTAACTAGATAAATTACGAATTTATGCAGGTATATATTAAATGTGTAAATATGGGATGTGCGAGTAGCATATTATTTCTTCTTAAGATAACCTGGTACGGTGTATTTAAAGAAAAGCATAAGTAGGTAATAAGGGTTGTATAAAAAGGTAAATTACCAATAAGACATCTTTATAGGAAACAAAAAAGTATATTTAAAAAACCAAACAATAGTTGCACAATATTGTACAATGCAGAAACGAAAATATTTGGGTACTTCCATTAAAACATAAAGGAACATATTACAGATAGCAAAACATTAAATTACCAAGCAACAACCTTGTCAATAGGCTGATCAAATAATGTTATGGCAATAGACGATATATATATATATATAAATATATATATATATAGTATATATATATATATATATATAGTATATATATATATATATATATATATATATTATTGATTTCTTAGAATGCTAATAGGTACGTTTAGGCACTTATCAATTGATTGGGTTGAATAACCTTGTAATGCTATTGCCCACAGAAGCTGGCATAACTTCTCGTTTATAAAATCGCGAAAAGGTGTTACTAGAACGCCAATTACCTCTTGCTAAAATTTCATCTAAAGGATAGTTATTATCCCAATTCTTTGAGGCTACTGCAGAACGTAAACTGCCAGCCGAAGAAAAAATGCCAGCTTCTGACAGGACAGACTTGACCCACCCAGCAATTACTGTGCGTGACGCGGCCTTGTTCTGCCCTCTTATATTCACAAACAAATTAGTACATTTGGCTAATTTGCGCCTAGAATCTAAAATCGAAATGGTCTGCCTTATCCAGTAAACCGGGTCCAAATTTTTATTATCGGTGGAAAATAATTTCCACCCAGACTGCCTATACGTAGCATTATCCGTTTTCGACCCAAAGATAGGCCATAAAACAATAGAATCATTAGAGTCAGTAAAGTGGTCTGGATCTACGGCTAATAGCGTCAAGTCATGCACTCGCCTTCCCGAACACAAGAGCAAGAGTGTTGCTGTGTGACTACAGGTAGCAAAAACGTTTTTCTCGTTAACGTTTCTATGCTGTAAGAAGGATGACAAACTATCTATATCCCAAATGGGAGGTTTACGAGCTACAGGCTTTTTTATGGCAATAGATTTTAATACATTTTTAACTAGTATATGGGAACTTAATAGTCCAGCGTTTTCAACATTAGATAAAGTGGCAACTACCGATTTATATAGTAAAACTGTGTTGTACGATAATTTGTGCACTAAGTGCAAGTCTGCGAGAAATCTAGCGACTATTGAGCCGGTAGGACGACATGGATCAACGTTATGCTTTTGGGACCAATGAAGCCACCTGTTCCAAGCTACTTTGTACACCTTGCGGGTAGATGGCCGCCATGCAGATCGTAACAACTCTAGCTGAGCCTCATTCCATCCCATTAAACTCCCTGACCACCCCCAACTCTCCATATCTCCAGTGTCATTTCTTGAACACGAGGTGGAGGGTGGCCCGTCGCTAGATCGACCAGATTGCGGTTCAGATTGTGGATCGTGTAAGGAGCTGCTGTCGCTCGAGTTTTCAGATCTGCGCGCCAGAATACGCGATCCCATCTGGGGACTACTACCAGGTAAACTCCGGTCGCACTGTTGAGGTGGTAGAGCACTTTGGGAATTAGATAAGGTGGAGGAAACACCCATGCCAGTGGGTAGTCCCACACTTGGGAGAAAGCATTGTGGTATAGTGCTTGATGGTCGTTCAGGTCTAACGACACATAGTTGTGAACTACATGCGCTCTTTCTGATGCGAAGAGGTCGATCATGGGCGTTCCAAACTTCCTGAAAACCTTCTCTGTACATGCTGGCAGCAGGTGCCATTCTGGTGGTAGGTTGTGGCGCGACAGGTGGTCCGCGTGGCAGTTGTATTTGCCGGGCATGTAAAAGGGAGTCAGATGAATCTGATATTTGTACAGAAGCTCGAAAATTTGGGTCGTTATGTCCAGCAAAGGGAGAGACCTGGTTCCGCCCTCGTTTCTCAGGTAAGCCACAGCCGTGCGATTGTCGCACTGTACTAGTACCGTGGATTGATGCATGTGATTGCCATGAATCTGGAGAACCTTCAAGACAGTTATCATCTCCTTGGCGTTGCAATGGAGGCTCTTTTCGTGATCTTCCCAAGCTCCGGACATCGATTTGCCGTCTAGCTGTGCACCCCAGGCTACATCGGACGCATCCGTGGTGAGAAAATGAGTTGGTGGAGCGAAGTGGATCGGCGAGCACAGGTGACAACTTTGCTGCCACCATACCAGCTCCTCGTGTGCCTTTTTCGGGAGACGAAATTCTTTTGTTGGGGGCGCATCGAGCAGAGAGTTTAGAAATAAAAGAAGATTTCGAAAGTGTAGCCTGCCGTGGGGTATCACGAAACTCGCAAAATTCATAAGACCAACCAGACTCTGAAGTTCTTTTAGACAGGTCCTGTCTCGCCAGGCCATTGACGTTATTTTGTCCATCAGTCGGACAATTTTCTCGTCTGGTAATGACTTCTTGTTTGTCCATGGATCCCAATGAATCCCTAGAAAAATTAAAGTCTTCTGCGGAATCGTTAGCGACTTTTGGTGATTGATTTGCCAACCTAGATCTTGTAACTGATCTAACAAAATTTGGACATGCTTCTGCAGAATAAGTCGGTCCTGGTGCACAAGCAGAAAATCGTCGAGATAAACGATTATCCGCAGGCCTTGTTCCCTTAGTGTGCGAGCCACCCAATTGGTCAACGAGGCAAAGACTCTCGGAGCTGTACTGAGGCCAAAGGGAAGACAAGTCATTTGGAGTAGTTCTCCGTCGTAAATCAGGCGTAAAAACCGCCTGTGACTTTGAGATATAGGCAGGTTGAAGTAGGCCTGCGAGAGGTCCACTTTGCAGAGCCAATCGTCTTGTTGCAAAAATTCTGGCACTCTGAATACATTTATAAGCTTGAACGGTTCGGTTATGACATATTCGTTCAGTGCTCTTAGATTGAAAATGGGCCGGTTCGAGCCGTCGCTTTTGGGCACAAGAAACATTTTTGACAGAAAACTGGGAGACCGCGGGGCCACTTCCAAGACCTCCTGCTCCTTCATTTGCGTGACTATTGCAGACATTGATTCGGATTTTTTCGTCTGAAAAATATTTATCATTGCCCGATTGAGATTGATTAGAGGGGGCTTTAGTCGAAAGGGTATCCGATACCCTTTTATTATTTTTAATATAAACCTTGGAGCTCCCATTTTTTCCCAGCGCGGAAAGAATTCCGTTAACCGGCCCGCGTTGAATGTTTTCGAGTCAGTATTTACGCTTTTTGCTGGTATTATTTTCCGAAGCATTTCCTGGGCGTTTTCGGTTTCCTTTACCTTGGTCCGAGGGTCTGTTGCCCTGACGACCACCTCGGGAACGAAAAGTTCCTCTAGAATTGTGGACCGTGCGACGGTCCGAATTGTTTTTAACGTAACCCTGCGAGGGTCGGTTATTGTGATTGCAACCCTGCGAGGGCTGATAGTTTTGCTGTCGAGGATGATGTGCCAGATGGGCGCAACATCCATGGATAGGACCCTGCGAGGGACCAGGATAAACAGCCGACCCCTGCGGGGGGTGGCGCGAAGGCTTGTAAGATCCTGTTTGCGAAACAGGTCCGCTATTTGACTTCAAGGGCAAAAAGGCTTTTTTGACCCCTCCTGCTTTCTCCAATGCCTTGGTGAAATCCTCTTGACTAAACAGATGTCTGTTAGAAGGCGGCACTTTTCTCAAGGCGGATTTGACAAGAGGGTCACGCACCATATTGGTAATACCATCACGGCGCATTTGTATCACTTCGGCTCGGTGGCCGCAAACCATTTGCAATAAATCAGACGATACTTTGGAGTAAACACCTTTAGAAAACAAATTTAATAATTTCTCGTGCATACATTCAACGTTTAACTCATTCTGGTCATGGGCCCAAATAAGCAACTCTCGCAAGCTGCTTTGGAGTGCATCCCTTTGCTTTAATACGCATAAAGTTAAGGCAGCATACGCTTTGTCTGAGTAAGTGAGGTGTCGCAATGTGTCATAGGCTTTGACCTCTTCGTTGACCTCTAGATCAACGAAACCAGGTGTAAAGTTGTAAGATTTCTGAACCTCGGCGTATCGCACCTCACACCACTCGGCTTTATCAAAGTATTGAATATCCTGTAGGGTTTTTAGGATATTTTCTGGTGCCTTAGGCACTGCAGGTTCTTTAAGTTTTGTTTCTATACCAAAATCAAAGCTAAGCTGTGACCCACTCGCTCCATTATCGCGGCTCTCATCATTATACAAGATACCACTAACACTGTCATCGATTACGTTATCATCAAAATCAGGGCACTGACCAATAGAAGCACAATTGACGTTTACGCAATGACCGCTATGAGTATCAAGGTTGTCAGCAGAATTTTCATAATAAGTTATTTGTTTTTTCAAATCACTAACCTGTCGAGACAACTTATCTAATTGTTCGTCATTATGGCGGGCGCGCTTGCCTTTTTTGTTGTGATGCCGGTGTGAGCGCTTCCTCTTCTTGGGTCTGACGTCTGAAGAACTCGTGGAGGAGCTGCTGCTGGTACTCGAGCTGGTACTACTGGAAGAGCTCAGAGCTCGTGCCCGCCGTCGCCGAGTATTCGAGGCCGCGAGTGGCGGCTGTTTGTCCGTACAGTCTTCCTCAACCACTTGTTTTTCGGAAGTTGTATTAATTGGATCCATCCTAAACAAAAACTTGTTAGAATTTGCAGAAAAAATTCGCAACACCTAAAAATATTTTACAACTACCCTTATTCTAACGGATTTTAGACAAAGAAATCATAAGGAGAGGACTACACATTCTTTCGAATGCAAGTAAGTTTAAAACGAACGGTAAAACCGTTAAACAAGTAAAAATTTGTAAAAACTTACGTGTAGGTAGTAGATACACGACTTATCAGTTTCTTATTACTGATAAAATACTACTCTTTTAAATTTTATAAATCGTTAAATGAAGGTAGAAATTTCAGTATAAGTACGTTATTACGTACCACTATTTAAATAAGAATATTTTAACGGAAATTTCAAAAATTTTAGACGCTTCTTCGAAGTCGACTGTTCGCGGCGGAAAACAAGACGCCAATGGCGAACACCTCCGAGCTCAGATGACTCGAGGTACCTGGTGGGAGTGGTAGGGATGTGCGAGCGAGATAGATGTAGCGGATTAGAAAGAGAGGCAAACATGGGCGGAAAACGGAAAGGGCCTATCTCAAACTAGTAAGCTTCAAATAACGGTCAATTATTTAATAGTATGTTTACATTTCAAAATTAAAATGTACCTGTGTGAGTTAATTTCATATTTTTTATTCATGTACAGTGTAATAAAAAACCTTTTATCATTAAAATCATATTGAAATGCGATTTATGTTTAGGTAGTTCAGCAATAGACTGGTAATTTGTTAAAGGCGAATAAATTTTCCCATGAACTACCTACTTTATGTAATTTGAAATTGCAAGTTTCTCTATATATTATTACGATTATGACTGCACTTCTCTTAGGTCCAGAACACACGGTGCAACGCAACTGCAACGAAACCCTTTTGAAATTATTGATTTGAAACCAGTTTCAACCATTTTCCACACACGCTGCAACCACAATCATTTCGGTTTTCTTTGAGAACAGACGTCTGCAAAATGAGTTCTTCGAGTGACGAAGAAACTGTGGTTATGTATTTGTATCTTTGACAAAGAAGAAGGCGCAAAAGGAGAACTATGTGGATACATCCCTACATCGAGAAGAATATCAACTGTCGTATGTTTGTGGCTGCCAAAGAATTACAAGAAAGTGATAGAAAATTTTTGGATTGTTATCGTATGAGCAAAACTACATACATATCTTGAACATGTTGAAATAATGACACCTCAGTTGCAGAAACAGAATACTAATATGCGAGAATGTGTGAGTCCCCAAGAAAGGCTATTAATAACACTTATGTAAGTATTTTAAAAGATTTATTTTTACCAATTATTAAAAATTAAGTTTTACACTTAAAAATTAAATGAGCTTAGACATTTTAGGTATGTAAACAAAGCATTGATACAAAGTTTCCAAAATTCACATCTTGGTTCACAAGAGTGTATTCTGTAGAGGATGTACCGCTGAAATCCTGAGGATTAGGTGTTTGTACTGGTTGCATAGAGTTTGATGAATTTCCTATAGATATTCCGCTGAAGTCCAAGGGAATAGGTGTTTGTACTGGTTGCTCATATGGACTACCATGTTTTGTATACTGCGATATTGGAGAATATACTGTTTGATGGGACGTTTCATTACTTAACGTAATAAATTGACCCGTTGCTGCACTTTCAGGCGTAGTAGAAGATGGATTCAGTATGTCATCAATAAGGCTTAGTACACGTTTCTTGAACATTTTGAATTGTTGGAGATTCATTTCTCTTAACTCTAGTGCGAGACTATTAAAAAACGACATAACAGAGTCCATGGAAGTCTGAGAAACAGTCAAGTTATTAGATTTCTGTTTTAAATAATTAATAAAATGTTTAACAGTCTCGTGCAATGAATACTTCTTCCGTATTGGGTTGGAAGAATGTTGGGTTGGATTATCAATATTATCTTGTGTACTGGAAGGGGAAGGTTCTATATCACAGCGCTCAGTAGGTTGCTCGGGCTCGGTAGGCACGTTGTCTGGCAGATCGTTTGACATACCAGATGTATTTTCTAATGAAGTGGATGGCAAGTTCCCTGCCTCAGGTGGATTCATCGGTTTTACATATGGCGTTGAAAAATGCATATGATCAAGTAAATAGTACGGTTTTTTCCTTTTTCTTCCAGAACCACTTGGCAAAGGTTTCAGATGTCTCATATAAACAACACGTAAATTTCGCCATTTTTCTTTCCAAGCAGCACCTGTGAAAAAAATCTAGTAAAAAAATCTATGTTATCTGTTGTCTGCCACTGTTGTTTTTGTGTTTATTGGTTTTACCGATACGTTGCTTTATTTGCTTACAGGTATTTAGGAGGTACATCTAGTACATATGTGGCATTGGGCTTATACTTCGCTTGAGGAGAATCCACAATTGCAGCGATTGTGGCTGATACTACAAAAAATATATGGGATTCTTTAAAGAACAAAATTATGCCGGTTCCAGACCAAGATAAGTGGAAGCGAATTGCTGAACGGTACTATACTTTGTGGAATATGCCTAATTGTTTAGGCTCGATTGACGGAAAACATTTTAGAACAAAAAAAATTCCAAATACGGGATCTACTAATTTTAATTACAAAAATTATCATTCTGTAATTTTAATGGCATGTGCCGATGCTGATGGTCTGTTTACAATGATAGAAGTGGGATATGCAGGTAGAAATAGTGACGCAGGTATTTTCAGTTTTATCTATTGAGGAAGATGCACTAAATATTCCTGCACCAGGTCCTTTGCCAATGGATGAAAATAATTTCTCATTTCCATTTTACTTTGTTGGAGATGAAGCCTTTTCTTTGGAAAAATATTTAATGAGACCTTTTCCAGGAAGAACTGCCACCAACACTGGCACATTTTTAATTATAGATTATCCCGTGCTTGATGAATTGGAATTATGTGTTTTTTTTTAATTTAATATAGAAAAGTCACAATCATTTAAAATAGTATTCATTTATTTAAATAGATTTTTTTACAAACATATCGTACCTGTATTTCTTAATCCTAATTGCTCAATTAAGATAATCATATAATAATGATAATATAAAATTAAAAATGGTAAAATACCTATTAAATAACGCTTAAATGCAGAAACAAAATAAAATTATCGCAATATATATATATTTTTTTTGCTCATCAAGATTGACATCTTACACCATGTGAGCTTCAGGATTTGAAATAAGTTCATTAACCTTGAGAAGGTGTAAAGTATCTTACATTTTGTGCACATGGTTCTCTTATGCTCGTTATATAATCTGATCTGAAGTGTAAAGTAGTGTATTAAACACACCTTCGTTTGTAGCTATTCAAGAGCATTTCCGAGCATGGTGTAAGCGAAATTATTTATAGTCCTTATTGCAAGATTCTTGAGCATCTTCTAAAAGTTGTCCAATAGGTAATACTGCGAAATGGTTTATAATACTCTCTCCGTGAATTAAAATTTTGTGGACAGATGATGGCATGTAATACCAACTATATTTACTCACGTAAATTCTTGCAGTTTCCAGAGCATAATTACTAAATTTCTTTTCTTCATCTGTAAGCCCTTTAATTATTTTTGCATCATCTAATTGATTCATAACGAAATCCTTTTTCTCTGTATCAGCCAACCTTAATTTTCAACAGCTTTTGCTTCAGTTCCTTCTCCTATAGAACGCAATCCTTGAAGATATGCGCTTAGAATGTGCTCCAAGCCATATTCATTAATTAAAAAGGTGTTTTTCCTTTTTTTTTTGCTCGATTCTGAAGAGTCTCCATATGACACACATAGTCTACCTCGTTTACCAGAAGAAGTAGACGGTGTAGAGTCCGTTGACACGTTTTCTGATGTTGGTATAGTTAACGAATATTCAGAATCCAACCAATTGGTGTTCTTTCTTAAAAATGTATTCTTATTGCGTCCTGCTTCACTCCAGCGTTTATTAAACGAAGGGATGATATTCCTTTGAATATGACCAATAATAAAACATACATTGTCTTCCGAAACTTGTTTTCCCTCCAAATATGTCGAAAGTGCCGCAGTCGTTTTTCCGCCTTCTATATAAGACACTATTAACTCAGGTTTAGTACAGTTAAAAGCAGACATGTTGATTAATGAAATAGCCGTACTAGAGTACGTAGACGTAAAGACCACTGAAACGGTAATGGAGACATATTTTTTCACTGCCCTTTTTATATTGTTTCAGAACGTGGGAATTACGAGTATTTCAGATATCTATTTTCTCACGGAAAATGACATCGAAATGATAAAAACTTAAGAATATCAAATAATTTATTCATAAAACGTACTACAAACTATTGATAATAAAAGTAAACTACGAAACCGCATTTGATAGCGATTTCCGTTTCTAGACTAGTGTTAGATTTTTTCACATATCTTCGTAAACCGCAAAAAGCCGCAGCAAATTTTTTTATATGTTGTAGGTGAGTAACTAACCTATGAATTAATATTAAATTTAAAGCATCGGTAAATTCGACGAAATTGAGAAAAAAAAACCCATTTTTTCTTTAAATTGTTTTTTAATTATATATTCGTATTAAAACAATCAATTGTATTTATTTCAAATCTCGGATAGATGCGCTTTTCTAAAATATATAATACCTAATACCTTTCATTTCAAGTTTTTAAACTATTTCACGTTGAAAAACGAAAATGAAGAACTTAATATTTCCCAATTGCTTAAACGTTTAACTTTGCTACATGAAAAAAATTTTTTTACCAAATACAATATGAATTACGCTGCAGAATATTAAACTTCGACTTTTTATTAAATTATCCAATTTCAATCAGTAATAAAAATCAATTTTGATATGCTCTTGTTCTACCATATTCCACAGTGCGGCGCCGAGTCTTGCTGGGAGGACCATTCTTGGTTATTAAACATCGTGTTGTTAAGGGGATTCACTACCTTCTCAAGAATGGTATCTTGATACAATTGTGCCGATGTTTTGATACCTTTTTCACTCAGTCACTCCTTCATAGCTAATACCCCACCAAACCATCACTGAAGTCGGAGAGTGCCCACGTTGCACTCTGTCGACTAATTGGGAGGCTTCCTTAGAGCTTTGAGCATAAATTTGGTTAATTTGTTTGTTAAAATGTTGCTCAATTGTAAAAAATATCTCATCCGTAAACAAAATTTTTCTGTGACCTCCCTTTGCGTACCGCTTTAATAGTTGTTTTGATTATACCGCCCCATTCTTTTTAAAATTATCAGTTAAGAAATGACCAGGACGTCTCTTATAGGCTGCAAGTCTTAAGTCATCTTTAAAAATACGCGGCATAGTTCTAGGTGCTATCTTCATCTCCCGAGATAAAATCTTTTGCTTTCGGACAGGTTTTCTTCGAATTTTTTCCCTTACTGCTTTGACCACCTTTTTTGTACGAACACTACGTGGACGGCCAGACCTTTTTCTGTCACAAACAGAGGAGGTCTCATTGTACCTATTAATAGCCCGGTACACTAACATTTTACTAATACCAGACGTATGGTGAGTTTTAAAAATTGCATTTGTCTACATACCTACATTGTGTAATGCAATCACAACGATTCGGTTCTCTTTATCACCCCACTCCATTTTAATATCGCAAAATATTGTACTGTGTTGGTGCCAAAATGAGAAAACACAATAAACTCTCTCTCTTTCTGGTCGTTCCCTCAATGCTGAGGATCGTGACTGTATGTTAATCTTCTCCACTCGGTCCGGTTCTGCGCCATATGTACCGCTCCCCGTATCTGGCCTCCAGTCACCTCTTTGAGTTGGTCCACCCATCTAGCTGGCGCTCTTCCTTTAGCGCGCTTCACCTCCATTTGTCCGAGAATGATGAGTTTCTCCACAATGAACAATCATATAAAAATAACAGATTCCAAATTCAAATGTAATATTTTGTTTATTTTTAATTGTAACAGTATTTATGGCCAGACTAAGTATAAATAACAGGTGCTGCGCCAAAAAGATTACGCGGCTAATATTGCGTACGGTCCTCTGGTACCTAAAAATATGTATAAACGTTATTTAATAACATGATATGTGGTGCTGATGGCGTGATAGTAGGTAATATTATGTTCTTAGTTCTTACAATAGACATCAATAATTAAACATGTTACAATCTTCAAAAATGTTGCTGTTAGTAACACCACAACATATTGACACATGTCATATTGACGACTTATAGGTGTTTGCTCCTGGTAGTTACTCCGATACTAGCAAAGTTAGCAAAAAAAAAACATTCATAAAGTTGTTATTTCTTCGCTAAGGCCTAACTCGTCCACGATATGCATGGCTCCGCCTTCCACAGTAATATTTTGAGGTCGCCAAAAAGAACTAAATGAAATTTGTACTCACTTTTTTGTTCTTTAGAAAAGAAAACTCATATCAAACACAAAAACGGCATATTTTAATGACCGCATGTTTAACCGACTAATATGCGTCTGGCTGGGTCACCCGACAATGGCTTAGCATGTCTGGTACTTAAGTTTTGGGGTTTCATTTTTGTTTGTTAGAGACATAAAACATTTGGCATGTATTACGAGTATATTACCCCTTCATTTAATTAAAAACTGTTCTTATGTTATTATCAATTGTAGTCATCCCATCAAATAAGCCAAAAATGTTGCGATACGGACAACCAGAGCATAGATCCTGAATACCAGCTTCCGACTCCATCATTACTAGATGATAACACTGGTCTAGTTTTGGTGCCAAGAACCTGTATTTTTTTTATTAACTTAGGACCGTATACTGATTACATTCACACCAAAAATGTTGACTTCCTACGTGTAGTTTTCTAGATATTGACTTGTACAGAAAAAAACAAATTTACACAGAAAAACAGCATTTATTAAGTTATGGACATAAAAACTTTCTTTTTCGCGACTTTCGTGAACGAGGTGTATTTGGACAATCACGTTTCATACCCCAGCAGTAGTCAGCCATTATATGCCGATCCAATCGGCCTTGGTACCTCTCCTCTATTGTTTTTAGGCCTGGTGAAACCGCTCTCCTCGTTCTTTGCTATAGGATCCAAGATTCTCTGCAAATTTATCAAGATGACTGGAGGTAGTGCACTTTAACGGACATATTACATCCTAAGTTCTCGGAAGTTCTCTAGCATGTCATTTACAATTTGTAAGTAGTTATTTGACTTGTGATATCCGAAATACTTTTCGTAACCTCAACAAACGAAGTCCACGCAGCTCGTTCCAAATCTTCCATTGAACTTAAGAAATTAGTATCTTTTATTAATGTTCTTATCTGTGAGCCATCAAAAATTCCTGTATTTATCTTTCTATGCTCAAACCAGGATTTTTTCTTGTTATGTAAGAAAAACATTGCTTATTTTTATCTAGTGCCTAAACAAATTGTTTCATTAGGCCTAGCTTTATACGCAAGGGGGGCAATATAATTTTATATTTTGAAACCAATGGTATTATCATATTCTGCTTAGTATTGATGTTTGGCACGACTATCCCACAAGCAAAAAAACATGTACTGATGAGTTAGCAAACCGACCGCATGAAAGTACCGATTACAGCCAATAATCAAAACAGAACGTTTCTTGGCATGGTCTTAGATGAAAACTTAAACTGGAAGGAGCATGTGGGTAGTCTATGCACAAAATTAGACAAATTTGTATTTGCGCTACGTCGTCTAAGACTAGTATCTTCCATACAGACTGCACTCCTTAGCTTACCATGGCTATGTTTCTTCGGCTCTTCGATATGGCTTAATTATATGGGGGCACTCTGTAGATGTAGAAAGAGCCTTTAAAGTACAAAAAAAATGCATTCGAGCCTTATGTAGTGTCGGTTATCAAATATTTCAACATTTAAAAATACTACCTCTACCCTGCCAGTACATTTTGGATATCTGCATGTTCATAAAGAAACAGCCAGATCTCTTTTCTTTACATGACACGGTGCTTGTAAAGAGTAATAGTAGAGACCCATATAAATTATTTATACCACCTGGAAGGTTACAACTATCTTCTAACAATGTATTTGTCATGCTATAAAAATTTATAATAAGCTACCTAGAAAAGTTAGAGCCTTACCGCTCAACAAACTAAAATATGTTTTAAATAATTGGCTTTTACGGGAATGCTTTTACTCTAATAAAGAATTTATGGACACAAAAATAAACGATTGTACCTTTGACTGTTAACTGACGACTCATGAGAAAATTATTTCAATTAATAATAATGTATAATTTAATAGCAGATTTTGTAACATTAACATTTCTACGCCTAAACCAATGGCAGAATATGTTGTACTTTTGCATAGCTCTAAGATCTTGTGTTACCATGTTCTTGAAAATAAATTATTTATCATTATCATTAAAGAGGGTAGATGCAAAACTACACGTAGAAAAAAAAAGATATTTTAGTGTTACCAGTGGACGCTTAATAAAAAACCATTAACGCTATCACTGCACACATTTTTTAATTTTATTTGGTGAACAATTAATCTGACTTACCGTCAGATTAACTCAACGCAACTCAACTTCAAAACTGTCAGGAAATCGTCGTCAAATGGAGCATTTATATCTTGTATTTGTTGATCAAGTCCTTCAAGATCTTCAAGAGATATGCTTCCATATTGTTAAATTGTTCTAGTTTTAATCCAAACAATGAACGAAGCAGCAAGCGGCTGCATTGTCCTCTATCTTCGTAGGCACATTTTAGGTTACTCCAAGCTTGATGTGCAGTACTTGTGTTTCGAACGTGAAAAAATGACGACGGCTGCACCATCAAACAAATCTTGGTAAGCGCTTTCTGTTGTTTCCGTTCATCAGTGACCTTGGGCACACCAGGCGCGGACTCTTCTACACAGTCATAGCCATAGATCCTCATATATTAGATACATACGCTTTAAAAACTTCAAATTAAAAATCCACAAAGCTTTTCAAAATTGACAGATATTCTAGAACGCGTTCTGAACTGTAGGCGATGTAGAATTCGCAGCGAAACGTCTGTTGTGTACCAAAGCGAAAAGAAACTCCTTTCAATCAGTAAATGAATATAATAATCAATATGAATCAAATAAAATAATGTACAAGATCGCAGGTCAAGATGGCTTCCAACAAAGTTACCCCGTTGCTAGGCAAAAATGTATAGACTACGGCCTAGCAATTGGGTTGCCAGATCTGTCGCCAACATCCTCCCCCCTGGTAAGAACCAAGTTCTTACCAAAGAAGCTCTGCCCTCTCATGACAGAATAACGCAACCTCAAAACAGCTATTTTGAGAAAAACGCGGTTAAAGTTTCTAGAGCGTCAGTTTTGATTTCTCATTTTTTTATATTTTACTGACCAATTTTTTTTCTAGTTTACATGGTAACTCGACTTATCTAAAAAAATTTTTTTTTCCAAAAAATCTTTATAAAATCCTGTAAATTAAGTAAATTTTGAACAAGAAAAGAATAAAAAAAGAAAAACAATTGTTTTTCAGTTTTAATTAGTTTATTTAAAAAGTTATTAAAAAAATAAGTACTACAAAATTTATAATTAATCAGAATCTTCACTTTCAGTATCACGTGTAACAATGTTTTCATAAAAAGCTCTTCTTTGATGCGGCATAGATACCGTCAATTTCATCAAATCAGTCTTTTTTATTTTACTTACACCGAGGGGATTTTCTTGTCTCGGCAAGTTTAATATTCTATGTGAAATGTGAATAACTTCCACAAAGTCTTGAAAATCGTACATGTTATCTGTTTTACTCATTTTTTTTGTGATGCATGCATGCACACTATCTGCTGCCATAAATGTGTGACCTGGCTCTAAGTATTCTATTTTTATCGAAGTGAGCATAGTGTTGGGAGAGTTTATCATTCGAAAAAGTGCTGAATACAAAATTTTGTTCTTGTTTTGCAAACTGCAACTATCCATATACAAAATCAAATGTTCTGCATCCCGACAATGATTTACAACAAATTTTAATAAACTGCTGGCAATGTTATGTGCTTTTCGGCCTGATTCTCCCTCATGCCAAAGAACTGCAATAGCCGTTTTATTTTTTCCAGGTGAGGCGTAAGTTTCATTAAAAAGAGTTAATTTCCTTGAAAAAAACGCATCCTTAATTGTCATTTTGGGCATCATAATTACCTTCTGCATATCTGCAGTGTAAAGAACAGTTTTTCCGTTAGACTTTTTGCAACATCGGTGTCTTCTAACAAATGTGCTCGAGCTAAGTCTTTATTTTTTTTGTGGTTTTGGTAGCCGTTACATGCTGCACACTGACAGATAGTGCAGTCATGCTCTTTATCTGCGATGGGATGTTCGATGTCATGTAATTTACATTTCGTACAAAGGTCCTGTGCTGGTTGACATCCTGATACATTAATCTGTTTTAATATTTTACGAAAAGAGCTCCAACCACATTTTTGCAATCCTTTATTCTCTAGGAACTCATTCAGTAGCTTAAACACATCTTTCTCCTTATAACCTGCAGAAAAATAACGACGATTTGGAGCGTGCTCAATGTTGTAATGCGAATGAGTTGGCCGACAAGCTTCAATAAAGTCCTTGACTTCTTTAACATAATGTTCAGAAAATGCATGACGAGGTTTATGTTTGCCTCGAAGATCAGGTGCAGCAGAAATGCTAGATCCACATGTTGTCAATCCACTTTTGTAGTTGGCTCGTATAATTGAAAATACAACAGAATCGTGCTGATAGCCTATGGTATGAAGAAACATAGTTTTGCATACTATGTGACCAGCTAGCAACCATATTATGGTGTTATTTCGCTTTTTTGAACGTGTATACTTTACAGATACTTTTCGAAGTTTTGTGTTCCGTGATATATAATCTCTACGTCTTTGAATATCCATATGCCAAAATTTATCCCAAATGTCAAATCTTTCGTCTTCAGACAGTTTAGAAGTGCATTTTTTGGAGCATGTAGCTTTACAAGGTGGTAACAAAGGATGATTGGCTCGGGTTTTATCTAGTCTTGATTTGGGATTTCGATCTCTTTTCTTATTTTTAGGAACCTTTTCTATCGACTTATCATTATTAGCAATCGAAGAACTTTTATTCATAGTGTCACATGACTCGTTCCGAGATGCATCAGTACTTAAGTCGTGAATAAGTTTTTCGACAGACTCAGAAAATGTCGTTTCATGATCATCATCCACAGCCAAAGGCTGGTTTTCTGCAGTTACAATGTTTTTAGCGGCAGTGGCATGATTAAGTTCAGAAGTACATAAGATAGATTGCGAAAGATTCTCGTCAATAAATTCATTGGTTTCAAGCAACAGTCGTTTTCCAGATTTTGGTGTGAACAATAATTCGTCACCACCACTGAGATTTGGATATTGGTCTATGAACCACATTTTTTTAGTAAATACTTCGAGATCTGTGCAAAGAGATGGACTAACTGATTGTAGTTCCTCTATTTCATTTTCTGGCGATGGCATCCGAGACCCAGGAGTATTTTCTTCGTCCTAAAACAAGAAAAAACTAAGTCAATAAAATTTCGTATTAACCAAAACAATCCATGGAAGTAACCACACCAAAAGCAAAATTATTAGTAATTCTTATTTTATTAGTACCTACTTATTTAGACTAGACTGGGTAACAACGTAGGAGGACAAAATAGGTAAGTAGTTTAAAATTACAACATTCTTCTTTACATCCATCCATACTAATATTATAAATGTTACTGCTTGACGCTTAAACCGCTGAACCGATTTAGATCAAATTTAGTATAGGTAGATATAGTTTGAGACCCTGGAAATGGACATAGGCTACTTTTTGTTGCGATATAAACACATTAAAGAGGTGAAATGGGGGATGGAAGTTTATATGGCTAATCCAACTTTTGCGCGGGCGAAGTCGCGGGAAGCCGCTAGTGATGTAATGAGTTAGGTGAATTCAAGGGCGCAATAAATTCATTCTTGTAAGTACATACATGCAGGTTCAGTTGGCAGCACGTCAGGTGATACATTTGAGCTTTTACTACGTATGGTATAGAGGCAGTCTAATAGGTCAACATGTATATCATTAGTTTAAGGTTGACTTCAAAATCGACTCAGCAGTTAAGGAAACGCTTCTATAACCTACATAATATTCTAGGCAGATTTATCTACAAGGTGAGTACAGGTCTATGCAGGTGAATTGCCTAGGTCAAAGTTGTATAGAAAAAGTAAGGAGTAATTAAAATATGGGTCGACTAGTGAATAGTGACCGATACTATACTGGATAACTCTGATTGTACTCATGTTACTAACAACTTTCCCATAGAAACGAGGAACAAATTCTCAAAAAATAATCGACCTTACGTACTTACCTACCAAAAATGATGATCACCTGATTTTGTTGTATGGGAGGCACATTTTTTTTTGAGAATTCGAACTATGTTTCCAAAGGAAAGTTGTTTGAATGCAATTACTTATTAGTTACCAAATATCAGGATGCCAGATAACTAATAATTATCAATGAAATTAACTTGTAAATATGTTATCCAAATGTTAAATTAAAATGATGCGGTGCAGCAAGCAAATAAAACAATCCAAACCCGACCAACACACGTCAAGATTTACATACCTACCAAGTTTTAAAGAAGATCGGTGTGGAACGTCCTAGAATTTAAAATAGTCATATTACTAAAAGTAAGTAGGTTCCTACTAAAAAAATGACCGTAACTATTAAAAAATAATAAGACTTACTTCCTTCTCTGACATCTTTAACTACTGGTTTTCAACAATAACACGATTATGATTTTCAAAAAGCACTGACTTTCATCCACAACTGTCTCCGATTAGACTAAGATTAGTACTGAGTGTTCTTATGAAAGCAAACGCTAACTTGTCGTAACTTGTTAACTTCGCACGCACATGACAAAACAACGTAAGCTATGATTACTTCGTTTTGTCGTAATGGGCGCAAGTCTCGCGCGGGCTGCAAGTTTGCTTGTCTCGTTGCTGTGAAATATTGCATTACGACAAAACACTGTAACCATGGTTTGCGTTAGCCTGTCATGGCACTATCTAAAATTTGAGGGTGGATTTCGGGGTTACGGTATTTTGTTTTTCATAATTAACGGTCAAAAAAAATATTTCGATAGGTTACATGATAGATCAAGGTACAAGGAATCGATTGAGCATGTGCACGACAAAACAACGTAACCCGGATTACGTTATTTTGTCATGGGAGGGCAGAGCTATTGTGACAGATTTACAAGTTTGCGCGCAGGACGACGTAGGACCCCTGCGCTGGTCTTCACGTCCGCCACCCGCACGATTCCATCTTTACCGGGAAATACCTTCTCAACTCTACCGCGAACATAAACACCGCGTGGTAAATTCCCATCACAAATGAAAACAAGGTCACCCACGCTAAGGTTCTTGTATTGTTGAGACGATGGTCTTCGCGGCAAAAGGTTGGGAAGGTATTCCTTAACCCAACGAGACCAAAACTGATCAGCAAGTCCGATTGCCTTCTTCCATCCCTGTCTGCTGATAAGATCCGATTCTGAGGAAACCGGAGCTGGTAGACATGAGCTTGCACCTATTAAAAAATGGTTTGGAGTCAGGGCTGGTTCCTCATCAGAAGATACTGACACATGCGTCAATGGCCTGGCGTTTATAACTTGCTCAATCTAGCATAACAACGTGGCAAGCACCTCTTCTCGCGGGGCTCTTTCCTTGAGAGTAACAGCGAGGGCCCGCTTGACGCTTTGAACTAAACGCTCCCAGGAACCTCCCATGAAAGGTGATGCTGGAGGAATAAACTGCCACTCGATTTGATTTGAGGCTGCAAAATCCAGAATTTGAGATTGGTTCATTTCTGCCCATGCTTCCTTTAAAAGTCTGTTCGCGCCAACAAAAGCAGTCCCGTTGTCAGAATGGATTTTTACGGGGCATCCACGGCGAGCAATTAATCTACGGAGTGCCATAATAGCACTGTCTGCAGTTAAACTTCCGACTATCTCCAGATGTATTGCTCTCGTAACCAGATAAGTGAAGAGTGCAACGTATCGTTTTTCACGTGATCTCTTTACAGCTACTTCCATAGGCCCAAAGTAATCAAGCCCGACGAATGAAAAAGGCTGGTGGTAATGTTGAACCCTTTCCAATGGAAGGTCTCCAATAGGCGGCCTTTGGGGCTTGGCTTTTCTTAAGCGACAAATACGGCAATGCGCAGCGATGAATCGAACCGTTGGCTGCAAATGTAAAATGGCGTATTTTCGGCGCAGCTCATTTATAACGGTTTCATTATTTCCGTGCATAGCCCGTTCGTGGTACTTGGAAATAAAAAGTTTAATTGTTGGATGTCGACTATCTAAAATAATGGGTTCTTTTGCTTCTGATGGTATCCCAGGGGCAGAGCCGATCCTCCAGATTGCCCTTAACAGCCCATCTTCACAAAGCTTAGGGGCTAGCTTTCCTAGACGGCTCCTTCTCTGTAGACTCCTGTTCTGCGTCAGACAATCCACTCCTGTTCTGCGAAGGAGTCTCGCTGGATCAGTTTAAAAAGATACATCTTGGCGTCCTTGATATCACGTGCGAGTAGCGGACGCAAACCACTAGAATTTATCGCGTCAGTAGCGCACGACTTGGCTTCTTTCAACAAACGCGTGAATTGAAAAACGCGTGCAGTTGTCCTCAGAAGGCGCTGCCAATCCGAAAACCGGTCTGTTGACAATGAAACGCAATTAACATTGGCACTTCTTTCATGAGGTTTAAGTTCCTCAATTGTTGAACAAGATTGGCCAGACTCGCGCGGCTAATCTTCTTCAACGGCCTTTAAAAAAGAGGGGCCTTGCCACCACCTCTGTAACGAAACTAAATTGGAACGAGTGGCGTCGTCAGCCACGTTAAGAGCTGTTGGCACCCAACGCCACTCGTCCACTCGCGTCTGTTCTGAAATCTCCCCCAACCTGTGACTAACAAAGGCTTTATATTTTCTTGCATCGCTTCGTATCCATGCCAGTACGGTTTTGGAGTCACATCAAAATACCTTTCGAGAAGCTTGGCAGCGGTGCTGGCTTATTATCGTAGAGGCTAGTCTTACACCCAGCAAGGCTGCCTGGAGCTCTAACCGTGGTATGCTAGCTGACTTTAGAGGTGCTACCCTAGACTTGCTCTCGATGAGAGCCAAATAAGTGCAGAGTGCTACCATCCTCGAACGAAAAGCGCCAATAGGCAACGCATGCGTAGGCCAGCTCGCTCGCGTCTGTAAAGACGTGTAACTCCATCGTTATGAATTTAGTAATGAATTTATACGCACGAGGTAAATTACATGCGTTTACGGATTTAATATCATGATACCACTGCTCCCACTGCTCTCGTTCGGAAGATGGTAGTGGAATATCCCAAGAACTTACTAGCCGCCATGTTCTTTGAAACAAGATCTTGCCTCTTGTAACTTTAGGCTGTAAAAGTCCTAACGGATCATAAACTCGCATAAGATCTCTAAGAACCTGGCGCTTAGTAAATTCGGAGAGTAAAGGGATTTTCATATCAATTTTAAAACCAAATGTGTCGTCTCGAGGATTCCAGTGCATCCCCAAAACGCGCACACCTGGATTTGTTTGAGTTCCACATAAATTGAGGTCTATGTGGCCTGAGTCCTCTTTGCGTAGACTAGGTGGAATAAGTTTCAGTGCCTCAGGAACGTTGGACACCCATGATCGCATTTCGAAGCCACACTGCGCATGCACATGCAAAACATCAGCTGCAAGACGCGTTGCACTGTCTAGGCAATCGCAAGATGCCAAAAAATCATCCATATAGTGATCTTCTATTATGGGCTTTTAGCAACAGGTTCCAGTAAACTGTGTGTGGCATCGTGCACGTGGTCCACCACAGGAGGGATGGGGTGCACAGAAACAATAGCCTCACTCTGTTCACACGGTAAACCCTGTCCGGGCGCCTCTCCAGCAGCACTCGAAGCTTCACCTGCAAAACTTTTATCCACCCAGTCGGCAGTGGCTCTGCTCCTAGCACTCACTGCTTCCTCTGCCTCAAGCGCTGCAGCGGTTGCTTCAAAAGTAGCATCCGCGGCCTCTCGCTCGGCTACAGCGACTGCGACAGCAGTGGCTGCAGCCTCCCGTTTGGCAATTTCTACCAATTGCTGTTTGCGCACCGCTTCTCCGGCCTTAAGACGAGCTATTGTCGAGGCGGATGACGCAGAGGACGATGAGCGAGCCTGACTTTTAGTTGCCTCTCGGGCTTGAGATCTTGTATGCATATTGAAACGAAATTTTGAAATTTAGAATTTTGAAAACTGGTTATATTTTATGCTGAACTCGAAGAATGTTGTGTACCAAAGCGAAAAGAAACTCCTTTCAATCACTAAATGAATATAATAATCAATATGAATCAAATAAAATAATGTACAAGATCGCAGGTCAAGATGGCTTCCAACAAAGTTACCCCGTTGCTAGGCAAAAATGTAAAGACTACGGCTTAGCAACTGGGTTGCCAGATCTGTCGCCAACATCCTGAGGCGCTGACAATCAAAAAGAAAAGATTCAGTTAAATAGTACCAAAGAGGTTTTGACACAATCTAATGAGTTTATATCTCAACTTAATAAGGATCAAAATAAAACTAGTACTACCTATTCTTGTATACCCAATAACGAGAGCGCCATACTTTTGAAAGTTATTCCGGTGATACTTTCTGGCCCTAAAGGCGAAGTATCTACGTTTGCTCTTTTGGATGATGGGTCCACGGTAACCCTCCTTTACGCGGAGTTAGCAGAACAGCTAGGTGTTTCCGGGACTGAAAAGAATATGTCTATAGAGACGATTACAGGCACTAGTAATAATATTCCTGTTAAATTTGTAGATTTTGGTATTCGTGGTAAATACGCAAATGAAACCTATTGTGTTCGTAGAACCCGTGCTATTCCTTACTTGAAACTTAGACCTCAGGAGGTTACAGTTAAGGATACTAACTTTGGGCACCTCCATGACATCTCCTCGGAATTAGTCTTCGGTATGGCAACTCCAAAAGTTTTGATAGGGACATCGGATTGGCTTTTGGTGTTAACCAGGGAGAATAGGGTAGGCACCGCGCCGCAGCCAGCAGCTATCCGTACCACTTTAGGCTGGGTTTTGTTTGGTCAGCTGTCTCGAAATTCTCTCTCTGGTTTCTCTATTAACCATCTTAGTACGGGCAATGCACCTGATAATGAGTTGGAAAGCTTGATTAAAGATTACTACCGACTAGATTCCATTGGCATAAGGTACGAGGAGAAAATAAACAAGGAAGATGCTAGAGCCATTAAGATATTAGAAAAAACTACTCGTCGATTAGAAAATGGTAAATTTGAGATTGGTCTACCCTGGCGTGCGGACGAACTTGACATTCCGGACAGCTATTATCTGGCTTTGTCAAGGTTTCAAAGTTTGTGTAGGCGGTTTAATAAAGATAAAGAATACGCTGAATTGTACAGGGTTAACATAGAAGCATACGTTAATAAATGCTATGCCGAGGAATGTGTGGATAGCCACAATAACCCGAGTTCATCTTCGCGCCGCTGGTATTTACCCCATTTTGGGGTGACCAACCCAAATAAACCTGGGAAGCTACGGATAGTGCACGATGCGTCGGCAAAATCCTCGGGTGTCAGTCTGAACTCGCTCATCCTCCTGGTCCTGATTTGTTACAATCCTTATTGGGAATTTTGAAAACTGGTTATATTTTATGCCGAACTCGAAGAATGTTGTGTACCAAAGCGAAAAGAAACTCCTTTCAATCAGTAAATGAATATAATAATCAATATGAATCAAATAAAATAATGTACAAGATCGCAGGTCAAGATGGCTTCCAACAAAGTTATCCCGTTGCTAGGCAAAAATGTATAGACTACGGCCTAGCAACTGGGTTGCCAGATCTGTCGCCAACACCGTCTTCAATTTTATTTTGCGCCATCGTGATGTTGAAAAATTGATTTAGCTAGGTCGTAGAGCCCGGTTGCCAAAAGTACCGTACTTATATTTATTTAAACAAATGTAGAATATTAAATTTTACCTACTGTTTAATTTATTATTGCATGAAAAATTTGCAAGTGTATGTAGTTAAGATAAGATGTCAATACAGTAATATATCAGTATAGGGCTGGTCTGATCTTGGAAAGTGGAACCCAGAGGATTTGATGAACACCCAAATACAATTGTAATGTAAATTGTAACGAAATATTTAGGGTATTTAAAAAAACATGATTCAAAATAATTGGTCTATATTTTTCAATTATGTACAGTTATATACAATTACTAGATATAGTCTTTATTTTTAAACGAAAATGCGTAGTGCGTAGTTATCTAATAGAGATCACAGGCGTACGCTGACGCCGAGCCAACCAGCACATTAAGCAGGAAAAAATTAGTGTCCTCCGTAGCTCAGTTAAGAAAGCAGTCCCCAGTCACCAGTTACCAGTACTCCAGTAGTATAACCAAAACCTATATAAATATGGAATAAAGAAAGAAACGTACTAATTTGTAAAGTGCGCACCCATATAGCGCAACGACGCGGATTTGATTCTTACTTAAGGTGAGAAAATGAATGTACTCCGTAGCTCCGCAGTTGCACAGACAGCGTAACGACGAGATTTGATTCTCACTTAAGGTGAGAAAACGAATGTCCTCCGTGGCTCACTGCTGCGGTTTACCGAAAAGACCTTGAAAGTAAGACTAAAATCAGTTCAATTGCAGGGGTTGAATTCTCACTTAAGGAAAGAAAATGAATGTAGTCCGTAGCTCTGTTGTCAGAGCCGTTGCTTAGACAGCGTAACGACGCGGGTTTGATTTCTTCCACTTAAGATGAGAAAATGAATGTATTCCGTAGCTCAGTTTTCAAAGCAGTCTCCCAGATAGTGAAGAGAACTAAAGCATGGTACAAGAAATTACTCTTACAACTCTATTATAACTCTAAAATGCTAGTGCGAGAATAATACACACACAAAACCCCCCTCAAACACACACACACGCATATGTTGTAAATAAATTTATCATTTACGCATGAAATTGCTTATTATAGCAATCAAACAGTCAAAGGGTTACATTGCACCGTTAACGTCTTTTAAAAAAATATATTTTATTATATTATTTATAGAGTTGGCAACCGCTCCCCGGACGAGTCCAGGACCGCCAACTCGTGATATGTAGACGTTAACGCCACTCTATTCCTGTCTCGCCACACCAACAGGTCAACGTCCCCGGAAGTGCACCCGACGATTTGCCCTTGTGTCATAGTTTGTTTCGTGAGCTGTGCGCTTTGTATCGGAACAAACGCAGTCGAAGCCTCTCGATTTCAATTCTCGGGACAAACCCGGAGAATTGTAAAAGTTGTCCATCCAGAGCGTGTGTCCTTTGCCCTAAAGACCTTCTACAAGGTTGAAGACCAAGCGATCGAGCGAGCGACGGAAATGGGCGTCGTTAAATTGTCTGGAGCTGTTTCCTTACCGCAATGAACTTTAAAGCGCCACAGGTAACCGTTTTTGAAGTCGTAGACTTAATAAGTCTTGACCCCTATAGCGGCAGGTATATTTTTAATGAATTGGTTGATGTCTAGCCTTCCTTTCCATTGTGTTAGACTTTCGTCTAACGCAACGTTTTGGCCTAAATTTTATAAAGCCTGTTTTTTTTTATTTAGGTGGTCTAAGATGGGCTTTATTTTGTATTAAAATTGAAATTAATTATAAAGCATTTCCTTTAACGTGTATGTAACAGAAATTAGTTCTTCGTAGAAACTTTGAAAACATTTGATAGCTCTGAAAAGAGCTTTTAAAAAGCCCTCAAAAGGGCTGTTTAATAGCCCTCAAAAGGGCTTTTGGATAGTTTTGAGAATAAAGAAAATAAAATAAAAGCTCTTAGATTTGAAAGATCACAGATACCTTATAAAAGAATTACATACAAGAGTTGAACAATCATGATTCCAAAGGATCGGGCATATTTTCTGTGGTATTTCCACTGTCCTCAACTTCTTCTTCGTCCTCAATTAATTCTTCACAGATTAATAACTGCATAGCTTCAGGAAACAAGCTTGATGTCTTGGATTTTGCATAATATTTAGGTCTTATATGAGATATATAAGGATCCGATGTAATCAAAAAATTATGTAGGATGTCTTCATTGTTTTGTAATCTTCCTATTTTTCTTGTATGACGCTCTCTAGTAATGCGAAAATCTTTGTTTCTCGATTCAGCTGCTTCTTCTGATAACATTCCAATTGGGAGGCAAGATAAATGTTTACATATGTCAGCACCATGAACGAGCAACTTATGTATGCTAGATGGCATATTGTACCAGGGGTAATGATTTACAAAAAGCTCAGCTGTCCCTTTACAGTATTCCCTGAATCTCTCGATGTTGATGGCATTCCCAGAAGATATCACTTGCAATATGATTGCAAAGCGCTTAATCACATCTACAGCTATTTTTGTGATTTGAGCTGTCTTCTCGTAATTCTGAAAAAATCTTCTTGCCGTGTTTCCATCATTGGTATTTCCGAAGCCCTGTTTGACAAAATCAATCAAAAGTCCCATCTGTTCTTTGAACTCAGATTGCACCATGCCCTTTCTAAGCTGCCTGAGATTCTTATTCTCGCCTCTTGCACACCACATTTCGAAATCTAAATTATATGATATGTGTAAAATACACTCCATGCTTCGGATCCACATATGAAGTGTTGAGAGTCCATACTGATACACGTCATCTCGAACAGGTCTTGAATACATTTGTGATAGGTCATTCATCTCACTAGGCTTTGCAAGACATATATTGCAAGTAACCGCAGATGATGTATCGGTAATTATAGTACTCACTTTGCCATCAATCATAGTCATGTGCAGCTCATGGCTTATTTCAAAGTTACCGCATTTTGAAACAGATAAATTTCTTATTTCTTCCTTGAGTGCAGCTTCTTCCTGCTTAACAAAGTCAGTTGTTTTCTTGGCAAACTGAAACTTGACGGAAGAAGGCTTCGGATTTTCCCATAAAATCACATCGTCTGACTCGAGCTTCAAAGGAACAAGAATTGTCATGAACACCGATGAGTTTTCAAATCCACTTCGCTGCTTATAATTGCTCTGTGCTGAAGAGCCATCGAATCCCCACTTGCTAGTAAGCTTCAAACTGCGACTGGAAATATTAGAGGTGTCACCAACAACTTGTAGGATCCTTTGAGTAGTCAAATTAAGAAGTGCTTGAAGGTTAACTTTAACTCCGGCTTCTGATATTTCAATATCTCTGGAATCTGGATAACATCTTTGTTTAGCTTCTAATAGTTTGTAGTACGATCGAAACTGCACAGAAGTCTTGCAATGTGAGATCGCAGTTCTTAAAGCTATGTACTGCCACTTGGATAGGTCCAATGATGTCGTTAGAGCCAAAGCTTGATCTTCTTGCATTATTTTCTTCTTTGCTTTTTTGAATAAATATGTATGAACGTCTTCAACTTGTTCGGGATTCTTCATGAGATGATCGATGATGCGGGCAAGAACGTCATTGCCTGTAGATTTAAGCTTTGTAATCAAAGCAAAAGACAACTCCTCTTCTGGGTATTCAATTAATGAACCCGACCGCCTTTTCTTCTGCTTATTCCCCAAGTCTGCAAATGGTTTTCTTGTTTGAATTTCAGTACAGTTCCCGTTTCACTTGTAGTCGTCATGTGTGAGGTGGAAGTTGATGCTGATGGTTCGGCTGAACGTTGATCTTCGTTAACTTCTTCATAATTTTCATTTTCTTCAAAGGCTTCGTTGAGGTTGAGAGATTTACATTTGGACCACTGGATTCTTGTTTCTAACCAGTTCTTATGTTTGTTCATAAATTATTTCTGGACTCTATGCGCCTCAGTCCATCTGCGGTTTAAGTTTACTGTGACAGTTCTTGCAAAATTTAATAACGTCTCAGAATCTTCGTGTGTAATTTCGAATGCAATGCAGTCCAAAATTGCTTGATGTAGTCGTTTGTAGTCCTTGAGGTCTCCTTCCCGTAGTAATACGTAAAAGTCCAGGTAAGTTCCAAATCGAGCCATGATTTGAATTGTTAAGTTCTTCAGGAGTGTTTCAGTAGTTGTTTCTTCAAAAGTTGAATATCGAATGATGCGCTACTAAGATATCCTGTCTGTTTTATATGATTCATAGGTTTTCACGTAGCCTGAGTTTCAACCATCATATTTGGCCTATCAGGATCGAGTATTAAATGAAAGAGACAGAGTTAAGAGATTGAGTTAAGAGTGAAAGAGATAGCATTAGCAGTAAAAGAGACGGAGTTTTGAGTAAAGAGTGAAAGAGATAGCATAAGAAGTAACAGAGACAAAATATTTAATGACCGAGACAAAGTATTGAGTTAAGAGTGAAAGAGATAGAATCAGATGTAAAAGAGATAGAGAAAACAGTGTCCAGTAAAGTGTGAAAGAGATGGAACTAATTAAAAGTTGAATGTCTTAAACATAGTGATCAGTCGTGGTTACTATGGAACGAGAAACAGAATACTCAGATATGTTTTTCTGACATAGTTTCTATTATCTTAAGGACTTTTTGTGACTGCTATCATCCCTATTGATAAACTATAATACTGGATGAAAAAATAAGGAAAAAAAATCTTAAATGTCATATAAAATCACAATTATAATTTTGTAACTTCGGATGGCTATTACGGCCAAGACTGCAAGGTTCTGCTTGAATTTTATTAAATACAAGAATAGGCATGAATCATTAATATAAAAGAAGTACATTTGTGAACACTTTTGTACACGTCGAGAAAAAAAATAAAGTCACTTTTAGTCCATAAATTTTTTTCGATCCGATTTTTTTTACTAAGTTCCACTGGTTATAATGAAAAATGGTCTTAGTAAATTCTATTTCTAATCTGATTGCCTATCATTTGGAATTTTTTAAGCCAATTTGAGGACTTTTGTGTCTAGGGCCACTTTTTTTCAAATCCGGACCACCGTGTGACGGGGGATTCTACCAGCACTTCTGCAGCAAGAGAGACCGTGGTGAGCAAGCTGATCGACAAACTTTCCACAAGAACAGCGATGAGGAACGGAATTAAATGCTCCTAAGCGGAGGCTTACGGCCACTCTAAATGTAGTATTGTCCAACAAAGTCCCCAGGGCAGCAGAAGGCAGGGATCTAAGCCAAAGACTCGACTCCCATTGAGCCACAGCTAAAAAACGAGCACGGTCTGCAGAGTTCGTAGTCGTTTGTAGTAGATCATCACGCACTACTCTGCAGAGGGGCTCGTCCCACAGCCGTTGAGCTGAATAGTTACGAGGAAGCTCATCGGTGGCTAAAGTTCTCCAAGCGTCAATAGCCTTGGCTAAAAAGGTAACGTGGATGGAGTTACACTGATGAGATTTACTAAGAATTTTGCAGATTAAGCCAAACGTACGATGAGATGAAGACAAAAAAGCTGGTAGACTGACGCCGGAGGTGGATCTGATACCCAAACCTCCATGCCGAATAGGCAAAGAGGCCTGAGACCAGGTTCGGCCTTCCAGCTTAATGTTTAAAGTTGATGAAATAGTATTTTGAATGATAGTATCTAATTTAAATAACAATCCGGGGTGTTTCCAAAAGTGTGATGAACGGAGCGCGTACATGAATTCTGGTACAAAGAGACAGTACCGAATGATGGCGTAGGCAATGTGACTATTAATTTTTAGTAACCGATCAGAAAATGAGTTAAATTTAGTAATTTTTTCGTCTATGTAAGCCGAAAACGATTCATCCAAAATTGGGGCGCCAATGGGGTGCCAAGAAGACGAAGAGAAGATTGATCTAAAATTTGAATGTTTGGTGCCAACTGCCTAAAACGGTTAATTATGTTATCATGGTCATTGCAATTTTGAGGAACAAAAAGTTCACATTTTGTTAAATTTAGTTCCAAACCACACATTTTAAATTCACGAATCAGGGTTTCAAAGTCTTCTAAAAACTAATGAAGGGTCACCACCAAGGGTTCCGTCGTCCAGGTACCAGGCTGAAGATCGCTGAGCGTACTAGACACCGCCCCACATCCGACTTTGGCTGCTAGGCGGCGGTATGTAGTACGAGCTGCGCCTTGGATCATCACTCACTTTTGCTTCAATGTGATGGAATTGTGACTTGTTGCGTAAATTTCGAGTACTATTAGAATTTAGATTTAATCGGCTAGAGATACAGTAATTTTTTATTCGCGTAGTAAGGGACACAGATAGATTAGCGTTATTTAAAGAATCTAAGTGTAAAATTCTGTATGGAAAGGTAAGAAGATTTTCCCATGCCTGTTTGTTGTTGAGATTGACTACAGATCTAATTTCTATAGTCAATTTCTGGGCCACACAGACACGGGCGCCGCGGAGAACTCTTTTGAGAATCGGAGTGCTATGCTTTAATTTAGAAATATGTAACCAGAATTGTTCGGATGGAAGGAATGGTGAGGGTTGTGATTGGATGGTTGAAGTCAAAAGTGGTGACTCAGGAGCTGGGGACTGCGAAACATCGTCGGTTACGTGCAAAAACCCAGAGTTTTGATGGCAGCGACTTTCGTGAATTTTAAGCCCTCTCTGCCCTTTAAAGAAACGGGGTTGGACACATAAATTACATTTCACAAAAGTAGTGCTCGTTAATTAAAACTTATGAAACTACACTTAAATTAAAAAAAATATATAAACACTATAAATAGACCAGTTAGAAATAAATCACAATATCACTTTTAAATAAAATAAAGTCATTAATGACATGCTAGGTAAATGACAGAAGCCATGGCAACCAGCAGAAACACTTCGGTTGGCGGGCCTATAGGGACGCCTCTGCTTCCAATAGCGTCCCAGGCAACCGTCAACCAAACCAAAACAGCAGATCAAAACACAAAGATATTTACACAGTAAAAAACAATAATTTCAGACTGCCCATATGTGTAAAAACACCCACAGTCTATACCAGTCTATACAACTCTGTGATAAAACAATGTATCATAGCCGTGTTTGGACTTATTTGAATCGTCATGAGAAGCAATTTAGCTATAATTACATCACAGAACGCCAATTAGAAAATAATAAAAAAACTAAAAACAGACAAATAAAACAAATTTTTATCTAAATTAGAGTCAATATCAGTCAAAGTAACATCAGACAAAAAGCTCTCCGATTCTGTACTTTCACTAGACGCGTAATACTCGTATCTGCATCATCTCCTGAGTCAGATTTGTTAGAATGTTGGATAGGAATCGCTGGTGGTTCTTTAGTGATAATATTACATACTTTTTCTGTTAGGTCTTTGATGACACGTGAGTAGATTTGTCAACTGTACCTGGTTCTGGATTAGTGCTGCCTAATACTACTTCTCCTAGATCAACGTTTTTTGGTGACTTGTTAGATAGATAGATAGATACTATTTATTGCACACCACACAAAACAAACAGTACAGAGAAACAACAGATTTAAAATGGTACAATTTGTTAGGTGTATTGTTATTATAATAAGGTTCAACTTGTTTATTGGTTAAAACAGAGGTTTTAACGCTGGGGCTCTCAAAATTTTTGTTTTCTTTTTCCATTAATAAATCTGTAACTTGTTCATCACTTAATAGACATGCTAAGAAATTTGCACACGATAAGTCGCTCACAGAGCTGCATCTACTTGTTGAACATACATTTCTATAGATATTGATAGATTTCGGAGTGGTAGTACGAGTCGTAGCTAAATAGCGTACCGAAACGAGGTTTGAAGGTTCGGGGTTTTTCAAAGCTGGAGTAATTTGAAAAGCATATTTCATAACATGAAAAGTAAGGCCAGTACTAGGGCTATCATAAATATCAGATATCTTTTTAATCTTACGTCTTTTGGGCGTTTAATATAAAAAATAATTGTCTTTGCTAGTCCCGGGTGTATTGAAAATTTGGATACTTTGAATTTTCACCTTATTTCTTGGATCATCTTCGCGAACTTGCATTCTTTAGTAAACTCGGCGATATTTGGGAACTGAAGGATCTTCATAATTAGTATTGAAAGTATCCTCAGTCGTTTCACTGTCACTCACTTCACTGGCTAATTGTAACATCCTCCGGCTTCGTTTCTTACTGTTTATTGACATTATTGAGCGCGCGCAACAAGGAAACGTATTTACGAAAAAATGTCGACGTCACACATGTCTTGCGCGAGCGACACGCACCACTAATTTGATTTGATGCGATTGCGCTTGCAAACAGTGCGGCGGGGGGCAGGAACGCTACCCTCGCGCTGTAAGTGTCGAAACACACTGCTGAAAATACGCGACCGAAGTTGCGCGGCAGATTTTACGTTCCGGCGTATTCGGCTGATATGACACACCATAAGCGCCGAGCTTACGCGGCTGAAATTCGGTTGCGCAACTTTGTCTGTGTATTCAGTGTTGTATCCGCTGTCGTGGCGTCGTGCCGTGTCTACAGACGCAAAAAAACGTTCTGTTATTTTATTACTTTTGAGGTGCGAAACCCGAATAATGGACTATATTACGGTAATAGCAATTGCTGAGGCTTTAGAAGAAGACAAATACAGGAAAGTATATTGGGTGCACCCATTGAATTCTACGAGACTACAAGATGGCCAGTTTCAACGTTATGCAAAGTACAGAGCCTTTCCCAATCATTTTTTCAAGTATTTTCGCATGAGAATACACAATACAGTCTTTTGACGAACTGTTATTTCTCATCAGTAACAATATTTTAACTTTGTTATTAGCGTTAAATAAATGTAAGTATATTGACGGACACTGTTTGGTGATCGGTTCGTAGTAGAGATGGTCAATATTAGTTACAACCAATAAATTTATTTAGTATATACATTTATCATTATTTAATAATATTTATCCAATAATATTTTCAAGTATAACCAATATAAAATTATTCTATGTGTGGTTAATAATTTTTACTGTTTTTACACACAGTGAACGTTACATTCAATTAAATTATGCCTACATTGCTACAATAAAATAATAACTATAAAAGGAACGTTTTTCTCAGTTTGATTTCCAATATTATCAACTGATAGAATATTTGCTAATATGATCCGATTATATGCTCTCTTACTGAAAATAAATCATAATTTACCACTTTGAAGTCAATCGATATTTTCAACTAACTATGCATTTTTCTTTTCTTAGTACTAATAACTGTAGCAATAATAATAATAATAAAAATATGTGATAAATTGGTACAGTTAATAATATTGATTGCTGTACTAGTCTAGTAGTTACTTATTTACTGCCATCGCTTTATTCACTCATCCATTCTGTAACTATCCTCGAGGTTGCTTAACCATGGCCACTCATCCATTTAAAGACAAAACTTGAAGTAGCTCGACTACGGTCACCCATTGATTTAGTTACCAAACTTGAGGTTGCATAAAAATATCAATTGATGTTTTCAACCAATAAAATAACGAATATATATTTTTATCGTTTATTGTTTAACTAATAAATATTTTAAACGAAGATTGCCATCTCTAGTCCCAACCCTAGCTGTGGAAAATTTGATAAATATATAAACTAAATAGAGACTACGAGTATTCTACTTATAAATGGTGCTGTGTGCCGTCAGGCTGTGTGCCGTCGAGCTGTGTGTCGGCTGTGTGCCATCTGTGTGCAGACGGGCTGTGTGCCGTCGGGCTATGTGTACGCCTCGGTTACTACTGAGAATATGACAACCGGATATCGAAAATACTAGCGCTATCATATTAAATTATCACAACGACTTCATTTATATTTAAAATGTATATAATTAATTACCTTAGATAATAAACTCATTTCGTAAAACCTGTTTAATTATTTATATTTGGATAATTGTAATAATTCCATAGTTAGAATATTTTCTCTTATAGTTTGAATGTAATTGTTTTGACTCCCATAGTACTTCGGTTATTTTTGTATAAAAGCGAGATGTGAATTCATTCAGATTGATTCTTCCACCCTGAACTGATTGTAAGGCGAAGCTCTGCCGGAATAAAGAGTCACCAGAACTACAGACTACTAATTCGACCAATTCCTGACCTACTTTCTGTAATAGGTGTCAAACTTTTATTCTTACGCTCGGAATTGGTCAGTGCGTTCGACTATAGAGATGGTGGAGTAGTGACTAGCGGTGGACTAATAGTTAATGGTTGCGAATCACAACTGGTCATCAACATCATCATACAACATCTGAAAATATGAATTGTTTCTTTTCTTGGCTGGCGCGGCACTACCACTCTTCAATCTGTCTTTTTTTCTTCTCTCTTACGTAGTAATGTCTCAAATGTTTCCATTTTTTTTGTAGGTCATCAACTGAAATAATAAATAAAAAAAATATTTTACCGGTACTTGTCAACTGGAATGACCTTCCAGAGTTTATCACAGGATTTTTTAATAGGCCGATCAACTATTGCTCGTATAGTTCAAAAAACGTGTGTTGTGATTAGGAAGATTTCACAACCAATTGAAATGCCTGAACCTACCGAAGAAATGTGGCTCGACATTGCAGAAACTTTTTTTTCTACAACAAATTTTCCAAATTGCATAGGTGCCCTAGACGGCAAGCACGTGCGGATTGAGTGCCCAGCACTATCGGGTTCTCGTTTTTTCAACTATAATTTTTTTTTCGGTTGTATTGTTGGCACTTGCTGACGCCAATCTAAATTTCATTGTAGTTGATGTAGGTGCTTAGGGCATGCTGCCGAACTTACGCCCGACCGAAGTTCGGCTGTACGCTATAACGCGACGTAATTTTGGCATGGTGTGTCGTCAATCATTTAGAATACATTGCAGGCGTATTCACGCTGAACTTCAGTCGCGTATTTTCGGCATAGTGTGTTTCGACACTAAGGGCTTTGCCACACTTGACGGAGATTCTGTCGCCGATTGTCCGCGGCGGTCAATCCGTTCTATACGGTACCAGCCACACTGAATATTCAGTAGCAGATCATCAGTCGGCTGCCTGCGCTTATACGGTGTGGTCGTGAATTCGTAATGGATCCGATAAAAGTGATAGCTATTTATGAGGCATTAGAAGAAGAAAGAAGAAGAAAGCGTAAATATTGGGTTCATCCCTTAAATACTCTTCAACTAGAAATTGGACAATTTCATACCCTGTATATGCAACTAAGACTTAATCCAGATAAAGCATTCGAATATTATCGTATGTCCATACAATCATTTGATGTATTGCTGAATTTAACTAAGGACTATATTACCAAGCAAAATACAAAACTTAGAACAGTTATACCTCCCGAAGAAAGGCTGACCGTTACATTAAGGTAAGATAAATATTAAGTTAGTATATGAAATGAAACAAATTATTGATTAATTACTTAAGTATATTAACTTTTTATTGAATAAAATAACTTTTAATTTTCTATTGAATAAAATTGCTGCAACATTTCCTCAATTAAGTGGACCTATTCTGAAATATTTCGTCAATTTCCTCAATTGAGTGTGCTGTTTCAGTTTCAGCTGATTGAATTGGACGTACTTGAGTTTCAATAGATTCGGGTGACTGTATGGTCGAATAGGAGCTTGCACTGTTTGTATTCGTAGTATATCCTTGGTACACCGGCGGTGACACATCTCCTGTAGGTATACTATATGTTGTAGGTGATTGTTCGTATGTACTATAGCCAGGATGGTTGTAAGAATACGTTTGATTATGTGACATGTTAAATGAGTTACGATATTTGATTTTATAAATCAAATTCATCACTTCGATTCTGAACTCACAATTTTGCATTTAATTTGAGGAAGTAAAGAAAGTAAAAATTTCGTGTCGGCATCTTCTTCGGCTGCTTTAGGTGATTGTTGCTTTTTATTCATTGCTGTAATTAAACTCTGTTGAAAGGCTGTCATTTTAGGTTTTTTTTTTCATTTGGGAGGTCCCTGAAACTTCTTCAATTTGAGGTGTAATATAATTCTCAGTTACAGTTTCTTGTGCGTTTGCATTTCTTGGTTGAGTGTTTGTATTAGTTGATATTTCATCACAAGAATTTTCATTTTGGTCATTATCACCTGCCGGAGCGCTTATGTTCCCCGATGAGACCCGAGACTCTTTCACCACATCCAAGAATCGCAGAATTCAATGTACGAGTTTTTACGTTTCTTAGGTGCAGCACTTCCACTTCTTGTATTATCTTGTTTTTTTTCTTTTACGTAATTATCACTTAAGTGCTTCCATTTCTTTTGAAGTTCATCCACTGTAAAATTAAATAATATATGTATCAACAAAATGTCGAAATAACTTAGCTTAAGGTGATATAGCTCCGATAGCGGCGCCCCCAATAGAAAATAAGTACAATTACTATAATTTATCTATACCACATATGGAAAATCCGCTTCGTTGACCCTCTCAAGACTACATTTAACTATGTTTTCACATAGTGTATTAGCGATGCGAACTCATAACTTTGAATTTTGAAGGCAAAGGTGCCACTTTTCTGTTTATACGCCGAAGGTAAGAGTTGGCATCACTAGTCAATTATGTGAATCGATGCGAAACATTGTTAAATGTAGTCTTGAGGGATTGACTAAAGCAAATTTTTCATAAGTTCGTTTATAAATGTTTAATTAATTATTTTAAATTGGGGGAGCCACTGGCGGGAAAACGTAATGATACTGAACGTTTTTTTTGTTTCAGGTATTTGTCTACCGGAATGAATTTTAAAAGTTTATCTCACGATTTTTTGATGGGACCTTCGACTGTTGCAGAAATAATAAAAGAAACTTGTTAAGTGATTTGGAAAGTACTGCAACCACTTGAAATGCCCGAGCCAAATAAAGAATCGTTTTTAAAAGTGGCAGAAGAATTCTATAAATACGCAAATTTTCCAAACTGTTTAGGAGCTGTGGATGGTAAACATATAAGAATAATTAATCCTGACTACAGCGGATCTAACTATGTTAACTTTAAAAACTTTTTTTCAATTATTGTTCTTATGGCAGCCGCAGATTCTAATTATTGCTTTATTTGTATCGCTTACGAGGCTTTCGCTTTACATAAACATGTTATGCGACCCTACCCCAATACATTAGACATAGAAAAACGTACGTTTAACTACCGCCTATCGTTCGTGCAAGGCGTTATGTGGAATGTACTTTCGGCATATTGAGCAACAAGTGGAGAGTTCTTCATACGGCCGAACTTGTTCACCCGGATTTTGCTACAGAGATAGTAAAACCAACATGTGTTCTTCATAACTTTAGGAATTGTTAACTTCTGATCTACCTACATTACCAAACTGTAATAAATCTAGACCCTCTAATGCCACAAATACGAGAGATTTATTTAAAAAATATTTTATGGAAGAAGGTAAACTAGAGTGGCAACACAACTTTATTTAGGTAAGATGACTGATATAATCATTGTTAAGTAGGTTTATATGAATGATAGTTTCAATTAGTACCTACATGCATACGAGTACTTATAATTAGATATACCTAGGTAAAGAAAATTAATAAAGTGATACACTCACCAAGTTCTCGCTGTTTTGTTTTATTTCACTATCCCAATTGTCGTACAATATTTTCGCAATCTCTTCCCATGCTCGTTTCTTTGCAGTTCTATCCGGCTTTTCTCTTGAGTCCCAAAAGCAAACTCTATTTTGCACTTCGATAATAAATCGTTCAGTGTCAAACATCCTGTGCGTGTGTCGTCACTGCGAGTTATCCGCTGAATGTGGCGCGATGCATACAAATTAGGGCATGTAATATCGGAAGGTTTTCAATTCCGATATTGAATTCCGATATTAGATCTCAATATCGGAATTCCGATATTAATATCGGAATTTAATTTATGTGCTATAAATTGTATATTTGGTTATATTCGTAACAATTCTGCATTGTATACAATAAAAAATTATTTTAATCAAATTCTTAAATTTGGTACAAAACAGCACTTCTTAAAATAAAAAAATTTGCAGGCAAAATTAACAATCAGGTACAACAATTATTCAAAATTATAACAGTCATCAGTGTTTATTAGATTAAATCACAACTTTCTATGCCATATACTATTTAAAATGACTAGGAATCAACATTAATATAACTTCTTAATATTATATACTAAAAAATGTGCAGCAAAATCAACAACTGGGAACAACAATTATTTAAAATAGGGACTAGGAATGTTTACTTTTTGAATGCGCGTTTTTCTTGGTAATATGTTCTCAAGAACAATAAAGCGTCAAGCATTTTGTCGGACAGTGAACTAGGTACGTATTTTATTACAAAATATCCGGCTGACGAAAAAAAACATTATCGCAATAGTATTAATTGGCGTTTTAGGTGTCGTATCCATTTTTTTTGAAGAGATGGCAGAAATCTTCATTCATAGAAAATAATTTAAAACATGCACCACACCATTTAAAGCAGTCATTCGAGAAACAATAGCTTCCATTGAATCTGAAGACCTAAAGTAATCAGTCATTAGTTTACGTTTCTTGAGTTTTGTCATTTGTGTTGGTGGTGTTTATGATGTGCTTGGAGTGACGCTATTTGCTGATGAAGGGGGCTCAACTGTGGTGTCGTTAACAGCAGTGATGTTTGAGTGCATAGTTCGTAAATGTTCGTAAATTGGCAGGATGTTTGTTTGTGTGACTGAATAAAAAAGACTTACACCGCGCATTAAAAGTGAGAGAGGGAACACTATAATAGCTTTTGTATCACATGCATAGCGGGGAGGGCACACTCAGCGAGCTGGCAACAGGAATAGGATTAAATTCAAAATATTTATTTGACCCAAATAAATGTTGATGGTAAAATTAAATAACATAGTAACCAGATTTAGCCATATACAAATAGCATGCAAATGAGTTACATTAAAATTATAAAAATAGACAACACTAAAAAAGTACTCAATGTCAAATTAATATGTATGTATCGATTATTTTATTATTCTTCGTAAATGTTCTTGTTTTCCAAAAATTCTTCTACAGAATAAAATGTTTTTTCCAAAAGCCATCTACGCAACGATTTGTTAAACATTGGGGGTGATAGTAGCTTAATAGGTTCTGGAATTTTATTATAAATAGCCCTGCACATAGCAGAACAATTTTTCAAGAAGCGTTTCGTTTTAGGCACTGTGTCAAGTATAAGTCGGTTAGGGTTTCTGAGATTTCTATCCGTAGTTTTATTTAATTGTAGGAATAGGTGACTATTTTGTTTAACAAATTTTGCTATCTCGAGTATATACAGACAAGGTAATGGCTATAATAATATTAGGCTAATATTTAGGCTTCTGAAATAGGGGAACCACGATATATCAGATGGTATGCCACATATAGCACGTATACATCTTTTCTGAGCAACAAAAACTTTTTCTATGTTAGTGCTATTCCCCCAGATTATGAGCCCATACCTCAACACCGACTCAATATATGCAAAGTCGCAGTGACGGCAGTACTTTTTTTTTGCAACTCTTGTAAGCTTATACAGTGCAAACGCGAACCTATTGACCTTGTCGCAAACTTTTTCTATCTGTTCTTTCCAATCTAATTTAGAATTCATGACTAAACCTAAAAAAGTCACCTTTTCAGCATTACACAAGATTTTGTCATTAAAGTCAATACATATTGAACAATTCTTAAAATTTTTAAAGTTTTGTATACTAGTTTACTTAAATTTATTTGTAGATTATTTTTATTAAGCCATTGAATTATTTTTATTAGAGTCATTTTTATGTTGTTATAAACTTATTTTTTTATTAGTCGTAACAGTTATTGAAACATCATCAGCAAATAGCGTCGTCTTATGATCAAGTATATCTGGCAAATCATTTATGTAAACCAAGAACAGCAATGGACCGAGAATGCTACCCTGCGGCACGCCAAGGTTATTTTGACGAAATTCTGATCTGTATACCAGATCTGATCTGCTCTCATTAACTTGTGTTACCTTGACACATTGCTGCCGATTCCCTAGCTAAGACTTTAGCCAGCCTAACGCGGGACCTCTAATCCCATAGTGCTCGAGTTTGCTTAGCAAAAGTTTGTGTGAAACGAGATCAAAAGCTTTTGTCATATCCAGGAACATCACTGTAGTATAATTAAGTTTGTTTACACTTTGTAAGATTTCAGTAACTAAGTTAAAAGCTGCATGTACGGTAGACTTGCGTTTTTGAAAACCATGCTGATTCCGATTTATTATGTAATGTTAATAAAAAAAAGAAGCCAGTTTCTCATAGATAACTTTACAAATATTTTTGAAAAAATTGAAATTAATGCTATTGAACGATAATTTTTGATATCAAACTTATTTTCTTTTTTGTGTAGAGGCTTCAGTACAGATATCTTCAACTCATTTGGGAAAGTACCAGTTTCCAGCGATAGATTGATCCGGAATGTTAATACTGGACCAAGTTCGTCCCTAGTCTTTAACTACCTGGGTACATATGTGGTCGTAACCTTCCGATTTTGTGTTATTGAGAGTCCCTATTATCTTCTTAAGGTCTGCTACGTCAACTGGTTTGAGAAAATTTTAATTTTGTAAATATTTTTTAGATGTATTTTCTAAATTGTCATTAGTTTGGTCAGTATTATAGATAAAATAATTATTAAATGTCATCTGTAGGTTTTGTTGTTTCCATACCTCCACAAACTATTTTGTTTATACAATGTCTAGTGCGTGCACCCCTGTTTCATATTTTATAACCACCCATGTCCATTAGCAGTAAGCACACCAACGAAATGCACAGGGCGAGAGCGAAAATATAGGTACATAATATTTATTTTGGCCTTTGTGGCAGGTTGTGGCGCGTTTAAACGCTTTGTTTAAAATCTCAATTAAAACCTTTATCTGATTCCGATATTACGATATTGGGTCGCTCAATATCGGAATTGTAATATCGGATCTCGCATTCCGAGATTCCGATATTACGAGATTCCGAGATTCCGATATTCATGCCTTAATACAAATACCTGTAATGCGACGTTGCCGATCTTACGCTGACGGACGATCGGTGCGCGGACGACCGAGCAGACGCGAGCGAGTGAGCGATCCGCTCCGAGCGACGAATCTTCCGCGACGGGACGACCGATCTTCCGCGTAGTGCACCCGCTATTTGTATTTTATATGCAATAACATGTATTGGCGTTCCGCCACGGAAGTTCGGCGACGGAATTTCCGTCTAGTGTGGCAAAGCGCTAAGGCAGTAAAGGCATCGTTCACACCAAACGTATTGTCCGCCGCCGATTATGAGTATGCTCACTGTCAGCCCCAGTGACAATGCACTACGTAAGAGCGTATAGTCGGTTCGGTGTAAACGAGAAGTTTTATATAAAGGGTTTTCCAATAAGAGGTGTTATTTTGATATTCAAAGAAAAATGCCATTTTTTAACCCTTTAGTTCGCAGACTAACAAAACTTGAAAATCATTCTTTTCTTTTAATTAAATAGGTTAATAATGGTTAAAATATGTCTAAACAAATACTTAAAAAAATATTAAACTTATACTTTTGGAGAAAACATATGTAGGTGAGGAACGACATTGCGAAATACACTGCTAAGTATGTTATTTACTATATGTTGTATGCCACCAACACTGCGACTGTACTGACACTGCGAGTTGAAGTATGAGGAAAATAAATACTAACAAAGTTCATGACAAAAAGTATTCAAATGTTAGAAATTACAATTTAAAAAATTAAGCCGAAACATGGAAGTGGTAAAAACAATTTCGTTTCTACAGCATACACAACCGAAGTTTACATTTCGCACAACAAACACTTGTGTTTCCCTTTTTGCAATATTTGCACCTTCCCTGAGATAAAAAACTTGGTGAATGACCAATATCGTATCGTATCGTAACGCACTTAATCAGGTGGTCTCGGGGCAACAGGAGCCTTAATCTTGACAGAAGCCTCGTTTTCTTTTCGGTCTGCCTGCCGGATCCTGTTTCTTTGTAACAGTTCTGTCACTAATTGAATTCGGATTTTATTTAGAGTTAATTGGTTTTTCACATTTGGGTTATATTTCCTGTATAGAAGCCAGCTATTATTGACACAAATGTCCAGTGCTCGAGCAAAAAGAGCCATGTACCACCTTTTTGTTTTAAAATTCAACCGATATAATGACACCAACATATCGGCCAAGTCAACCCCACCCATGTGAGCATTATATTGTTTTACTATCTGTGGACACTCTACTTCTACTCTCGATTTGACCTCTTTCGAGTATCGCTTGATTTTTTCTTTTGGATAGGAGTCAACAAATAAACTTGCAAGCGTGACAACTATATTATCTAGCCATTTCACAACAGCAAGTTTGTTATTATTGTTAGGGCCTTATCAGATATCAATTTTTTTTGGCAGCCTCTTAAGCGGTTGTTTTTTATAGTCCCTAAACTTAAAATACCATACACTTCACGTAATTGGTGAATAAGTTCTAGCGAAGTGCAAAAATTGTCAAAGTAGACAGTTGCGGGCTTATCCTTAATAGTCTTGCAAAGTGATAAAACTACTTTTGCTCCAAGACCTAAACTATTTTCGTAGTCTGTAAAAAACGGTTGCGAAATGTATCTTCTCCAGCATACGGGATAAAGTCGTATATAAGTCCTGATACTCCTGCTTGTACAAATATTTTAAAGCCCCACGTTTTCGGTTTTTTTTTGGAGGTATTGGCGCCTGCTGCCTGCTCTTGTGCCTTTGTAGGGCACCATTATTTCGTCTACACTATAACTACCTTCTTCCACAAGTTGTAAGCAATTAGTTCGAATCTTTTCAAGAATTGGACGCACTTTGAAATACCGATCGTCGTTCATGTTAGTATTATCCGTAAAGTGTAGGTATTTTCTTATCTGTTCATATTTTTTTAATGGCATGATATCAGCTATTTGGGGAAATCTTAACGCCTTACTCCAATAATCCCGATATGCTGGCATCTGCACAACAGCCATCAGTAGAGTAATTGCTATGAAATCCTTTATGTCGTCATTAGTGATATTTATACATTTTGTAGCTTCACGTTGTACAGAGTATAAATTCGTGTTATCAGTAATGAGATTAATAATGTCTTCAGAAAAAGAAGAGGTAAAATAATCTAAGGGAGATTTAGTTGTTGCATCAAAAGGAGGCTGATATTGAGGCAAGTCAATTGTAGCTGCATGTGCAAAATTCACAGTTTTCCATTTAAATTTTAAAGGTTTCTTAACAAAATCTTTACTCGTTTTGTCATAAGCCTAAGTACAGTGTTAGCCTTTCTTTTCGAACGAGTTGTAGACGCTGGTGAGTTTATCAGCGGTGATAAAACTGATGATACTGAATTCAGTATAAAGGGAAGTTGCTTTTTAAAAAAAATATGTTTGAGTTTTACGAACCGTCTCTGCCAAATTTTCACCATTTTTATAGTGAATTTTAATAATTTCAATCCGTTGTTTAACCCTTAGAAGCCTGATTTTCTAAATAAAATAAAATAAATACTAATGTGTTCCCTGTTAGAGCAAGATAAAGGAAAAAATAGTAAAAAAAATCACAATATATATTTTATGTATTTATTAGACGGTTCAGAGATCTCTTCTCGTCGACTAGTACTTGGTCTTCCCCTTTTATTATCAGTGCGACTTTGATAGCGACATAAGGTGTCAGCAAGCTCGGTTCTAAAGTCAGCTAACTTTATAATAATCCTTCTGGGTTTTTCCGTTCTCTGTACAAACGTTTTTGTACAGCACCCAAGCATTTATCACAGTCATGTCCAAGAGATGATAGAACAGCCTTGTTGTCCACTTTCTTGACTTTATGCGAATACGATATCTGCCAATAAAGCTGTCCATCAGATCAACGCTCCCCATGTGGGCGTTGTATTCCTTTATGACCCGAGGACATGGTAGGGTAACTGACCAGTCGTTGGACATTTAAGCATTTTTTTTTATAATTCTTTTGATTACATCAATAATTTATGTATATTTCATAAACCGGTAGTAGGTATATCTGAGTAGCTGAAAGGTTGTTCTATTCATTTTATATGGTTTCAATGCGATGCTTTACGTTGTTTAATTACTGAAAATAAAAATAATTTATGCAAGCAAAAAACATAGTCATTGGACAATAATCATAGTCGCGGGACATTCCCTTGGTCAGTTCCATCTGATGATACTGATTTACTTTGTTCTTAATTAAAGCGTACTAATTATATAAATAAAACAGGTATCTTCAAGATAAGAATAATTTTAATCATAGGAACTATGGGACACTCAAGAAATTTACGTATCATCTAATTTAAAGTAGGTAGGTACCAAAACTTAGTGTTAAATCAGCCTTTTCTGTGTAATTTTGGTAATATTCCAAACTTATCATCAGTCTTAGCAAAAAGAAGTAGGAACATACTACAAATATTAATTAAGTTATTTTTTTGAACTTAAATAGAGATTGTATATTTCATTTGCTGCCTCTTCGGTATTTTCTTCAAATTCAATGGACTTAGTCGAATCACCATCTGAGTTATCATTCTTTTCATCGCCGTCACTATCATTATCTTCTTTATAACAAGCATGACACACAAATGAATCTGTTCTGATATCATCTGGAATATGCATTTGATGTTTAGACGGAATACATTTGACATGATAAATAGACGAACACATATCACAAACAATACGAATCGCCAGTTTCGTTGTCTTTTTACAAATTTTGCATGTATTTGTTCTCATATTTTCTAGTGAAGTTTTCTTTTTTCCCTTCGTAGTTTGTTTTTCTTTCCTTATTTTATTTTCTTCCCTAATTTTTTTCCTTTTTTCTTTTTTACCTAAATCTGCCTCTTTCTGTTCTCTTTGTTCCCTGTACATTTGCTTGTATTTTGCCGACGTTATCGCAAAAGGCATTCTTTTTATTTCTCGTTTACCTTTTCGTTCTGGTGTTTTGGGTAAGGTCAAATATGAACCTAGATCTGAATTGCGTACTTTAAAAGCTGGACTAGTTTCTGACAATATTTGCAGAAGTGGCAAAGCATCTTGACTGCAAGTTACTGTATTTGTCAGTTTTGTTGGAGTCTTCTCAAAATGATTAATTGTTTCTGAAGTAACTTGATTACTTGCTCTAATCTCTGTTAGAATTCCTGAGATGGGACATAAGCTTAGTGTGGTGGCTTCGTTAGTAAAACATTCTGGAGAATTTTAATCGGAGGTCTTAGAGTTTTAGTTGGTTCTGAAATAAAAACTGTGCTAGTTACATCGTTTTGGGGGTCCGAAATATGTAGTAAGTCTCCACATTCATCCAGTATTGTTGGAGATACTGTTTCATTTGAGCAGTTTTCGTATGCAGTGGCTGGTGATTTTGATAAGGAAACGTTGTCGGTTATATTTGGACTTCCAATAGGCAATGATACCATTTCTTGGGATATTTCTTCATCAAGAGTTGACTGATGATCTATTATAGGTGATGCAGAGGCAGGTTTTGATAAACCAAAGATTTTGTATATATCGTAAAGTAATTTTAGGTTCTCGTCGATTACATCGAAATCTTTTAAATTCTGCAGTTCTGCTTCTTTATTAGGACCGATCAAATTTAAAAATTGTGAAAATGTAACGGTATCGTCACTATTTGGAACATGAATGATACCAGCGTCAACATTCTTGTTACTTGGTATACATTTTGTATAATCCACTGCATTGGGATCAAAAGGTACGAGACCACAGGCTTTAAAACCATTTATAAGTGTTTGTGGCTTAATACACTTCTGAAGGCCATTATTAAGCACTTCTGCGAAATTGACTTTGCTTATTACTTGTCCTGAATTTTGACTAAGCCATTCTCTTGTAGATGATTTCCAGGCTGACTTTACAGGTCGGAAAACTGCTACATCCGCAGGTTGCAAGATGCGTGTAGCATTTGGGTACAAAGCCACAAGTTCTATCCCTAACTCTGTACACAGCTTACTCACTTCATAACTTAAATGTGTTTTGTGACCATCAAGAAAATATATAACAGGAAGTGGTATATTTTCCTTTTTTAGGTATGGATAAAAAAACATTGCCTATATACTCAAAGAAAACCTCTGATGTCATCCATCCGTTGTCGCTTCTTCCTACACCTCAATCCGAGGGTATACTCTCTGCTACTTTTTGAGGAATCCTTTGGTAATTATATACAATCATCGGAGGACAACACTGGCCGGCAGCTGAGAATGTAAACATTACAGTCATATTTTCTTTGGAAGAGCTTGTCTCCACGTTGTAAACATTCTTCATGCCTTTTATTGCCAATACCTTTCCAGTTTTCGGACACAGCTGAAATCCGCTCTCATCGCCATTGAACACACGAGTTGGATCATCCAGAACATCCAGTAAATCATTGTCCTCAAAATACTGGCGAATTTCAGAGAACCATTTACGTATATCTGTTTCAGTAACACATGCGCTTGAAAAAGTTACTCCTTCGCTAGTTCTAAGCCCAATGGTGGGATGCCGTTTGAAAAACCCCCTAACCCATCCTTCTCCAGGATAATTATCCTTGAATGGTGTTGGTCTGGGGTTATCGGTCAAAAATTTTTGAACACTTGACTGTAAATCCTCTTTTTTAACAGGAAATCCCTTTTTTGATAACTGCTATCCAATTTTGGAGATCATTCTCTTCTTGAGCGGTCAGATAAGGTGAAGGTCCAAAAGTAGATTTGTGTTCAGGGTTTTTTTACTTTGAATTGTAATGTTGATTTGGGTACTCCATACTTTCGAGCAGTTTCTCGAATCTTACAGCCTCTTCCAACCTCATGCAAGGCTTTCCTCGAACTCTCAGGATCGTAAGATCTTGTTTTTTTGGGTTTAGGCATCTCGATTTGGTAAATTATAGCTGCAATCAAACATTGGACACTTAGTTAATAATCATTGGACGATATCGTCCAACGACTGATTTTATACGAAAATGACAGTCATTGGACAGTGTATTAGAGTAAATAAGTAAAGAATGGGAGAAAAATGCTACAATATTCAACCCTAAACACATGCAATAGAGACACAAAATTAAACGATTTTTGTTTTTAGAAAAAACTGGTCATTGGACAGATGTCCAACGACTATCTATCAAATAAAAATAATTGTCAAACATAGGACACATGATAACATAACCTCAACTTACAATACTGTTATGATTATGAACTAAAAATCAAGAAAAACAACAAAACTTACCATGTTATCAACGTTAATCTGTGTAAACCTTTTAAGAATAACTTTTTTTAATGTTTTTGGTACCTTTGTCCTTAACAAAATAATTAATTTTACGTAAAAAATTTGCCATGTGTTCGGACGCAACAAAACTTTTTTTTTTCTAAACAGCGCCACCAATCTGCAGTTGTATGTCAACTATTATAAAATTCGGATACACGGAGGATTGAAAATAATGTTTACAAAGTTTGGATAGCACACGCAATTCTTATAAAATGCACAGGAAGGCGAAGTGTCCAATCACTAAGCGTGTCCAACGACTAGTCAGTTACCCTACTTGGATATTCGTTTTTAGTTTTTTTTCGTATCGGGTTACAGTACAGTCTCAGCAGGTTCAGCACCTACATTCGTAGACAGCAATAAAACTTGTTTGTTGTCTTTCCAACTTGTTGCCGAAAATTCTACATCTTCATAAGAGGTAACGTTTTCATGGTATGTGCCTCTGGTTACATTGGATTTCATGACATCCTTCTTATCTGGCAACTTACATGACTTCCCAAGCCTGTTCCTCTGTACAGTGCCAAGACAGTAAATACCTTCTTTGGCCAAGTAATGCAGCAGAGGAATGTTAGTATAAAAATTGACAAAATATATTAAGAAAAAAACTGAAAAGGCGTTTCCAAATTCAGAATTTCTTAAGAATACTTAGTGTTTCCTTCAAACTTGAAAGCTTTTAGGACAATACTCATATTTTTTACCCTCCATATTATATTTCAAGGATTACAAGCAACAAAAGGAGCTGGTCTATGGTCTACGGTCTCAGGATGTTGGATATTAGTGTCATTGACTAAAGGTGGATCTTCTAAATCGGGGTCAGCGGACGCATCACCTACATCATCTTCATCTTGTAACTCCAACTCCAGCTCTCTTCGACTTGAATAATAATCAATGTCGTCTTCATTATCGCTGTCCTCGTCTTCTGAAATCTGACCATTTTCTAGCTGCCTCAAAATTGCCTCGATGTCATCCGGCTTCATTTTCGGTATATATAAATAAGTTGATAAAAAAGTAATTCCAACACCAAAACAAGCGGAAAAATAAAAGACATGCATAAATACATTAGAAATAGTCGGTAGGTTTCATACAGCCCGGAATGCCTGAAGTATCAAAATTGATACTTGGGTATGGCCGCTAAAAATTGCACTAAATAATATTCATGACATCGTAACAAACGTTACCTACATGACCAAATGTTACGTACATGACCATTACAAAGCTTAGTTCATAATACTCGTAAAACTAGTGGTGGTGATATTCTTTTTATTTTTTTAAATATCATTAAGGCTAAGCTAGAGAAGAATTAAAAACTAAATGTGTCAAGAGATCAAGAGAGAATACAGACTTAAAAGTAAATACAGCAGCCATAACCATCATTTTTTTAAATATACTCTTTTGAGTTTATTGGTATAATTACAACTTTTTTTTACAATGCACAGTGCAAGTACAATATCATAGTCTACTTTTCTGGTAACGATGAATTTAAGCTCATATAATTTTCTTTGATAAGCCCATCGCCTTTGTAATTTTCTTACTAAGAATGCGTTTTTATTAGTCTCAATAATATTATAATCAATATTATTATCATGTTTTGCAGTATCTTTTGATTTCATTCGGAGGCGAGTTTGACTGGCTCTCCACTGTTTTATTTTTAATTTTTAATCTTTTTCTGAACATTCTGCGATTTTCTTTCTTTTCTTATTCCTTTCTGCAATTTTCGCTTTTATTTCCTCGTACTTCGAGGGATTTTGCTCTCGTAATTTTTTGGTTTGGCATTGGTCAACGGCATCTGCAATATTATATTTAGTAAATATTTATGATTACCTGCTTTTATAATCACTTTGTTTTAGGTATAAAAAGATATAAGTAATTTAAAAAATTTAAAAACCCGTCAACCAACATAAATCCCTGTAAAAAATCATTACAAATTTGCCTTTAAAATATGAAGATTTTCTTTGATTTCTCTAGGCTTCCATCATCACCTGATCCTGGCCTGATGACCATGGAACCAACTGACAAGTATATTATTTCAAACAAAAAAAAACAAGTCGGTTCAGTTGTCTTAGAGTAACCTCGATATATCCAAGGTTCTATCATCAGATCCTGACCTGGGCCCCGATCGCACTAATTTTTACGTAAGCGGTTCGAACGTGAAACGTATCCAATTCGAACATGGCTACGATTCAATAACAATGCAGCTGGAAGCAAAATCCGTATTGTGCTAAATGTCATTAGTTGAATCGTTACCATTCGATAAAACTTTGTTTCTGTAGGGACGGCACACCTAGTATTTTTGAGTAATATCTGTGATTTGTGTATAATCGACACTCGATTAAGCAATTTGTTACTAGCCGCACTAGTCTTGTGACGCAAAAAAAAACTAAATGTCATTTAATGACAGCTTTCCTTGGACATACTCTGTCGCAAAGAGGAAATTAATAATCTGTGCAGCTTTCAGTCAGCTGTTTGTTTTATAGTATTTAACAATAATTAAAACATAAAACATGATGCAAATGCTGCTCACGAGATACTGACAGGACAATGTTACCACGGCGGTAAAACATATGTTTATCGCCCCTTAAGAAAAGTAGAAGAACAATAATTTGGATTTAGCTTCCATTGCTGACCTAGCTATAATAAAAAAAACCTTACTTATCTGAAGAAAACTCATCAGCCAGCAGGACTCTGGAGACTCCCTTAATTCAAGAAGTAAAAATGTGTAATAGTGTACCTACTTAGTGTGAGCAAACAGAGCAAAGATGCTTTAATCTTTGGTTAGTTTAAGAAAGTTAAATTATGTGTAAAGCATAGGTTTACTAAAATAAAGCTCTTTGTTTTCCATAGAAACTTGTTATTATTTATATATCTGTACTGTTTATTTCCTTATGTTCTCATTTTACTTGCCTATTTTAATTTTAAATCATTGTTTTTGTAGGGGTTATTCCCAAACTATTTAATGATGCTATGAACTATGTAATCATAACAAGTTACAAGCTTTATCTTGAATGCTATTTCAACTCTAAAGTCTTAACTCTATCTAGATAATTCAGGTTTTTTATTTTACAAGCAAGTTTAATTTTAGTGTGCCGATAAATTTCTGAATTCTTCAATGCTAGTATGCATTTAAGGAAGATATTACATCACTAATTAATATAATAATGTAAGTATTTACCGGTGGTTCTAATTGAACATTTTACATTAACATTACAGGAACCGAGCTACTTTTGACTATTCTGTAGGAACTAAAAAAGGTAGTTAAGATGGGTAGTGGTGAGGTAACGGAAGACTTTCTAAAATAACTATTTTAGGTTACATTATTTACAACTTGCAAATGCAAATGCTGCTCACATGATACTGGTCGGACAGTGTTACCCCGGCGGTAAAACATATGTTTATCGCCCCTTAAGAAAAGTAGAAGAACAATAATAAAAGGATTTAGCTTCTATTGCTATACTAAAAAAACCTTACTTATCTGAAGAAAACTCATACTCTGGAGACTCCCTTAATTCAAGAAGTAAAAATGTGTCACAGTGTACCTACTTAGTGTGAGCACACAAGAGCAAAGAAGCTTCAATCTTTGGTTAGTTTATGAAAGTTAACTTATGTATAAAGCATAGGTTTAATAAAGTTCTTTGTTTTCCATAGAAACTTGAAATGAAATTATTTATACATCTATACTGTTTATTTCCTTATGTTCTCAGTTTACTTGCCTATTTTAATTTTAAATCATTGTAATTGTAGGTGTAATTCCCCAACTTTTTAATGATGCTATAATAGTAAGTAAGCATAACAAGTTATAAGCTTTATATTGAATGCTATTTCAACTCTAGTCTTAACTCTATCTAGATATTATAGGTTTTTTGTTTTACAAGCAAGTTTAATTTTAGTGTGCCGAATAAACTAAAACTTTTTGATTGACATTTTAAAACATTATTTTTACTGCATATTTTCGACTAGTAGATTAAATAAGTATTATCTATTGTTACTACATAGTATTAGTAAAAAATTAAATTAATAAGATACATAACACAAAATCCCAAATGACAAACCAGTTTCAGCGTACACTAGTTAGCAAACTTCAAGAGTGACTCTTTTCATTGTATCTTCCATTTAGTATAACCTGTATTGGCATCTATCTTTATTTCTCAACAATTTATTGCATTAATACAACTACACATTTGAAATCTTGTTTAACATTCCTGCCGCAGCTAGATATATTACTGAATTCTTCATTAGTAGTATTATTTCATTGAGATATTACATCATTAATTAATATTTTTATTTTTTATTTTATTTATTTGGACAACCAACAAGATCATACACCTTAAAAGCTAAAAGTTAGAAGATTGGTGATACAAGGGATGGTGCGGCCTTAATTACAGGTTGCCACGAAAAGCGCAAACAAATATAGTTGGGATTGGGAGCATAAGGCGTCCCTTAACTTAAAAATCTTAAAAATCTTAAAAATATGCTATGTTAACTTATGCTACTTAATTAGCTGCTACTTAGAGAACTACTTGTTAGTAGATATTAGTAGGCGTAATTTCTTTTTAAATGTAGGTAAACTAAGGCTAAATATATCAATATCCTTATTCTTGCAAACAGTGTTATAATCAGCTTGGAGTCTATTAATGGGGGAAAAATTACCTAGCTTTGTTTTAGAACGCTTAGGATTAAACAGCGAGTATCTGGAGAGACGTGGGAGATTGTGAGAGATTGTAAAATTAAGTTTTTGAAGCAGTTGTGGGCAATTTATGTTGCCATTGACTAATTTATGAAGAAATGAAAGATTTAAAAATTTACGGCGAATCTTAAGTGATGTGAGTTTGAAATTAGTTAAACGGTCCATATAACTATTGAGGTTTTTACACTTGTTAAATTTATATGATAGGTGGTATAAAAATCTCTTCTGAACGCGTTCAATTTTATTGGAATGGACTTCGTAGTGCGGATGCCAAACTACGCAGCAGTATTCTAGGAGGGATCTGACAAGGCTTTCATATAACCTTATGATGCACGATTGATTTTTAAAGGTTTTGGTGTTTCTGATAACAAAACCAAGGCATTTTAATGATTTATTTACTATGTGGTCGTAATGTTCTTTGAAGTTTAATTGCTTATCAAGAATAACGCCAAGATCACGAACAGATTTAACCTCCTGAACACATTTGCCAGATATTGTATAAACTCCCGGTAACTCACTATGCTTACGTGTAAAATGAATATAACAGCATTTGTCTGCATTCAGCACCATCTCGTTGCTCCCACACCAGCGAACGAACCTATTTAAATCGTCTTGAAGCAGCGTTTTATCATGAGTATTCCTAATCGGTCGCATTAATTTTAGATCATCTGCGTAAAGATAAGGTTTGCTATTTCTGAAGCAGGAGGTGACATCGTTCATAAATATATTAAAGAACACAGGTCCCAAATGAGAACCTTGAGGAACGCCGGATAAAGTACGAAAAGGGTTGGATTCGAAGCCACTCACTACGACCTTCGATGTGCGATCACGTAGATATGACCAGCACCATTTGAGAAAAGCACCAGCAAACCCAAACTGCGATAACTTTTCAACTAGGATGTGATGTGGAACCTTATCGAAAGCTTTTGATAAGTCCGTATAGATGACATCCACCGGTATGCCGTCATCCACAAAGCGGGATACCTCATCGACAAAGTCTACCAGATTGGTGCTGGTGGAGCGAGCAGCAACAAAACCATGCTGGCAGTCGGCCAGTAAACTCTTAATGTGCCATGATATATAAGGACATAGCAGAGATTCTAGTAACTTAGCGAACACAGATAAGATGGTAATGGGTCTGTAATTTGTAGCATTAATTTTGTCACCAGATTTGTGAATTGGCACAACAAGGCCCATCTTCCAAAGTGATGGAAACGTTCCCGAAGCAAGTGATGTGTTGAAGATAAGTGTTAGAGGTAGGGATAGTTGCGTAGCGCAGTTCCGAGCGAAAATGGAGGGTATTCCATCTGCTCCAGCGCCCTTGCTTTTGTCGAGGGATTCCAGACGTTCAAGAACTTGGTCTTGAGAAAGAGATAAAGTGCTCAATGGGTGGGGGACTTCGCATTTATTGCTGGTGTGATTGATAAGCTGGGTGTCAGCAACACCTGTACTATAGGAGGTCGAAAAGAATTCTGCAAGAGTATTGCATATATCCGTACCAGTTGAAGCTGTTGTGTTGTTATATATAATTGAAGATGGAAACGAAGCACTGTTGGTATTTTTTTGCTTAATGTAAGAATAAAATAATTTTGGGTCGGATTTGATAGATTTCTCAATCAACTCTATGTATTTATTATAGCACTTAATAATTAAGACATCACATCTTTTTTTCAATAATTTAAAAGATAAGTTATCGAGTGGGTTCTTATATTTTTTGAAGCGGATACGAAACCTGTTTTTTTCTTTAAGAAGGAGTTTTAATTCTTTGGTATACCAAACAGGGGTACTGTTAGGGGCAGTAGGCGAAATAGGTACAAATTTCTTGATCGCAGAATTAAGTATCATATAGAATCTATCAACCATCAAATCTACCGATGTACATGTACCGAACTCATGAGACCAATTAGTGTTAGCTAGGAGTTTGCGGATGCTTTCATAGTCCGCCTTGTGGAAATTGTTTTTAAAGGATTTTGGATTTGCTTGTAACTTATGTATGGAGTTGTTAAGAACAGCATTAAATTCTAACGCGGGATGATGAGAATCAATTTTACTGAGGGGTTGTGATGGGGACGCAAGGTTATTAATTGGCATATTTGTAAGGATTAGGTCCAAAACTTTGTTATTTTTATTAGTTATATAATTAAGTTGATGTAAGCTGTTTAGAGTCATAAACTCTAATAGATCGTTCGAGGTTGCGCTACTGGAATTTATTTTAGGCGTTAGTGGCGACCCGGACGTACCACTCCAATCTATGTTACTCTGGTTGAAGTCCCCGCAAATCAGGGTCAGATCGTATTTACTTACAAATAAATTGGCATTACTACAGAAGTGGTCGAAGTGTTCTTTAGAGACTGGAGGTGAGAAATAAACTGTGCCCAGTAAGATTTTTTCAATATTCTTAACACCTACGATATCAATTTCAATCCACAGGTCCTCACAACCACTTTCGTACTTTTTCAGAATGCGTGATTTGATTTGTTTTGAGACAGCTACCAGAACACCACCACCTCCCTTTTTGTGTTGTAAAGGACTTGTTTCGCGGTCTCGCCTATAAACGTTATAGTTACATGTGAAAAGCTCCGAATCCATAATACTATTATTAAGCCATGTCTCATTTAGAATAACAATATCAAAGTCACATTTAGCTGAGTTAATATATAGGTCATTTGTCTTAGTACGCAAGCCTCGAACATTTTGGAAATAAATATTTAATTTGGACGTGAATTTTAAACATTATGTTTAGAGACACCTTTTAAGTACAAAAAAATTATAACTAAACTAAACTACAATATTACAGTCTGTTCAGCGCCTCCTCGCTACGCACAAAAATAGCTTCAGATGTTTCCGTTTTCCGAAGGTAAATTCTGCCGCCGCGGACCCAAACGTACTTATAGCTTTTTTCTTTAGCTAATTTGCGCGCTGCGGCGTGGAGATGTTTATTTTCCGGCGACAAATTTTCCGTAACGTAGATAGGGGTTACTTTAGTAGATAATATTCCGAGATGCCCAGTATTGAGTTTATTTTCAGGATTTTTCTTGTTGAACTCAATAGCAGCAGCGAGAAGACAGTCTCGGGTTCGTGGTGAGTTTAGCTTAATTAAAATCGAGCGAGGTCTAGGGCTGTTAGACTGCAACTTTGCCGTCCGAGAACAGTAACTAATATCCCTCTCGTTCACGTTAAAATTAATAGTTCTTCCAAGTTCTTGCACAATGGTTATTAAGTTCTCAGTCTTGCGTTCGGGGACGCATTGTATTTCCAGGTTGGATGAACGGGAAAGTTGATCAAATGTGTATAGACGTTGCCTTAAGGAATGCATGTCGGATCTCAAGATCTCATTTTCCGTTTTCAATACTGTTATTTCTCTATTTGCGGCTGTAAGGTCATTTTTGATGACGTCAAAGCCCTCACTAATAAATTCCAAGGAATTTTTAAATTCGTTAAATTCGCTCAACATTTCCGATAACTGTGACTTTATAGTTTTTTTAAAATCAATGAGGCAATCCGCCATAAAATCTCTCATGGCACCGCGCAGCTCGTCGCGAATTATTTCGCGTATATTTTGCACGCCCGCATCTGAGCTAGATGAAAAATGTAAATTCGGGTCGCTATCCGTCCGATTGTGTATCTTGCGACGAGTGTTTATAAAGGTCATGTCCGCCATCCCTGTAGGCGTAGAAGGCCGTACTGGCTTACACAAATTATCGTTTTTAGGCTGTTTGGTTTGACATATCGAACACAGCCAATTACTCTTAAAATCCCCGGGGGCCTTATCTAGTTCGCATTTTTTTATGTTGATGCATAGAAGGTGAAATTTATTTGAGCAGCGCGTACATATCATAAAACTGTCATCGTCGATCACATCAGGACAAGCCGCACAACTACTCATCGTGTTTGTTACACACACGCACACGCGATACGGCGCGAACTCGGTGAGTCAGAAAGAGTGAGCAATTATGGTTGTTGTCTCTTACCGTAGCGGTGAGGTATGTGGTCCCCGCGCTAGCTTCTATCGTCCGTGACCTTCGAGGCGAATACTTTTAAGTGATTTTTTCGTTCGAATCACTGCAACCAATGTTCACCAAAAGATGGATAAATTAGCAAAGTCCGTAGGGACAACTTTCGTATGCACAAGTAACAATTGATGTATTTAGTTATTGAGCCAACGTTGTACGCGTCCACTCCCAACTGTGCTCACGGGCAAAATTTAAATATTAACACTACATAATACATGACTGTCTCTATAATTTCACAGAAAAAAGTTATAATCATCTCATCTTTTCATCACAACAAAAACCTCATTGATGACCGGTGGTTCTAATTAATTTTACATTAACATTACAGAAACAGAGCTACTTTTGATTATTCTGTTGGAACTAAAATAAGAGTGGTGAATAAGGGAACGGAAAACTTTCTAAAATAACTATTTTAGGATAATTACATAGGTATTTACATCTTTAAATGACTATATCTTGTAAATATTTTTGGTGTTATAGATTATGATGTATTCCAGTTTTCTGAGTAGATAGCTTGGGATTTAGATTTTAAGATATGTTAAGAAGAAATATTTTGGAATAAAAACAACTGATTATTGTATTCTTAAATTATCTAATATTTACTGTTTATTTACAATGTTTATCACTGTAATCACTGGGTGAACACTATTTTCTTGAGTGAGACCACTTCAAAGTAAAAAGGTGGTGAAAGAGTTTTCCAAGAATCCCATGGGAGTGTTATCGGCGTCACACACAACACAACATTACACTTTTTATTTACACTAGTTTATGCAGTTTGTAAGGCATATACACGTCTAATTAGTCAAATATTTCCAAAAATGGACGTGAATGAGGTGTTTTTTTTATCAGAATTAGGTAAATTTACTCAAACGTTTGAACTTTGGTTGATAAAAAGTTGCTTTTTTCAAACCTTTCATTCATAGACATCTGACAGCGGTAACGGTTGGGTAGTGGTTTGGAAATGGCACGAACTTTTTTAGCGCGATACCAAATGTCTCAAACGTAACGGAAGTGGTGTGGATGTGGTGTGGTAATGATTCGATTTTATTAGCGCGATCGGGGCCCTGATGACAATGGGATTAACTAATAAGTACATCTTTTCAAACAAAAAATAATTTTTCCAAATCATATTCCGAAAAATTCCAACAAATTGATACCATCATCGTGTTTTTTAAGTCGGTTCAAAAAGTGTAATCTCCGCCTTACAATTGGTCATGACTGTAACGTTACACATTGTAACATTCATGACATAAAAAAACGTGCGACATAACCTAAAATTCAAATATCATTCCAATGCAAACACCTACAGATTTGGAAGTAGATTTACCGTAATCTGTGATAATACACCTTTTTAATCATTTTGACAGAAAAACATAATAAACTGTACTTACCTTGCACCAAACACCCAAAAAACAATATTTTTAGCAACAAAACATCGATGTCAACACAAATGTCGGTTGCACACACGCAAAAATGACCGATTTTAATTTTTGAATGTTGGCGTCTTGCTCAATAGTATTGCCATAAACGAAAGTAGCAAAAATTGACAAATTACTCAATGGAAAATTATAGAAACTAACGTTATATTCATGACGTTACGCACTCATCAAAAAAGGGGACACTTTTTTAAAAACGGATAAAATAGTAACTAAATCGATATTTTTATAAGCTCTTTTAGAGACATAAGAGCAAATATCGTAAAGCTTAATTACAGTTTAAAAAAATGAAAAACTAATTCGTTTTCGGAACTGTTGGCAATTTTCCACACAAAGGCAGTAGTGAGACAGAATGTTTTTATATGACAGTGAAAAAATTACATATTAAATAAATTATAATAAAAACATATATGTTGACGGTTATAAAGATTTCTTAAAATTAATCTAAACAACAGAAACTCGTCGTTTAGGACAACGTAAAACAACTTTAATTTGCATAAACGCTTTGAAATAATAACCAAAATGAAATTGGGATAACGTAAAAATTACATTTGTACATTTTTTTGCGGCCATACCCACTTACAAAAATAGCACGATTTTCTTCAAACAAAGAAGGCAAATGAAAAAATAACTATAATTTTGTAATAATTAGACATTTACTTACCTCAAAAGTATTTTTATTATTCGCAAAAAGATTATTTGTCACAGGTTTCTTGCAAAAAACTTTTACAGAAAGTATGTTCAATTGATCAATACGGCGGGAAAGCAAAATGACATAAACTCTCAAACAATGTTGACATTTGATTTTTTTTTATTTGGTCGAAAGAACACTAAGCAGTGACTTATACAAACAGCCAAATACAAAAAATAAAAATAATTGCGAATATACTTTCGTTTTAAAAGTTCGGTATCAAATTTGATACTCGAGGTATTTAAGGGTTAAGCGTGTATCGTTCCATTTTTATTAATGGCGTAGTTTCTACTTGTCAAATATCAAAAAATTACAGCTTCAAAAGTGACATCTACCGAAATAGCGGGCTAATCAAAATAACACCTGATAATGGAAAACCCTTTATATGGAAAAGCGATACACTGCGTAACGTGCGCTCACAGTCGGCGGCCGACAATACGTTTGGTCTGAACAATGCCTTACGCCTCACGTTCGCACACAAACGTACGTACCCACGTTTCTGGTAAAGAACACAAATATTTACAAATAAATAAATTTTAACGTAAAGTCAACGTTAGGATTGGGATCAGAAAAAGCAAAAGAAGGTGTGATGTGTGGTGAAGGTATAAAGTATTCAGCCATCTACTTCTTAGAGCGAGGCCCCATTAGAGAGGTGCCACACGAGCGTTGCGGCTGCGACGCGTTATCGCAACGCAATTATTTCAACGCAGTAACTGCCACACGAGCGCTACGTCGGCGCTGCGTCAACGCAGCTATCTCCGACGTCGCAGCGTTGGTGTAGGATGTCTCAGTCTTTGAACGACAATGGAGTTGAATAAACGCGTTCTGTTGCTGCTATTATTACGCCACCGCCGGAACAAGCGTAAAAGTACCAGAAGATTCTGGATATGTCCTTTAATCGCGCTAAGGAATAGTAATGGAAAGTTTTTTCTTAAAGAATACGAAGAATTGCGGTTAGATGAGAAGATTTTTTAAATTTCTTTAGAATGAGTATAGCTAGTTACGAGTTTTTGTTAAAAACCCTAGAACCACATTTAAAGAAACAGTATACTAACATGAGAAATCCAGTGGAACCAGTAGAAATGATAGGAATCACTTTAAGGTAAGTAATTAAACACATATTATGTATAGTTTAAGTGAGAAATCGTAATTGTATTTTGACACAAAATTTGGTTAGAGAATCTCTAACCAAATTTAGGGATGTTATGGATATACAGGGTGGCCGGGGAGTTGACGTTCAAAGATTAAATTTAGATGCCTTACATCAAGGTGTATCCAAATCTAAACTATTTAACTAACTATTTAAATAACAGGTACCCTGACAGATGGATAGGACGACGAGGACCAATTAACTGGCCACCACGTTCGCCAGATCTCAACCCCATCGATTTTTTTATCTAGGGTTACTTTAAAGAAATAACTTACGCCAGAGAAGCTTCCAGTGAAGATGAACTCAGAGCGAAAATCCGCGAAGCGGAAAATGCTGTGAGAAGCAATCGTCAAGCTTTTAGAGAATTAAAAAACAATTTTTTGCGCAATGTCAGTTGTGTATTTCTGTTGAAGGGGGGCATTTTGAAAATCTTTTGTAAATGAATAAATTAATAATAACCAATTGTGTTTTACTTAAAGCCTTTCTTACTTTTTTTTCTAAGCTAGGTGATCTAGCTCAGAGAAAAAATGTATTTTTTCTCTTTTAAAAACATGCCTTAATTTACTTGAAAGGTCAGTTTCAGCAAATAAGCTGTTAACAATAGCTTTTTTTGGTCTTATTTTATTGGTTAATGTCCTAGCCAGTTTTTAACAATACCAAGAATCCACAGGTTTCCCGTTTAAATTGTTTTTTCATACCCTAAACACGACCTATTATCAAGTTCCGACAATAATTCTGACTTTGCGACTGAATTTAAAGAAAGTTCCGCAATTCCTAGATACATCGTAGTTTTTAAGGTGGTACTTTTGAGTGTTGTTCATAGTTATTACCAAAAAAATTCTGTGTCAGTTTTTGTGGCAGTGGCAATATCTTCTCAAGGATAACATCTCAGAAATCACAAAAGAAAAATTACAGAAAACTGCATCAGATTTTAACATGAAAGCTAATTTTCCTAACTGTATCGGAGCTATAGACGGAAAACATATACGTATGTTTAAACCTGCAAAAAGCGGTTCCCTGTTTTATAATTACAAAAACTACTTTTAAATTGTTTTGTTAGCTGTTGTAGATTCCAATTATAAATTTATTTTTGTCGATATCGGGGCATATATTGAAAAATTGTTGAATCGCATTCCTTTCGAATGCGATTCAACTATTTTTCAAAACTCTAAATTGCATGAAATGCTGATGAAAAATGAAATACCCCTGCCTGACCCACGACCACTCTCTAACGTTCCTGGTAACGATAAACTAATCCCACACGTATTTGTCGATAATGAAGCTTTTGGATTAAGTAAACAGTAAGTAAGTAAGTAATTCAAATATCATAATAATGTTAATCAGTTATTCATTTATTATCTTTAAAAACAGTTTAATTTAAGTATTAGGCAACAGAGTAAAGTTATAATCTTCTTCTTGACTATCAGTAAAATTATTAATATTGACTGTGTAGGTAGCTTCGAATTCATCTGTTCGATACGACGATGGCGATGGTGACTGGGCATGTTGTCCAGTTTGATATCCGCGTGACTGCAATGGTGTTGCTTGATACTGTTGTCTAGTTTGATATCCGCGTGACTGCCATGTTGTTGATTGAGTCTGTTCCCCGAACCGCATTTCGGTAATGATATTTATAACTTTGGTTTGGAATGTCAAAGTTTATTTATTTATTTAAACTTTATTGCACAAGTAAGTACAATTGGCGGACTTAATGCTATACAACATTCTCTACCAAAGTTTGTAATTCCGTAAAGCCGTCCAAAGAAGGCATAATTCCTTTGAAAAATGATAAGTGGCGGTTTTCTTTCTCTTGCAACGCTTCTAATGTTTGCGCCTCGAAATCATCTATTGCTTGATTTGATCTCTTACGGCTTGCTGGCACGTAGCGAGATGGACCTGGGGGTAACGAGGACATTTCTTTTGTAGGAAATGGAGATGATGATGTTGTGTTTTCATTTCGTTTCGTTTCTTCAGGCACCATTTCAAGGCTACTGTCAGTTTTATTTTGGGCAACTATTATCAAAAACAGCAACTGATTGTAATAATGATATTTTCTCAATTGTTTTGCCCCTGATCCAGACGAACTGTTTTCTTTTCTTTTTTTTACGTATCGAAAAAAGTTGTCCTTCACGCTTCTCCATTTTTTTCACAACCTCGTTACCTGCAAAGAAAGAAAAAAATATGTAAGTAACTTGTCCACACTGACCAATCTAAATGGGCCACTCTGTTTATTTTTTGTGTTTCTATTACAGGTACTTGGGAAAAATGACGAAGATAAAGCGTATCAAAGTTTGGGAGTAACGTCACGCCTTGCTAAAAAGTGTCGCAAGGCGTGACGTTACGCGGAACTTTAACGGGCTATATCTTCATAACGTTTTGTTTGATTGAGAAAAGAAAAAATACGTTTCCAATATTATCTGTTAATCCAACTGACGGACTAATTAGATTTTTTTAGGAAACTAGCCCATTCTCCGAATCCCAGTGGTCGCGGCGGCCAGCGGCCAATACGGGTCGCAGGTTACGACGCAATGATCTCATTGGCCGCTTGGGGCCAAGTGCGCGCACCGATGATACAATGCATACATTTCGGTGGCCGCCGCGGCCTGGCCGCTGGTGCGCGCTTGGGCTTAGTGTCATCTATCTACCTGGCGCTGGTAAATCCTTCTTGGGACACCCTGTATAGTTATATTTTCTTTCACAAGTTGTCTTACCATCATTTCACAAATATAACATATTTTGTACATATCTTCAAAGGGAAATATCAATCTACCCTTTGTTTTTAAACTTATTAAAGCGTCTCCCAGACAGACGCGGCCTGAGTTGGCGGCTTACCGCGGGCCGTTAACTCCAGCCGCTATTCATTTACACTGCCGCGGCTACGGCCGCTGCCTGGAGCGTCATTTCTTGCCTACACTTCACCATGGATGGACGTCAAAGTGATTTGGAAGACGAAGCTTTGCTTTTGTTTGCTCTTTGTGAAGATGAGCAAAAAAGGTAAAAAGAACTTAATATCTTACTATAGCTTGCGAGTGTGTTTTATCCTACTAATATTATAAACGCGAAAGTTTGCGAGGATGTTTGTTAACTTTCACGTAAAAACTACTAAACGGATTTGGATGTTTTTTTTTAGTATGGAGTAGTAAGGGTGTGTGTACTTTTCAGGCGCAGAGAAGTATGGGTTCATGAAATAAACCTAGAACAAAAGAAGTATGGAGAATATTGGACGGCTAGTGGTTACTTTTAGGTTTGTATTAACAAAAGACAAACATTACATTCATTATGCTTTATTTATTTTACACTATTGCGTAATCAACCTGTTCCTACAATGTAATAGTAGGTAATCTGTAGATACAATAATTATTAAAGGTTTTGGCGTTTAGAATTTTTTTTCAAATTGTTCATAATAAAGTTTTGAAGATTGAATTGTGTACTGCCGTGGATTAACATATGTAGGCTGCTGGTTTTGAGCATATGTTACATATAAAGCGCTGGTTGTTTCTGATGCCGGAAATATGATTACTTTAGGTAGATTGTTATTGTCATTGTCATTTTGAGATTGCATGCACGATGACTGGACTGAAAAAGGGTCAGTGTTTAGTAATGTCATATTGCTGTAATTAATGTCTGCGGTAGAATTAACATCGTTCAGCGTACTAGCAGTTGGCTCTGGTGGAGAAGAAACGATGTATTCATAATCTCGGGATGACTCATTTATATCATTACCTGGACTATGCAAAGGTGTTGATACAGTAAAAAAATCTGTCATTTTCAGGACTCTTTAATGTTCTTTGACTTGATTCTTCGATTTGTTCAAGTTCAGACTCCATATATATGCGCGAACCCACAGTAGAAGATTGGGGAGCTCTATTGCTGGATATAAAGAAAAATGGCAATATCCTAATTGTATAGGGAGTATTGATGGAAAACACATAATTGTCAAATGCCCAGATAAAACCGGGTCAAGCTATTTTTCGTACTTGAAAAGATTTTCGTTTGTTTTACTAGCAATAGTTGATCCACACTATAAATTCACGTGCATAGATGTTGGAGGCTATGGAAGAAACAGCGATGGTGGAATATTTGAAAAATCTATGTTGGGTAAAAAGTTTGCTAATGGTACATTTCAAATACCAACCAACAGACCGTTGCCAGGTCAAAATAATAATGCACCGTGTGTTCTTATTGGAGATCAGGCGTTTGCACTAAGTTCGTACATGATGCGACCATATCCAGAAACACAGTCACGACAAGATATAAGAAAATAAACTTTCAACTGCAACTTAGAAAGGGCGCGGCGGGTAGTTGAAAATGCGTTTGGCGTTTTAAGTGCTAAATGGTATATTTTCCAGACCCATGGAAACAAAAATAGAAACATCAATAGTAGTTGTAAAAGCTGCCTGTATTTTGCACAATTTTTTACGTGATAGACAAGCGGAGCATGTAAATCTCCCCACTGAGATAACCCAAGAACATGCATTCCAAGGTATTCCACCTAACCAAAGAAGATCAACAAACTATGCGCATTCAGTACGAGAGAAATTTGCTGACTACTTTTATTCACTTATATAAAATAGGTACCTACCTAGTTTGCTAACAGAAATACAATTATTAAAACATAAAAAGTATTTTTAATTACTTACTATCACTTTCTCCGATGGTTTTGGCGATACCATCCCAGATTTTGTTTTTAATCCGATTGTTTTTATAATCAGCGTGGGTTGTGTCATATAGCACTGGATACTCTCTCACAGTATCAATCAAGAGTTCGGTAAAATTCTCAACGGACATTTTCTAAACAAATACCGCTGCCACAGATATAACAGTACTAGTCCGCTGCGGCTAGTTGTAACAAAATGCAACTGGCCGCGCCGCAGGCCGCGCGAGTGCACACACCGACCAAGCGAGAAGTGGGCGGAGCTTGCGGCCGCGGCTAGCCGCGCTTTGGCCACGTTGCAAGCCGCGTGGGTTTGATTAGCATTAAGGCTTTCATACTACACAACAGGCCGCGTCTGTCTGGGAGACGCTTAATTTGTAAAAGTAAAGTTTTTCGGATGTTGACGCGCTAAACATTTACGACATTTTATGTTCCTATTTATAAAATGTATCTATCTATATATTATCTATTTACAACACTACCAGCAACATATCTGACTATAAATTTTCTGAAATCATTAAACTCTTCTATATATAGCCGTTTTATAAGCTCAGCATCACATTCAGACATTCTCTGAAGAAACATTAATGAAGAAACGGAATCATCTTCCTCTTTGTGGCGAGAGGACAGAGTTGAATTAATTTGGGTTGCAGAACTACAATTTAATATTTGTTCTTAAGGCGCTGTTTTCCGATCACTGCGAGCTAAAAATCCCTTTCTCACCCCCCGCGGAATACCACTACAGCGTAAGTAAACTCGTCGCGCGAAAGAGAAGCGAGCCGTGCCGTACGATGACGAGGCGGGGCTCGCAGGCCCGTGCGCTACAGTAAAATAAAACGCAGAATGACCACAATACCTCCACCATACCGTATGTAGGTATGCTGTTTTTACTAGAGTGCAGAAGGGTAATGTGTTTCTAGAGTTATAGTAATGTATATAATATGTACCTTATGATAATGTAAGATGTTAATAAAACTAAAAATTTTAAACATGTTCACTGTATTGTGAAGTAATAGTTTTTTTTAATAACAATCTTTATCAATTTCTATCTCAGCAACGTAGTTTTCAGGAATGTTTTCTGTTTCTTCCTCTATATCGAATAATGTAATTTTCCTTAACTCCATTCCTCTAGTGTGTCGGGGATCGACGATTTCAGGTAAAATGCAATGCATGTAAAATTTAATTAATTGTGACTGCATTTTATCGCGCCAGAATGTTTTATCTTGAGTTATTTTTAAAACATGTAAAGGTTGTCCGACTCCAGACCATATTCCAAACAGACAATATTTTCGGTTTGTGACACGGAGTTGGCCCTGAAATGAAAGTCAATTATTATAAATGATTACAAGCTTTATACTTTATACGGTTCCTTATCAAAGTGGTAAAACCGTATTCATGATTTTGTCTCTCATAGTGAAATGTGTAAGGAAAATAAAAATAAATATTAAACTACATTTATAATAATTACCTGAACTTGATAGTACCAATTACTCGTCTTTTTTAGTTCGGCTACGCCAGTTTTTTTGTTATATTTCAAAATTTGAATTTTATTTTTTTCTATTGCCTTTTGAAGCCCCTCTTTGAAGGCTGAAACTGGGCATTTTATTTCAACAATGGCTTCTTCGTCTATGATACCATCGGCTGTGGCACCAATAAATGGAAACTCTCGGTCAATAAAGAGACCGCAAGGCAAAATGGTAATTGCCTCTTGTTTCTCTAATTGTTGGATTGCAATTTTCTCGTTTTCCAAGCCGTGAGCAACAGCATTTACGTGTGATATATTTTTTTTATATAAAATGTTCTTCACCAAAGAAGACGAGTCCAAAGTAACCTTTCTTTTGCAAATTTGGCCAAAAACTGATGCAGTCACAATTTTTTTCCTTATATCCAGCCAATCACTGCTGTCAGCTTGTAGGATTGTTGACCGTTCTATGTGGGCTTTGTCAGTTACTAACTGTTTTAAACTGTCCATAAAATTGTTTTTGGCTTTGTCCATTTCATTTTCTTTCATATCAGGGGCTGAGCTTTGTGGACCATAATCATGTTGTACACTTTCCAGGATTCTTCTCCTTTTTTTTGTTGGGTGCTTCAAGTTAGTTTGTCTTTTCGACGTCCTTCTCCGCTCAAGGTCTTTTACTTTGCCTTTAGGGCTTTTGTACAAAAAAGCTTTTTGCAGTCTCGATATAGTTGATTCATCATTAAATGAAACAACAGCTGCCGAACATCTGGCTTGATATCCTCTCCTCTGCGTAAAATTTATCCGTTTACCCCCAACAAACTTAGCCACAACACTGTTGAAACGTTCCACGGTGTTTGTATCTACATTTTCTATTAAACTTCTGGATTTAGCGGCAACAGCGAAAATTATTGAATTAATTCTAAATAAAAACGTAGAATTTGCAATTAAGGGAAGTTCATTTTTTCTATTTTGCACCTGATCACAGTAATGGCTTTTGCATATTTTGTGATCTCCAAAAGCATGAGCCAGTGAATTTACAATATCCTCATGTAAAAAGGACAGGGAATCACTTTTAGACCTGTCTGCCAGCCAGTAGCCATGTTGTGATGTTCGACAGATTTGACTATAACTTTTCGCATTCTGGTGTTGGTTAGAGTTTTTCTATGACCAAGTGCATATTTAGTCTTTCATAACATTGCGAAGCTTCTTGCAAAAATTTCTTAAAATGTGGTTTCTGCACTCTATTTTTTCAACTGTCACGTTATGATGTGCGTATGGGTTAGCTTTTAGAATTTTAGCATATGTTGAAGAATCACCATCTGCAATAAGCCTTCCGTATGCCATACATCGGCAGAGATGATTGAAACCCCTCCACAACAATATCCGATTTCATCGATGCACCACTATAGTTTTTAAAGCAAGTGTGATCTATGGGAGTTTGTCCTTTTTTCAGCACGAGCACAAACCAGACAAAACTTGTTTTTGACTCCCATATAGAGTATTTCACCAAATTTCTTGCCGATTATGGCGGCAGCACCTGATAAAGCTTTGAAATTGGTACCATATGACCTTGCAGACCAACATCCGTCGACATAGACGTCAATTATGGGTATGCCATTTTTTGTCCTACCCTCAGCAATGGCCGCCTCCTTTTCGCGCATAGCCGCAGCTTCCATGGACTCGGCAGCTACCGTTTCCCATTTCTCATAAACTTGTTTTTGAAGTTGGGCATACAATTTAGTGGAAAAAACCGGAACATCCATTGCTGATAATATTTCTTCAAATTGAGAATACCCAATTCCAGAAGCTATAATGCCACTAGTAGCGGCAATGTTGCCATTTACTTTTTCCGTGCTATCAACATCTTCTGAATTAATAACAATAATTTCATGGCACATGTTGCATTCAAATTTAAATTTTGAAATCAATCCCAACCTCTTCTCACCTACTAGCTTAAAATTTTCTGTTTTACAAGCAAACAGACCATTATGACGTGCTTTATCTTGCAGTTGGTTTAGGAAATAATTTAGGTCAATCAATCTCATTCCATCTATTTTTTTAAAATCTTTATCACTTTATCATCAGAATCACTGAAAGATAGAACAATAATTTTATAAAATGTTTGGCTGACATCATAATATAATTTTTATAATTTAAATTGGTTTTAGTGTGGTACGTGTGTATGTCTGCGTACCTATGTGATTTTATGTGAGAGAGACAGGTGTGACAGAGTGCAGGTGCAGTTCCACAACTCGAGCGTCGAGATAAAGGTTGGTGCTTTGAATACCTACTTTACTTTTGACACGAAAATGAAAAAATATGAATTAATAAATAAGTGCAGACTTACTTGACACAAGGAGCAATATGACTTGGTGTTACCAAAGATGTCGCACTTAGTTCGTCACTCCCACTAGTTGCAGTATTCGGTTGGGTTCTACTCACATCTAACCTGAAAAGGAGTAGTAGTAGAAGGGTAAAATTGTAGTAGTAAGTACCTATTTAGCAAATGTGTATAAATAAATAAATTCGTGCTTTAGATACTTACTCGACACTAGGGGCAACATGATTTAGTGTGACCAAAGTTCTTGCACTATCGTCATCCTCGCTAGTTGCAGAATTCATTTGGTTTATACTATTATCTATATTCCTGAAAAGCAGTAGTAAAATAATTGTAGTAGATTTAGTATCAGTTTCTCCTACTAATATTGGAAAACCGAATTCTAAGCCGGCAAAACCATAGACAAAAACTAGTAGGTAAGTAAACAAATATATGCAGAGTAAAAAATTTATGGGAGGTCATGAAATGATATGATTAAAAATATTATAATGATTATTCGTTCGTGCAATTACTTACCTTGGACTGTGACAAATAGTTTCAGAGTTTTCCGTCAGGTTATTCCCAGCAGCTCTTATCTTGCACATAGTAGCACTAAAAATACCCCATAAATATAAAACACATATTGCTCATTAAATAGAGCAAAACGAAAAATTATGAACCATTTTTAAGTAAATATAAGACAACATCACATACATTGCTCTGATTCTGTGGTAAGTTCGTTTTCCTCATAGACCCAACCGGGAATCAAACCCGGGACCTCAGAGATGACGCAACGCCAAAGTCCAGTCCGCTCGCCTCTCAGCTACGGCGGTCGTTATAAGCTGACTATTAGTCCTACTACTCCTTTTTATGCTATGGTCAAAATAAACTCCTTAGTAAATAATTATCCCCATATCTTAGAGCACCTGTGTTACTCAAGTTATAAACGACGAAAATACCTAGATCCGAGCCGATATAGGAAAGTTCGGTTTTCCACATAGAACCCAATTGGGAATCGAACCCGGGACCTCAGAGATGGCGTGACGCCGAAGTTCGGTCGTTATAAGTTGGCTATTGGTCCTTCTACCCCTTTTTATGCTATGGCCAAAATTTCGTCCTAAAATTGTTTCTAGTAAAATTCATATCTTCCGATACTCGTTACTCGTTAGTATAGTTATAAAGGCTGAAGTTTTATAGAATATTGATATAGGATACTTGGGTAACTTACCATTTCATTTGTAGCATTTTTTTTTCACCGATTTTTGCTTGTTCCCCATTATGATTTTAACTTACTTAATAATATTTACAATAATCGTACTTATAAACTACTAATTTAACCTTATTAATTAAACAAAAATATTTCGACATTAATTACCTTTATATTTATACAACTTAATTATTACTAGACTACAATATAGTAACACAAATCAAGTGCGTTCAGGAGCGGAGCTGGCGCAGAGCGACGTGACCGCACTCGGGGACTCCTAGGCGTGCACTGGAATACTAGCAAGCGGGGCGAGCGCTAGCCGACCTATTTCATTTGTCAGTTTTTCGCTTATTACGTATAATGTACAATAATAAATATAAAATCTATAACTCCCATTTTTTAGATAATGTCAAGCTGAATCTAATGGTATAGTTTTTATATCGTTTATTAATTTATATTGTAAGTAAAATCGATTTAAAGGTTTTATTTAGACCTATCTTTGAATTTTTATTCTATCGAATGAAGTACCGTCAATCATGTTTTGGCAACTACGATCTTATAGGTAATATCCTTAACTATAACATACATGAATTTCAGGACTTTAAGTCTTTTAATCGTGATGATAAATACGAAATACCCCAAAAACTGGAATAGAACGCCTTAAGCTACACAATTACCGTTACTAAAGCATTTTATTTCCAAATGTGCAAGTAGTTTTTTGTAGCTTTGAACTGCCTTACGTTTGGGTTAATATTAGACCCACATTGCATTCGGATTTCGGATACAAGAAAAAAATATTTCAAGGTGATCCTGACAGTTAAGTCGGTAAGAATATCAAACGCTTTTCATTTTCAATAAGGGCTTCGTAGATGTATTTTAAGTTCTATATTTATTATAATTCCAATTAAACCTTTTTTTACAACCGGTTTATAAATAAATAAAAAACCGGTTTGTAAAAAAATAAGGACTAATCTGCGTGTGGAGTTTACCCGATATGTAAAGGTAACAAAAACTTTACGACTGCGCCTCTGTTCAATGAGTGTCATAATAATATTAAATTATGGGAGTCTAACGGTGGTCACATAACTAGTCAAATAGGGACGGCGCGCAGACTATACAGGGTGTTGATTTCAATCCGAGCGGTATTTATAAAAACAACTTATGATCACATATAGAACAGGTATGTGGAACCAAATATTACAAAATAACTAAACTGAAATTTTAAGCGATTATTTTTTATAAAACCCTTACTGCGCTGTGGCGTCAGACACTGCATTATGTTTACACTGTAATCGTAGCACGCGCGAATCGCGTAGCACGCGACAGGTAGGTAGGTACTAACTAGCGGTCATTGCTGATTTCTCTTTATCTGCCGCGTAGGTACGTTATGCCCGAGTGTGTGAGTAGATATTTTTACCGACTTTTAGAACAAGCGATTTCACGTGTTTGGATTAGTTGATTCCGAATTTCCCTTCCTACTTTAATCGGGCTTAGGACCGACAAACATACCTAAAATTCATCTGTAACAAATGGGTATCGATCGCACGATTTTTCATTAATTTGAGCTATCAATCGGGAATCTATCGAACCTCAAACTCTAAATTACTTATCTTAATCTAGGCTAACTAAAATCATCTGTACTGTACTGTAACTTGAACACGATTTGAGCCTTCAGTTGGGAATTGAACCTGTAACTTTTTGTATCTTGACCTAGGCTTGGCTAATCTTTTGAAAATTAAAAGAAGTCTTAATTGTTTATGAACTATTTACTTATTATTACTTAATGAGAAAAAGTCGTGTAAAGGTACATCATTTTAACTAACTTCGGGCGATCAATCGGGAATCGAACCCTGAGCTTTTGTGTAGATTTACGCTAAACCTTTTCAAAATAAAAAAGTACCTAGATTATTAAATGACGTGAGTCTAAAGTATTTTTGGCGTAGTTAAAAATTTAGAATCAACTTATTTACAACGATTTATCTTTACACCTAGTTTTTTGTACATTTCTATTTACACTAACCTCAATAAATGTTCGAAGTGTCCACCAGACTGAGCAATACACAGTCTAGCACGGCGTCTGGTGTTCCTTTTAAAACTGTTCAACACAAAACGATTTTGTCGAACTGACTCGAATTTACTGACTATTCTCTGTCTTAGGTCGTCAACGTTTGTGGATTCTTCAGTATACACAATACGTTTTACGTCACCCCACAAATAATAGTCTAAGGGCGTTAAGTCTGGGGACCGTGGCGGCCAAGGCACTGGTCCACCACGCCCGATCCACTGACTACCAAATACACGATTTAAATAGTTTCGTACTTGTAAACCGTAATGAGGCGGTGCTCCGTCGTGCTGGTACATTAAATTGGAATGTAAAGACAATGGTATGTCGTCCAACATCTCGTCAACGACGTTTTCCAGCAGTCCCTAGTATGTAGCACTGGTGAGACGGCCTTCGATGAAGTAAGGTCCCAACAGCTGATCCCCTACTATCCCAGCCCACACATTGAGACTAAAACGATGTTGAAAAGAGTCTCGCTTGGTAACGTGTGGGTTGTGGTCGCGGTGGGTCCACCAGTGCTCATTGTGGCAATTGTACACACCAACTCGTGTGAACAAGTTTTCGTCTGTCCACAAAATGTTGGCGTCTTGATGCTCCAGCAACCACTGGTAAAAGTTGATTCGAGCGGCGTGGTCAACTTCGAGTAGGTCCTGGACTCTTTGATAGTGAAAAGGGTGTTGTAGCTCCTGCTTAAGTAGACGCCACACGGTCGTGTGGTTGACACTGAAATGCCGACCGGCGTCTCTGGTGCTCGCTCTCGGTTCCCTCTCAAAGTAATCCAAGATATCTTCTTGCAGTCTTACATCAAGACCGACACGGCCTCCCCGACTTCGAGCGTGCCAGGGTTCATGGAACTGTCCATGATCACGTAGTCTTTGCGTAGCCGCGAGCATGACCGATCTCGAGGGTCGTGGACGGTTCGGGACATAACTAACTATATTGTTCTTGTTTGTTTGTTTGTTGTTTCTCTAACGTAATCACTTTTATACCCACATAATTGTTTTTTTTTTCAAATCTATGATCAGCAACACAAAAGTATCATTTTTTTTACACCAGATGTGTATAGTTGGATTTGTACCTGTACCTTACACTTATCTGAAATGACACTATATTTAATGTAGTTAAATTTGGTTTTATCACTTGCCGGACATATTATTTCAATGATAGCATCTTTTATAAGATCGTCTGCCTCTGAGGCGTGAGGCTGCAATCATTGGGTATTCATGTGATACATACATCCCATATGAAGTGATCTACTTTTTCAATTTTATACTGTCCGCCTTCCTAACATACAATTCTAAATTTGCAAAGCGGTGTCAGGTAATTTTACACCTGGGTGAATCTACTAAAATTAATATTCTTGTGTAAAATTATGTCTTTCTGTTTAAATGTATGGTATTACTTCTGATTTTGGTAATTATTATTATAAAATAATTTAAATCAACATTCCATAATAGGCACTCAAAACGAGGCAGTAGTTTAGAAGACACAGGATTTTAATAAAATATGTAGTAGCGAACAATGATAAACTATGATGACAATGACATTTTTGAAGATGAAAATGATGGATTGTTGCCTATAATGATATTGAACTGAAATTATCATAGTATTACCTACTTAGTCTTATTTCTGTCAGGAAAGGTAGAAAGAAAAAAAAAGTATGAAATTGTACTTTTATTATTTAAACAAAATTGATACCAACAAGGTAACAAATATTTAAAGACAATTAATATTTATTTCTATTTCACCTGACTGAGCGACAGTAATGACAGGATAGTAATTATAACAAAAAAATACAATCTTCTTAATTTAGCAAACTTGAACCACAATTAACAATTCTTCATTATTTAGCACACATATCTTGCTAATTTTAACTTAATCAGTCTTTTTAATAATTCTAGTAACAGATAAAGTAACAATAATACGTAGGTAAGGATAGAGGATACAAAAATAGGTAACACTTATGAAACAACATGATCTGACTTTCCTTAGCCTCATAGTTTGGCAAACTTATATCAATTTGGCAGTCATAACTCGTATATCTAAAATAACTTAATCAATCTTGTCAATCAATAGTCCGTGCATTACGTGTAGGGAAAGGAAGTTAATTTAATGAACACTACCTTGACTGTTTTCATGATGGACATGATATTACCATTCTACAAATCTACTTTTTATATTTTTAGCACACTTTATTTAGAAAATTTTTCATCAGAAGCAGATTGTTGCTGCTCAGTTACTACAACTTTTTATTATTTTTACTGTTTTGAAGTAGATGGGCTTGGTCCACAGAGATCTTTGAAATGGTGCTTATCAATTGTTATATCAGAGAGAATTGTTATTCGTCTTTTTGTTTTCGACAGCGGCACCACTATTGGCTCGGATGTATCACCCGCATAGTTTTCTTTGGCCGTGACCACCAAATTTTCAATATATCCCAAGTGGTTGCCGTGCACACATCTTTCTGAAGCACTGCAATCAAAACAACTCAATGCTCTTAATGTCGTTTTTGGATCTGATTTATCCCACAACACTTGGTACACGTCAAAAGTGCCTCTGAATGGTTTCAAATTATTTGGTATTAAGCTTTCTTTCAATTGTATATCCTTTTCATCGACTGTTTTAATAACTACATTAAATTGTTCACTTTCCGTAAATCGTGTTAGTAACTCACACAGAACTGGTCAAAGGTTCCAATATCTTCACCATAAAGGACCATACGATCGGCAGTTCGTTTGATGGTAGCACCATCAGGGGCACCTTTGCCGTGACCGACTTCGGAGTAGTTCCATGTTACCATCACTATTTGGGAGAAATCTTGATATATTTGACTGATTAAGAAAAACATATATTTGTTTCGATATTGCGAAGTCGGCGAATCCGATAAAAAGTGGATAGTATCAATGAACGGATTTAATTTAATACATTCTTCTATTAATGGTACTAAATGTGCCCATATGGCTGATGCGTCATGGCGTAAACAGCCACTTATTGTACACATCGACGTAAGTGTAACTTTACCAGTTGAAAAGTTCTGTGTATATATTACAGCGGTGTGCAATGATACCTGTTGCCTACTGCCACCGAAATGGAAAGACTGAACTTCTGTCGCAAATTTTAGAAAATAATTTTCAGAGAAGTCTACATGAACAACTGCTTCTTGAATATTTAAATTTTCTTTTAGATTTTTTATGACTTGATACTGATGAACAATTTTGTATACATGATTCATAAATGTTTTTAAATCTCTTTCAAATTTAGCAACAGCTTCTGTAGGTTTTAATACATTTTTTACTTTCTCTGTTAATATTTGGTTCTTTTTGCTTCCATTTTTAAGTGTTATTTGTTTATTTACCCTCTTCCACTTATAAAATATAAAATTGTTGTTGTTTAAACACTCATTAAACTCAATAACACGTGTTCTGCAACTATCACAACTTCTTTTTAAACAGTCAGAGTTTCTCGAATCGCAACATACTTTTGAAAGAACTTGATCGCTATTTTCCTCTTTTGGTATGGACGCTTTAAGGATTCGATTAGCAACTCTATATTACTGTGAAGTGAACACTGACAAGTATCTCTATTAGAATTCTTTGGAAAAACTACCCAAAATGGCCGCAGTCTGCAAAAAAACGAATAACTGACCCTCAATTTAGTCTCCAACAGGAATTTTCTATATAAATCTTTCAATGGCTGGCATAGATGACGTTTTTGCATTCGAACTTTATTTCTTGAAATATATTCCTTTTTGCCAGCACAGACTACACTATTTTAGTCGTCTAAATAAAACGATTTGATCCGATTTTTTGATGTAGCATCAGGGGTCTCTTGTTCCAATTGCATGTCACTGTCATTTCTAATTGGCTCGACAACAGATGAATTGAATATTAAACTAGATTCGCTGTTCCCAGAGATTTCTAGAAGTTTATTTTTAAGTCGCTGTATTTGCCTGCAACGAGCCCTGTCTCTCTTTTTATAAGCTAATATTATCTTCATCAGTTGTTTACGCTTTTTCAATTCCTGATAACGGATTTTTCTGATGACTACCGAACTGTTGGGAAAATTTGTTACCAAAGGGTCCTCAACGCCAGCAGGTTGATTGTCATCAATTTCATCATCAAGTGATTGTATTTGGTGACATTCAAACGACGGCTTCTTTGCTTCTTTTTTTCTTTGTCTATATCTCTTCGAATTTTCTCTCCACTTCTTTCGCTGCTCTCTTTGCGTGCGTAAAGATTGTTCGGCAATACTTTTAATTTTTTTTGTCTCTTTCGACTTTATGTATCTTTGTCTCCTTTTCTCTCTCAATTGCTAGCAATTCAGGATCATTTTTATTTCTGCATATTTTCTTCTTTTGCATAATCGTTGTGCCGCAAGTCAGTCTTCCTTCTTTCTTTTTGGTGGCATTTTTCATACATATATCTGAAATCTAAATATATTTTCAAAGTAAATAGTAAGCAAAAATAACAAAGATTCACTAACAAAACAACATTAATGTAAAACTATACTTTTTAAAGAATCACCCACTTACACCAATTTATAAAACAACTAAATCCCGTTAATGAGGCCCATTTTATGTATATGTGTATATGTAAATATCATTGTAAGTATGTATTATATAAAATATATATAATACACAAAATTGGCAAAATTAACTTAAATATTTATTTTAATCATTGTTCGCAACAAACGTCATTTTGTGAATGCATTAAAATCATTAATCTCAACACGCGTCATTGTCCTCTCTGTCGATGTTGCGAGCAATGACGTAGCGAATAATGATAAATTCACCGAATCTTGTCAAAACTAGTTCAAACTCATTCGTTATTAACATGCTAACCACGCGCTACCATAACTGTTTCACTTGTTTTCCCTGTCGTTAAACAATATTTCCACAAATACTTTATTTTACTAAACAAAAAAAAATATATGATAATGACGTTTTACATGACAAGGTTTGTAGAATGTTAGCAATCAACTTACCTTTGCGTCTCGCAGCGCGTCTGCTCCTATTGGAATGTGCTGGCCGACTGAGGTGGGGCGCGACGGCAGAGAGGCAGTTAGTCGTGATGAGCTTGGCGGGATCGGGTTCAAGTCGTATTACTTGAACCCGATCCCTCCTTTAAATTGATGCGGACAGTGACGATAATTTTTTTACACTTTTTACTTATATTTTTAATTAACTTTTTACTAAGTTGGGACCTTGTTTTTTTGTCAAAATAACACAAAATATATTATGTTTGTAAATAGCAAGTAATGAAGTTCAGTATAACGTAACGCTTATTTTTTTAGGATAAATCAGTTGTAGACTTACAGATTACGACACGGTAAGCAATGACGTTTTATTGAGTTATGGCGAAATAACTTTGTCTGTGTGAGATTTTAACGAATATCGCTTTGATAGCCTTTAGTTCATTTGTTAAGATATTCAATACAATTTAACTGGCTTACTGTTTGTGTTTGGTTTAAAACCAATTTCATGTGACATTGATTACTAACCAATTTGTAGATTCACCCACCTAAGATGGTAGCCACCAATGACCCATCTGGTGTATAGCTAACGCTTGCTTCATGTGCCTCTAAAGCTGTAATACGGCCATATCTTAGCTCATATCACAAACTACTTTTATTTTGATTCCTTATTGCTCGTTTAATAGTATTTATTACTATTTTATTAAATTTTGCTTTCATCTCGTCAACAAGTTTGTCTGCATCTGTTTTAATTTCTATACCAATGCTCATCAAAAAAGCAGTGCATTGAACCCTTCAGGCGGTCTGTGACTACTTCTTAAAATGTCTTCTTCTAGACACGACTCATTCTGTTTTTGACCACTTCTTGTTACGCCCGGTTTTAGTAATGCCCGCTTCCGTTTTTAACCATTTCGTGATAGGACTATAGTACAGTGTGAAAAATAACAAGTAATATGAGATTTTTTTAACACAAATAATATATTCTTTTAAAACAAAAAAAAAACGAGTAGGTATTCGTTCAATATGTGTGACGCAATTTATAATTTTTTTTTTTTTTTTTAGGAAATCCATATCAGAAATGTCATTCTGCTCAAGTTTTTGCAAATTATTTTTCAACTCTTTATCGAATTTAATATCAACAGCCCTTCGATTTTTTTTCGGAGTAACAAAGTAGCTCCTTTTTATTATATGGTCGTAATGTGTTGCCTCCTTCTTCAAACTGACCACAAATGCGAAGAATGCAGGTTTCCTTGGTATTCTTGCGTTTAACCGTTTGTGCCATCCTTCAAGCGGGTTTGTGGTCCGGTGTCGCTTATAAGCACAACTCAAAATTTTAGGATTCAGTTTTATCCATTGCTCTTCGAAGTACTTTTTAAATATAATAATTTCATCTGTTACGGGCACAGAATTGATTATTGAATACCATGCGCTCGAAATTCTATTATATGGTAATAGAGGCAACAAAGATGCCATTCTTGTAAAATTTCGGCCGTCAGAGTTGCCAGTGAAATTTAAGGCTTTAGCCTTTTTCCATATATTTTTATTGAAATGATAAAAACATGTTGTTGTTTGGCGATTGGGATATATGATTTTTACTGCATTTATAACAGCAATTTCAAAGTCACACTTGAAATTTTATATTTCAACTCCTAATTTAGATCTAATTAGCGTAAATAATCTAACATAAGTTGCCTCTTTTTTGTTCGGTAGCAAAGCAAAAATGATAAGAACAATGTTTGAGGTGTCCTGGTTTGAAAATAAATCAACATGGAGTGTGTACAGTTGATAAAATTGCTGTTCCATCACCGAAAAAAGAGAAGTTAGTCATCGAGTTTATATTTTATACATGGAACAAAAAAATACGATTTTTTCAGTGGATCCATCTTCACATATGAGAATTTTTTTGCCTAATCCTTCGGGAACAAATATTTCTTCAATCGCTTTATAATTTAATCGGTCACATTGTAAAAACATTTTTCTGCGTTGATTGATTGCATCTTTTACTGAACCAAATGTCGGTATATATTCAATTTCATCAAGTTAACATTTATTTTTTAATTACGAAGTGCTTTTAAAAAAAAAAAACGGTTTCAAAGTTAAAACAGACCTCCTCTTTGCAAGCATTCAACCTCAATAATACTTCATTTTCGATTCTTCGTGAAGAGCAACAATGGTTCGAGCTCCTTAAAATATTACGCTTCTCTTTATTTATTGTTATGGTAGCGCTACAAACCTCTTGCTGAACACACCGCCATCGAGATGTACCATATTTGAGCAAAGATTATAACGGTATTTCCTACATAGTAATGTCTCCTGGCCTTTTTTATTTTTGAGAAACTCAAAATTTGCTGTTTCCATCTTTGTTTGCAATTTTAATTAGGTATATAAAATACGCAATACATCAATCTGGCAGGAAAACGTCAATTAAAATTAAATGTATTTATTAGTTATACCAAAGAGATTAAATTACTATGTAGGTATTGTTATAAATAAATGATTATTGCACTCACTGTACCTGTAATAGTCATAACCCGAAATGGTCAAAACCACAGACGGGCATTACTAGAACCGAGCGTAACAAGAAGTGGTCAAAAACAGAATGAGTCGTATCTAGAAGAAGACATTTTAAGAAGTAGTCACAGACCGCTTAAAGGGTCTATTGTGATTACCGAGAGCTGCAGATCTAGTAGAACTTTTGTTTTCGGGTCAGTTTTAAAATAATGATGGTCTGTTTTAATGCCGTACGGGTTTGCTGGTTCATACATTTGCTTTAAAGGCATTGAACTATTGGGAAAACTAAGTACTAAGTTTCTAACCCTGAAGTTGTAGTTCTGTTTATTAATGTTTTTGATGGGATAAGGTTCATACAAAATTGATATATTTTGTCTCCTTCTTGGTAATTTTTCTGCACGCACTGGTGTGCCACCATAGGGATTTTTAGGTGCATGAAAACTTTAGTCTTTGGGTACAAGTCTCAAAGAGTAATATAAATTTTCTATTGACCATGCTTTCAACACCTAAAAGCAAAACAGCCGCTTGTTTACAAGTTGCATCATTACCACTACCTGCTGGACATTCACAGTGCGCTTCTTCAATACTGCCATATTCATCTAATTTTAAATTAACTTCATAATGAAGACTTTTAATTGTTTTTCTACATATACCTTTTATGTAGGAGTTCTTGCTGGCATCAATAAAAGAGCGGGCTGTTACTAAATGGCGTGATTCATATAGCTGCACTACTTTGTCCATTTTCTTTCAGAGCTATATGAAAATAGAAAAAAATGCCTGTTGATAAATTACTTGTATATAGATAGGTGCGTTAGTTGGGTTAGTTGTGAATGTCAAAACATGTTACAACAATGAGCAAGTTGATCTTCCTCAATCTAAGGCTTCTTGTACACGCTAAGAAAATCCACCGTGTCTGTCACAGACAAGACAAAATCATCATGTACACGACAAGAATTTTGTCGGATCTAAACTTGTCGTGTCTGCTGCAGACAAGATGGATCCGGCCGTGTAAATGATGATATTATTTTCGGACAGTCATGCGCAGGGTACAGTAGGGTGTACTAGGCAAGTTGGTTTGTGAGGAAAAGAATCATGTTAACTACGAACCAAAAAAAAATTATTATTGCTTATTATATCCATAAAAGAATGAAAAAGGAAAAGAAAACCAAAAGACTTGACTGGGTTCATCCAATTGTTTGGTGGGTTCATACCACTGTATCACATATTGCGAGAATATGAAGATGAATTTGTGGACTATTTTCGTATGAAAATCTCCACTTACGACAAGTTGTTAAGTGCTATAGAAAATACAATAAGACATGAAGATACCAAAATGCGAGAAAGTATTCCTCCATACATTAGATTAGCCGTAACGTTGAGGTAAGTAAGCAAATAAACATATTTAAGTATAGGTTTATTATTTCTTATACAATAAAGGATACACCCCGGTTATTCATATTGTTTAGAAAAGTCAAAATTGTATTCTTCAGTGTATGTTGTTTCCACACTACTAATAGATGGTAGATCGGTATAAGTAGCTGTATTTTTCGGTAGCGGTGTCGGGTTTTTAGTACTGTAGCCTGGCCGGGTTGTGTATGATATGCCTGAGATGTCTGTCGTAGACTGCCTTATTGACTGACTGACTGAATTTATGTGAAACTTGTTGTCAGTGGTTTGCACTTTTAAATATAAACAACAACCGTATACGTCAGAAGATGCATCACAAAATCCGAGCAGTTCCACTTCTTCTGACTCATGTAAATGTAAGTCCCGAGAAATTAATATTTTATCCATGCTGGATATTGCGGCATGAAAATCTTCCCAGATATTTTGAAGATCAGAAGGAAGAGGCGCGTCCCACTCGAGATTGTGTTTCCAAAGTAATTGTAAAATCAGTTTAGCTTTGACAACAACAGGGCCAGCATAACCCATTGGGTCAAAAAACTTACTCACGGAACTTAAAACAGTCCGCTTTGTGGGAATCTCAGAAGCAGTTACAACTTTCCCACTAAGCACAAAAACATCTTTATTAATATCGAAAGAAAGACCTAACGTTTTCACTGTTAAGTCCTGATCAAAATCTTTTTGTTGAAAAATATATTTTTCTTTTGGAATATCTTGCAAAATAGACATGTCATTAGAACACCATTTATGTGGATCGAAACCACCTAGCTCTAGCAAACCAAAAAGCCTTTGTTTTAACTCAATTGCGCCATGATAAGTACTGTTACCAAATAGCACGTCAACGACATAGGAGCTTGTCAAAATGGCTTCGCTTGCTAATTTGTAATCGTCTTTATATTTGTTTGTCAACTCAATTAAACAACGAGTAGCTAAAAAGGCTGAACTGGTTAGGCCGTATGTAATAGTTTGTAATTGTAAGCATTGTAAGGGTTTACTTTTATTTTCACGCCAAATAATGTTTTGTAAAACGCAATCATCAGAATGAATTAAAATTTGCCTGTACATATGCCTAATATCACACATAAGAACGTATTTATGAGTTCGAAAACGCAATAAAATATCAAATAATGGTTTTTGAACAACGGGTCCATTGCAAAGAACATCATTTAAGGCTGGACATTTACCCGATCTCGCGCTCCCATCGAACACAACTCTTAACTTAGTCGTCATCCTTTCCGGACGAAGCACCCCGTGATGCGGAAGGAAGTAGAGTGGACGTTCTTCAGGCAAACAATTATCTATGTCTATTATTTTAGCGTGTCCTAATGTAAGATATTCGTTTATAAAATTGGTATATAAAGAATGATATAATGGGTTCTTGTCAAATCTTTTTTCCAAGTTGTAAAATCGTTGTAAATAAATCAAAAATGAATCTGATAAATCATAATCATCTAAATCACACTTTTTTGGCATGCAAACCTCAAATCGCTTATTTTGTAATGTAACAGATTCCTGAAAAATCATCTCGCTATAGTCTTGTTCCGGTAAAGACTCAATAAACGTTTCCGGTACCTACCTTTTCAGTCTCCCACAGTTTTTTAACATAATAATCTTGATCAAGAATATTTTCTTTTAAATGTATTGAAATGGAAAAATTATTAGAGGGCAGTACGTTACCAGAAACGATGTGGCCGAAATGAGTATTAAGTAAAATTGGCTCGTTGGGACCGCCTTCTACCTTTCCATCCTTAAAAACTCTGAAGAAGACATCGGCGGCCAGAAGAAGTGAAATCTCTCCTGAAACATTGAAATTCTGATCAGCTAGTTTGACAAAGCTTGGGATTGTAAACCTTGAAATATCAAAACTATTTTGTGGCAAGCTAACTGTAATCTTGTCCACAATAGAACATGTAACATTGACATCAAAGTTTTCTGTAAGAGAATGTAAATGCAAATTAATCCCTTTGCTAACTTTCTTAGTATTTTCTCCTAGTGTAACAATATTTTTATGTAATTCAAATGTTGGAATACCTAGCTTTAAAGCTAAGGCTTTTGTGCAAAAGGCAGTTTGACTTCCTGAGTCAAGTAAAGCGCGCACAATGTACTTGTTATTAGAAGCATCTGTGACTAAAACTTTGGCAGTAGGCAATAGTACATTGTGTTCACTTGACCTAACTGAATGTAAAACATGATCGGATTTACTGATACTCTCCTTATCTATGTGAATAAGCGCATTGTGATCTTGGCTGCAAACAGAGCACTTAAATTTGTATCGGCAAGGTTTTTCATGTGAGGTTAGACACAACTTGCAGTTTGAGTTTGTTGAGTTTTTTATCATTCGTAAAATCATACCTCTTCTGCGGTGACATTAAAATGAAATTAGGACATTTGTACAGCTTGTGATCCTTTGAGCACATGATGCAACTGTTAAGTTTCTTTGTTTCGCTTGCAACATTGGTCACCCTTGCAACGTTAGTTTTTGTGATTGTCGCAGAAGGGCTTGCCTCTAAAGAACTTGCTCTTTTATCAAGAAAATCAAGCAGAGATTTAATATTTGGCAATTCTTCACTTGAAATCTTCGAGTAATAAAGTCGCAGTGTAGGAGTATCTAGTTTTCTACTTATGATACAAAACAAAATAGAGTCCCATTGGTCAACTGGCTGCTTTAAGTTTTGCAATGCCATCATTTGCTGCCTAACTTTAACAGTAAGGCCTCTAAGTTGCTCCGCAGAACCGCGATGTAATGTAGGGAAATCCAAAATTGTATTAATGTGTTTTGTAATCAAAATAAAAGGATTGTCATATCTTTTCTTTAGCAACTCGATTGCAGAAATGTATGACTCGTTTGTAAGTGGTAAATTATCTATGATTTCTAACGGCTCTCCTTTCAAATATTGCTTTAAATAATAGAATTTTTGTACATTCGATAGTTTTGAATCTTGGTTTATCATTGAATCAAATAAGTCCCAGAATGATTTGTAATCTTCTAGTTTGCCATCAAAAGTACAAATCTCTATGCGTGGAAGTTTTAAATAGCTCGACGCTGTAGAGTTTATGGACTTGTTAACAGTAGTTATTTCGCAATTTTGTAGTAATGTTTCGATTTTTGTTTTAATTAAATCTTAATATCTTATTTCAATTTCATTGCTATCATCGTCATGCTCATCAATACACAAAATAGCATGTTGCGTATTTTGAAAATTTAAAAAAATTGTTTCTAAAATCTTCCTGCGGATTTTGAGTGCGGTGGCGTCCATCACTATAGACTCGAGACATTTTTCTAGATTAGTAAGAGCCCTTTTTTGTTGTCCCCTGGTTATTCTTAAAGATTTTAATGAAAGCGCACTTACTGGTTTGACTGTCTCATCGCTCGATGTTTCGCTTACCGACTCATCCATGTTTAGTGGTATGTATGTTATCCCGGGTTTCGGCACCAAATTTTGTAAATGCCTGCGTGTTTACTGCTAGGCTTGTAAATAAAATGTAATGAAATATTATGTATTTAAAGATTTGTTTGTAAGATAAAATTGTAACATGACAAGAGAGTGAAAAAATTTTATAATGAAAATTAACAAATTATGTCAAAGAATAAAAAGTGTAAAAATAACAAAAAAGGTTTTATGTCGTAGTTTGATAACCTCGAATTGAAAATCGATCATTTCCTCATCACTAAACTTATCTACACTCGAAGCTATGCTTCTAAAAAATGCCATGGCACGGCTCTCTTCTTCCTTAGTAACAGCTTTTATGATTGCGCCATATTTTGATCTAACTCGGAAACATCTTCTGGTTTCTTCTTTTTTTTTGCGAAAGGTGATATTTCGGGAGATTTTTCCTTATTTGGTGTTAAGGGCATATTTCCGTAAGTGTCAAGACGTGTTGTGATCTTGTTAAAAAAAGCATTTGATCATAGAAATCACATTACGAACATTCTTCGCACCCGATCCCGATTTAAATTCTTTAAGTCTTTTATTGCATTTCATCCAACGGTCGCGCATGTTATTCCATTTCTTCATTATTGACTTACCTGGAAATTTTAAAAAAACCGTCCTTTATAAATAAAAAAAAATGTAAATCAACCTTTATAAATTTGTCAAAATTCCTGAATCAATAATTCTTTCTAAGCAAAAAATTTACAGATTTGGATAATATAATTTATTTGGATAATAATTATTCAGACAGTAGACGCGGCGCGGAGGACTTTTTAAAATTATGTAGTTTAAAAAAAAAACAGACAACATTACACACATTTGATCTGTTCCAAATTAAGTAGAGTTTTGAAATTAAGTAGGTGGGTTGGATAGGCGTTTAACATTTTTAGTTTGTATCTAGACACGCGGCTGCGTGTCAAGCCAAGTTCAAGCCATTGCAACAAGTATAAAACTCTTTCTTTGCTTTATTGGATACCTATAACACTTGCAGTTTTGATCAGAATTAAAATGTTGAATAACTTCATAAAATGACTGATATCATGCAAACTGGCCAAGTCAAATCTAACTTACTTTAAGATCCGTCATTTTTAAATAACAGCAAGTGTTATAGGTATCCAATAAAGCAAAGAAAGAGTTTTATACTTGTTCATAATGTTATTTTGTTCCTATAAATACATATTTCGATTTTGCATAGAACTCGGCACTCATTTAGATCTTCATTCTTTTTGCGGCGAAGCCCACAGCCAAGCATAATTTTTGTATTGAACTTGGCTCTCCTTTTTTACATATATGTTTTTGGTGGGATTTTATCCGACAGAAATCACTTCACTATAATTTATAATTTTATATCTATTTCAGATACCTGGCGACTGGAGAAAACTTTACACGTCTTTAATTTCGATTTTAGAATCGGAATAAAAACAATAGCAAACATTGTACGCGAAGTTACTTATTTTATTACATTTGGTTGGAATTATCTAAAGTTTATATGAGAATGCCAACAAAAAAGAGTGGTTAGAAATATCACACAGATTTGAAATAAATGCCAATTTTCCACACTGTCTTGGGGCAGTAGACGGAAAACACATACGAATCATCAAACCTCAACAAAGTAGATCAATGTTTTTGAATTATAAACATTTCTTCTCTATAGTTCTCATGGCCGTTGTAGATTCCGACTACAATTTTGTTTACATAGACGTCGGGTCCTATGGAAAAGATTGTGATTCAGCAGTTTTTAAAGAAACAGTTTTGGAAAAGTCTGATTGACAATACGTTGAACATACCATCCCCATTATACCTATTTATAACACCTGTGTAACATTATAGGATGCAATAAATATATTGAATTGAATTGAATTGAACCATTTTCTGATTTTTGCAGTGTCAAAAGTGAAGTGTGCGGGGTACGTCGCAGTAAAATGAGAAAACGTGTGAACGGTTTAAAATATTTATTATGACTGCCTAAACAATGCCATTCCATGAATACTTATAATAATGTAAAAATATAAGGTTCGCACCACACTACACCATCGGGGTGCAAGAAATTAAAAAAAAATTGCTATAAAACTTTTTTTTTAAATGGATACAATATTAAACATTCTTAAACATAATTATTATAATTTTATTTTAACAATTTTACTCTTAAACAATTTTGTACGATTTTTATGAACTATTTAAATTTTATTATTTTTTTAAATTTTAACATTAGGTTCCTGATCTTAGAGTACAATAAAAGGGCCATTATATAATGCATTTAATTTACTAACAGTTTCATTTTTGACTAAAATTAAGTCCTTTCTTATAAAAAACTTTGTTTACATTTTTATCATAGGTACATTTTCGAATTTCCTTACTTTTTAACAAATTATTACGCGCATCCCTTTGCGCTATCTGTAAACGATATTTTAATTCTAAACTATAATTATCTGGATTATATAAAGGTTCTACAATACTACTTACACTACTTGGTATGTCACAAGGTTTACCAAACACTAGCTCATAGGGAGCATATTTAGTTGCAGAATGAACAGTATTATTGTATGTAAAACACCAGAAGGGTAGCCATTGGCTCCAAGTTTCAAAATAATTATCACAGTGTATCCTTAAAAATGATCCTAAATGCTTATGTGCATTTTCGAGTGAACCTATAGATTCATGATGGTATGTGGTTGAACACAATTTTTCGATTTCTAAAATTTTACAAACTTCTGACATAGTTGTGGATATAAATTCTGAACCCCTATCTGTGGCAATTGTTTTCGGTATACCAAAAAACCTTAAAATAAAATTATTAACTAAAGCTCGAGCTACACTAACAGTTTCCTTATTTTTAAAAGGATAAGCCTCGACAAATTTACTCAGCTCACATTGCAATGTAAGAATATAACAATTACCATCTATATCCTTATCTAAAGGGCCAACTAAATCTAGAAATATTTTTTCCAATGCATATGAAGCTGTGGTCGTTATAACCATGGGCTCCTTAGTTATTCGCGAAAATTTAGATTTTTGACATTTCTCACATTTTCCTACAAAGCTTTTGACGTCTTTTTCTATTCCTGGCCAGTAATACTTTCTCTTAATATTGTTAACCATTCTGCGCATACCAGCATGACCACTAGTGGGCAGTAAATGATGGTCATTAATTATAAATCTCTTGTCATCGTCATTATCTATTCTTTGAACTCCTCGTAATACACAAATGCGTGGCCCGGACCACGTTTTCCCATTCTGTATTTCTTCAATTAATCCTTTTAAAAATAACGCGTTATTGTCTCTTTTAATTATACATATTTCGTCGACATTTATCTTATCACAAAAAATTTTTAATTTTTCCACAAATACGGCTCGCGTGAATTGTGAATGAAAATTAAGATTAATGTATATTATTTGTTTTTCTTTGGAAAATGCAAAACACTCGGTTTTTACATCTATTCCCTTTACACTCTTTAATTTATTTATTTTATTTCCATGCATGAAAGTCATCTCTACCGCATCAGTAGGTACCCGTAATATTTCCACGACTCTCGGTTGATCAAGCCGATTATCATTGTTAATATTATGGATATCCGTTTGACTACTTTTATTCGTCTCTTCCAGTCTTTTCCGTTGTGCTCTAGTCATTACAGCAATAATATTTTCGTTAATACTTTTCAACTCATCAGACGTTATTAAAACACGAGATAAAGCATCGGCTGCTACGTTTTCTTTTCCTTTGACGTATACAATTTTAAAATTATATTCTTCTAAGGTTAATCTGAATTTAAGCAATCTACTAGAAGGGTCTTTCATTCCAAATAAATACAGCAATGGTTTATGATCTGTCATAATTGTAAACTTTCTACCATAAAGATAAGGTCTAAAATATTTTATTCCGCAAACAATAGCAACCAATTCCTTTTGTATTGTTGGATAATTTTTTTCAGCTTTATTCATAGGTCTACTAGCGTAGGCTAAATAGGTCTCATATTTTTATTACAAAGTACGGCACCAACAGCTATACTAGACGCATCAGTTTGTAATATGAATTCATTATGATCAGAAAAATCTAGGTATTGCAAGATTGGCGATGATGCTAATGCCTTTTTAAAAAGTTGAAATGAATTTTCACACTGTTTAGACCAAATGAAAGGAGTATTTTTACGACCTAAGTTATTCAATGGGATAGTTATTTCACTAAAATTTTTAATAAATTTTCTATAATTGTTACAAAATGCAACAAAACGTGTAACGTCATCAGCATTTTTGGGTGTCGTATAATTTTCAATAACTTTTATTTTATCTTTATCGGGTAATATACCTTTTTCAGATACTGTATGACCCAAATATAAAAGTTCCTTTTGTAAAAATTTGCATTTATTTGGATTTAATTTAGGATTTACTTTTTTAAGTCTTTCAAAAACGTCTATAAGGGTTTTATCATGAATTTTCAAATTTCGGCCAAAAATTACAAGGTCATCTAAATAAATAAAGCATTTTTCATAGGATAACCCTGACATAGCAATTGTCATCACTCTTGAGAAAGAACTTGGACTAGTTTTAAGACCCATTGGCATTCTTTTCATTTGGTACTGTCCGGTGCTTGTAGTGAACGCAGTACCTTTTCTAGAGTCTGGATCTAAAATTACCTGATAATAAGATTGACTAAGGTCCAGTGATTCTAAAATGTCAGTTATGTTTGGCAAAGGAAATTTGTCATCATGTATGACGTCATTTACTTTTCGGTAATCTACAACCAATCTCCTTTTTTTTAACAAGGCCGTCGGATTTTTTAGGGACCAATAAAATAGGACTAGACCATTCGCTTTGAGAGTTTTCTATTATGTCATCTTGTAGCATCTGTTTAATCTGTTTATCAATTTCTGGTTTTTGACTATTTGGTACTCTATATGGTTTTGTATAAACTGGAGTAGTATTGGGCTTCAAATAAATTTTTCACTCACTTCGCTATTTTGTAATTGAATGTAATGAATAGACTTACTTCGTGCAGGTAAAGTCAAATAATCAAAACAAATATTTGGTTAGCTATATATGGGCATAGTGTACTCTTGTCCATTTTGCAAAGTTAATAAATCATTGTCTAAATCGATGTGTGATTTGAAATTTGTTAAAAAGTCCAATCCTAAAATTTCATTCGATTTGCATGGCAAATCATTAACACATTAAACGCCAGTAAAAAAAAGGCACTATTCCATTCGGGCCATGGGGGACAATGATGGGCGACACTTAAACATTCCGTTCGGGCCGCGTCGGACAATGATGACCGCGAGTCAGACCTATGTTCAAACCTCTGTATTGAGCCAACGGACAGCATTTCTTAAATAATTCTCTTATAAGCTGACCCGCGCGGCTCCCAAGATTAGTGTACGTCACTTGGTTCTCAAGTAAAGCACGGACTTAGAAAAAAATATATGTAGATATTAGTAGCGCAATGTAACATGGTAGTTACTACTTCAAGGCATTTTTGGAAATGTAATGAAATGTATCAACTTTTTAATAAGATAATAATGGTTTATTAATTAAAACATATCCTTAACTTATTTTACATAATTTATATGCAGGACAAAAAATTACATAGATACACTTTTCATTAAAATTTGTTAATGTAGTTTGCTAAAACATTCGACACGAAGATAGGGTTGATTAGGGCAGTTAATGCAAAAGGTGTTGACTTTTTTAGTTTTGTTTTTAGCTACCAAACGTCCGTAGTCAGAAACATTGTTTTTATAACACTGTTGGCACGCTCGACGGATTTTATTAGACGGACCTTTTTTTTTTCTTTAGTTGGTGCTTCACTCTCTTTGGTCTTGTGTTGGGGGCAGGATCACCACTAGAAGAAGCTACAAAACTCCGTAAAATTTCTTTCCTGAACTCCAATACTGAAATTTTGTTTTTGGTTACACTTTGATAAAGAATTAAGGAATTCACCATAGCTGTGTTCAGGAGCAGATCAATGGCGAGTTTCTTGTACCATTTGATGGGTACCATTTGATGGTCTTTCTAAGTGGTGTCTGATATGCTGTCATTTGATCGGATAAGTCCACTGCACCCTTGGCCTTATTATAATCGAGAACTATCTGGGGCTTAGAAACCCGCTTGCGGTTTTTGACGGTAGTTCTGAAACGCCCAGAATGTTTAGTAGATAGAACCAAAACATCACGTTTATCTTTCCATTTCATAACAGTAATACCGTCTACACTTTCTCTTGCTATGTACTGCCCCTTTTTCAATTTTGTTACCGCGATATTAAAAAAGTTTGTTAGAGAGCGACCGCGACCTCGAGCGTCCCCTGTTATAATTGTTGTTAAATCTATTATCAGACTTACCTCTCGCAATGAAAATTGAGTTCGGTGCTGATGTGGAGGGCTGCGCCAACTCCTCATCCTCAGCCGCACGCACCGCGTCTTTCAGCTCCGAATAATTACGCGCTGCAATAATAGTACTCAATCGCCTATTACGTAATCCGTCAGAAAATCTTTTTATTGCAAGTTTTTCGTTTATAGGCCTCAATATTTCACACGCCTTGGGATCGCCGTCAGCTTGTGCAATAGTGAGACCTACAAATAATTCAGACAATTTATTTCCGTATTCACTGATGGTCAAATCATTTTGAGATAAATTATTTAACTGGCAAAGAATAGAATTAGACGATTTTTTTGTCAGTAAATAAGTTTTTATGTCTTGTATCAAACTTGTTACGTCATTATAATCGCTTTTAAATTTAAGTTTGGCGGATTTGTTGAACCTTGTTTTTAAAAAAGGAAATGAGTAACTTTTTTTGAATGGTATCGTTAAGGTACTCACTATACATTTCAAATAAGGTCTGTATATCATACAATTCATTAAAAATTAACTCAAAATCTTTTTCCATAAAAATTAAATGGCATTACTTATAAAATAAAGTATCTTAGAGTCCATACACTTTTTTTTTTAAAGGATACTCGACGTTTGATTGGGGGTCGTGACTTCAAGCGGCATTAGCTTTGGGGTCAGCATCACGGTTCATTCTCCCGGAAAGCCGCAAACGCACTCTTCTTATGAACTCTGACTGCACTCGTTTTTCAATCCACTTCTTTTCGCATTTTCTCCATTTATTAAACGCCCAAACCAGTACAGCGAGGATGAATATTATCAAGGCCACTGATAATAAAATGGTGTGCGTCTTGATGTGAAGTAGTGGCAGAATTACTTCCAGCTGCTTTCTGTGCTATTAAAATCTCCTTGTCTTCGGTTTTCGAATACGACTTTCCCATTTTGTAGAAGATTTTTCACTTTTGGTAATGCTCGTACGCGTTGTTGTAACATAGAGCCCGGATCGTATTTAATCACTCACATATTAAAACGACTAAGTTGGGTGCACAAAGGCACACAAGAATGAGAATGTGTGTAAGAAATAATGGCGGACATGTGGAACACGAATTATAAAAGTATTACTGTATTTTTTTTGTTTTATTTACCATTTTAGCTATTTTTACCTTAAACTAAAAATGTACCCTCTGCTACCTTAACTGTTATTTTGTCAATGTTTGGCCTATTTAATAGCAAGTGTTATACCTTTTTGAATAGCTTAAAAAACTTAGAAGTTTTTAAAATTACTTGCAGGATAAGTACCATATATATATATATTTTTTAAAAGGTCTTCAAAGTTAAAAACAATTAGTGAAAATTCTTTAATTTCAACCGTTGTCGCAGTTTTATGAAGTTAGTAATAGGTTCAGTTTTTGTTGATCATTTTTATTAATTGACATGTCTTCTAACTTGAAACATTTAAAAAACCAGGCCCGAGTAGCTCCAATCGCAAAAAAAATCGATAGAAAGCCAAAAGAAAAAAGATTTAAAAAATATCTTTCAAATTTAATATCTCCATAACGGTTAGGTTTCGGATACCATATTATAGGATCAATTCGATCAGAAATGACCTGAATAATAACGTCCTTTAATATTCTGTACGATTTTCCCTGTAACCCTGTATATCTTTTGGAACTTACTCGTCCCATGTGACTCTAGCCAACCACAATTTTTGTATGATTATTTTAGCTACCACAATAACCGGAGCCAGCCATCCCATCGGGTCAAATAGTCGTGATATTTCGCCAAGAATAAATCTTTTTGTGACATGTTTCGGTTGAAGGTAGTAAGTTTTTGTCATACTGAAATTGTCTGTATTTTTATTCCATATAATTCCTAAAGTTTTGATAATAGTTTTGATTTCAGTATGTACGCCACGCCTCCTCTGTTTTGGAATCACCATTTTCTATTTGTTCCTCAAACTGATTTGTTACTGGCCCATTTTTGCAATTGGAATCCTCCTGCGTTCATTAAATTTTTCATTTGAGAATGAATTTCAAACGCGTCTTCTAAGTTGTTAGCTCCAGAAAGCAAATCGTCCATGTAAAAGTCTGTTTTTGCAATTTTAGAAGCCATGGGAAAATTCTGTTCTTCATCTACTGCTAGTTGTTGAAGAGTTTTTGTAACAAGATAAGGTGCGCTTGCTATGCCAAATGTAACTCTAGTAAGTTTAAATTCTTTTAATTCACCGTTTACTCGCCATAAATTTTTTTGATAGTTTAGCACTCTCATTGGTAACTTAATTTGACGATACATTTTAACACAGTCTGCTGTAAAAGCGATTTCAAGTTTACGCCATCTCATAACTATTTGTCTCAAATCTTGCTGTAGTTTAGGGCCAATTAACATGTTGTCATTGAGAGATTTACCATTAGAACCCTTGCATGAAGCATCAAATACTATTCTTAGTTTAGATGTAGTTTTCTCTGGTTTTAACACAGCGTGATGTGGCATGTAAAATGAATTACATGGGATCTCGTTATCATGATTGGTTATTTCTTCCATGTGGTTTAGTTGTATATGTCGTGGCCAGATCGTAAAATTGATCATTTCATGATGTGACCGATCATTTCATAAAATGGTGGTATTTCATGATATAGAACAGAACACGCTGCCCACATCATGATGTGGTCTGACCAGATCAATGAATACTCAGCGTTTGACGATATAAACAGCTAAACGCACGAATAATTCATGAAATGGTCAAACATTAGTAATCATATCGTAAAATCGTTACATTACCCACCGGTAGAGGCGCTAATGTTGCTTTGATTTTGTGATTAGTAATGGCGGCGGACAAATATTTTATTCGGAAAGTGAAAAAAAGTGTGTAAATTAAAGGTGAAAGTGCAGTAAAATATCGTTACGACACCAAGCGATTTTGATTAAAGTCACTCAAAAACCGAGCGCAACGTCAAAAATCAAGGAGTTCGAAACGTAATTTAAGAGGTTAGTTAGGTTATTTAGCTATACAAGTGTTTTTATATAAATAAACTAAACTAATAATAGTTTTGTTTAAAAATAATAACTATTTAAAATGTTTCATTTATCTATCGACCAAGATTACAAAATTCACGTAACTTGTAAACATATTTTTATTTTAATGATATGGCCAAATGTAGATTGACATTTTATCGAATGTTGAAGTTTAAACGATATGGTCAGTTTTAGTTGGCCATATCATGAAATACCACTATTTTATGAAATGATCGGTCACATCATGAATTGGTTAATTTTACGATCTGGCTACGACATATATACTCCATCAAAACCCTTGTGTATTCTGTCTTCAGTTACTTGTCTTTGTCAAGTCTCTTCTCTACATATTCTAACCTTTTCTCTGCTATTTGTTACATGTTGCCATAATCAAAATTCTTCTGTTTAAATGGAATCTCAACTATGTATCTTCCTTCACTGTCTCTGTTTTTTCAAAGATTGTCTCACATCTTTGTTCTTCTTCATTTAATTGTTTTTTTTTGTAGGTATCTCCAGATTCAAGTTCCCAGAATTTTTGTAAAATGTCGTTGTTTTCCTGCTGTGTTGATATGTGCATGTTGACTACATTATGTTTTGTGTCGTTGGCATAAGTTAAGTTGATCTTTCCAGATAAAATCCACCCAAGTCTAGTATTCTGTGCTAATGGTGTATCAAAGGACCCAGGTTTCACACCCTCCAATATAATGTTACTGTAGACTTCAGCTCTCTTCAGCTCCTAAAAGAAGATCTATTGAAGCTGGTGTGCCGTAATGCGGATCAGCTAGTTGTAAGCCTTGTATGTGCTTCCACTTCATGTTAACTTGTCTTGATGGTACTAGACGGGTCAATGACTTTAGCACATATGCCTTTACTGGGAGTTTGAATGCTTTATCATATTCCGATTGAAGACTCAATGTTACTATGAACCGGCTCGGGAGGACCATGTTCCACCTACTATGAGGTTCTCCCAAAAATAATACGAACGAGTACGACTTGAGGTGTTTATTCAACCCCGCAAAACTTAAGTACTAGAAATTTCCCAAGGCCTATGCTACTCCGGAAAAATAATTTCACTGCGTGAGTTACAAGACACGCAGCGCCATCTAGTACAATCGTATGAAACTAAAGTTACTCAAACAATATGTATTTTACAGTTATTTTTTCAGCTCTAAACTAGTTTACTTTATTGTGATTTAGTGCTTTAAGCAAATCGTTTGTTTTTTTATTTATTTACATCCAATGAGTGTTAATAGAATGAAAATGCTTTCTATTAAAGAAACGCTCCTCCTGCTCACTAGGCCTAACAATTGCCACGTGCGTGCAATCAATACACCCAACGTACAACACCCCGGTATATTATATTTTTCATAAAACCTGTAAAAACAAAGGCAATTGAGGGATTAAATTGTCTAAAATCTACAACCTTAGCTAAATCTTACAATTTAATCTTACTTTCTCTTGATGTTGATGATGTCCGGTGAATTTTGAGGAAACTTTATGTATTTTTGGAGAATGCTAGGGGTATTAATTGCGGCGGTAACGTCACGTAAGCATCGGAACACAGTTGTCTGGGCCATCGGGGTTTCAGTGCTTAGTCCTACTGAACCTTGGTAGCTTCCCCGAGCATAAAAATTCAGAGCAACAAGTATCTAAAATGGTATTAAGATGTATGATTGAAATGTTAAAAGTACATTAAACCCATCGCCTTACAATATATTGAAACATACCTTTGTAACAGATCAATTCCACGGCTATTCCGTTTACGTGGTAAAAGTGGGACTATTTCTTGGCAAAGCTCTTCAAAGAGTGCCCGACTAAGCCTATAATTTGCTGTGAACTCATTGTCGGGCAGTGAACTAATATAAAATAAGTCGCGAATTCTTCTGCGATTCCATCTGCGCTTTAAACGCTCTTCAAGGAGAGCGTCCTCGAGCGCTCCACATTTGGAAGTCCGTATTAAATGATACCTATATAAATATACTACCAGAATGTATTTATTTACAACGTTCACAGCTTTTTTGTCATTAGACAATACAAACATGTTTTCTGCCCTAAGCATATCCGTGCTTCGGAAGGCACGTTAAATATATTTCATCTCATATGAATTCATCATTCAAGAATACTTAGTCTGGCCATAAAAACTGAAACAAAGAAAAAAAACTATTGCAAATAACATTTACTATAACACAATACAATTTAAAATATAAAAAGCTAATTCGAAGTGGTCTCCATTGGCTGCAATACAGTCCTTTAAACGTTGAGGCCAGTTATCAATAGAAGCACGCACTTTCTTCTGGAAAATTCTTCATTGCCAATCGTACGGATTGTTTTAGGGACTCCAAATTATCATGGCGTTTAGAGCAAGCCGTACTCTAAAACTGACCATAAATCATAATCCCCGCTGGATTAAGATCGGGACTAGACGACGGCCAGTCTTCAGCTCTGTCTGTCTGAAACGTTCTTTTCCAACTTGTTATGCCCAATACGTTACGTGAATTGACTGAGGTATTGGTTTTTTTATTATGTAAATATTCGCAATCGGTGAATTGAAACTGTTGAACATTTTTGTCAATATTTGCACACGTCAAGGAAAAATTAATGGGAGAATGATTGACACTGCTCAGATTAATATTATCTTCCGTTAAGTGGCTATTAATTCCAATGAAATCTTTATTTTGCAACACTGGCAACGGTGTATCTTCATTTGACAGCAGCGCTGAAGGAGTAGCATATTGAACATTTCGCAGTTCCGTGTCAGTTTTTGAGAGATTTTTTTCTGTAGAGTCTGTTTCAATGACGTCATATTCAGGACCTATTACTGATCTGTTTGAAAATAATGGTTGGCACAATTGCTGTAAACGGTTTTTTTTTAGGTCTAGAGAGCAGCTTAGTTTCATGGTGAATATCAGATTTTATATCTATTGAGTGCAATTGTTTTCCGGAGTACTATGGGGTGCACAATTAATTTCGCAAGGTTGATATGACTGGTTGATGTCACCACGACCTCGATTTTCAATCATATTACCTTGTTGTGCCATATTATGCAGAATGAATTTGTTCCGCTTTTCACTCATTTATCACTTTAAGGTCACACAAACACATAAAGTTACCAAATATTACAAACTAATAACATTTATACACTCAAATTAATTATTTTAACGAGCGCGTCATTACCCGTGTCAACAAATAATTTGAACTAAACAAACATAACGAAGCTAGCCGGCGGCGCGAGAGGGTGGGCGGGGGGGGGGCAGAGGGCACGACGTCGAGTCGAGACGCCCGGCCGCGCGCCCGCCGCTGTAACGCCTATCTACGAGTATTGCAACTCATAGATAACGTATAAGACGCACAGGCGCATTTAGAGCTGCCACTAATTTTGCAGGAGATGTGCATGATAGACTCGTTTTTTTTTTCAAGTTACATAAGTTAGGCACTGTCATATTTCAGAAACTATAACTTTAAATTAAAATCTTGTTTCAATAGTATAAGTACCTGGGCGAAAAATACGATATACACTTGTAGGGCGTAACTCAGTTATCTTAAGATAACAGACCTGCACTTGACACGGCAGTGCAATCACAGCGATTCGATTCTTTTTATCACCCAACTTCATTTTAATATCGCAAAATATTGTACAATGTATTGGCCAAAATGAGATGAAAGAACTCAATGAACAATCATATAAAGTTGACAGATTCCAAATTCAAATGTAATATTTTATTTAATTGTAATGCTGGCACTTCACATGGCGATAGGTATACAAACGTTTATCTAATTTGTCAAATGTCATCCACGTGTAGACACACACATTTGCCAAAAAACTTTTTAATGTGATGCCAATGCCAATATAAAACTTATGACACCGAAATAATAACCTACTATTTTAATTCTAACAGTTCAATAATTTCATACACTGATGTTCTGTACTGATTTTTTATAATATTAGAAAACTAAACAAAAACTGACTTAGAGCCCTAAGCACGTCCGCCTTCGTCAGCACTTACTCATTTATGAGTAAGCCAACATAACAAACATTTGCAATTAGGGTCGGATCTACCCCAGGGCCCCGTGTATTCAAGGGGCCCCCAGCTAAGTCAAGTCAAAGTCAAAAATAGAAGATAATGCGAAAGAATCCATAATTTTATTAACTTAAACAGATCGTACGGTTTGCAGCCCTGCGAATCCTACGATTAATCAAACCCATTCAATATTTTAATATTTTAATTTGGCTCATACAGTCAAATTCTATAGAAATCATCAAATATGCCAAAGCAAATAAGGCCAACTGACATTGATTGGCGTATTTTTAGTCTATGTACTAATGACGCGACCAAATCTCTCGTTAATCGCAAAGTAAAATTATTGTAGTACTTACGTACCGTCAACTGTGGCAACATTACCATATTTTTTTATTTTTTTCCAATTTGGCGAATACCGGAGCCATATATTATTTATCTTTTTGTGTTGAGTATTTAATAGTGTTCTTATTTTGTAATTCAGTAAATTAAATCAGCAAAATATGTAATAACTTTTGCATAGCTTTTAAAAATGTATCATAGGTAAAGTTGACACAATTTTGGCATCTTGACCTAAGCCACAGTTTTCATAGAAAAAAGTATTCTTTTTCTAAATCACAAAAAATCACAAAAGGTAAAGTTACTAGTGCTTTATGCTGGTATACAATATTGACATTAATGGAATATTACGTCTTTGTATTAATACATCAAAACTGATACTAGGTAAAGTTACCAATACATTTTTTAAATATTTCATAGTAACGGGTATTTTATTTAGGGTTGAGCCAAATAATGAAATAGGATAGTAAATGAAAAATGAATTTTATTGTTGTTTTTAATGTCTACCATTCCTTTCTGCTTTAATGAATCTTAACATAAAAATAAAATAAAAATATCCTTCACATTTATTGATAGGTCGGTAACTAAAAACATCGCTTGAAAACAGAAATTATAATGTTAGTAGATTAAACAATAGATGCAAACAAGGATACAAAGTCAATAGTCAAAATAAATTAAATTATCATCGTCTAAGAAGACAAATTCAGTCTCATTTTCATTTAATGGTATTAAATGAATTTCTTTAACGATTATGCTTGGGTCAATAGAATGGATGTCGCCTTTCTTTTGTTTCTTAAATATAATACTGCAGTTTCTTCCAAATTGTTTAAAAAATGATATTTTATATTTATTTTCTTGTATGTCAATAATTTGCCCCACATAATACTTAATTTTTAACCTAAAAAATAACCTGCACGTTCACTTTTGAAGATCACTTACGAGTAGGGCTGCCACCTTTCAAAACCAGTAGACCAGGAGATTATAGAATCATTTTTTTTACTCTAATAAAACAATAAATTATTCAATAAATTTATTGTATTTATAAAATATAAATGACCTAGCTAGTGCTAGGTTGACTTGGGCCAGCTTGACACTTAAAACTATATTTTTTATTCTGAAGGGATTGTTTAAGCATCTTTTCTTGCTCAGGTTTCTTCAGAAACTTCAAAAATTCTTGGCAATTCATATTGTAATTAATCTTTACAATTAACTCTGCCTTTACCATGTCCACTGACAAGCAGTTTCGCTCGTCTGTCCACAAATTTCCCATTAAAGAAAAGACGCGTTCTACAAAAGCATTGCTTATAGGGATTGAAAAAAATTTTCCAATTATTTTTGGCAGTTCGGTGAAGGTTGAGGTGACTTTAAATAACTGAACCCATCGTAAATCAACAGGCAATGTTGAATCACTAGATTGTGCAAACTGAGGAAACACTTGGTTTAATTTTCGGGTCTCGTCGTAAAGTTTATCTTCGTCCACATTTTTCAAACCAAGTGATTCGACAGCTTCCATAGTATCTTCGTAACTTACTGCACTTGTTAGATCAAATTTGGAAAAGATTTTGAATATAGAATCCTCAAAATCATAATATTTCTGTATGTATTCAAGAGTTCTTCTGTAAACCTCATTGGCTTCTTTTTTTAAATGATTCTGTTCAGAAGGCTTCAAAAACTTCATGTTTCTCATTATTTTGGCGCCGTAAAACTCGTCATGCAGTCGGCTTTCAACCTTGTCTTGTCTTTTATATTTCTCATAATTGGGTGCAACTCAGCAGCTGTCACGGTATTCTTTTCTAGCAATAGTATGGCTTCTGTCAGCATATTCATGTAATGATGAATGAAATACAAATAACATTCCTGTAGTGTGATCTTTGTACTTGTACATAGACTTCTAGCGTCATCGGATTCGCCTTCGCCGCACTCTTTTACAAATTCCCATATTATTTTATGGCATGCTGCTTCACCACGACTTTTAAAATACGCTGATACAGCAGGCCACGACAATATCAATCGATCAACAGCTCTCCCCAAACTTAACCATCTAGTTGGCCCATGTCGTAAAACTTTTCTGTATTCAATTTCAAACACTTCAAAAAACGTTTGCAATTCTCTCGTGCGTTTTGCGCTGTTCGAAAATTCCGCATACACCTTCATGATCAAGTTGTGAAGAACGTGACAATTACAATTTGCTTTAACGACTTTGGTGTCAGAATATTTCTCATTAATTTTTTGGTACACGGAATTGTGCGGACCATAATTCACCGATGCGTTGTCTGCAGAGAATGCAGACAGCAAAGTTGTGTCTAAGTCGTGTTGAAGCATAAAATGTTCAATTTTCTTAAAAATTTTTTGAGATGTTTCGTTAGAATCTTCGTAAAAATCCATTAATTTATCTTGAACACCTTTTTCTTGGTCAAAGTGTCTGATGACTATAGGATACATTTTCTGGGATCCTTTATTTGAGGCGTCGATAGCAATCGAAAAGTGAATCCCATTTCCAGACTGAGACTTTTTTAGGTCTTGTAGTGTTGACTGTATTGAGTTCGGTGCCAGGACATTTAAAACAATCGCTTCGGCTTTGGTTCTGCCACAGTGAACTTTATGTGATAGTGGTGAATCTGAATAAAGAGAGGCATTCAATTTAATGCCGCAATCGGTACTCAAATAACTGTGGTGGTGGCTAATTGCATGATGAATGGACGCAATTTCGATTGTCGCTACGTTTAGCTCTTCAGAAGAATTTTTCTTTGGCAGAAATGCGGTCATCAAAGAATTTGAATCTATGTTTCTCACCTTTTTCTTATGCGTTTCACTGTTGAGATGAGTCGATAAAGCCTTTTCACCATCCCATTTCACTGTAATTTTCACGTTACAAAATACACATTTCGCGTTTTTTTCATCGACTTTTCTCACCCATTTTCGGTACTTCTCATTTTCTAGCCACGATTGTTGAAAATTAGATTCGTACTTCTTTTTTTTCTTCGATTGTGCTTCTCCGTCTTCCATTATGATTCTAATTATGCACTCAACACACTACAAACTACAATATAACGCTCGGTACTTTTAAAAGAGAAAACAACATATGATTAAACTATTTATAAAGAAAGCATAAAACACTGGTATTTGTGCAATTATTACGAAGCACTGAGCTCTTATTTTAATGTTTGTCGCTCGCACGGCGCATGTATCCCGCTCCCGCTCCCTTCCTGCTACTCATTCCCTCTCGCTCGGCGCCCGCGGGCCGCGCTCACTCACACAGACAGACCGCCGGCCGCGCCGCGCTCAGCGCCTGTTCGCTCAGTCACGCGCCTCGCGCCGTGATGGTTGGTCGGCTGTCATTCTTGCTGTCACAGTCACCGCCCGGTCTGACCCGGAGATATCGATGTTAAACCCGTAGCCCGGACATGCACCATGCAAGCCCGTAGACTCCGGGTCAAACCCGGAGAGGTGGCAGCCCTACTTACGAGGGAAGATCCTGCAGGAATTGAAAGACCGACTTCATCTGAGCCACCTCAGACGCCAGGGTATGTATTTTTCTTTAAAAATATTAAAATTTTAATCATTTACGTTACGATTTTTTTTCTTCGAATTTTAGATTCCTGCTTGCAGATAAGCATGCCAAATTAAAAAAAATGCGGGCCCTCGACAAGCGAAACTTGTCTAAGTTATCATTAGAACAAAGGTCTAAGCTTAAACAGCTGCGGGAAGAAACCTCTTCTCAGACGCCCCACCTGTTAAAAAGTCAAGGCAAGTATAACATTTTAAAATGTTGTTTGTTGGATTGTTGATAGAATTCGTTTTAAATTATAATTTTTCAGAAAAGTGTCTCCAAAACGCGTGCCCTGTCCACTTAAGCCTGGAACACCTGAAACTCCACCTCCTCGGATTCCCCAACCATGGGAACTAAAACTAAAAGGTGTGTGTTTTGTTTTATATTAGTATAATTTAGTTGAATCATTTGTATAGTTGTACAAAAAGGTAATTAAAATCGTATTTTAGACCCACCTGCAACTAAACGTGCACCCACATCTACACTAACACGAACACCTACACCTACCGACGAGGTAAATTTAGTGGAGGCAGCTGTTGGTAACGGTGCGTTTAAACCAATTCTCGTATATTTGTATGTCTCTGGCTACTTTAATAACTCCTGTCATCTATTTTAGATCCACGAGCACCTACACCTGCACCCCCTCAAGCTCCCACACCTACTGAGGGAAACTGTTTTAAAGAAGCGGCTATTGATGATAGTGGGTTTTTATCAATTCTTGTAAAATGTTACGTCTTTAACTAACTAACTCACTAACAAATTTAACATATTCTTTGGTTTATCCACACCCACTACACACTTACCTACGAAAATAGGGGAAATATACATACTTCCTCTAAAGTAAGTTTTGATTTTACATGTAAGATTGGACAATATGTTATTTCATAAATAATTTGACTTACAAGTTTTATTTTAATTTTACAGAAAACGCAAACTGGATTTCGTAGAGGTAGGAGGAGAGCACAGATTATTCTACTGCGTCAATATCGACTGCAGCAGGTGAGTTTTCCACACACTGCTTGATGTTTTGTCTTTTTATTGTTCTTTAAGAGCTTATTGCAAAACCGTAGTGTCTCTCTTTCTCTGTGTGTGTACTGTGGTGTTTTGTTTTTTTCTAATTTAGTTACTTTGAAATATTATGAAGTTAACGGCAAATAATTATAAAGTCAGACGTTTGACTTAGCGCTGGGATTTACCTGTTCATTAGCGGAACTTTTATTTATTGTGAATTATAAGCAATTGTTCTATATTTTGGGATAATATGCATAATTTGGTTTTAGAGCCATCCATCTTCGATGACGCATTAGAATTGGAGATTCGCCAATGGGAAAACTCTATTGGCACCAATCCCGGCAGCGATAACGAAGAAGCGGACACTGATGCAGTGGATATTGGTGCCACACGGACAAAAACTGCAGGGCTAGATGTGGATACAATCACACCTGAACTGGAAGACTTGCAGAATTTGACGAACGGTATGACAGTGCATTGAGAGAACTGGCCAGTGAAGACATGTTGGACTTTTGCTGGTCCAATGATCCAAATGTCTTTACTGGTCAGCGAGAACCATTTATAGGACAAGCCGGGCCATCTTTTGATGCCGATGAAATGTCTCCAATGCAATTTTTTTCAAAAATTTGGGACGAGGACTTCATTAATCTTATAGTGATGGAAACAAATCGGTATGGTGCGGCCGTCAAGAACCATCCTGATTTGGCCCTAAGTCTCGGTTCAGGCGATGGACACCCATTACCGCTGAAGAGTTGTGGAGATTTTTCGGCATTATCATGCTGCAAAGCATCTTGTCCATTGCCGTGGAAAATGAGTACTGGTTCCCGTCCTTGCCGTATCTAAAGATAGGCAAATTTGACAGCATCATGGCTCTGCGTAGATTCCAAATAATTAAAAAATGTCTTCACTACGTGGACAACACTGTTTTAGGGTTAACGTCGAAACTTTCAAAATTGTCGCCTGTTTTAGACCACCTCAACATCAAATTCTCCTCGTTATACTTGCCCGAGCAAAACATAGCAATTGACGAATCCCTTATGCTGTGGAAAGGGAAGCTGTCATTTTCCCAGCTTATACTAAATAAGGCTGCTCGGGTAGGCATAAAAAGTTACGAATTATGTGAGTCCAAGACAAGCTACCTATGGAAGTTCATAATATACACGGGGAAGAATGAAGGCAAACCTGTGCAGAGTCAGGACGTTAGTCGTGATGCCAAGCCTGAAGGTGCCACTTCTAAAATTGTCTATGACCTCGTACGGCCTTTGTTAAACAAAGGTCATACGCTGGTCATGGACAATTTTTATAATAGTCCTTTATTATCCCGTACCCGATGGGGACCCTACGCCTTGAAAGGGATACGCTGGTCATGGACAATTTTTATAATAGTCCTTTATTGTCCCATACCCGATGGGGACCCTACGCCTTCAAAGGGAATTTGTGCCCGACAGTCTGCAGGTAAAAACAAAGGAAACATGCGGACTGGCGAAGTAGCCTTCAGCCAAACTAAAGACCTTACTTTATTTAGCTGTATGGAAGGACGCAAATGTTGTAGCACTCATATCAACATACCACAAAGCGGAAGTCGGCGGAAAAGAAAAGTACGGGACATACAAATATAAACCATAAGTCGATACCTTAATTTGCAAACCTAACAACTCTTTCACGAAAATTACATTTTGATAACGGCAGAAACTAGATTTTTTGAAATACTAATAACTCCATGATTCCCAACTGTATTGGTGTAAAACGCTATTTGAAAATCAAACAACTCCACGTGAAACGAAACGCATCGATTTTGACAAAATAATCGAATATCTCCCGCGCAGTCGGCCATTTTGTATGGCGTCACAGAAGTGTACGAATGCTCCCGAAGATTTATTTTCAAAACAAATGGTTAAAGTGTGTTTTATCACCGTTTGAAGCTTAAAATCAGTAGAAGATACATAAGGTAAGTGTATTTATGATTAAATAGCCTTGTACCATAATTTGACATGTTTTTTGGAAATTTTGCACGGGGATTAGAGTTATTAGATTTGACTTATGGTTGTTTTGGTGTGATGCTTGGAGTTGATATGTTTGCTGCAAGGTCTCATGATACTGTGAGCCTACCTAATAGTTTAATTTTTACTATGTCCATTATACAGACACCTGCACATCAAACTACCCATTTTTGTTGCAAAATCGTCCTTATTACAACTAGATAAGATGCCGCAGTGTTTACCTTGATGTGCTGTCGTCTGTACAATCATGTGCAGAAGTGTCAATTTTATGAACGTGAAGTGTGTGTGTATGTGTGTGTGTGTATACGAGACTTCAATATTACTAGTACCACTTACCCTTTCGTGCGCCTTGCTTAATTATACATGATGATGACAGGAAATCGTAGCTTTTTGGTGCAGTGTTTTTCTAACCACGTGTTTCCAACAACTAAACATGCACAACATGTAGCTCTCTTTGATCGTTGTATAGGAACTCCTACAGTTTGTCTAATACAGTACAGTACCTCTAGTACGAAAAACTGTCGACTTCGAATCGTTTGCGTATTCGAATCGCCATCGAATTATTTTGTATGAAAACTAAAATAGCGCCCCCACGGTCGTAACGAAAACTAAAAAACGATAGTACGAACTTTGTGACGTTAGTTTTCGTATAGAGATCGAATAGTAAACGTAACGTAAATCAAACTTTATATAAAAATGGTAGCACGAAACTAGTTTTGACAATCGAGATCGTCACGTTGACGTGGAATTCGAAGGTTGGCTATCGAATTTTGTGTCACTGTAAATTTTGCAGTGAGAAGATGTTTTGTGATAAATTTTGTACGTGTTCTTAAAGCAATAATGCGGAGACTAAGTAGCTAGCAAAATCATTTCCTTGTTTAGCATTATTTAGAAGCTGTGAGTAGTGCAATTATCTTTATTTGAAGTTTTTCAATAATAATTGTTTGGTACCTACATTGTAAATAAATATATCTTTTTCTTTATTAAAGTTTGTTTTTTTGTAGAGAAATAAGTCTAAGAAACATAATATGCATAAACTCCCTGGGATAAACATGCAAAATCCTGCTACTTTAGTGAAGAGTTGTTTCAGCAGTGATATCACCCCAGTATACTTGCATTTAGTTACCTATGTGACTGATAGCGGAAAAGAACAAGTTTAAAGGGAACAATAAGAGTATTCTTGTAACACATAGCAAGTATACATTCTACGTGATGCCTCAAGAAAAAGAATACCGACATCAAGTTGATTTCTGATCACAGAACCTAAACAATTTTATGATATAAGTTGCCTACAATAACAATAAGTGCTCTACATTTTTATGCGTCCCGTTCATACCAAGGCACAGCATTTGGGGCAAACAACACTGAGCAGATATATAAACGAAGTAACGAATGCTCTCAACACTCCCAACATACTCAATGGGTTAATAAGATTCCCTTAGACATCTTGTATCAACGAGGCCAAAAAGACAGAAGTACCTACTTAGCTTCTTAAAATTGTATTTTTATTAATAAATAATAATGATATCAAAATAAAAGTTTTGCAAGTTCAAAACCATGGATAACACCCAACCTGGATTGAGCAGTGTGCGACACAAACGTAATGACAGAGATAAGCAACTAGAGGGTTGTGTCTCTTTCAAAATAGGGTGACGAATTTGAAAGTGCAGGCGGGATAAAAAGTACCCTTCAATTCAAAATTGGAAAGGAAAGAAGGAAAAAAAGTTAAAGTAGTGAAGTGTAATAGCGTGTCCGTAGTGAAGAGTGTGCAGTCCAGGTGCAGTGCAGTATAGTGCGGTTTACTTCCGTCAAGAGGACCGTATCATTGTTGTATCAAGAGTTCCACGTCAGGGCTACGTCAGTCAAGAAGACTACGTCGGTGCCGTCTATTAAAAGGACTGCGTCTGTGTGGCTTGTAGCAAGAAGAAATAAACCGTCTTTCATGAAGTACCGTCATTTCTTTCCAGTCCCGTACCCACTTCCGTAATAATATGATGGCATCTATATTATGGCCACCAATGGTGAAAGGGATATTACCAATGGTTGAGATCAAACGTTCCGGCTAGAGACAGTATCTTTCAAACCTCTCGAAATGTAGCTGTACTACTTTTGCTGGCTAAATGAATGTTTTCGAAGATATTACAGAGCTAAAAATTACGGGACGTAGCGTTTGCGGCGGTACCGGCCGGCCGGGGCGGCGGCAGCGTGCCTATAAATAGCGCGTCGGAGGCCGCGGTTCTCCCTATAGCACTTTGAATTTAGCAGCGATCGGACGCGTTTATTATCGGAGCTCTCAAGCGAGGAAAATAACAATACTTAGTAAAAACGTGCTTTTCAGCGCGACAACGTATCAGTAATTATAAGTAAGTTACGATAAATAATTGTATGACAGTAGTTTTAAAATATAAATGATATTCTATTCTAAGGTTCATTTTTAAATCGCACTTATAGTAATTATTATAAGTACATAAAGTTAGATACTGAGAACAATATACAAGAAGTTAATAACCCGCGGGATACAACATTAACAGCATTCTTCAAGTTATGTGCTCAAGATGATTTCGCGAAAACACTGACATATGACAGAGTTCCAAGTTACTATACATGGAACTAGAGTTCTAAAACTTTTCAACGGCGAAAACAAGGTACTGCGGTTGATGGTTTCCCCGGAGTAAAAATGGATGTACAATTCAACTCAGGAGATTTCCGTCAAATCCTACCAGTTGTGACTCGAGGAACACGTGCTGACGAATTAAATGCTTCCCTAAAAAGATCCAACCTTTGGCCACATATCAATAAATTTGAGCTTAAAACATATGAGGGTTTCGTCATCTTCACGTGAGAACAGGCTATTTCCAGGTATGCTGCTAAAAGTTGGCAATGGAGAGTTAACACAAAGTGAGGGAAGGATTAACCTAGAAAACCCCTTTTTTGTCCATGGTCCCTGTGATAGTCCTTGGAAGGTACCACGGGAAGTATTTTACCCGTGGTCCCTGAATTTAGTATAAGCTAACTAATTTAAAAAGGTATAATAACTGAACTGTATATTATTAAAGACAACAACAAAATAAAACATAAGTACCTACATATATAGTCCATGCGTTTGTGCTCTATTAATATCAAAATTAACAATATAAACATACTAGTCAGGATCTTTAGTGGCCAGCATAACATTTTGACTCATAATTCACATGTCATTGTATTGTCGTTATTGTTTGCATTTGAAATAGAAATTGCAATGTCTGAAATTGAAATTATTAAAAGAAAGGGCGGTCAAGTTCTTCTTTACGATAACTATCAATTTTATAAACACACAAAAAATAAAAATGGTACAATAAAATGGAGATGCAGTAATTTTAAATCGATTAAAATGCCCTGTGAAAACGGCCATTCAGAGCAGTTTTTGCGACTGTGTCGCGGGTCGAATAGTACGACATCGGGGCAGTTTATGGGACTGACCCGCGCTTACACAAAATGGCCATTCAGAGCAGTTTTTGGGACTGTGTCGCGGCCCAAATAGTACGGCATCAGGGCAGTTTTTGGAACTGACCCGCGCCTACACAAAATAGCCATTCAGAGCAGTTTTTGGAACTGTGTCGCGGCTAAAATAGTACGACATCAGGGCAGTTTATGGGACTTACCCGCGCTTACAGAAAAAGGACATTCAGAGCAGCTTTTGGGACTGTCTCGCGGCTCAAATAGTGCGACATCAAGGCAGTTTTTGGGACTGACTCCAATAGCAAATGCCTTAAAGGGTTTAATTTGCGCATAGCCTGAGTTGTAAATCTCTTCACCCAACATCAGTCTTTTGACACTTGTACGACGAATCGGTACACCTTTGATAAATCCTGAAGCAACTCATGGACATTTCTCGCATTTTGTGCGATGTTCAACACTCAGAGTCCGTCACAAGACGCAATTTTGCTCTCATCACTATTGAACAGGAGCTTAGAGATCACCCTTTTTGCACTTAGACTGACAAATCCTCTCTGAGAATTTAGCCGAGACACTGATATCTGCAAAGACAAAAACTGTACCAAAACCGAAACCTTGTATTTTGCAACGATGCGAAACCGTCATCGCAACCTGGAGAACATTTGCCCATCAACAATGGCGCCGGGCTATACAGCAGCAATATACTCGCAATCAGACGCACGTCAACTCGTCAAAGACATCGCAGCTATCCAAATTTTATTATCAATGGTCACTTATTACATGTTATATCGATCGGATCGACGGTTATTAGCGCAGCTTTTTAGTCCCGTCAGCAAAAGTTGTCAAGCATTCAGACTCAGAGAGATTCCATTTTCACCAAGCATTTTAACAGCTACTCAAGACAGGGGCTGTTTCTGAATGTACTCCCTGCGAAGGGCAGTTTTTATCCAATATTCACATGCACCCCAAATCGAACGATAAAATGCGATTCGAATGCGAAATTGAATCTAAAAAATCTCACTTTTACACATAAAATAATAACAGGATAAAACAGGAAATGGTCGCAAAATGAGTTTAATAAATATATAACTATAATAAATTGTTTTCACAATCACATCAATTATCTGGCAATAAACTAAGCAAACCTTGTACTAGGTATGGCGACTATCATCATCATCACTTCAGCCGTGGGGCGTCCACTGCTGAACAATGGCCTCCCCCAATGATTTATCATCATACATATTTGGACTAGTACTTATGAGTAAGCCCGCTACAACACATCCCCCGTTCTTCAAAAAATAAAAAAATAATACATGGTTACATACAATACCAGTTTTCTTACATAAATTCGTTCCATGTTGAAGATTACACTTTTTACGTTTCGTAAGTAAAACATAAGTATACAGAAACTTGCTTAAATGACATAAAAAAATATATATTACGATTACACTTTTTTACAATAGGAAACGCAGTTTCACTTTACTCTATCACTTTCACTTTACACTATTACTTGTTGAGTGTGCTGTGCGTGGTGAGGTGAGCAGCTGCTTAAGCCTGGCTCTCCTCTGCGTACGGCCAACACAGGAAGTTCTTGAAGTTCTCTCCTTACGTATCTTCCATAGTTTCTTTTAACCTTCTTCCAGTAAAAATATGCGATAATTATGACGATGAAAATGGTAATAATTATAAGGTAAAATTCCATTCTCTCTTCATCCATCTCGGTAGCGGCTGCAGCGGCGGCATTTCCAGCTCCAGTTTGGGCGATTATTATTTTTTCGTCCGCAACTTTATTTTGACTTTTACCCATTTTAATTAGATAAAATCAAGAGTATGTGATTCGTGATTATTGGGCGAAGCGCACAACAGGTTTGACTATTCGTCCAGATCTTGTGACTTTCGGCTCATTGTTTACATTGACCGCTGCCTTGTTTGTCGCGACGGGATGATCGGGTGGCACAACCTTATTTGGCGTATTAGTCTGTTCATCTATCTCCAACATGAATGCAGGTTTCAACCGATCTATACTAATGATTTTCTCTGACTCCCCTTGCAATATTTTAAAATATTTATCTGTTTTGTGAATAACCTTATACGGACCTTTGTAGGGTTGCGTTAAAGGTTTAGTCACTGAATCACATCTAACAAATACGTAGTTGCAATCATTTAACTCTGGATGTACAAACATTTTTCCTTGTTTTACATTTCGTTTAGGCATCGATGTTAACTTTACTATCTTGTTTCGTAGCTCTTGTAAAAAATTTGGGCTGCCGGAAATCCCTGCATTTTAGGCTCAAAGAAATCTCCTGGTAGTCTAATGGCTTCTCCATAAACCATCTCAGCGGCGCTTATCTGCGTATCTTGCCTTAAACTTGCTCGTAATCCTAGCAATGCTGACGGTAATTCTGATACCCAGTGTGCTGTGTTTCCTCTGCACATGAGTGCTGCTTTCAAGGAACGGTGCCAGCGTTCCACCATACCATTCGCTTGCGGGTGGTATGCGGTAGTCCTCAGTTTCGAAATACCCATTCTTTTTGACAATTGGTTGAATAATCTCGACACGAATTGTCGACCTTGGTCTGTCGTTAAACGCAAGGGACATCCAAAACGTGTAATCCATCCCGAATAAATAATATCGGCCACTGTTTCGGCAGCAATGTCCTTAATTGGGTAAGCCTCTGGCCAACCTGTGCTTCTATCTATCATAGTTACTAAGTAACGATAGCCATCGCAATAAGACGTGGACCTACAATGTCCATGTGAAGATGCTCAAATCTGTCACTATTTCTGAATTTTCCTAATGGTGATATAGTATGTCTTTGAACTTTAGACTTCTGACACTCGAGACATGTCTTAGTCCAAATCGAAATGTCTTTGTTCATTCCTTTCCAGAAAAATCGACTGATCATCTTGCGTGTTGTACGTACGCTCGGGTGACTAATTTCGTGTATGGCTTTGAAAGCTGATACGCGAAATGCTTGTGTCAAATATGGTCGAGCCGCTTCTCTAGAAACTTCGCAGTAAATCGGGGTGATGCAATTTGGTATAGATATTTGTTTAAAGTGCAATGACCTCGATTGCATCAGGTTTTTTAATTCGGCATCGTTGCTCTGCTCTACCGCTAACTTTTGGTAATCGATGGGTGAAGGCATGTCTATAGATGCGATGCGAGATAATGTATCGGCCACAATATTATCAGCGCCACTGATGTGTTGAATTGATGTACAGAACTGCATAATAAAATCAAGGTGTCGTATTCGTCTCGGTGTATCGTTTTTTACAACTGTCTATAAGACGTCTAAAATGTTGGATCGCCATATACATAGCAAGCAATTCTCTGTCGTAGGCACTATATAGTTGTTGTGTATCGCTAAGCTTCTTAGAAAAAAAACCAAGAGGTTTCCATGTGTTGCCTTCTCTTTGTTGCAATACAGCACCAGCACAAGTATTCGAGCAATCTGTCATCAATGATATAGAGGCGTCCGCCGATGGAAACGCTAACGTGACGGCTTCCAAAAGGTTTGTTTACTTTTTTCAAACGTTTCGATACTCTCTTCGGTCCACGGAATAACAGTTTTGTCTTTTTTCTTTGAATTATGGAGGAAATCGTTTAATTTTGCATGTATCTCGGATGACCTTGGTAGATGACTTTTGTAGAAATTAATCATTCCAAGGTAACGACGTAATTCTTCCACGGTGTTTGGCCTTGGAAATTCGGAAATTACCTTGACCCTTTCTGGTAACGGTTGTAAACCATTTTTTGTAACACGGTATCCCAAGAAGTCGAGTTCTGTTTTGTCAAAATCACACTTTGCCATGTTTATCGTAATACCGTATTTATTGAGTCGTTCGAAAACTTGTCTTAGGTGTTGTTTATATAGAATTTTCGAATTAGATCCTATAGGATCATATCACATCGTCTAAATAAATAAATATATTAGGTAATCCTTGTAAAACTTCGTCATTTAGAAATCTCTGGAATGTTTGAGCGGCATTTCTCAAACCGAAGCTCATTCTGGTAAATTCATATAGTTCGAAAGGTGTAATTGCAGTTTTCTCGACATCATTATCATTTATTTTTATATTGTGGTAAGATCTTTGAAGGTCAATTCGTGAAAATATAGTTTTCCCGTAAATAAGTACAGTCTTGCATTCGAGGTATCGGGTAACGATCGGGTTTCGTGATTGCATTCAGTTGACGATAATCGCCACAAGGTCTGATTTCGCCGTTCTTTTTATTCACTAGATGAAGAGGACTTGCCCAACAGCTTTTTGAGGGTTGACATATTCCCATATCTTGCATGCGTTGAAATTCTTCCTTTGCTTTTTTATATTTATCGGGAGACAATGGTCTCGGTCGCGCGAAGACAGGAGATCCCGTAGTCTCAATATAATGGACGACGGAATGGCGTGGAGTTTCTTTAAAACACATAGGTTTCGTAATGTCCGGAAATTCTAATAACAGGTCACTGTATTCATTACTGTAGTCTATTGTTCGTACGGAAAAGTCATCACTTATCGTCACTGAGGCGATGGAACAGAGATTGGTAACGGAGTCGATACGTTTTTGTTTGTGAACATCCACTAATAACTTATGGTAGCTTAAGAAGTCGGCACCAAGAATAGGTTGCTTAACATCGGCTATCACAAATGTCCAACGATATGGCCGTCGTAGTTTAAAGTCTAAATCGAGAGTTTTAACACCAAATGTCTTTATTTCGGAACCGTTGGCTGCATACAGTATGTAATTATCACATTTTCCGAAATAACGTTGTTTTTGAGTCACTGGTAAAACAGATATGTTTGCACCTGTGTCCACTAAAAACTTGAGTCCACTATTATTGTCCAATACGCACAGACGGTGTACAGGGTTGATGGTGCAAATCGCCGCCTCCGACTGCACCACATTTAGTTTTCCTTGTGTTCAGGTGTTTTCCACGCACACGGCTAACTTATGATGATAGTAACACAGCCACTTATGAGTAAGCCCGCTACAAACCATAATGGGTGGGACTCAGTTTCCACACCTTACAAAAATTACAAAAGACATTTGGCAGTGCTGCAAGAGCCGTTACCTATTTATTTTTGCCTCATATACAAAATCGTCGGATAATACAATAGCAGATGCCGAGACTCACCGCGTACACCCTGATACAGAGTGGAAATTTCAGGAAACAACTTGTCAGACTATCACTGAAAGATACGACCAACTGCAAATATACATATTGGCCACTCCTATCAATGCCAAATCCTAGACGAATGTATCCTGGCATCATATTAATAAAAATAAAAAATAAGGATAATTATCTCTGACAAGAGCCAAGGTGTCATTGTTGTGCCTAAATGGCCGACACAATCGTGGTATCCAATATTACTAAGACTTCTTGTCTCAATCACAGTTCTCAGACCTAATGAAAGTGTTGTTGCATCTAATTTCAGCACTCCGGTGGCCGGAGTATCGTGCGCTACTGCGCCATATAATTACACCGTCCGCAATAGACATCATGATGGCATCCCTCGCAAATAATTCATTTAAACAATATGATGTTGCGCTCTAGAAATTGTTTTTGTATTCCAAACAAAATTTTGTTAATATGTATGAGGCGTCCGTTTCCACTGTCTATCAGTTCTTTACCAAATCATGTAACAATGGAATTCAATACGGCACTCTAAACTTATGGTATTGATTATTATTAATCGCATTAGCCCCAATATTAGGCCCACATATATATGTCAAAAGATAAAAGGATTTCAAGATTTTTAAAAGGCGTATTTGGACTATGATCTCCGCAGTCGAAGTATAATATGAGTATCACGTGGGATATTTCTTAATCTTAAATTTATTATCCATCCAATTTCCAAATGGAAGTCTGCCACTTACGAAAATTGTGTCACGTTAGTTGCCCTAGCAAGTTTCTTCTGTCAGGACAGGACTACTAGAAAGCGCAAGGTCGCTTTAAAAGCGTCCGTGGTCCTGAGCTGTCTCCCTGGCGTGACTCTGGTACAAGGAAATGTATAATTGTATAGGAATTGTATAATTTTCTACAGGATAACTTCGAAGAGTTCACAACCTCATGCACTAGTTAGGGGTTTTCTGGAAATATTTACCTGTTTACACTCCTCATATGGGGGGACTTCACGAATCAGCTGTTAAGTCTTGTAAATTTCACTTGAAGCGAGTAGTTATTAGGTAATTCTTTGTTGACTTTCGAGGAGTTCACAACCGTTCTCACTCAAGTAGAATTCTTTCTTAATTCTCGCCCTCTATGTCCATTATTTAATTCAACTAACGATGAAATATTTTGTTTGACGCCAGCCCACATCTTGATAATGTATATATACCTACCTATATCTAGTTAAACTTGAAGCTTTGATTTTTTCTTGGAGTTTTGTATTTAAACCATCTATCTAATAAATGAAACACTATTTTAGAGATATAGACTTTTATTTTACATAATAAGACATCATTTTACCATATTATAACGTAAAAAATTACCATCTCCATACATAATTTTTATTAAAGAGCATGAGCACATTTTTCCTAATACGAGGCGGTCAAACGCCCGGCTAAAAAAACGTAAAGATATAGAGGCCTTTTTTGAGGCGTTAAAAGTCACAAATGACATTGATTTCTAGTTTTATCAATAAATACAAAGTTTTTTAAAACTAACAATGAAATGGAATAATGTCCAAGTTTCTAGGATACTTGAAAACTAGTGCCAGAATAGGTGACAGTAAAGTTTGTACTGTAGTAATTACTATTAGGCACTTTCTACAAATCTTATTACAATTTCTCTATGAACAATATATTCTCCTATCATAACAATTAAAGAAACATATAGTTATCATACAAAAATTTCGTAAAAAACGTTTACAAAATCTTGATAAAAACATAAACATTCACTACCAAAAGTACCAAAATGAGCCAACTTAGTATGGATACGACTTCTAAAAATTTTTATTTTCCTTTTGTGTCTAAGACAAGGAAATCCTACGATGTTCAGATTTTATAAACTGTTCTGAGTGACATCAATGTCTAATTATATACAGGATGTTAATTTTTAAAATTTTCATTAAAAACAAAATTTTTAGAATCCGATTTGTGTTGAGGATGAGAAAAATGAAAAAAAAATATGAGGCCAAATTTCCGACTTTACCATAGTATTTATATGCATGTGTTAACATAGGCTAGTGTCGGCTTGATAAAACCAATAAACCAATAAAACCAATTTATTTTTGCAAATAGGCTTAAAATAAGCGCTTTTTTTACACGTCCCAATTTTTTTACCCTACGACTGCTTCGGGACAAATTTGGGCTAGCGCCGTGAAGAAGCAGCGCAAGAAACTCGGTCACTATTGTCAGCCTCTTTTATAAAGTGTTAAACATACATTACAAATAGTATATTACAATATAAAAGTACCTGTGCGAACAAGGCAGTATTTAATTCCAAACATTTTTGTCATGATGATATACCATTTACCTAACACTGTATATTATTGGGACTAAGCACAAAACTTTGAAGAAACTAAGAATGAAGAGCAACAAAACAGGAGTGAATGCAGACTGTCTTTTCACAGCCGGCACAGTAATAGTGTGACAGGATTTTGCAAACGCAACACCTGTGGCGCAATCGGCTTTTATTGGCACCAATCGGATACTCACACAAATAATGGGTTTTGGCCAAAAATATTGGTATTTGCTAAAGGAATTGATTCGGATTTACTGTGCCGGCTGAGAAGAGATGAGACAAGAGTTTGTCTAAAAGTACGGTGGTCGGAAGTATAGCCAGATTTTTTGGCTATAATAAATGAATTTAAAATTGAAACATTTAGCAATCTTCTGAAATTTTTTTTGTACCAAACTCTTGTTCTTTTTCTTTCGATGGGGAACATCGACAAAAGTTGGTCTTTTTTGTCGACACCTCTCATCATGATGTTGTAGTCTAAAATCAGACTCTGTTTCACTACGCCGTCCGAAACGCCAGTTTGATTTCCGTGGTACATAGAAATGATTGCGACGCGATTTTCATCGCGCCACACCTGAATTTCTACATCCCCAGATTTGACGCCGATGATGTCGCCTTTACCCATGCTGGCTTTTGTCAAAGACATAATTTATTGAGGCACAAACTGGCGGTTGGTGCGAAGTGTACCCACTACGTCAAAACCGAGAACTTTGAGTTTGCGAGCCAAAGCCGGGGAGTTGTAGTAGTTATCCATACACTCCGTGTAGCCCTTGCCCTCAAGTCCACTGAGGAGATCCAGCACTATGCTGGGCGTGGGGCCACTCAGTGGGGTTGGCTGGTCTTGAGGAGCAGAGTGATTTTTGGCGTGGACTTCAAATCTCCACAAATACCCCGTCTGAGACTCGCATAGCTCAAAAGTTTTCACCCCGATTTTGGCGGCTTTGTTGGAGATGTAGTGTTTTATACTAAGCCATCCCTTCCACTGCATTAAACTTTCATCGAGAGCGATATTTTGCCCCATCGTATAAAGACTCTGGAATTTGCCATTTAGATGTTCGATGATGGGCTCAATTTTGGCCTTTGCTGGACTTAATTCTCGTGCACATAAGCCACTGTTGTCGTTAAAATGAATCGTCGCGTTCAGAAGCTGAAAATTAGACAGTATAATATGTGCACGAAAACCCGGCGTAGAAAAAATTCAAAAATTAGTGCTCCAGTATTCCTAGATTTTAGATTTTATTACAGTTCCCATAGCCATTATAATGGCGAAATAGGTGTACATCTCGTCCACATTAGTCTCCTTCCAGAAGCAAATTCGGCTCTTGGGGCCTAAGGTGTTACTATTTAAGCGCTGTAACGCCACTTTCAGTGCATACTTGTTGGTTTCTCGCACTATATGCTCCATAATTTGAACGTCCCATATTGACGCAATGATTATGTAAGGGTCTTGGCATGGCTCAGCTGGACCCACATTTTCCTGCGTAAAGGCTTCCCTCCTGTCTTTAGGAGGAATAGGAGGGTCAGGAAATCGCCGCCACTCAAAGTAATTGTTCAAATTGATTTTACTGATAAGAAAGTAATTTATTAACTCACAATGCTGGTGAGGGGGGGAAATGCCGGAGATAGTGCTGACGGCGTTAGTGCCAGAGACGGCGCTGACGGCGTTGGTGCTGAAGACGGCGCTGACGGCGTTGGTGCCGGAGACGGCGCTGAAGGCGTTGGTGTCGGAGACGGCGCTGACGCCGCTGAGAACGCAGGTATTTTATCTTGAGCATCGATGGGTACTACTTCTTGGGCTAGGGTAGGTTTCTCTCTGCAAAAAAATAAAACTGGCTCAGTAATGATAAATTATTGTTGTCGTGGAGATTGATCAAAGAGCTAGAAAATAAATCAGCTCAGTAATACAGTGTTTTTATACTTACGGGTTCCAGGCACGCCTTCTTTTTAGATGCAATGGCTTCTCAAGGGGTGTGCCAATCGGCAGGTTATTCATACTGCACAGTTCAATACTAAAAAAAATGTAATACGTAAATAACATATAAAATAGGTATAACAAAAGTAAACGTTATTTAGTTGGTTACCTAGATTGTTACATGCTTAGAAGACAAGAACTCACACTAAAAGCAAGCAAACAAGGCAAAAAAAGAAATAAATCCTACTTGTCTATTAGTTTCGGTCGGGCGTTATGCACTGCCGACAGCCCACGAGGGCCTATACTTCCTGCAGGAGCTTCAAGGGTCCCATCAATTTCGGAGCTAGGTTGTGCCCCAAGGCCACCACGTCCTCCTCTATGGTTCCTAGCCCCGCGACTCCTAGCCCCACGGCTTCTGGCCCTACTGTTCCTCATACTTCCCAACTGCACACCAGGTAAGCTCGACATTTCCGGCTACCACCACCTCGAATTCCACCACCATTACCTCCTCTCGACCCCGACTCATGCCTGCCTCCATACCACCCCGCGTTTGCACACCTCTGCCCCGTCTGGAACCTCCTCGTGTTCTTGCACGCCTATTTCCGCTAACACAAAACAAAAGTCCAGCATGCAAATAAATAAAATAGCGCAGCACGCCTGATGTTTTTGCAGTATTAAATAAACGCTGTTTTTGACCGGGCTAGGCAAATTATTAGCGGGCTAAGCCTTAATTTAATATAAATATTTTTATTTTATTACTTTTCAATTAACTAAAACAAGCCTAAGTATAAAAAACACAGAGCGTTCGTAATGCTGTTTTTCATTATACATACATAAATCGTGCGCTGGACTGCAAATGCATCTTAGTTTTTTCAAATAATTATGAATAATAACGGGACCTAGCACGTCTAGTCTCGTTGAAACCACGTTGGATGTAGCTCCATACTGAAACGTCGACGGAAACAAATAAATATAAGGTGCGTGCTTAATTCCGTTATTATTCATAACTATAATTTTTAAGCGCGAAAGTTTCAAAACAGACTAAGTTTTCTCAAAGTAAAAAAAAACACGACCAAAAACTTATAGTAGCTTCATAGTCGTATATCGGTTCAGCCATTATAACGGAATAAACTCGCATACGTACTTCCATATTCATACATACGTACGTACATACATAAAAATATACACTCATACATTATACATGAACACTGAAACACATTACTCTTTTTTTACAGGGGTGTAAAAATTTCGCCTTTTTCACTTTTTGCCCTCACTCATAATATGTAAAAGTACCACTAAAATTCTTCCACAAAATAAAATATAAAATTATATTAAACGGAACAAAGCAAAAAAATAATACAAACAAACGAAGCCTTATCCATATTATGCAATCCACCAAACAAAATGGCCAAACCCGTGTCCTTGACCTTCGTTCACCGTACTGCGATGCAGACATATTATGTTCGCTCGAATACCAGCGTCAAGTTTTTGCTTTGTTTCGTTAAATACTTTAATATTTAGACGATAAAACACTTATCTCACACAGAATATTAGTTTAACTAGCTATTACAGGCATCATAACACATATAGTCAATAATTTTAGTATAAAATTGAAGTGAGAAAATTACAAGTACTGGGATAGTTTTGAGACCATGCCAGATAAAGTAACAAATTTTTGTGTGGAATCTTCGTAAATCAGTATCTTCGTAAATCAGTTCAAGCAGTTTCATTAATGAGGTATGTCATTTGATAAAGTTTATATTTATCTGTCACTCAAATGGTCATCTTGACATTGTTCATTGCAATTTGCATATTATTGTCTTTCCGTCCGAATATTTTAATTTTTCACAATGGACATGGATACTAATACTGACGACATAAAATACATAAAAACTAATGGCGGAACAGCTTTGCTCTGGCAAACGTATAAATTTCACCGTCACAAGGGATATAAAAACGGCTCAGTGTTATGGAGATGCACTAGCTTCAAAAGGACAAAGTGTCCAGGTACGATAACTATAATGGTAAGTATCCTTTTCATTTGTCATTTTTTCGAGTATTCCATAGCCTTTACTTATTTTACTAGAATAAATTTTAATATTACTTTTTAGAATGACATAATTACAAAGACCAAAGATCACACTTGCGGAAGAGACGCCTTTGCAAATGACCGTTTGCTGGTAACAAACGCATTCGAAATAAGGTAATTACATCTGACCAACCAATACCAACCTTATATGAAGATAATGTGTTTACATTGAAAGAAAAAGGTCATGATTTACTGAATGCAATTCCAAAGTTTAAAAGTATTAAACAATTGCTTTATGATGCAAGAAATAAAGAACTTGGAGTTCCCGCTACAATTTTTAAATCTATAAATGAGGTCACTGTACCGGTAAGATTTCGCGAGTCTATATTAGCTGATTACTATTATGATGGTACTCGCATATTGGTGTTTTGTCCCAAACGTTGTCGTGTAATGATTTGTAAAATCACTGAGTATTTCGTTGATGGAACTTTTGCAGTCTGCCCGACTCCCTTCCAACAAATTTACAATATTCTTGGTGACATAGGCAGCACTTTTGAAGAAACAAAAGTGGTACCACTTATCAGTGCATTTATGACTAATCAAACACAGAAAAGCTATGAGTTATTATTCCACATGATTCAATCACAATTACCAGAATTTAAACCTTATAAAGTACATTGTGACTATAAGTCCGCAGCAATTAACGCTATAAAAGAGGAATATCCAAATGTAATAATAAAAGGCTGCTATTATCACTGGTGCAAAAATATTAGTAAAAATGCCAAAAAGTTTAAAAATAATGAAACCAAACCGGAAAAAAGAATTGTCTCTCTAACAGCGGCCTTACCGCTCTTGCCACCACAATGTACTTCAGAAGGATGGGAGTATATCAAAACCCAAATTTATAGAATTAATAATATAAACATGACCAGATTTATACGTTACATCGAAAATTATTGGTTAAAAATTCACTCCCCAGATCTTTTTAGCGTATATGGTGAAAGACATCGTACCGATAATGTATCCGAAGGTTTTCATTCGAAACTAATAAAGGGAATAAACAATACAACAGTTACTTTAACCAGAACCATGAATAAAATGAATAAATACTTAGGTATGGAAGCTTTAGAACAAAAAAGGAAGAGTAAATACATTGTGGATGATGACTTTATACTTGATGTTCAAATGCAATTAATCAATGGTGATATCACTGTGGCCAAGGCTTTAGATAAACTCAGATAGAGGTTTTTTTAAACAGAGTATCACATCATCGGGTAAATCGGAGTAGAAACTTTTTTAATGTTTCCATAATGCTAGCACATGACATTAAAGAATATAAGTATGTCACTGTGGCGTTTCTAAATTCAGTTGTTTTCTGTTTTGTTCACTGTGCTATTACTATTGTATTTAGAAATATATAAATACTTAATAACATAATTTAGAAAGTATGGAGAGTCAATCAATTTTGAGTTTTCAACCTAAATACCAACTCTCGCCCGATGATGTGTTTGAAATGCAGGATACTCAAGAGTATGTTGTAGAGTGTAGAGATGACGACGTCACACCAGACATTTATATGTCCGTGAAAACGCAAACGGAACAAAATATGAAGGATAATTGTACCCAAACGGACCATTTGAGTGATGCTCAGATTGTATTAAATACAGCAAAATTGTTGGCTGAAAGTTTTTTTCCCGGAAAAGACACACTAAAAGAAAAGTTCATTAAGGCCTATTACAAGCACGTAACAACAATTGTGGACACGCTGCAAGACTAGTTTTCCGGTCCGTTCTTTAATACCTACATAACTACTTACTTCACTGAAATAAAAAAATAATATTTCATAAACTCTGTTTTATTAATTATCGTTTAACTATAGATAACTTGAAATAATAACTTTGGGGTCGGATCAATGTATGTGATGTTGTCTGATATTTATTTATTTATTTTAATGAACTGGGAGCTGTTAGTCAAAAACACGCGTTTCTGGACATCACTAGGGTGGTGTCGTATGGACTAGAGATTCCATACGACACCACGGATGGTGTCGTTTTGGTGGTGTCGAGTGGAAGGAAGGCTAATCCGCAGTGGAAGAGATGTTGCGAAGGTCATGGAGGCAGGTAGTAGCGGTTGCCTTTCTGGTAACATCATAATTGGTGGCTTTATTACTGTAAGTAAAATAATAACTGAGTAAGTAGGTAGTTTATAACTATTGAGTGAAAATTTCGGAGTTCCTAAAATAAGGAAACTGAATTTACTACTTATCGCAAAATAATCACCTAAATTACATATAATATTAAAATTTGGACAACATCAACTAAAATCTCTGAACCTAAGGTAAGTAGCGAAAAGCACTTCTGTTATAGTAAGCAAAAACAACGACGAAACCATACCACCCAGACCCGAGACAATAAACAAAAGTTCGTTACCTACATTGAGCCAATCGGGAATCGAACCCAAGACCTCAGAGATAGCGACGCCAAATCGAGAGAGCAATTAGCAAGACTTCTAAATAAAGGACTGCTGAACAACGAAAAACAAACTTATACTTACCTACTTAATGTCGTTGAATAGGTCCAGATAGTACAAACCTATGGTACAAACAAACTTAATGACCCTCGCCCATTGACTTATATATTACTTCGTAAGGACAGGGCGGACCGCATGTTAAACTATTGCGACTAACGTGGCCCTAAAATGATCCTCTTTAGACCGAAGTGACGTAGTCTGCTGTCGGCTGTCCAATTTATTTACAAACGCCAATTAAAATATCACCATGGATTTCAAATAAATGGTTGACTGTCAAATAATAAATTAATTTGAAAAAAAAAACTGTTTCCATGGCAACCAGCAGCAAAGAAGATACAAACACTATTTCTTAAATCTCAATCACCATATTCACTGTAATAATAGTCTTTTGATTTTTGTAAATAATAGAATGATAATCAACTTTAATAAAACTAAAGAAGGAAATACTGTTTTATGGAATGATGTAAAGGTGATAAGAGTTAATAAAGGTGCACCTTTTTCATTTTTCGTGAAGACCTCGTACAAAGATAACGAATACCAGGAAGTGTGCGTCAGAAATAAAAGGAAGAAAATGCTGCCTCTGTCTGAAATTATACCAATCAATGCCTACACAGAAAAACAAGATCTTGGTGAAAATAAAAAGAAAGATCTGAGAGAGCTAATATCAAAAAATTTAAACCCCAATTTCTACTCAGATTTTTATAACTCTATTCTATCTTAACTAACCTTATAGTTATTCTCACTCAACAATATATGCAAAAAAAATATTGTTTCTGCTGTGTGAATTATTATTATATTGATAACCAAAGATAATTAAAAAGGCAGGGACCATTAAGTTTAATCGTGTTCGGTTTAAAAGTGTTTATTTTATGTTTTATAGATATTTTGTTTGATACCTACTTGAACATGAAATTTTTTTATTCAATAAGTTAAAGTGGATTACCTAAGCTGGTATAATTTTTTTATATCAAAAAACTTGTTTAATTTTTTATAGCAATTTTGTTGGATTGACCTTAATTTAAGTTTTTTTGGTGAAGTATCTAAAAATTAAGAAGATTTTATATCTTTTTTTTTCTATTTAGATGGTGCATGTTCAGTTTTTTTATAGTGTTTTTTTAGTTGCATATTCAACATAGATTGTTAAGTTGAGCAAATAATTTATAAATAAATGAAGACTGATCAAACAGCTGGTCAACTAAAAATAAAAGTTTCGGTAAATATTTTTTTGTTGATTTTTATGTTGGATTGTAAAATCTACAATTGAGACTGATAAGTTAGGCTCGTTAATTCTGTAACTTGTTTTTTTTTTGTTTTGTTAAAAACGTATCTTTCCTTTGATTATTGCCAAAATATAATTAATTTTAAGTTAATTTTCGGTTTCCTAATTTGAATAAAACGACTCAAAATCTAAATGTGTTTTACTAAAGTAATCATGTATAGACTAAATAACCAATAAGTCTTAAGAAATAATTAATGACGTTAAATAACATAAGCTTAAAATTTAATAGACTACTTACAAAAAAAAATTGCGTTTCTTTTTATAGAAAACCGACTTAACTCTAAAGGTAATAAAATATTTAAAAAAAATAGATAGTAGTAGTATTAGTAGAATTAACTGTGCCATTTTTTTTAATCAGATCTAATCAATGGTCAATCATAAGTAGAGTAGACAAGCATTCACATTTTAATTAATGATTACATTTGATTTAATTCGTCAATAAGTGGACTAAGTCCTGATTGCAAGATCGTTTTTTGCGATTTCCCTAAAATCTAATTTTTTGAGTTAAGCCAGTATTCTATTAAGCGTGCGAAATGTTGCTGATCCTTTTTGTTTTGCATAAAGATTAGTATTTAGTACAATTAAGTCCAATAACTGTTCTGGAAATAAGTTTCGAAAGTAATCAAGAAGTTTACTTTTATTTGAATAGTCCTTAGATGGCATTAAATCTTCGTCAAAGTTTTTCTCTATGAACGAACCAGTAGCTCGTTCCCAATTTCTTGATTTAGTTTTTCCCTGCATTAAGGTTGATTCATTTTGTTGTGGTCCTGTTTGTGTGTTTCCTGTCAGGATACTCTCGATTTCATCAACATCGTAATTTACCGCTTGCATTTGATCCAGCATATCATTTAAACTATATGATACATTGATATTGCTAGAAATCTCATTGTCACTATTTTTATCTAAAGAGCTAAACAACTGCCTCAAATTGTTTTCTATCTCGTCGTTTTCACTTTCGCTCATTGTCTCAAAACTTATAAACTATACACTTATTTTGTCTGTGACACATATAAAAAAATGCAAAATAAATAAATAATTCAGTATATAATTACAAAGCACACTATAAAGGAGTGATGGATGACAGATTAATTATTATCAATTGTTTATTTCCGATAGACGTCAAATTCAAATGCAAATAGTTTGCAGTACCTACTTATCCATATACCGTGGAGATTATATACACATTAAAGTGTAACATACTCGTACTACAACGATAGTAAAACTGATAGCTCTTCTTAAAATACTCAAAAATCTGCGTATAACAGGCCTGTGCTGCGTAGCAAAACATCCTAGATAAGTAGGTATAATGGAAACTGTTACTGTAAATTGCTACTCTTGATGGGCAGAGTGCATATATTTACCACATATGTTGAGACATTATTTACCACAAAATCATAAACAGAAAAATAAAATGAAGATACGAAATGAAAGGTAGGCATTCTAGTAATAAAATAATATTTATTTCAGCTCAAAAATTAGAAGAGTTTTTCAGTAAATTCATTTTAATTATGTGGTTTTTAAATAGCCTCTGCCTTAGTAAGGGTTAATTTGCATTGTCACTAAGATCGTTTTATTGGTAGAAGGGTAGGATGGGTACGATTGTAACATTTTTTGTGGGTACGATTGTAACATGATTAATTTTTTTATTTTAGATTGCAGATGCCTAGAAAACGCGTAAGAAAGACTTTAAGGTAAAAGCGAGATATTACGATATAGGGATGCTTACGATGAGGTTAAAACTGGAGTTTCTTTGAGACAAGCGGCAGATACCCATATGCTACGGTACAAACGAAAGAGAGATGCAGCGAACGAAGGTAATGTGGAGGTGGAAAATGTAACAATGGGATATAGAGCTCATAACAGAGTCTTTACAGAAGATCAAGAACGACAGCTTGCCAAATACCTGACTAGTTCTGCACACATATACTTCGGACTTTCTACGAAAGAGGTAAGAAAGTTGGCCTATGAACTTGCTGTGAAATACAACTTGCAGATTCCTACTACTTGGGTTGAAAACGAAATGGCTGGGGAGGAGTGGTTTCAGTCCTTTATGAAGAGGAACCCCGAGCTATCTGTGCGCGCAGCTCAAGCTACAAGCCTATCTAGAGCGACCAGTTTTAACAGGACTAATGTTGATACCTTTTATAACAATCTACAAATTGTCATGGACCGTGATCACTTCGAACCACAAGACATTCATAATGTCGATAAAACCGGCGTGACCACTGTGCAAAAACCCGACAAGTCGTACACGTGGAACAAGGCAAGTAGGAGCCATTACCTCAGCTGAGTGAGGCACATTGGTCACATTAGCCTTTGCAGCAAACGCGTTGGGCAATGCAATTCCCCCAATGTTCGTATTCCCTCGCATACGATATCAAGAGTATTTCATCAGGGACGGACCTGTGGGTTCCATTGGAACAGGCAATCCATCGGGCTGGATGCAAGATGAAACGTTCTTAGTTTTTCTGAAACATTTCAAAAAACATACAAATGCCTCTCCTTCTCACAAAGTTTTGCTTGTTTTGGACAACCACTCATCCCATATACACACAAATTCTCTAGATTTCTGTAAAGAAAATGGAATAGTTTTACTATCGTTTCCACCCCACTGTTCACACAAACTCCAGCCGTTGGATCGATCTGTGTACGGACCTTTGAAAAAAGCTTTTAATACAGCCTGTGACGCCTGGATGCGAAATCACCCAGGAAGAACCATGACCATATATGACATATCCGGAATTACGACAGTCGCAGTGCCACTAGCTCTGACCCAATCAAATATTCAGGCTGGCTTTCGACAGGAATATACCCCTTCAACCGTGATATATTTTAAGATATTGACTTTTTGCCTCCATTTGTGACAGACAGGCCAAACCCAAACAATATAGAAGAAGTGATTAGGGATCAGAACATTATTGTACCGGCTCCTGACGATGAAGCACCACCGCCATCACCTTCGTTGTTGAACGAGGCTTCAGCCAGTCAAGTAGCTTCAATACAGAACGCTGAGATTCATATTCCTCAAAACATTAAAGACCTAGCGACTACACCACCACCACCACCTCACTACACCACCAAGACAAATAAATGATCAGCAACCGTCCCCTAAGCTGTCTACGAGCCGTCAAATACCTGATCAGCAAACATCCTCTAAGCCGTCTACAAGCCGTCGAACAGTGTTTTCACCAGAGGCAATATGGCCCTACCCAAAAGCTGCCCCTAGGAAAACTGCAAATAGAGGTCGAAAAACTAAAAAGTCTGCTAAAAACTAAAAAATTTACACAGACACCCCTGAAAAGGAAGCTGTTGGAACAGAGTATGAAGAGCGACAGAAAAGATTGAAAGATAAACAAGTGAAGAAAAAAGTTTTAGAATCATCGACTGGTGTAAAAGGAAAAGGTAAAGGAAAGGGTAAAGCAAAGAAGAAAGCTAACACACCACCTGCATCATCAGAAGAAGAAGAGTTTTATTGCCTGGTTTGCCTAGAAGCCTTCTCAGATAGTAGATCAGGTGAAAAATGGGTATAATGCCTAGGGACCTGTCATCTATGCTCACACATTGATTGTACAGACGGTAATAGATATTACATGTGTCATAGCTGCAGTGAATCCGATTAAATATTATAATTATGGTAAAGAATGTTATGTTTAAAATATTACATTTTCTTTATAATTTTAATTAGAAGTTGTACTTGTTTAGTTTTTGTTCATATTTTCGTTATGAGGATAATAACTACGATGTTACCTTAAAAATCAAAATGTCATAGACTGATTACAAAAACTGTTTAAAAATGTTCCTTAAATGGTGCCATATTGATCTTAAATAATACGTAAGTACTTGATTGTGATTTATAAGCAATAAAAGTGATTGAAACGCATGCACTGTGCTTTATTTGAGTGTGTTACAATTGACCCCCCTCACTGTTACAACTGCCCTGGTATGGATATTTCAGTTAGTTGTAACTGTCTGGAAATTATTGACTCTAACTATGTATCTAATAGTTATGTCTTTTTGAAGATAAGTGTTTATGGATTTATTTCAAACGTTTAATATGTTGTTAGTACTAGTCACTTGTACGAACGATTAACGCAAAATTGTTACAACCGTACCCAGTCTACCCTACCGGTCTTTTACGGTGACGCTATTTAGCGCAAGATAATCCACAACCATCCTATCGGTACCGTCTTTCTTTTTTACCAGCATTATTGGCCTCGCAAATGGTGACTCTGATTCGCGAACTATACCTTTTTCTTTCAAATCTTGCACGATTTCACGCACGCGCAACTTTTTGTCGTAGAATAACTTGTACGGTCGGTAATTGACAGGTTCATCGCTAGTGAGTCGAATGTGCATTTCTTCGGTTGTTACTGTGGTCGTCGCTGTACCAGTCAAAAAGTACTTAGAGTAATTGTTTAATACTGAAGTTTTTCATCACCACCAAGCGAGGTCTTGATAGAATCGATTTGCACAGTCGGTTCACTATTCGTCACATTATTCACACACGGGTTGTTCCTAACTATACGTTGATATTCACGCGTTCGAATGTAAGCGATACTTTCCCTATTTAAAAAATCGGTACCAACGAGTACCGGGGCACTAAGGTAGTCGCGATGCACGACATAAAAGTCTACTTCTAGCGTGACATCACTAAACTCGATTGGTAGTGTGACAAAATAATCAGAACGCATCTCGACTCCACCCAAGCCACGTAATAATTGTACGCTCACTAAAACATTCGAAATCAAAGAAATGCTCGAACCACTATCGATGAGCACATCTGTAGGTACCCCACGCACTACGGCCGTTATTACATCTCGCCGCGCATAACTTCATATTTCGCCCTCGCGACAAAAGTTTACATTCGCCTTGTTGCGCGGCTCTGAACGTTCCTTAGCAAAACACTTTGCCTCGGCTTTTGACCCGGCTTTTTACAAAACATACACAACCATCGGCGGCGGGGCAAAACTAGAAGATTCGTAGGTAGTTGTAACTTTATTTGAGTCACGATCATTCGGTTCGATTCTTGATCGTTTAGGACAGAATTTACTTTTATTTTATTTACCCGTTCGATTGCAATTATACCACTGAAATGTTACGTTATTATTTACAGCCGTACGTTTACGATTAAACGAGGAATTATATTTTAGTCCGGAGTTACGTGTCTGGTTGTAGGAAACACTGGCACTTGAGCGATTTGGTTTTGTATAGATTTACAAATGCTCCACAAATAGTATCGGGTGTTAATTTGGCGTTTGTAGCGGCTGCGCGGATTTGGGGATCTTTTATGCCGCGCACTATAATGGCGCACAATACATTATATACATTCAGTGTTCATTATTATACATTCAGTGTTTTCAATGATCTTAGATTTAACACACACAACATCTATAATATTGCGTAAGGCCCTTGCAGACTCTTTAGTAATTTGATCAATATTGAATAGTGCCTGCACATGATTATTAATCAAAATTCGATTATTATTATAACGGTTTCACAACAGATCCCAAGCAACACTATAATATCTGATGAAAAATCTAAAGATTGAATGATTAGTGCTGCATTGTCTCGCAATGAAGCACGCAAATAGTGAATATTGTGTATGTTTGGAATGGATGAATTTGTGTGAATTAAAGATACGTATGTTTTATGAAATTCTAACCAGTCCTGATAGCATCCAGTGAAGGTAGGTATGTTAATCTGCCATGGCTGGAGCTCTCCTCCGAGTGCTTGCTGAGCAGATTCTGTGTGACAGCGATGGTGCCAAAGAAGAAGCTTTCGAAGTTCTCGCGTTCAGTGTACTCTTCATCTGGAATTTCGAGCAAATTTTCTGTCTGAGTTTGGGTTGAATCAAGATCCTCATATAAGGCTTGGATTTTAGTAAGACGAGTATTTACTTCGTAAATTTGTAATCTATTTAATTCTTTGCTGTGAAAAAAAAGAAGTGGCTCAAGATTTTTTAAAAAAAATAGTAAGCTTTGCCTTTTGGGATGCTCTAGTTCTTTTAGTAATTTAAGGTCATCCATTTTAAATAATAAAATGATGAAATGCTAAAATAGATAAAGAGAAAGCAAATTTAATTAAATGTAATGTACTAAATTCAAATTAGCCAGCTTAGAAAAGGTGAAGAAAATCAAAGAGAAGCTGATGGAAAGATACTTAAATTCAAAATAAAGAATTGAAGCAGTGAAAACCGTGCACGTGGTGCGCACGTGGGTATAGGACCTTCCGAGTACCAGCGCTTATGCGACGCGTGGCCGGTCCCAGACTCGCCACTCACGAGAAAAATAACTGTAACTGTAAAAATGTAACAAAAATTACACTGGATTAACATAAACATAAACTCGAGATTGGTGGTTGGGTAGAAAGAAAATAAATTGTATCTAGATGCCTCTGAAGTTAGATATTGATAAGTAATTTTTAATTAATAGGTATGAACATTAAAAAGAAGAATGAGAAATAGGTAATTGAATTAAAATATTTTTGTAGGTAACTAGGACAAAGTTGGTACAAAAGGTACTTATTTGAAAATGTTAAAAATGGAAAATGCGTTTTGATTGGAACGAACTCACGAAATTGCACTGCCAACCCCTTTTGAAAAAAATTTGAGTTTCAGTTTTAACAATATTATTATTATTATTTAATATTATTTAATAAGTTTCAGTATGGGGAACCCCCAAAATTTGTGTGTCAGAATTTGTGTGTATGGAGGATGTCTGCTGACTTGCAGGACCTAGTCAAACGACGGGAAGAGCTGCTCATGAGAAGGCAATGTTTTGTACTCTAAATCATAGTTTCAATTACGCGTAGATACGCGTCCTTTTATAACATCGTCTGACTGGATATTGCTACAAAAAACCGCGTAAGTGCCATAAAACCCAGACTATTGAAAAAACCGCAAATTTTCTACCATTGAATGATGGCCTGGTACTCTAAGGTACTCTAATATTTCAATAAGATGCGGTTATCATTCTAAATACTAAAATTATAAAGTTTTTTTTATCTTCTGTAAAGTTATCAACCTTGCAGTTACGCACTATTGCAAATAGTAGATCAGCACTTGTGCAGTATCATCGAAATAATGTTGCTTGCTTAGAACGCACAGGTGTACAATGTTCCGAGAAAAAGGTGGATTTTAATGTCATTCACGGCGTGACATAATTATTTACGAAAAATGGATTACTAAAAATGTTGAAGTGACGATTAAAGGCCAGACAAAAAAGTGAAGAAAACTATTAAGGAAAGGGTAAAACCATCTCAACTCTTGCTTACCAATATTTTAAAATCAAACTTACCTACTTATATGCAACACCTCGCAAACTATTATAATCAGATTAGAGCTATTGATTTTATAAAGCAAATCTCACAACGTCAGATGGCCTATTGCACATTGATTTTTCCGAAATTTATGAATATAAATATGGAACAGAAATTCAAACTGCTCATTTCGGCGGATTCAAGGGACAGCTTTCTTTACATATATATATATATTTTATTTAAAGATTTACAAAAGTCACAAAGTACTATAAAGACTACATGTTTTTGCACAATTTCTCGAGATTTAAGACATGATACCGTACTCATTTGCGCTCATTTAAAACCAGTATATAACACATCCTAACCTACCTTTACAACCGCATACTCTTAAGCGGGCTGATCCCGAGCCAATGGAGAATGAGTATTATTACTCCGGTCTTCAAAGGCAAGGGATCAGTGCAAGAGTGCGGCAACTACCGCGGTATAAAGGTCATGTCCCACACCATGAAGCTCCTTGAGCGGATTGTGGACTCCCGGATCCGACAGGAGTGTGATGTCTCGGAGTGTCAAGATGGGTTTCGTCCTGGCAACGGTACTATGGACCCTGTTTTCGCCCTAAGGACCGTCATGGAGAGATACAGGACGAAGAACACGCCTCTGCACTTGCTCTTTCTTGATCTGCAGAAGGCCTTCGACTGTGGTGATCTGGTGGGCACTGAGATCCAAAGGGGTCCCCGAGGCATATATTGACATTATTCGAGACATGTACCGCAGCTCCGATTCTGTGGTTCGGACCGCTGTTGGCGACACCAAACCGTTCCCCATCACCGTCGGAGTACACCAGGGCTCCGTCCTCAGCCCGTTTCTGTTCAGTGTGATATTAGACGTTGTGTCAGACAGCGTCAGAGACTCACATGAGCAGCCACCATGGCTGCTGATGTATGCTGACGATATCGCACTGGTGGACGCGGACAGGGGCAGGCTGGTGAGACGGGTGAACGAGTGGAAGCAGTCGCTTGAGAGCGGTGGTCTGAAACTCAATGTGGCGAAGACCAAGTACCTGGCCTGTAACTCTACAGATCCAACGCCCGTTCGCATAGGCGGAGACAAGGTCGAGCGCAAGGACCAGTTCAAATACCTTGGATCTGTAGTTCACGCGTCGGGAGACATCGATTGCGACGTCAAAGCACGCATTGCTGCTGCGTGGGCCAAATGGCGAGAGGTGACTGGTGTCATTTGTGACCCCAGAATGCCGGTTAAGCTTAAAGGACAGATCTATAAGTCCATCAATAGGCCTGTCCTTTTACATGGCAGCGAAGCATGGCCGCTACTTGAGCGACACAAGCAGGAGCTGCATGTCACGGAGATGAATATGCTGCGGTGGATGTGCGGAGTCACGCGAAAGGACCGCGTGAGGAACTCGCGCATCCGCGGTAGCCTTCGTGTCCGTGATATTGCAGACAAACTGCAGAAGAGTCGCCTACGCTGGTACGGCCATGTTTTGCGGAAACCGGCAAGCTACGTAGGAAACAAATGTCTGGTCATGCCGCCACCGCCAGGTCCTTGCAAAAGGGGTAGACCCAAGAGATGCTGGCTTGACGTTGTGAGGGCTGACATGCGTGCCAATGATCCGACCGTGCGAAGTGGAGGAGTAAATCAAGGAAAGTGGACCCTGGGCTCCAAAGCAATAGCTTTGGACGCAACCGGGATTGATCGTATAGATGAAGAAGAAGATATAACAAATTAAACTTTTCACTCTAGATTTGAAAGATTTACATATTTTAAGAGATACAACCCAATATCAGAACAAAACAATGTTCATGTTGTGGCAGCTCAAGGGATTTAATTTACGTAAATCCTCGATAAACGTATACAACCCATAACCAAACTGAAACTTATCAGTGACTATTTAAAAAAAAAAAGTGAACTAGTGAACTGTATCCGCGCCCCGCTAAACTATCTCTGTTTCTCTGTCACTGTGCCCATAAACTGTCTAAATACCATACTACATCGTCGTCACCGCTTCACTGTATCCTGAAAGGAAGAAGACTTACCATCACCGCCGTATCTTTATTACTATATCTACTGTATCCTGAAAAAGAAGAATCTGACAACTGTATTCTGACTATCATCCCCTCTGCATCCTGAAAGAGAAGAAAACTCGCCGCTGTATCTCGTCTCGACTATCTCTACTGCATCCCGAAAATTAATCTAGTTCAACATCATCGAGCCGAACTTAATTCCCACATCGCTATCGCCGTGCACCGTGTATCGCCGAGTCCGAGACGCTCCTTATCGCTGCGGAATGCCATTGCCACTTCCCGTCGCCGCGCTCGCCGTCTACTCAACATTGTTACAGTGAGTCTGGTCTTTGTTATTCGCTTTGTATAAACAATTACTTACAAGAATCCAATATACATTTCCCGTGCATAAGTAATTGGTGTTAAACTTTTAAGCAATATAGAATTCGTTTTGTGTGTGTTCTAAATCAATTAATCAAAATGTCAACGGACTCTAAGGTGCCCAAAGAATCTCTCACAATTCCTGCGGATCTTGATCTGCCAATATCGGAGGACGAAAGAGTCTCAAGCCCAGCCGTGGACGTAGAAAAGAAAAAAACAAAGAAACCTAACACATGTTCAGCCCCTGCATCTTGATCTAAATATACTGTTAAAATTCATCAAACCTAACGACGGAAGTAGGGAAACTCTGAATTCATTTCTAATTAATTGCAATAATGCGTACAACCTGGCAACTGAAATTCAAAAACACGTAGTTTTTAAATACATACGAGTACTATGTCAACTGCACGAAAAAGTGGAGGTCGCGTGCTCTATAAAGGAATTTAATAATTGGGAACAATTAAAGGACTGTTTAAAAACACAATTCAGTGAGCGTAAGCACTACGCGCACCTACTCAGCAAGAAAGCAAACAAGGGCCCAACGAAAATGTTAGCCAATATTCCTTGCGGGTGGAAACCTGCCTATTTGACTTACTCACCGAAATCTCTCTGTCAAACACGAAAGTTAGGGAACTCCCTGGCAGAACGGCTGCCATGGAGGACCTAGCTCTTCCCAATTTCGTTATGGGGCTTTCACCTAGAATATCAAATATAGTCCGATGCAGGTCTCCCAAATCGCTAAACGAGGCTGTTAACCTCGCCGTGTCTGAAGAAAGGATACAACAAACCCTTAATAAAAACCCATTCCCCACAGAACGACCTAATACATCAAACAATCGGTTCGCGCGTCCAAGGCCATTTCCAAATAATTCACAAGGTCCAAACTAACCCTCGTCCTATCAAACTGCTAATGCTAACCCGGCTTTGACCTGCCGATACTGCAAGTTCCCCGGCCACAGCATCGAAAACTGTAGGAAACGGGAATACAATAACAAACTCCGTAGTCAAAAGATTCCACTTCCTTCCAATTCTAACTTACAACTTCACTCAAGACCAGGCGGAAGATGAGGTTCATGATGAGGTCGACCTTGATCCTTATATTACCGATTTAAGCGAGTAATGGGCTCCCGGCGGTGTCCCGCGAGTCTAATGCCTCATACTATACCATTTCCATATCAAAAGACACCTACTAAATCCACTGTACCTGCCAAATCCATTGTATCTGCCAAATCCACTGTATCTACCAAACCCACCGTATCTGCTAAATCCACTGTATCTGCTAAATCTACTGTACCTACCAAATCCACTGTATCTAGCAAATCCACAGTATCTACTAAATCCACTATATCTACCGAATACACTGTATCCACTACATTCGAGAGATGTACAAATCATACTATGTCCACAAAAACTACAAAATCTACTACATCCAAAACTCATTTGGCATCTACAAAAATAAATAATCACAAATCTATGAAATATCTTTCGACCCCTCAAAGGAATCGTTGCCACATGTCGTAATAAATACCACAACTTCTGAAATATCCCTGTCCCTTTTAGTGGACACAGGCTCCTCAATTAGTCTTCTAAAAGAAACAGCAATCAACTCCAACACTCCACTACGTAAAGAAACGCTAAAATTAAAAGGATTTAATTCTACTGATGATTTCGTCCCATCCGATGGGTATCCGATAACCTTCTAATTGCAAATTGTCTCGTTCAAGTTAAAGAAAACAAGAGAGTTAACCTTACAGTTGTTAACAACTCTGAATCATCACTAACCCTGAAAACAAATCTTAACCTAAAACTTACTCCTGTTAGTGCTATTTCTCAACATCGTGATTCTAACTCAATTCCTATTAACCATATTAATCATACTAATTCCGCTGAACGAACTCAACAAGTCCTAAGTATGCTACGAATAGATCATTTAAATAGTAAAGAAGCTAACGCTCTTCTACAACTCTGCTCCGACTACCCCGTTATCTTCCACCTCCCTAACTAAAAGCTCTCTTTTACTAACTAATCAAACACGACATAAAAACTACATCCGAAGCCCCTATTCATACTAAGGGCCGGTTTTTCAATAGCCAGATAAAACGTCAGATAATTAACTATTCAATAATTTTAACTGACATTTTAACAAACGAATAAAATATTTCAATTTTTCAATCCTCAGTTAACTACCAGATAAGTAACCAACTGATTTTTGTGACTAGTTTCACACTGTATCTGCGAGAGCGGGATGCACTTATGTATATTTACAGTTTTTAGAAAGATACAGTCAACTTTCATTTTGGTGACAGCGTGTGTCACAAAATGTCAGAATTCATAACCTCAATTTGTTTGTCTGGCGCCGTAAAATATCGTGTTTTTTATTTTTCTCTTCCGTAATATTAGTTGATTTTAGTACTAATTATGGAAAATATAAAGAAACGGGAACGTGCAACGAACTTTAATCAGAGTGAAGAGAGAGAGATTACTAACTGAGTTAGTGACAAAATATTGCGCAAATAAAGAAAATAAAAAGACCGACGCGGTAACAAACAAAGAAAAAGAAGCGGCATGGAATAAAATTGCGTCTTTGTTTAATGCCGCGACTGGTTTTAAAATTAAAATATGAAAGTATAAAAAAAGAGACGAAGAAAGCTATGGCGAAGCATCGTCAGGCGCTCTATAAAACAGGCGGTGGGCCTTCTTCAGGACCAGATTTCACTGAACTTCAGGAGAAGGTTATGGCGGTTTGCTCTAATATAACTGGGCTAGATGCACGAAACGATAGTGACAGTATTCCAGGTATGAACAAAAAAATACTTTTTATTGTTATCCAAGATAAAAATTCCTTGCTTCAACTGATACTCCAACCCACCTGATTTTTTGTGATGTGTTATACACGCATTATTTTAAGCGGTTTTATATGTTTAGGTTAATATAATATTAATATTTATTTTATATTTTTCAGCTCCAATTATACCTGATGAAGCCCTTAAAGTGGAAAAAATGCCACTACAAATATTGGACAACAACATATTACAAATTGTGTCAAGTTCAGATGTGTGTGACATTCAGATGGCTTTAGGTAAGATTGTATTTATTTATATTTTGTGTGTTCCCACAAGTAAAATTACAATTGAAAGCTTTAAGCGAAGCTTTGAAAGAGCTAGCAATTAAGTCAAAAAACTGCTACAAAAAAGCTATCAAATAATAAAACTTAACACTTTTTAATGTAAATTCTTGTTCTAGATCACACCAACATTTGTGACAACCAAATTTTAGAGAAGGAATCAGCAGTCGAGGAGTATGAAAATGGTATGTTTATCATCAGTATCTTCTATTTTAGAGCCTATGTTATGTAACTTTTATGTATATTATAGTATATACTTTTCTTTTTAGATCTTGGTGCTTTTGACACCCATCTACCTATGCAGGATGAAATTACAAAAATTGTTCAGACTGATAAAGGTGTGTATAATATAGGTACTAACCTTCTTGCCATGTATTCCTGTCAGTTCATTGTAATTTATAAAAACTTTCATTTTTAGACAACAATTGGTCATCGTTGAAACCGAAATCTTTGAAAACTAAAATAAATCCTGTTTTAAACCCAAAAGTAACCAAAGGAGGAGTGACTGCAACTTTGGACAAATTAAGTAAAGCTCGCTTAGAGTTGGTGGAGTTGCAAAAAGAATTAGCAAGAAAAGAACACGGATTTGTTGAAGAGCAACACAATCTCAAATTGTTGCATCTACATAATGATGAAAAAAGGAAACAAGAGTTACATGAAATACTTGTTCACCAGTTAAAAAATAGGGATCACTTTTAAACATCTTATAATATTTTAAATACCTAATATGAAATAATGTAATTTAAGTTTAGCTATAAATAAAATACATTTTACTTAACAATTTTATTTTTATTTGAAATTGTGTAATACAATTTAATTGGTTTTAAGATTAATAAAATAATAATTGAGATAAGATTACTAGTTTACCAATTTTCAAAATATTCTAACATGGAGTCCCTAGTAGTACTGCGTAGGTGTTCGGATTCTCGATTGTCAGCAATATTGGGGTCAAATTGTGGTTCTTGTGGTATGTGGACTTCAGGATCTAAAGGTGGCTCTCTCTCGTTCCTACTTCTTGCAAGATTGTGTAAATTTGCTGTTGCCACAATTACATCTTGAGCAAGTGGGATTCGGCACCGTAGTCCTATACTTAAAATAGCAAAACTCCTTTTCCAAACTCCAAAACATCTCTCAATGACGTTTCGAGTACGTATATGGGATTCATTGTACAGCCTTTCCACTTCTGTTTGAGGGTTGCTTAATGGTGTCAATAAATAATTATTTAAAAAATATCCACCATCACCTAGGACAACTGCATTTGAGAACCTATTGTTGTCCAATTGAAATTTGGCTGCAGAATTTGAAAATATTAAGCTGTCATGCGTTGAACCTGGCCATCTCGTCACAATATCTTCAAATTTAAGGTCACTTGTGCACATAGCTTGGACATTTAATGAGAAGAAACCTTTTCTATTTCGGTAGTCTTCAGCAGTACTCCCACCTAAAAAAAAATATAAGTAATAAATAATTACTGCATACTTACAAATAAAATGGTGGTTATGCTTGTTTGGTATAGGGTGATAAAAATGTGCCGGATACCATACAGCACTGGCAATTCATGTGAACCAGAATAAAATAATAAAGATATTATTTTGATGTGAGTACAGTCCAAAGCAGCTATTACTCTTGGAAATCGGGCAATATTAAAAAATCCTTCCTGCACTGATATTATTTCTTCTCTGTTACCAGGCAATTTAATAAATTCCGGACGAAGCGAAGCAATTGCTTCAGTGACTCTTTTAATAATTTTACATGCAGTAGAATTGTGTATTCCAGCAAAATCACCAATTGTAATGTAGAAACTACCACAAGCATAGAACCGCAGCGTCAGCAATATTGCTGTAAGGGCGAGACAGATTGGTTTCTGAAAAAACAAACAATTTAAAATTACACTTTTGTTGTTAGGTTAGGTGTTATAATAATTGTGAAGTAAGTAACTAGGAAGGAATTTATTCTTCTTACCTGTTTGTTGTGTTTGCAATTTTACTTCCAATCAATGATAACAATAAAAGCACAGTGTATTTTTCGAGACGAAATCGCCTATGAAATTTTTGTCGTTCCATTCAGACATATTATCGGGTCGCTCTCTTACAACTCTTTGTCTTCGGTCTGGGTTTAAGTAGTTCAACAGTGTATAGTCTTCTTCGATCAATATATCTTCGATTGAATTGAATAAATCCATGTTTACGGATATAAACAAACACTGCTCAGACACAAATAATAATAACCTACAAATCGCCCGCGAATGATGACAGTTCAAACGTCAAATAACTCCATGGATAGGGGTTATCTGGAACCTGAACACCCAGTTAAGTTTAACAGCCCGTTACAGAGTTTATCAATCCGTTAGCGCTTAACTAGCAATTGAAAAATTGTGAATCTTGTTAGCTGTAGAATAAATCGTATCTGATTGTTTATCTGGCTATTGAAAAACCGGCCCTAAATCATACAGATTCCCCGAAATCCACAAAAAAGAAGTCGACAAACAAGTAAGCCAAATGCTTTAACAAGAAATTATAGAACCCTCTGTATCCCCTTGGTCCTCACCAATCTGGGTTGTACCCAAAAAACTCGACGCATCAGGTGAACAAAAATGGCGCATTGTCATCGACTACCGAAAGTTGAACTATAGGCGACACTTATCCTATTCCACAAATCACAGAAATACTAGATCAACTCGGAAACATATTTCTCAACTCTGGACATAGCTTCCAGGTTCCATCAAATTCCAGTAAATAATCCCGCGAAAACAGTTTTCAATGTACCTCAAGAACACTTCCAATTCACCCGCATGCCGTTCGGGTTGAAAAAAGCACCCTCTACTTTTGGACGGCTGATGAACACAGCTCTAAATGGCCTACAAGGCATTCGCTGCTTCGTATATCTCGACGATATTGTCACATACTCGTTTAATCTGGCTTCCCAAATCCAAAACCTAGCAGAAGTATTCCAAAGACTTCGTGAATTTAACCTCAAATTATAACCTGACAAATGCGAATTCCTAAGACGTGAAGTCACCTTGGTCACATAATTACGACTGAGGGAGTCAATACTAATCCCGACAAAATCAAAGCAGTCATCGACTTTCCAACTCAGTTTCCCTAAAGACATCAAATCGTTTCTTGGACTCGTCTCCTACTACCGCCGATTTATCCCTGGTTTCTCCAAAATTGCCAAACCACCTTACTCATTACTAAAAATAGGTACTCCATTCAATTGGGAAAACCGATCTGTTGCATATGCGTCACGTACCCTCAATAAAAGTGAAACCAACTATAGCACATCTGATAAAGAACTTCTGGCAATACTCTTTGGCTGCAAAACATTCCGACCATACGTATATGGAATTTTTCACGATGGCGTATCGGTATAACGCCCGCTTTAAAGAAGCGGGAGAAGTTTTGTTGCGGGCGCGACAGCTGTACGCTGAGCGATACGGTGCCATTGTACACACACGCACAATACTCGGAGCTGTGCAGCGTTTTCGAGAGAGTGGCAGCTTCCAGCCACGCCTCGACCTCGTGCGTCAGCAACGACACCCGGTCCGGCTTGAAGAAAAAGTTATTGAATTCTTTCATCGGCACCCAGTGGCGAGCATCGCGGACGCTGCTCGTGTGTTTGGCATGAGCAGATATTACGTGTGGCGGCTTTTGCACGACGAAGGCCTCCATCCGTATCATTTTACTCGGGTCCAAGAGTTGCTGCCGCAGGACTACGCGCCGAGGGTCGAGTTCTGCCGCTGGCTTTTACGAAACCGAACCTGCAATGTGCTTTGGACCGACGAGTGCACATTCCCAAAGAGGCTTGGAACCAAGACTGTAATTATGGATATAGCGCAAGGCACATGAAGCCTATTTAAGTTACTTAGAATAGGACTTCAAGTTTTCTTCAGACTGATTAAAAAATGTAGGTTTATATTCATATTCATATTCATATTCATTTATTCACTTTATAATGTAAACCAATAGCAGTACAGTTAATAGGCTTAAAAAGATGGTAATAAAATAGTTACATTATAACCTCTATGAGGCATTCGTGAACTCAATTATTTGATAAAATTAATCTTAACAATATTATCATTCCATTTACAATTATTAGACAATATTTATTATTTATGCTCCTAAATTATAATAATTATGTCAATAGCGTCACTTAGTATTATATCAATGGATTAAATTAGAATGTCAAATAAAATTAAAAGTTACAATTTACAACAAAAATATCAACATAATTAAAATTCTGTATAATGTCAATTACTTTAAAAATTATAATAAAATTACAATTTGTCATTAAAATATTCACTTAAATTATAGTACGTCTTTTCAATTAATAATTTTTTCAACTCTTTATTAAATTTCATGCCTTGGAGGGCCTTAACAGAGTCTGGCAAATGATTATGCACTTTGACGGCCATATAGTACGGACCGCTCTTATAAAGCGCAAGTCGGGCTGGGGGTAGTACGAAATCATTTGCACGGCGCGAGGCGTAACGGCTTGATGCATCGTCAAAGTGTTGGAAGTACTTACTGTTTTTGCGAATAAATCGACATATCTCGTATATATATACGCAAGTGACCGTTAGTACTTTATATTTAGCAAATAATATTCTACACGAGTCTCTCGGCGATGTAAACGTTATTATCCTAAGACACCGTTTTTGCAACACAGATACCGCAGATACATCAGTCGAGTTACCCCAGAAAATAATTCCGTAACGTATCCAGGCAGCAGCGTGGCTGTAATAAGCAGTGAGAGCACACTCCTCATTTGTACTTTTTCGAAGTTCTCGCAGTGCATACGAGAAACTACTTAGCCTATTCACCACGACTTCTACGTGTGGTTTCCACGAAAGTGTTGAGTCTACCGTTATACCTAGTAACGAGAATGTATTTACCTGTTCAATTATTTGTCCCTGGTATGAAATCGAATACATTAGTTTTTTTCTCTGATATGGCCTAAATTGCATCATTTTCGTTTTTCCAAAATTAAGTGTTAGACCTATGTCTTTTAGATGTGTTATAATTTTTTGGAGGCAGTCATTTACAATACCTTGTAATTTGTTCACATTATCCAGTTCACAAGTGACTATTGTTACTAATTAATAAGTTGAGATACTTATTTTTAGTTAATTAAAAGCAGTTTATTTTAATAATAACCACGTGAAGTTTAAAAAGCGAGAAATATGTTGTTAAAATGATTTATTATTTAAAACACAAATTCCTCCACTTTTTGATTGTGGTACTTAGAGCCTTTTTTATTTCTGGTATTCATTTTGTTTTCTCGTAAGTTTCAGTTTGCAAAATATTTGAAACATCAAGTTTTACGTCACTAAAGTCAGTGTAGGTCATTGCGGCGGTTTTCGTCCTGTTATCGGGTCCCAAAGGAAACACTTTTTAAAAAAAGGTTTGTTTAATCCTAAAATAGGAATACACGATTTTACACTGGATTAATTAAAAACAATTAAAAAGACGGGACCCGGGAGCGGCCGTTCGGTGCGGCGACTAGCGACAGACTCCCCGAGTGATGCATGGAAATGACCCAACACAAAGATAAACATATGGTAATCAATTAAAGGGATGACTTGGCTCATCCCCATACATAGCCCGGGTATAACACCTCCCCCTAAAGAATAAACTTCGTGGTTAAAATCACGAGGTTTTATGTGTGTATATATTTTACTTTATTTTATTTATCTATTTTACTTAATTTTATTTATTTATTTTACTTAATTTTATTGATTTATTTTACTTAATTTTTAATTTTTATTTTATTTACATTTATTTATTTAATAATCCTTATAGAGGGGGGAGCTATTTGCTTATCAGAATTACTAGTATTACTAGATTGTGGCTGTGCCTTTGGGGTTTCTGTAGTTACAAGTTCTTCTGATTTGGGGTTAAAAATATAACTTTTACCACTCGGGCGACTCCCAGGTTGGCGTGAAATAACACAATGATATACTCTATATGTAAGATAACAAAGAATAATTACAATGATACAAATTGTTAAAATTGAGTAATGTGTCCCATACCTTATAATATGCGGTTCTTCTGTTAATTTCTCTATGTTAATGAGAATTTTCGAGAGACGATCATTTTCTGAATTCATGTTATCCAAATCTATGTTTTGCAATTTAGTAGGAGACACATCACTTACAATATTTCTAAACTTATCAAAATTACAACAAGTGTCATTTATTAGATTAAATTCAAATATTTTTAGGGGTGACGTAATATTCAATATGTCGTAATACTTAGGTACAAGTGTTGTTGTTTTACAATAACCTTTACAATGTCTGGGTATGGATACAATTCCTACTCCCAGTATGTTTGATTCAAACAAATTAGTGTTTACACAATCTATCGATAATTTAGATGTTTCGGATTGAACAAAAATCCATCTGTTGTTGGATAGGTAATGCCAAATATCTAAATGTCCGAAAATGAATTTAGTTTCACAATGATCCGGGATGCCACTAATCACTTTTGTTAAGAGTTCACTTTCACAGCTGGGTTTCACGTCTGAGGTGTAGATATTTGTGACGTCACAGATATAACTAGCGGAGACCACTAAATCACACACTTCTAAGTCATGAAGGTTACAGTAATGGGATTTGTCCTTGGTCATTGCTATATATTTTGTTCCGGGTATAATAACACTAAAACTATTAGGTTTGTTTACATCGTGGGGTACCGGCAGACCTATGCTATGGTACAAAATAAATTGTTTAGTTGAAACTAAAGGGATTTGCAAAACAAAAACGATCTTGCTGTTAGAAAAATAACATAAAACCTTAGATAATCTTAAAATAATATGTATGTTATTTAAATCTAAACTTATAGGCATTACTAAATTGTTAGGCAGGTGCCTATAGTTATCGGCAAGCTCATGGTGCAGGCGCGCCGGTGTTATTACCGCGGGATGCAGGATGTTTTGACTACAGAGCGTGATAGCGCTGATTATGTCTTCTAATTGAAAGGACAAAGTTAATATTGAGGTTTCTAGACTGTTAAATATAAAATTGAATTCAGACTGCAATTGGAGTTCGTTGGTAATCACGGTCAAATTACTTAAGTCCGTAGAGAGCTTGTCGATAGCTTCAGTTAAACTAGCTTCATTCATTTGAATTTTGTGTAAAGTTTTATTATAGTTTGAAATTACTGATTTTGTTATCAAAATGTTCTCTTTCATGTATGAAGCTAATTTATCCTCGTTATTTTGTATTGATATTATGGCCTCATTGAACTTGATGCCATCATTTTCATCTAGATTACCAAAAATCGTTTTAATAACTGTTCCTAGCCCACCTATCCATGCTCCACGTTTTGAACGATTGTCCACCAAGTGGGAAACGGAATCTGATTGTCCTAAAATGTCGTGATATTGGGCTGTCAAAGGTGCTAGGATATTATGGCAATTTATGTCGTTGAATGCTTGAGATTTTTTGCATAAGTATCTTACAGTACCTAATGCAGAATTTATATTATCTAGATGAGGTCTGATGTGAGAAATATCAATAGGCAATATAACGTTGAGATAACTATTTCTAATTCTAAGGTTCCCTAAGTAATCAAAGTAAACGCCAGAACCCGACGAGATTGGTTGAATGTATTCCAGGTTAACTTCGGTTGCGCCCAACCTGTTTTAAACATAATTTATATTTATATTAATGTTTATATATGTTTAAATTTATGCGTATATTATAATTATATTTAACTATATTTATATATGCACGTGTATCCCTATTCTAACTAATCCTAATGCAATTTGTATTATTAACGATTAATTCTATGTTTCAGGGTTCGAGACCTCTGCGTGTTTCACTTCGTCGTAGTGATGACGTACATGGCGTCCGTTGATAAGAACAGACAGAGTGTTACCTCCGTGTATCTTAACTACTTTATAAGGGCCCTTCCATACTGGCGAGAGTGCTTTGCGTAGTCGCAAATGATTTTTAATGTAAACATACTCGCCTACTTTATAGGTTTTTGGCGCACTTCTCCTGTCATAATAGGTTTTGGATATTCCTTTGGACTTAAGTATGTTTTCTATAGCCTTTTCGCGAGAGAAATTTAACCTTTGTTGCAGGATGCGGACATAGTCAGGGTAAGTAACATCAGAAGATATGTCGAAAATTGAATTAGGTATGTATGGTTTGTTACCGAACAACAATTCATAGGGTGTAAAGTTTGTAGTGCAGTGCACGGCCGTATTATAAGTCAGCATGGCAGTGTACACATATCGGGGCCAATTGTCTTGATTGTCATTAACATATGATTTTAGGTACTCCTTGAGGGTAGAATGACTCCGCTCGAGGGCTCCTTGCGTCTGAGGGTGGTAAGGAGAAGACCAAAGCTGTTTTATTTTCAGGAATGAACACGTCTTCTTGAAGAGATCGGCTGTAAAATTGGTACTCTGGTCTGTGAGAATTGTTTTAGGTATTCCAAACAGCGATATGAAGTGGACAAGACAATCAGTAGTTTCTTCAGCGGAAACGGTGCGTATAGGGTAAGCTACGGAGAACTTTGTGAGATCATCTTGCAGGGTCATAATATATTTTAATTTTGCTGTACCTGATTCCGGTAAGGGTCCAACGATGTCAAGTGCCACTCTTTGGAATGGGGTGGTGGAGGTCGTGGTAATTTGCATTGGTGCCCGATTGCATCTTCTAAGAGCCTTATTAGTTTGGCACTGGGTACAGGACTTGACGTAGTGTTCTACATCGGAGCGCATATTTTTCCAGTAATAAGCTTCTTGAATGCGTTTTAACATCCGGTCTGATCCCAAGTGTCCAGCTATAGGGATGTCGTGGTTTTCTTTCAAAATTTTGGGTATTTCAGCTAGTGTAGGGTAAATTATGGTGTTTTTATATATATTTATTGTAATACCAGTATTGTTGAACAAGAATAAGAACATGTTGTAAATTTTTATATACTGCAACTTATCGAAGGGATTCTTGAAATCAGTTATGGCGATCTCTGTAACGTCTGGGTTAAGCGCGTTCGTGAGTTCATTTCTTAGGTTCCGTAGCGTTTTATAAATATCTTCATATGTATGGCTGTCAAAGTGATGTACCTTCGTGAACAAAATTATGTATTTTTTATTGTTGTTTACAAACGAAGTGAAAGAATATAGGTTTTTTTCCTGAGCATATATTTCATTTGATTCGGAAAAACTAGATAAGGCATCATGAGCGGCATGGTTAGATTCGTCGAGGTCCATGGAGGCAGGAATTACGACAATCTTACTGGGTGTTTTGGAGATGTTAAGATTATGCTCTCGGACGACAGCATTTGTGGTAAAGTCTTTGGATGCAACGGATTTAAGGAATTGAGAGTAACTTTCGTTTGGGAAACCGGGCCTTAATGGATCTTGCGGTAACGGGTCGGCGGGCGTTTGATAGGACGTCGAAGGTTGCGGGGATCTAGCCTCTTCTAGGTTTGAGTCGGGGTGTAAATCGTCTACCAGGAGGTCAGCAGGTATCTGGTAAGATGTTGAGGGCTGTGGAGATGTTGATAGATCTGGGATAGGATCACGAGCGTGATCGGGAGCGATCTCTTGTTGAGGACTAAGATCATCTGGTAATATAATGTTGTCATTGTCGAGGAGGTCGACTGACGGGATGTCGTTGCTATTTGTACCTATGCTGGAAGGGAGATGGATATCAAGATCTTCCAGTGTCAGGGGACTAAACAGAGGAACTTCCTGAGGTTGTTCGCCAAGCTCATTATTGGTAGTATTCGGGACGTCTAATTGAATATTGGGATTACTCTCTTTTGGTTGGTCAGTATCTTCTTGAACAGGGTTAACAGGGAAACGTGATAAAGCATCGGCGTTGGAATTTATTTTCCCCTTCTTGTACTCAATATCATATTCGAATTCCTCTAGCTTGAGGCGCCACCGTACAAGGCGGGAACCGGGATCTTTGCAGTTAAAGAGCCACTGAAGGGGTTTGTGGTCTGTTATAATTTTAAAACGATTGCCGTATAGGTAGGGTCGGAAGGTTTTTGTACCAAAGACAATCGCCAGGCATTCCTTTTCCGTTACGCTGTAATTATTTTCTGCTTTATTTAATGTGCGAGATGCATAAGCTATGGGGCGATCCTGACCTACGGGACCCTGGGATAGGATAGCTGATATGGCATAGCTAGATGCGTCGCATGTTAAGAGAAATGGTTTTGTGAAATCCGGGTAAGCAAGAACTGGGGCAGTAACGAGTTTGTTTTTTAGTGTTTCGAATGAGAGCTGTTGTTCATTTTTCCAGTCAAAAGGGACGTCTTTTTTAAGAAGGCTTGTAAGTGATTTGGCGTGTTTTGAAAAGTCTGGGATAAAACGTCGATAGTATGATACTAACCCCAGGAATGATTTGATGTCTTTCGGCGAATTTGGAATCGGGAAATCAGTAACAGCTTTTACTTTCTCAGGGTTTAGCTTGACCCCATCTTCACCAATTATGTGTCCCAAATAGGTAACTTCTTTGCGAAGGAATTCGCACTTCTCTGGTTGCAACTTAAGGTTGAAGTCCCTGAGCCTGTCAAACACAATTTTGAGGTTCTCTATGTGACTAATTAGATCAAAAGAATAGATTACGATGTCATCCAAGTAGACGAAGCATCGCGAGCCTTGTAGCCTAGATAGGCATGTATTCATTAATTTCTGGAAGGTAGATGGGGCATTTTTGAGGCCAAACGGCATTCTGTTAAACTGGAAGTGCCCTTGAGGCACGGAAAATGCTGTTTTAGGGGCGTCTTCTGGTTTAATCAATAATTGATGGAATCCAGATATCAAATCTAGGGTTGAAAAGTACTTACTACTACCCAACTGATCGAGAATTTCAGATATTTGCGGGATAGGGTATGTTTCACCGATGGTGACATCGTTGAGTTTCCTGTAATCAATCACGATTCGCCACTTTCTCTGACCTTGAGAATCAAGTTTCTTGGGGACGACCCAAATGGGCGAGCTCCAAGGGGATGAAGATGGTTCTATTATGTTTTGTTCAAGCATATTCTCGATTTGGGTAGACACTTCCTTTTTGTGGCATTCGGGAAAACGGTACGACTTAGTGTGAACGGGGACATCAGTGTTAGTCTTTATCTCATGGTGGAGAGCATTTGTAAATGAGAGTTGGTCATCTGGAAGGTGGAAAATGTCTGAATATTTAGAACAGAGTTCCGTGAGTGCCTCGTATTCTTCTTCATTCAAGTGGGAGGTTCGAAGCAGTTTAATGACATCGTTAGTACGGCTAGAAACATCTCTTGGATATTTTACTTGGTTCTGAAAAGCACATGGGTGTATTGGTTCAAGGTTAAGCTGTAAATTTGTGCTAACATTCACTGATTTTTCTGAAATATTGGCAACAGTTACGGTGACACGATTATTTTCCTTTACCCTAGTCAGGCAGTTTGAAACTAATACCAAATCCGATAAATGTTGGTCCATAATTACGCCTTCCTTTAACTCGGGGTTTTTTACAGTGCACTCTATAACGGTTTCAGTACGAGGGGGAATGATATAAAATGGATCGCAGAAGTAAAGCTTCATTGTATCCTTGAAAATTTTAAGAGTGTCATTTGTGTAATCGATATTACAATTGAAGGCGGTTAGGAAGTCCGAACCGATTATACCATCGTAAGGTAAATTAATTTCTTTAACAACATGAAATTTGTGGGAAATCAATTTACTTTTGCCAGGTTTAAATTTAAGGTTAAAATGTCCGAGGGTAGAAGTTGTTTCTTCCCCTGGGTCGATTCCTTTGAGTTTGATAGTTTCCTTTGTAATTATTGGGTTCTTTGAAAGACATGACTGCTTTAATAGACTTACTGCAGAACCAGAGTCTACGAGTAAGGTAAGTGGCAGATCTGAAATTTGCGTGTCAATCACGACGTGAGGTAATATTCTTTTTGAAGTATCGATATTTACTTCGTAGATTGGATTAGATTTAGGTCGCTTTTTGTGAGGGCTTCCTGTTTGGGGCTGGTTACCCTGATGTGTAGCCTCACCGACAGAGATACGAGGACGTCCATTTTGGGGCTGGTTACCCTGTCGTATAGTCTCTCGTGCAGACGCGTGAAGACTTCCTCTTTGGGGCTGGTTACCCTGATGTGTAGTCTTATTAACAGAGATGTGAGGACTTCCGTTTTGGGGCTGGTTACCCTGTTGTGTAGTCCCACTGAAAAAGATACGAGGACTTCCATTTTGGGGCTGGTTACCCTGTTGTATAGTCTCTCGCGTAGGAATGTGAAAGCTTCCTTTTTGGGGCTTCCTACCCTGTTGTATAGCTTCACTATTTTGGATGGCATCGGCTTCTAGGTGTCGTCCCGTGCGATGCCTGGACGAGACGTTTATTCGTTTTTTGGGGCCATGGCGTCAACTTCGTCATAGCCTTCTTCTTCTTCTTCTTCATCATCTTCTATTTCTTCTTCTGAGATTCCTTCGACATGGTTTACCCTCTTAAATGGAGTAAATGGAACTTTAGAGTTAGGGTCTCGTTGACGATTGTTAAATTCTCTCTTTTTACAATCCTTTATGGTGTGTCCTGGCAATTTACAATAATTGCATACTATTCCTGAGGGATTGGACGTCCCCTGTGTGTAGGCCGTTGAAGGAGCACCTTGTGGGCCTGGATTTGGCCTTGGTTTGGACTGAAATCGAGTCGTCGGTTTTTGTTCACTGGAATTAGTCTTTTTGTAGAGAGTCTGCTGAATCCTTTCTTCAGAGACGGCTAGATTCACTGCTTCGTTGAGATTTCTAGGTGCTCTGCACCTCACGATGTTGGATATGCGGGGGTGTAATCCCATAATAAAATGATGCATGGCGAGGTCATTCATAGCAGCTGTCCTGCCTGGTACCTCCGTCTTCTTAGTAGTGGATAATGAAACTTCGGTCAGAAGTTGGGAGAGGCAGGTTTCAACCCGCAAGGAGTATTGGCTGACATTTTCATTTGGACTCTGTTTACTTTCTTGCAGGTCCATTAACAAGTGAGCGTAATGTTTCCGCTCGCTGAACTGGGTTTTCAAAAATTCTTTGAGCTGTTACCAGCTGGTGAACTCTTTGATGGAGCAGGCGATTTCCGCCTTGCCTTCTAATTGACTCAAAATATATTTAAAAAGGATTGGGGTTTGCACCTCTGAGGCCATTTCAAACGCATTATTGCAATTCACAATAAAAGAATTTAGAGTTTCTCTATTACCGTTGTACGGTTTTATAAATTTAAGAAGAATGCTCAGATCTATTTCCGGCATGGTGACAATTTCTTTAGATTTTGTTTTTCGTGGAGATATTATAGGGGAGCTAGGAGTTTCAGGTATTGGCGGAATTTCAACACTTAGGATGTCTTCCGTTTTTAGGGATAAACCTTCGTTATTCATATTTTAACCTTCCGGTTACAAAAACATACAACACACACAAAATAATAACTGTAAATTGAATGCAAAAAAAAATTATAAAAAGGTTTTATAACGCTATTATAGAACGCTAAGATTTAAGACTAAACAATGACCAAGGACTCACTGTGATAACGCGTAGGCGGCGATAAGGGACAGCGCGAACAGCGACTGCATACCGGCGCGATGACGTCACAGGTCCGTGGAATGATGTTCGAGATGCACCAAGGGTCTTGTATTCCCTGGGCCAGGATACAGTGGTGAGTGGGGTCACTCGCAATGACACTTCCAGCCGGTCGGGTTGAAAGGCCACGGAGAACACACACAGAGTACAGCGACGAGTGGAGTAACTCACGATGACGCTTCCAGCCGGTCGGGCTGAAGGTCACGGAGTACGCACAGGATACAGCGATGAGTAAATTAGATGAGAGGTACGGCCAGGTTTCTCCTGCCGTACGGATTTAGAACACTTGAATTGACTTCACTTTTAAAAACAGAGTTATGGTAAGCGTGAACACGGCACTGGGGATTTCCGTATCCCACCGCTGCCACCAATTGTTATCGGGTCCCAAAGGAAACACTTTTTAAAAAAAGGTTTGTTTAATCCTAAAATAGGAATACACGATTTTACACTGGATTAATTAAAAACAATTAAAAAGACGGGACCCGGGAGCGGCCGTTCGGTGCGGCGACTAGCGACAGACTCCCCGAGTGATGCATGGAAATGACCCAACACAAAGATAAACATATGGTAATCAATTAAAGGGATGACTTGGCTCATCCCCATACATAGCCCGGGTATAACAGTCCGATTAGTGGAGTTGCCAAGTTTGAAAGGTAAAAAAAATTGTTTTAGTAGCAAATCACAACTCACGTTTAATGTAAATGTAATGAATGACTTGTATAGTCTATTCTCATTAAATGTTGAGTTTTTGTCAGTTACGATAATGGTTATCGTAACTGACAAAAATACAACATTTTTAAAAATAAATATAAAATTAGCAAAATAGCAAATTGCCTAGTTTTCGACCAAAAAATTTCGTATTCGTCCAGCCCAAAACCAGTTTTTGACCACTCTTTAAAACTTAAGATACAGTAAGAATAGCAAGTGCATACGATTAAAAGACAGTCGAAAAATTTTTTTTTTTTTATCAACTCTAATCAGTCTTTATAATCACTAATTATTAAACAAATTTAAATACGTAACAAACTTTGCGCAAGTTATTAACTTAATACGTTTGTTAATCTTTATTAAAAATCAACTCAAAAAACAACATAACAAAAATAAATATTTTCTTTTGCAGGCGATTGATTGCGCAAAAGTTCACTTCTTGTCTTGTCTTAAGGCTTGCTATTCCAGCAAGGGCCGCGGTTTGGAGTTTTTAGATACCATCTTCGACATAGATAAATAGTGTTTGAAAAGCTAAATAAAATATATGTATTCGTTTCGAACCTTGTCTAGCCAAGTTCGCATTCAGTTACATGATCTAATGAACTTCACTCGATAGAAATAAATCCCAAAGATACCTCTTTTTGTAATGTTTTTTCAATTTTACGGCTTTACTTCTAATATTTTTAATTATTTTTTACACTCAAATAAAGCTATTGAATATTTATAGACAAAATCGCAGTGTTTGAGTCGATACAATTATTATCTTACTTACAAGGCTTAAGAGTACCCGGTAAAAAAAATACTAAAATTCAAACAAGTTACTCAGAAGCAACATGACTATGGTCCAGCAAGCTCAGCACCAGACATGTCTCCAGATGAATTTACGAAGGCAGAAAAAGAGTTCTTAAATAATTTAAAAATGCTTACGTCTGATAAACATGCTATCGAGAGAGCTACGATTTTGCAACGAGATAGCAGCGAATGGCTAGAAATACGGAAAAACCTAATCACCGCATCAAATTTTGGTCAAATTTGTAAGAGGAAAGCCCACCTAAATACTGCTACTTTGGTCAAAAACATACTGTACCAAAAAAAATTAACATATGTGGCAGCTGTTGCACATGGAGTTGAGCATGAGAGACAAGCACTTCAACAGCTAGAAAAGCAAGAAAATATAAACATAATGCCTTGCGGGTTGTTCATAGACCAAACTTTTCCGTTCATTGGAGCAACTCCTGACGGACTAATAGGCGATGATGTGCTGGTAGAAATCAAGTGTCCCTTAACTGCAGCGAAAACGGGGCTCACATATGCAACACAAAACAATAAATTACAAATTCTTAAATACGACAAAAACACATGCACCAGCACAGTCAATAGAAAATCCAATTGGTTCTATCAAATACAGGGGCAGCTTCACGTCACCGGAAGATGACTCTGTCTGCTTGGTATCTGGGCTGGAGAAAATGAACCACTGCTGATAAAGCGCATCGAAAGGGACGATAACCAAACCAAAGTTGATTAAATTTTACATGAAATGTTTATTGCCAGAAATTGTGAATAGTAGACAAGCACGTGGAATGCCAATAAGAACATTGTCTTTACAGGATGAAAAGGAAAATGTACCTTGTGTAGACTCCCCAATTTTCTCGACACCTGAGCAACAAATGCAACATGTTGATTCTGTTGAGTCTGTAACATTATTACTTCCACAAGCAGATTTACAATCAGGGACAAGTACACGAGAAATGCATTTTGAACATTTCTGAGTTAAGTTTTTTAATTTTTAATTTGATATTTTCTTAATAAAAAATTATTACACAATGTTTTTTTATTATCTCTGCTGAACAACTTTACTAATATTATATAATATGAATGCGAAAGAAACGTCTGTCTGTCTAGTCTGTCCGGCTTCCACGCCAAAACTACTGAACCTGAATAAAAAAAAAAATTTTAAAATGTATTATATAAAATAAATTAGCTCTCGAGATTTATTGTTACTAACTAAAACAACTTTCATCGAAGGTTGTCTGGAAGAAATTGCTTAGGACAATAAGACCGCTTAACTCATGTGAAGAAATATTAGACAAATGTTAAATGTGTGTGGTTTACATATAAAGAATATCTTATCCCTATAAATAAACGTTAGAAAATATAATATATTAATTTAACATCTTACACAAAGTTGGTTCGGTAATAGAGCCGATAGGGATTTAAACTAATTTAATGTATGTTATGTTTGTTTATAAGAAATTCATACCCATTACCCATTCTAAATGCAAATCAAGTTACCCTACTGCTGCTTATTCCTACACTGTGTCGTTCTGGCGGGGCGCAAGGTAATGCGAGCTCACAGCCGTTGCGTTTCGCGCGAAGTATTTCGCCCGCGACGGGACTACACTAAATGCCTACTTTTGCAGGAATACCGGGCCTTAATCTAACTTTAAAAAATAAAAATAAAATAGGGAAATCTAGATATGCGCGTCCAGTGAATTGTGTGCATCTTAGATGATAGCACCTAATACACTAGTCGCAGCCGATATTCTTTTCTTCATCATCTTCGACGTCTGAGATAAGTATCTCATCACACCCCGCACACTTAATTTTATTTAAGGTGGCAGGTATATCAAATATATTGTTTTTGTCAGTCTTATTTGTTTTTTGTGCTCTCGATTTTTTTTCTTGTTTTTTAACTGAACTTTAATTTCGTTGCCCTCTTTTGCTTTTCCAATCTTTCTCATTTTATTTTTGTACTGCCTCTTTCTTATCGGTTTGAATTCGCTACTTGTCTTTATAGTATTTTCGCCATGCAGCAGAAGAGATCGCCGCGGGAGTTTTCGGTTTAGTTTTCCTTAGAGAATCAACTATTTTCGGTAACACTTAGTGATTTTGAAAAACTTCATCTAGGATATTCCTTCTGCTGCTTTCCGCGAATGGGGTGCCAATAGAGCAGAAGTCTCATTTACAGGTGGTTCTGCATTTTCAGGTGTTTGAGATTCACATATTATTTCATCCGGACAAGGCAGTATAAAGACATCGTCCAAAGACACAATAGAACTTACGTCGAGGTAACCCAGGCATCAGGTGTGAAGTTTAAAGAGAATCTTGAGGCGTGGGTTTTTCTCGAGGTGTATAGTGTATTTGGGCAGATACCGTCTCTATCACTATGGAAGGCCAAGAATCTTTTTCTTAATTTTGTTGTCCTTCAGTAGATGAGCACAGAGCTATTTCTTGATTGGCAACTAATTCATTTTCGACTTTTATTGAAAGGTTTTGGCCTGTGTTGTCTTCTGTTGAAAAATTTATGAATGAGATTTCATTATTTTCAGTCTCAGTCTCAATGGATATTTCTGCATGGTTACATTGCAAAGGGGTGCCAAATTTAAAATATAAGATCCAGGGAACATTAAAAAGAAGCGGCTTAATAGTTATTATTTTTAATAATCGTATTTTACGAAAAAAGTTACTTTAAAATATCCGAAAATAAAGTCAATAACGAGACTACGAAAGCCGCGCGGCCATTTATCAGAGGCGTAGGTACAGCGAGCCAACAAAGACCTCACCCAGTACACATACGGTGCAATTATTTCATTAATGAGTTAAATTATCTACGCGTATGATTTTTAACAGCGGATAATATTTAAATGTGAAAAAAAATGTTTTGTTCTTTGCATAATTCGATTAAGTTACTGATTCTGAGCCACTCCTAAAAATTTGGCACCGTTTTGCAATGTAACCCTGTATACTCCTCTTTCAGATGGTAACGCTTTTTTCAAAGTACTCAGTTCTTTAAGAATAACACGCGTAGCAATTTTTTTCTATTTCAAAGCTAGTTTCAATTGTTTTATGACTTTTTTTGTGGTTGCAATGTTGGAATGTGTCATAGCAATAGATTTAAGTTGGTTTCTGACGGAGCTTAAATCCTCTAAAGTATTTTGAACTCAGTTGGCATAGTCTGGAATGTTTTCGTTGAATGGATAAAGCCCGTAGCATTTAAACCATTGCTTACATTCTGACTCATGTGTCGCCCGCTCCTGAATCCCATCATACTGACTCGCTAACATATTCTCGGGCTCCTTCAGTGATGGAGAAGCCGGTGATGGACCATCACCAGCTTTCCATGGCTATCAACATTCGCAAGCTTCGTTAACGAATCAATATCGGTCATCATTATCAAGAAGTCCTGGATCCAGAGGACGCAAGAAGAATAATAAAGATCCTGTAAGAGCAATTTCATCTGAAGTTATAGATTATTTGATTAGCCAAAATGAGCATCCGGTTGACATATTTTTATCTCTTGTTTCGACATTAAAAGAATTGCACCCTAGTGATTTATTTGATGCTTAATCAGAAATGTTTGTAACTGTTCAAAAGTACGAATCAAAACTATTAAGAAACGAATTTCAAACGCTTGCGCATGAATCAAGCACAATTACAAGCCAAATTAGGTCTAGGTACTAGGGTAGGTAAGGCCTGTGCCCTGCAGTGGAATGGGTATACTTTATTTTACAGAAGGCTTATTTGGTAATCCAGACTTAACAGAGCATTTAAGCCTGCAATTGTCATTTGTGTGTGACGGTTAATATGTGGGGGGCTTACTACCCGAGTTGGTGTGGTGGTGTAGCCCAAAACAGGTCGCATGCTTTTAACAATTTTTTTTTAAATTACATTTCATTTATTTATTAATAGTTGAATAAAACTGTTGATGTTTATTTTGGTTCAGCATTCGTATTGGCTTACTAGAGGAGCTACCTATAGATAGTCGTTTAGAGACTCCCATAAACACTAAGAGACGTAACCCTAGTGTTCGACGATTTCCCTTCAGTGTAAGTAAAGTACTCTAAATAGCTCCAGTACTTTCCTAGTGTTGTTGTTGCATTTTTACTAACTGTATTTAAAGTTTAGTGCTTGGTCTTCAGTCTCAAACTCCGTAAGTAGCTGCATTGTACTTAAATGTGTTATTTAATATAATTGTGCAACTATGTGATATTGATATTTGTATTAATTAATCAATAGTAACAAAAAGCCACCAAAACTTACACAGCTGTCTGCTACACGATGGCTGGCATTTTATGTAGCTGTGGATGCCAATATAAAACAACGGGATGCGTTAAAGCTTCATTTTAACAACATTGCAGCTTCGGGTGAAAAATGTTACCAAGCTCGAGAATTGGCCGGCATGTATAACGATGAAACTCATTTACTTTATCTTGTCTTTCTTTCACCATTATTAAGGGATGTCACTGATGTTAATATTATATTTCAAGCTAACAATGCCAATATAACGAAGATTTACGATGATCTCTGCATTTTACTGCTGACAACGGCCAGGAGAGTGTTATAGCCAGCCTCTTTAAAAGCTGCTCATTTCCACGATGAACAGCAATTAACTCAAGATATCGTCGGTCAAATCAGCGCTTGCCAAAGCCAATTCCAAATTTGAAAACTCAGTGTTTAGTGAAGAAAATATTGATTTTGGGTCGTCTTTTAAATCTTTGGCCCAAAAAGGAAAACTTTCTGCGAACAAAATATCAGGATGTTTTAGAAGATGCACTTGGGTCCTTGTCAAACTTTGCCACGAAATTGTCAACAGACTACCAGTCAATGTTAATGTTGTACAGAACCTTAGTGCATTGCGTGCATAAACACATTAAGTATTGGGTGTATTAACAAGCCATTGCCGTAGGAGTTGGCTCCTTCAACTGCAAATAAGACGGAAATTGAGAGACAAAGAAGACAGATTAGCAACTTTACCATTGCCGACGTCAGTGAGGAGGACATTGATAACTGGACGCCAGAAAAATTGAGGATAACTTTGCTTGAAAAAAAAAGAACGCTGGTGGTCAATATGTTTGTAGAGAGCTGGCCAAGTTTGCTCTACGCTCCTTGTCTCTCCTCATTAGTAATGCCACAGCAGAGCGTGTATTCTCACAATCACATCAGTTAGTTATCTGGCTCTAGGCTGGGCGGGGGTTGTACCGTGGTGACTGGTTGATAAATGGACATGCTTGAATGCTTTGTGTGCGTGTGTATAAGTACTAATAGTAGGACCGTGGGCCTTAGCAGGCTATGTATATCCTAGCCCAGTCGCGAGTTTCTCCATCAAGACAATGAATAATGAGTTCTATCTCGTTGTCATTATTAGGCATTTTTTGCAGCCAAATCGAAAGTAAGTAGTAAAAGTAAATCTTCTACAAAACTAACAGGATGTATTTTTTTACTATCTGGGAGTTTGGGTTTCTCCAGCCCTATGGGTGATGTCAAATAACACAATTTTGGCTCAGTGATACTAGTAGTCGCTATTGATTGTATCTCTCCCTGTACACTATTAGTTGGTGAAGTTATTTGTAATTCTAGTTGATTTATTTTCTGATTAATTCTTCCCACCGCCCGTCTTAACATTCTATTCATATCCCTAATAGTATTCATCGGATGGGGATTAGGCTTCTCAGGTTGCGGTTTAGGCATTTTTCCATTATTATTTAAGTAAGATTCACAGAGTCAGTTTAATCATTTTAATTTCATAATCACTGTGTGCCTAATCTATATGCCTCTGGAATTCCTTACCATTAACAATCAGAAAATCCGAATCGATTGCTATTTTTAAAAATCGGCTTAAAGCACACTTTCTTTCTTCTTGACACAAACTGCCTTTATATCTTAGAATATTACTGGTCACTGTTAGTTTCGACATCTCCTCGCATATATCAAGTAGTATGTATGTTTATTGTATGTATGTGTAATTATTGTTATGTATTTATTTTATTTTATTTTTATTTATTTATTACTGTATGTATACGTTTATGCCATAAATTTATGCAATTCAATTTGTATCAGGTAAGAATTTTAAGAACTCTGCAACACCTTCCCCTTTCTTTAATGGTTGTCCTCTACCTAAAGGTTGTCTGGAAGAGATCGCTATTAGCGATAAGACCGCCTAAATTGTACATCTTTCTGTAAAAATCATGCGTATTTTACTTGTATGGTGTGCAATAAAGAGTATCTATCTATCTATATCTACATTTATTAGATGAATTCGTTCCTCGCACAATTACTTTTATAACAGAATATTTCAGCCATTCTATAATTATTTTATTTTTTTCTATATTCAAATTGCTAATAAACACAGGTTCAGAAAGAAGTAGCAGATTAACTCTAAAATAAAAAAGAAACCCTAAAAACCCATACCTTACATAACTTTCATTTCAAAACATAACTGCATAATTTCAAAACTTAATTAATCAGATTTTTTTTTAAATATCTATATGCACGTTTTGTACCTAAGTCATCAATGTACACAAAAATTCAAACCCAGCAATCACATACCCCAACAACTAATGGTGACCCACGGTCCTAACAGTAGGACTTATTGTAAATCTTAATATTTCCATTTTAAATTTCGCGCTAGGTAAAATTGATGTATCCGAATTTCTAATTGAATAAACTTGTAACCAGATTATGGCAACATTACAAACTTAAAAAAAAAAGAAGAAACATCATTATGTCAAAATCAGGTGGCACAATGGCAGGTTCACGGAAAAGAGATAAGTTAATCTGTAATTATTATAATAATCCTAGTTATTTCTGGTTTTTGTGTGAATAAATTATGACTTTTAATGTCTGCTTGACAAAATGGAGTAATAATTTTGTGGATTTTTTCATCGAAATACGTGTTGTTGAACTATTATGTCCTATGGGTAGGACCGAGGATTACAATGACTACTATTGTTATATTCGAAATATTATTAGTTTTTATAAAATTGGTTGCCAACACTAACGTTTTTTTTAAATACTAACACATAATATCAAAAGCTACCTATACGCATAAGTTTCTTTGCTGGAATTGCTGGTTTGTTGAAAGTAGGTATGAATTTTTACAGGTTTAAACGACGAAGAAATTGGAATTGCTCTTAGTGATTCAGAAATTGATGACCTAGATGAAGAAGTCGAAGATATAGTTGAAGAGGAAATTGAAGATACAGAAACCCATAACGCTAATTCAAGCTCTGATTCGGAAGATAACATGCCGCTATCGAGATTTGTTTCTTTTCGAGGAAGAGGAAGACCCAGATCACGTAGCATCAGATCAGCTGGTGTTCGTCGTCGATCTTCAAGAAGAAGTGCTAGATCTCGGAGTGTTGTAATAAATTATAACGATGAAAACAATGCATTGAATGATGACGTGTTACCACGTGAATGGACAGAGAGTGTTTTTAATTCATCCGCGATTCCGTTTATTCAACCAGCTTATGTCGAAGTCGATTCATCTAATTTTGAAAAGTATAATTACTTTCCCAAATAAGCCAGATCCAACGGGACTCAAAGTATTTGTGCTGGCTTCACCAAATGGTGTTATTACTCATTTTGACGTGTACCAAGGACCAACTACCTATCCGAATTATGATAATACTAATTACAACTTGGGAGAGAAGGCTGTATTAAATCTGACAGAAGATCTTGCTTCGGGACATAAAGTGTATTTCGATAGATATTTCACATCGGAAAAACTTCTAGACGAGCTGAAAAACAGAAATCTATTTGGCACAGGAACTCTAATGAAGAACCGGATTCCAGTTACAGCTAGACCTTACCTTAAAGATGACCGGGAACATAAGTTTTACGGAAGAGGTGCATGCCAAGAATTGGTTAAAGAAGATACAGCACTTACCAAATGGCTAGACAACAAAGGGGTTACTTTTTTGTCAACGGCACACGGAAAAGAGCCAATAGACACGTGCAGGAGATGGAGTAAATCAACCAGACAATTCGTTGAAGTCTCTAGGCCCAAGGTTGTTAAAAGTTACAATCAAAATATGGGTGGGGTAGATCTTGCTGATCGAATGTTATCAGTTTGTCCTAACCGATACCGCACCAAGAAATGGACCTAACGCATGTTCTCCCACATGATTGATTTAGCTTGCTCAAACGGATGGTTACTGTTATATCTTTGGAGGATATATTGGTGCGCGTAGAAAAACTCCCATCTAAGTTAATACTTGTTTAATTAAAATTGATGTTGCAACTACCGTGTCTAGAGAGCGAATGTTCGTCATGTACCATTATTACACTAAATCTGAGCCTAAATAACAAATGAATACAATTCACAAATCATGGCTTTTGCTATATACGTTTACGTAGGCGCTGGCGCCTGGACAGTTACTTTACAAAAGAGACCAACTTAAAAAAGGCGTCTCTCTGAAGAGAATACCGCAACTCCGTTCATTTAAATTCCGCCTTAGGGGAGTATTTCATCGACTCGTACGCAGATACTTCAGAAGCGTCAGATGACGAAGACGTCGATCAAGATGAGGCAAGAAAAAGAAGAGGCAAGCCACCAAAAGTGCAAACTCCATCAGAAAGGGCCAGAAAGAGAGGAGTCAATCACATGCCTGAATTTACTGACTGTCAAAACAAGTGCAGAAACTGCCATAAAATGAAAACGACAGTACGTTGCATTAATTGCAATGTTCATTTATGTTTAAGAAAAGACAGAAACTGCTTCATCGCTTTTCATTCTTAATTTGTTAAAATTCAAATGAAAACTTTATAATGGCTCCAGGGATGCCTTTAATATTAGTTTTTATATTAATAAGTATTTTTGTTTCGAGATTGTTTTTCGATAGCATTTTTATTTCAAGACTGTTTCAAGAAAATATTTTATATTATGAGATTTTTTTCCTACAGTATTTCTGTTTCGAGATTGTTAAATGAAAAAGCCAAAGATTTTGCAGATTATATGTCTGATTAAAAGGCTGATTATTATTATGAATGCTAATGAATTGTCGGCAAGGGTGAAAGACAGTATTCCTTTATTACCTGTTAAACCAATACAAATTCGAGATACTGTAGGAAGACAACGTACTTAAATCTACCAGGTTGTTTTATTGCCTATAAATTTAAATGGACTAAACATTGAAACTCATTTTTTGATCGTACCCAATCTAATACATACAATGAGACTTGAGTTTGACTGGTTAAAATTAAATAAAGCGATAATACAATCACGATAACCAATGGGTATTTATTTAGAAGGGAACAAAGAAGCATTAATTCGGTTTCAATGCCGTAATTTGACTTCTAAAGCAAATGTCACTCCAAAAAAATATAGGGACAGCAACTAGTAAGACAAAGGATTCCGTTGAAAGGTAGTGATTTAAATGAATTAAAACAAATTCTGTATTCCCACAAGGAAGTGTTTACAAAAAAATTTGGTAGGGCCAACAATTGTTATGAGCACACTATCAAAATGAGTAAAAATACACCATTTATTAAAATGACTTATCCGATTCCTTATGCGTATCGGAAACAAATGGAGGAAAAATTAAAAGATATGGTAAAAACGGAAATCATATCCCGCTCTTCTACTCTATATAGCAGTCCGTTAACATTCGCACATAAATCTGACAGAACGTTGAATGTTGCTCAATGCGAGAGAAATAAATAAATATATGGAGGCGGAATCAGAGGCACCGCGTGTTCAAATAGATGTACATGGGGCACACTAAAAGTTTTGCACTTCTAGCTAATCGGAACTATTTGAATTTCGAATGTTATATTTTTTTAAACGTTGCAACTTTCTTAGTAATAAAAAAAACAAATGGCGGGAAATGATTTGTCAATTGTTTTTTATCACACATCAAAGTTCTACGTACGCAACGAAAATGGAATAAAGGGTTACCTACCTAAACAAAGGGTGAAAACCGGCAGTGCCACCGAATGGCACATTGAATATTAACGTCAATCTGGAAAGGTCCCGTTTGATGAAGTCTACGCTCCGACCCTCAAATGCCCATATTTACTGCCCCGAGAGCTTTCAGCTCGCTTTCATATTGCATATGCTGTAAACACATTGAGTAGATACAATAACAAAGCTGAGCTACAGCATTGGCAAGCAGTGAAAAGACTTTTTCGGTATCTGAATGGCACAAAAACAGCAAGATTAATATTCAAGCCTAATGTCTTCATTTTAATAGGATATTGTGATGCTGATTGGGCATCGAAAGCTGAAGATCGTCGGTCATGCTCTGGATATGTCTTCCTTTTTCAGGGATGTGCTATATCCTGGAGATCGAAGAGACAGCAAACAGTGGCACTGTCAACAACAGAGGCTGAATACATGGCCCTGTCAACAGCCACCCAAGAAGCTTTATGGTTAAGGCAACTTTACACTGAACTATGGCCTACGGAGAAGGCCATACCTACAAAAATATTATGTGATAATCAAAGTGCAATTAAACTTTCAATTTCAGAAAGCTTTCAGGACCGCAGTAAACATATTGATGTGCATCACCACTTCCTGCGCAATAAAGTGGCCTGTGGAGACATTAGTATCCAGTATATTGGGACAAACATGATAGCTGCCGACTCGCTGACCAAGGCAACTCCCAGGAAGAAACATAGAGTATTGTGCAATGAAAATGGGACTACATTTTGGGGAGGATGTTAATTGAAAATGTATCCCCAGCATTATTTAAGTTGTCTATGAATGATGTGATGTAAAAAAAGTAAAAAAAAAAAAAAACTGCTCTCTTCCGTTCCCACCAAAGATGGCGTTTCATTTGTCGCCCGATTTATTTTAATAGGAAATAGCTGTAACTGTAAAAACACAAGATAAAGTCATTATGAAAACTTGATAATGGCTCCAGGGATGCCTTTAATATTAGTTTTTATATTAATAAGTATTTTTGTTTCGAGATTGTTTTTCGATAGCATTTTTATTTCAAGACTGTTTCAAGAAAATATTTTATTTTACGAGATTTTTTTCCTACAGAGTTTCTGTTTCGAGATTGTTAAATGAAAAAGTCAAAGATTTTGCAGATTAAATGTCTGATAAAAAGGCTGATTATTGTTATGATAAGTGCAATAAAAGCATATTGTTTTGTTTATTAGTAATTTTGTCTCGAGATTGTTTTTCGATAGTATTTTTGTTTTGATACTGTTTTAGAATTTTTGTTTCGAGATTGCTTAGTAATTGAAAAAGTCCGAGATATAAAAGAAAATGTGACTGAAAAAAAAGGTTCATTTTTATTCCAATAAGTAAAATAAAGAGCATTATTGATTATAACAAAAACAGGGCATTTTTATTTATTTTTCAAATTTATCTTAAAAAATATCTTACACCTAAGTGAAGCCCGAGGTCCTACCAGTAGTACTTATTATTTTAAAATTAGATGATCATAAATAGTATCTTAAGATGACAATTAACATGCCCTGAAACAATGTCTGAGATATAACTACAAAGCTTTAGTCCTACTGGTAGGACTGCGGACCACAATGATAACCAAGCTGTATAAAATCTGGGTCTCAGGAGGATAGGATATATATAAGGTCCTATTTTATTAGTGTACATCCCGTTAACCAGTGACTATATAGGTGAAACGCAATCATAAAAACCAACTTTCAAATGAGTATCATAAAAACTAAAAAAGTTCAAAATAAAAATACAAACTAACAGCATCGACTTCACATTGCATAAACTCGTCCTATCTTCAATACGTATAACCATCTGTGATCATCTGTCTTATTCCTTCCTAAAGACAGAGCGGGAAAGACTTAACAAACATCAAAGATGGCCAAATTCATTCATAACATGCACAGATGTTTGGCTCGAATAACTGGGGGGAATGACTTTCAACCTTGTTAATTCAAAAATTTTGTTTAAATGTAGCTTAGTGCAAATATCCTAATTCGAAAATCGACATAATTTAAAACAAACAAATAAAAACATAATTATGAAAATTCTTAAGTAAGTAAATGTTAAGTTAGCAGCTTACCTATGTAATAGCACTGTAATAGTAAAGCGATCCTCTTATCAGCTTATCAGGTAGGTACACTGATCTTCAGGAGGTGTGTTTGCAGACTAGGGAGTGATTCAAACTTTCAATTACACTTTCTCAGACTGTGGACACAAGCTATCCAAAATCATGCTAGAATGTATTGTGTTAGGGGTATGCAAGTTTATTATCAAGTGAGGTAATTAAATCTTACTGATAACGATGTTAGATTAACTCAATAAAATTCAAAATAATTAATTTTATGATAACTCGGCGTGTTTAAAAATTTGAATCAACTTTACCTACATCGATTGTTTCTTTACACGACTATTTACACACTGTTCCTCCTATTTACACTACAGGTTTCAGTTTATTTACACTAAAATAATCACTATTTACACTAAGTTAGTTGCACATAGCGTCCATTTTGCGCGATACACACTGCAGCACGTCTATGGGCATGCAATCCACCACGCCGCAGTGCTTCACGATCTCGGCGCATCACACGGAAGACGGTAGTACTATTAGGTATTATGTGACGGAAGGCGCGTATACGACGTCTTAAATTGTCCTCCGTCCGTATTTCGTGGCCATCGTGTCCATACACAAGGTCTTTTAGACGACCCCAGACATGGAAGTCCATAGGCGTTGCACTGCTCTCAAAATAGTCCGCCGGGATGGCAGAACTCCTCCATTTCTCTCCACAAACATTTCTGAGGCCGCTGTTAAATTATAGCCGGTCTCATTGTAACAGAGTACAATTTCAAGGTACTAATGATTGGAGTATTGGTAGGGCATAATTGAATAAATCGAATTGATTTCACACGTCTTGTTAGTGCAACTAGATTTTCGATACTAAAATTCAGGTGAATCGTTAACTTGACTCGTGCCAAACATTCTTTGAATTAGCCGCCTTGTCGGCAAGCGGCGAAAACACTTGCCGACAAGCGGCCCCTTTGTACTAGATCATTTGAGATGCACCGAAAAGGTCGACTCAAATTAGACCAGGAGCTAGTGATCTTATTTAGCTTCGAGATCCTTTACCTAGGTAAAGGCCATACAAGTTCCCATTCGCTCTGGATGACTCAAAGCGTCAAGTACCTAATCTCTTAAAATTTAGACGTATTGCCAGGGCTCATAAAATAATAATATCAGTTATTATTTTTATTCCTATCCTAACTACTAGATTCCTAAGTTTGATTTTGTCTTTTTATCAAATGTTATCTGCAAGGGCCAACCTCTGCCCGAAGGCGGTTTAGCGCTATCCAGGTTGACCAAGGCTGTTCATACCCAGAGTGTAGGTGTTCTGAGCGCGATATAAAGATATGAGGTATGGCGGTCTTTTCCTGGCACAGTTCATGGTAATTACAGTCTTTAGTTTATGAATTGTGCTGATTTCCTGTAGATTTTTTTTGGCCATTGGGTACCGATTTATTTATACCAATTAACAATCGAACATACAACCTCAGTTGAGAAGTGCTTTATCCACTAGACTATTGCGTCATTTACAAAGAGGCTGTCCGTAACTTTTTGTATAAATAACATCAATAGAATGGACCGAGAATCAAACGCAAGACCTTAGGTAGGTAATGCATGCAATTATTTAGTTTGAGCAAATTAGCTCTAAGCCTATGCCAATAAAGTTGTCGGCATTTTTAAAGACAACTAGGGATGAGTAACAAAAGATAAACATATTGATATGCAAAAGTATTGGCATTCACCTAGCTATGCAATTGATATCAATGTAAACGTTACAATATCAACAATTACGAGTAATTTTGCTTACGATCGATTTTTAAAAGAGTAAATTTGTATTACTTTTCGATCGATTTATGCGAGACGGTTGTTTTACACAACTCCCACCAGGCCCTCAGATTTAATAATAAGACTGTATTATTAAGAAATAACATTATTTTTATAATTTTTTCATTAAGCGTTTTAGCAGAAACAAAGTGCAGAAAGGGCAAACGTTCTGTGGCCTCCTCAAATTCAAAAAATTCAAATTCATTTATTTACATGAAATAAATGAATCTATCAGTCAATCTTAGCAAAAAAGTTTAAAATAACCAGAGCTGGGCTTACATTTACGCCACCCGTCATGACAGTAGGTAGGTTTTAAATTTCAAAAGCAAGAACTCAAACGGCTACAAGCTGTCATCCCGTGGCATTGTTGGGATTATTGCTATACCCGGCCCTACACCACTTGAATTGAATCACCTTTTGATTTTGTAATTTACATAAACAAAAATGTTATTGAACTACTATTACATCTATCGAAATAGGTGACTAATTCTTTAAGTGTTAGTATTAAAAATAAATGATTTAAATGATAGCGTATCGATCCGTGCGATCTCGATAGATACTACATCACTATCTCGTCATCAGGTGCCGGCCGGCGCAGGCGGCCGCGCTTTGACCGACCGCTGCGCTTTCTTTTAGTTCCGGTCATGCGTCTGTCGTGATTAGATGTGTAATACGGACGGATGCGGTTCCGGCACTTCCGGCTTCCGCGCGCGTCGTAGTATCGAAAAATTTTCATTTATTAAAAACACTTCGTTCTGTGATAGTAAGTCAATGTAGAACTATCCAAAAGTCTAAATGTGAGTGTGTGTGTTAGTAGTCAGTGTAATAAAAAATGTAGGACTAGAATACCTAGATCTTGAATTATTATGATGACGAATGTAACCGTTTTTATTTTTAATCATGCTAAGTTCGATTTTCGATAATAAGGAACAGTGTGTAAATAAACCATCGCTGTAGAGATGATTCAAATTTTTAAACAGTTATCATAATATTATGTAATTTTGAATTTCATTGAGTTAAAATAATGTAAGTACCTAATCGTTTTCGTTAGATTTAATTACCTTTCTCGATAATAAACTTGCATACCTAATACACTAAATCTTAACATAATTTTGGATAGCTCGTCAGTCCACAGCCTGAGAAAGTGTGATGGAAAATTTGAATTACTACCTAGTCTGGAAACACACTCCCCTGTCAGGGAGGGAGTCCCTGAAGATCAGTGTAGGTACTTACCTGATAAGCTGATAAGAGGGCCGTTTTACCATTGGTAAGCTTCTAACTTAACATTTACTTAATTAAGATTTTTCATTATAATGTTTTTATTTGTTTGTTTTAAATGATGTACCTTGATTTTCAAATAAGAAAATTTGCACTAAGCTAAATTTAAGCCAAATTTTTGAATTAACAAGGTTGAAGGTCATTCCCCCTCAGATATTTAAGCCAAACATCTGACCGTGTAGGTATAAGTTTATGAATGAACTCTTGCCATTTTTCAAGTCTGTTAAGTCTTTCTCGCTCTGTACAAGGAGAAGGAATAAGACAGATGATCACAGATGGTTATACGTACTAAAGATAGGACGAGTTTATGCAATATGAAGTTAATGTTGTTGATTTTGACTGTGTTTTTTAACTTTTTTAGTTTTTATGGCACACATTTGAAAGTTGGTTTTTACGATTGCTTTTCACCTTTATAGTCACAGGTTAACGGGATGTACATTAATAAAATAGGACCTTATATAGGATATGTATAAAAATAGCTGGTGTAATTTAGAGGATTGACGTTACTTGTATTTTACAAGGGTTTTGGAATGAATTGTCGGCAAGGGTGAAAGACAGTATTCATTTATTACCTGTTGAACCAATACAAATTCGAGATACTGTAGGAAGAAAACGTACTTAAATCTACCAGGTTGTTTTATTGCCTATAAATTTAAATGGACTAAACATTGAAACTCATTTTTTGATCGTACCCAATCTAATACATACAATGAGACTTGAGTTTAACTGGTTAAAATTAAATAAAGTGATAATAAATCACGATAACCAATGGGTATTTATTTAGAAGGGAACAAAGAAGCATTTTTCGGTTTCAATGCCGTAATTTGATTTCTAAAGCAAATGTCATTCCAAAAAAATATAGGGACAGCAACTAGTAAGACAAAGGATTCCGTTGAAAGGTAGTGATTCCAGGCCGAAATTTTTTAGACCCCGTCGTAAAGACAAGCCGCAAAAGCTTACCGACCATACCCTCAATCTCATGGCAGAACGACGTTCAATGGCACTGCAGACCTCCGTTGATGCTGAGTGTTTAGCCGTCGTATTAAACTTCGTAGTTCAATATTTTCGCATTGCAACACCGCGCCACCTATAAACGTGCAATAATTTGATCCCCCCCTCTCTGACTCGAACCATTCGAAACGAAAAATGTCGGTTACTACTTGTACTAAACTTTTATAACTAATTACACAATTTACGAAGAGCAAGAGCATTTAATTCCAACATTAACATCCTCTACAACGACAACGACATCGCATCAACATTGTGTGGTCCTTCGAGCCGGATAACCCGCAGAAAGGGCTGGACGACCTTTGGACTCCTCATGGGCTTTTCTAGTCGCAAAGGAAAAAATAGCCTAAAGAAGCGAGCTAAGAGGACAAATACCGAGGAAAGGTGCAGTGTTAAGGCGATTGGAAAGATTACTGCTGCAAACGAAGCGCTATTTGGTATGGCCAGCCAATCTTTCCCTAACCAACCTTCCCGGCTTTATTTGTGTTAATATTGTGTTTTTTACGCATTTCAGTGCTCTGTTCAACCTTTGTTATCAACTTTGTGACGCAGCTGGTACTATTTGATATCCAACGCCAGGATTACACCGTAAGTCACTCCCATAACCCACCATAATGACGTCAGATAAATCGCCTTTTAAACTGGCTCTTACTAGACAAAATGACGACGATCTCCTCAGGGATTTAGTCAAATCACGGGGAATATTAAAAGGTAGATTATATAACTAGGCTTTCAAATTACGTTAATAATTTATTAAATCAAGAACTACCTACCCAAAAACGTATCGATTTGAAGTTACGCATGAAAGGCGCTGAAAGCTGATGCAGATTTAGAACAACAGTTAACACAGCGAGAACAGTTTGAAGATGGTTATTACAGTGTGCTGGCTCGAGCTGAGTGTATCTTGAACTCCTATGCGGAGGTCGCTGAGTCTTCTGATGTGTGTAGTAGCCGGTTACAATCTTTTAAATTGCCAACTATCAATATGCCTACGTTTGACGGTGTGTATGAACATTGGCTTGAGTTTCGAGATACTTTTGTGTCCCTAGTACATAGTTCTAAAGAAATCTCTAACATTCAAAAGTTCCACTACCTCAAGTCTTCATTGAAGGGAAGTGCAGAACTCGTTATTGATTCCTTGGAGTTCTCAGCAGCTAACTATTCTGTGGCCTGGGAACTACTGCTTAATAGATACAATAACAATCGCTTGTTGGTGCACAATCATGTAAAATCACTGTTTTCTATTGCCAAAATATCTAAGGAGTCACCACATACACTAAGGCGGCTCATAGACACAATCCTAAAGAATTTACGTGCATTAAAAATATTAGGGGAACCTACAGAACACTGGGATACTTTAGTGATTTACATAATAACCTCTAAGTTAGATGAGACCACTGAGCGGGAGTGGGAGCAATATAAAGGCACTAGTCTAAATCAATCTGAGTCTAAGAAAAGCCTAAAGGTAGACGACCTAATTAAATTCTTAAAGGAACGTGCTGAGCATGCTGGAAACATTGCTAGTATCCCATAGTCCTAGCAACAAGTTCAACCAGGAAAATAAAAAACAAAACTTCGCATCACAAAACAACAAGGTACACTGCAATGTTTCCACCAATAAGCTGCAACAACGTAACAGGAATTGCCTAATGTGTAATGCTGATCACCCACTATATGCATGTTAAAGCTTTCTGGACTCTGATTTAGACACTAAACTAAAACTAATATCGAAACATAAATTGTGTGAAAACTGTTTACGCTCAGGACATACGCTAGGGACATGTAAATTCGGCCCGTGTCGGAAGTGTAATAAAAAACATAACACATTAATTCACAACGACTCGTTCAACACTGATCAAGCCGTGTCCCTCCACGCGACCAACGCCACGGCCCGTGCTGGATGCGCGTCCCCCGCGCCCCTGGCAGTGCCCGCGGACACCATCCCCATGCAAATACCTTTCTCTCAGGTGTCCCAGGTAAACAATGCACACATTGATAACGCATTATGTCACTCTAATCAATCCGAACGCGTGCGAGCTGTGGTATTATCCACTGCTTTAGTCGAGGTTGCCGATGCACACAACAATTATCACCTCGCGCGCGCACTCCTCGATAGTGGTAGCAAACATTGCTTTATCACAAAACAATTATGCGATACATTAAACGCTAACATACTACAGTCCACATACGAAATTCGAGGGATAGGCAACTCGATCACACAATCTACGCAAATATGTGATGTCGAGATAAGGTCGATAATAAAAGACTTTACAAAACAAATACGATGTTTTGTTTTGCCTAATATCACATCTACATTACCAGCTGCATGTAAACATAACGCACACCAGTTTAGCATTCCTAACAACATACAGCTGGCAGATCCACAATATTTAGAATCTCAAAATATCGACCTTCTACTGGGTGCAGATATATTCTGGGAATTATTATGCGATGGTAAAATGAGGTTGCCAAACGGACCCTTTCTGTATACACAATGTTGGGTTGGATTGTGTCAGGTCCCATACATACGCGCTATAACACTAGGTCTGTTCTCTGCAATTTCAGCTATCGATTGACGGTATTGACGCGCAACTACGCCGATTTTGGGAGTTGGAGGAATTTCCCAGGACTAGTAAGATGCTCAGCGATGAGGAGCACGCGTGCGAGGATCATTTCGTGACAACTACTACGCGTGAAAGTGACGGAAGGTTCTGCGTACGTATTCCTTTTAAAGAATCTCCTGATAAGTTAGGGGAATCATTTCCTCAAGCTGAACGTCGCTTCTTAGCTTTGGTACAAAATAGTATTGATGTTAAAAGCGGTCTTGAATTCCCACCCCACGTTAAAGACGATAACTTTTAAATATTTGGAATCGGGACACACATTCTTACCAAATGATACAGATTTCTCAAAAATAGAAACGATGCTGAAATACCATGAAAGGATATACACAGTCAAAGAATATATTAATATTATTAAAAATTGCAAAAAACAACATCCTTACAAGTTTACCGAATGGAAAAAAATGATTTTATGGGGACCAAAACATTGAAAAGAATACAGTAAATAGAAAACTTTTTGTATCCAAAGAAAAAGTTAATTGGTTAAAGACAAAGGTGATTTTAATAGATAAGGACGATAAATTTCATGTTTACATGAAAGCCGATTCTGATAATTTCAATCAACTTAATATTGAAAAAAATTAAAAGGTAAATCCTTTGATATTAATGAGAAAGACCTTGTTTTATTGTGGCACAACGGCAAGGTAATCCCTCAACCCAAGTTGGATGATCTTATGTCCATGTTAGATTTAATCCCAAAAGATTGTCAAGACTTTTATAAGTCTCTAAAGGGTAGTTCTAACATCGTAGAAGACATAGAAGGCTACGACGGAGATCTTGATTTTATTCCTGAGGAGAGTGATGACTAAAAGGGTTGTTAACTTATAAGATTCCTTTTATTTCGAACTGATTTTAAATTTAAACATTTTAGAAATTTTCACTTCAGTAATTTTTCAAATAATTTATGTTTTGTGTTTTGCAAGTAGGAAAGAGTGCATACTGTACTACCGACTGTTCAAATTCTTCGAAATGCGATTAATGTTCTGTGTGTATGATTGTTTTTTTTATAAAATTAAAGTTATAATAATAAAAAATGACGTTTTATTAAAAAAATTATTATTATTATTTAAGATTTTTTACATGGGTCTTTTTAATGAATTAAGTCTTGAGCGTGCACAATATTAACTGTTATTTAGCGAAAAGGATCCAACTGCATATTTTTACAAATATCTCCTGAAATACAATATTGTGTTTGATTGTACTATAATCAATAAAAATAATTATAATAATACACGTTAACAACACACTGACAACTTATTTTATAAATTATACCTATGAAGAAATACGTCATAAACTTCAAATATTAATATCTCGAAAATGACTTGATGTGGATTGGATCCTTTTCATGTAACTACGTCCAATTATGAGGGTGAATACTTCCCTGGTAAGATCAAAAACATCGATGGACATAACGCTGAAGTCAGTACCATGGTGCTGTCATCTGCAACAACTTTTAAATGGCCTGAAAAAGAGGATACTTTATGGTATGGACCTGACAGAATAGTTGAAGTTATAAAATCACCTGTTTCTATAAATAACAGAGGGTCTCACAAGGTTGAAGAAATGGCCAAATTTCTGCAATGGGTTTAACTTTAAAGACTGAGACTAAATGATGCGACTGATTTAGGTATATTTGATTTAACTGTGATTTATGATTAAAGTTCAAGTGCAAAGTTAAACTTAAATTTAATTTATTTTTCTAATGTTGATTTTCAATAAGTAATAATGTTGTTAATTATGTTCGAATTCTGAATAGTGGCTAGGAACCTAGCTTCATCTGTGCCATTATAGGTATTAAGATGACTTTAAGTCAATAAATGAAAAGTATACTTTAGTAATAGTGTTTTATTATCACCTTAATGAAGTGGTCAACTATTAGTCCAAATGCGGTCCTTTATTGGAACGCGCCGGTCAAACTTAGGGATATACCCGTTTTTGGTATTGTTCATAAAATAACTAATAAACTTACATACTTTTAATGATTTATTGTATTAATCCTGCATTATTAATAAACAATAATCATATGTATATATGTATACATTTCTGTGCTCAAGATATTTATTACCAGTTCAGAGATTTTCAAAGTCTAAAACTTGCCTTAAATGGTTTGGGATTGGTACACCCACCTATTCATATTTTAAATGTTGGAATTATTTCTCTTTTGATTCTTGATTGTGTAAAGCTACAAATTTGTACTTATCTTGTTTCAATTTCAGATTTTACCAAAAGTTTGGATTCCCAGGTGTACTAGGCTGTATTGATGGAACACACATTGCTATTGTTAGGCCATCAGAGTATGAGAAAAGGTATTTCAACCGAAAGAGATATCACTCAATTAATGCTAAAATATTAATATTTTATTATTTATTTATTTTTATGAGATAACGTTTAAGACAGTGGTTAAGACAATATTGTCTTAATGTTTCAAATCAAATTATTAAATTAAATTCACTTGTACATGTGTGTAGGTATAGGTGTCGAAAATAATAAATAATTAAAGTTGCTAAATAGTTATTACTTACACATTTTCACAAATAAGAAAATAATGAAGAATATTAGACTAATCATAAAATTACTCTACTCATTACTCTTAAACATGAAATTACTAAATAATTATTTCTGAATAATTTAACACGGGATTGTTACCATGTAACTTTTTATTTAAATATTGGAAACTCACAAATAAAAAGGTACATGTTAGCAATCCCGTATTAAATGTTACTATTCTAATGTAAGTGACCATGAAAGTTTAAAACAATATAATTATCTCTTATTTTAGGTCTGTGATTCAGATTCTGAGTGTGGATTCCAGTCATGGTGGAGCAAGTCATGACTCTCATGTATGGAATGCGCATCCAATTAAAAATTATATTTAATATCTTCATGTATCTGAAACAGAAATATTATGGTTATTAGGTAAAAAAAGTACTTTTTTAACAAAGAAAAGTCTCGAATTCAAACAGAAAATCAATAAGTTTTCTTTTTTCAAGGGATTCAGGCTATGCCCTACGCACCACTTTGATGACTCCAGTAGTGGATACCGAACCCGATACCCCGCAACGCTATTATACTGACTTGCACTGCAGAGTTAGAAACACTGTTGAGAGGTGCATCGGAGTTTGAAAGTCTCGATGGCGTTGTCTTTTAGTGGACAGGAAATTACATTACCATCCCACAATGGCTGGCTACATAACAAATGCTTGTGTAGTTCTACATAATATTGTCAATGGTGCTAGACTACCTGTTCTAGACCTCACACCACAAGAGGAACAACATGAGGCATCTATGCAGGTGCATTATTCAAATTCATTCAATATGACTAAAAATTATAATTATTTACTGTGATTATTACTTATTTAAAAAGATAATATTTCAGATAACACAAACACATTCGGAGCCTGCTTCATCTTTGACTAGAGTTGGCAATAGTCTATTAGCTGCTGGGCAAGCTACACGAGATTTATTGATCTAAAGACTTTGGTCAGCACGATAAATTATTTAAAAAAAAAAAAGTTCATTATTGTAATAATACTGTTACTGTAAGTCTCTTAAGAGATCAATAAACTGCGTCAGAGCGCTGAGACAAAGAGCAGATATAATTGCACTGCAGGAAACTTGGTTGTTGCCCTACGAAATTCACGAACTGAGTAATGAAAACAAAGCTTTCGGATACTTCGGCAAGTCAGCGGTGGACCTATCAGCACCACTACGAGGAAGACCTTATGGTGGGGTTGCCCTCTTATGGAAAAGCTCGAGATTTGAATGTGTGTCAGTGAAACCGTGTGAGAGTGACCGTATAGTTGCAATAAAAGTTTGTGCTAGGGGTCGTTCGATGCTGGTGTTCTCAGTGTATATGCCTACTGATACATCTGAAAATTTTGTGAAGTATGTTGAATTTTTAAGCGAAATAGTTGCAGTGGTGGAAAATAGCAATTTAGAATCAGTGTATGTTCTGGGCGATTTCAATGCACACCCAGGTGAGCGTTTCTGTAAGAAACTTAATTTTTTGTAAGGATCAAAACTGGAAGTGTATAGATATAATAACTCTAGGATATAACTCTGATTCGTATACCTATATTAGTGAAATAAATGGCAGTAGACGCTGGCTTGACCATTGTTTGACCACTGAGGCCGCCCGTGGCTCCGTTACTGATGTTAGAGTGCATTATGATGTGCTATGGTCGGATCATTTTCCGCTTGAAATTCAGTGCAATATTAAAGCTTTGACACAGTCGGCGGAGCCGCCGCCGGCCTCTCTGAACAAAGTAATTTAGGGTGAGCGTGATGAGCTACAAATAAATATTTACACAAAATTTTGTAATGAAAGTTTAAAGTTTAAGATTTTCCTCATGAGTTTGATAAATGTGGTGATTCTATTTGTAATGATGTGAACAAGGAACATACTAGTGTAATTGACAAATTATACCGTGACATAATTTTGTCAATACAGAAGGCCGCGGAGCTTGGCTTTAATTGTAGTCAGAGTGCAGGCGGTAAGAAAGGCCATCCCGTACATATTTATTCCAACCAACAAGGCGACCGCCTTGTTGGTTGGAATAAATATGTACGGGATGCTCACCGGGACGCTAGGCAGAAATTCCTGTCCTGGGTATGGTATGGAAGAGCCTCACAGGGTTCTATTTATGATGAAATGCACAGGTCCAGGAAACTTTTTAAGGATAAACTAAAATTTTGTCAAAAAAAATCAAGAATTAATTAGTACCAATATTTTGGTTACTCATCACAAAAATAAAGATTTTCGAAGCTTTTGGAAACACACTAGAAAATTAAGTTCAAAGCCTAGTGTACCGACGAGCGTTGATGGAGTACAGGATCCCAAAAAGATAGCCGACCTGTTTAGTTCTCATTTTAGGGTACAAGCGCTACTGAGCAAACAGAGTGCTGATGTTGGGGCTGTCGTGTCCAGTGTGCCAAAACGTATTACAAGAAAAAAGGTTGAAGTATTAATGGGTGGATCAACTTTTCTTTGTCGTAGGTTGTCCCTGACAGATCAACCACATTTTTTAGCAGAAAAATAACTATTTACTCAATAATTTTACGTCTAACATTAAATCAGATGAATAAGAAACAAAGATTTGAATAGAAATATTACGTTTTTTTATAATTTATTTAAAAATTATTGGTTTGCCATGGGAAAAAATTCGTCTCCATACAAATTTAACTTGTCCCCAAAGCTAGGCAGCATCGAATTTGGCACTGTTTCATAAAAAAACACCAAAAACCATATAATTTTGAACGAGGGGTAATAAATAATAATGTTTAATTTTCTCAAATACGTGAAAGAAAAAGTATTCGTTGTTTAAGTTTTCTTTCTACAGGTAATTATAACTCTGTCCTTCGTTATATCAAAATATCGTTTTCCGCTGGCTGACCATATTTGAAACCTAAAAGAAAAAGCGAGATAAGCCGCTTAGCCAATAGGAAACTAGTCTTTGAATCACGCGATCATTGATCGCGTCATCTTATCCTTGAATTGGCTCGGCCATTTCGCCCACCGCTCGGAGACAGCACGCGTGTGTTTTCTGTGGATCCGCTGCCTCACCGCGAAATTACGGTAAGTTCCGTAATATTATTTAAGAATTTTAAAATTATGACATCGTTATTTAGTCTGATTTTCCATTGGTAGTACTTTTATTGAATTTTTTTGGTAATTACTTGCAAATAATTACGTTTTTCTAATAATTTTTTCCTGGCTTACCGGTCCCTTGAGTCACCAAAATGGTGACCCAAGAGAAATATTTGGTGACCCAAGAGTTTTGACTATAACTTTGCAAATTAAAATGGAAATAATTTAAATTAATGACTTATTTTTTTTAATTCATTGCTATTCACCATCATAATAACTAAATCCAATAATTAATTTAATAATATTTAAAAATTATGTTAATTTTGGTATGATTAGATTTGCAAAAGATAGATAGTTACTTCATCATATACTATTGTTTTTGTTTTAGATAAAATGCCTTTAACTGCGGCTGAAAAACAAAGAAGATATAAAGAAAAGTTAAAGATCCCGAAAAGTATGAAGAGAACAAGAAAAAGAAAAAAGAGAATTACCATAAGAAAAAAAGACTAGTAAAAGATTTGACACCGACAGAAAGATACAACGCAAGAGTTATATGGAAACTCCGGAAACAAAAAGCTAGAAAACGTAATGAAAACCTCAACCGTTTAATTGAAATAACGCCTCCTAGTTCTCCATCCCTACAAAATGATGTGCTTCTTCCGGTAATAGATGAAAACAATGAAACGGATGATTCCACTACGTCCAACGCACCGAATATCAAACATTCGCCTAATATTTCAAAAAATAAACAAAATGGACGGAAAAAAGTGAGAAAAGATCGTTCAAAGTTGTATAGAGAAAATTTAAAGCTCAAGAAGGAAAACATGAAATTAAAAAAAAATATGAAAAATATAAGAAACGTTTCAATAGAAGCTCTCAGAAAAAAGTACCAAATGAGACAGACTTGGACAAAAATGATAAATACAACAGACTCTCCAATGCTATAAAAGAAAGATACAAGAACATTAAAAAAATAAAAGAAAAAAACTTTGCGAAAAATATTTTGCTGACTTCTGATACATCAAAAAATCAAGATTTAATAAAAGAAACACTGGGACTAAAAGGAAAAGTAAGAACCACTGTAAAAGTAAGAAACGGGTTGACGGACCTAAAAAATAGAATTACTACTTTTTTCTTGCGAGACGATATATCCAGGGCTACGGCCGGAAAAAAGGAAACAAAAACTAAACATGGCACAAAAGTTCAGAAAAGATTTCTACTGGATACAATGAAGGCTTTATACAAAACTTTTAAGCAAGAGAACCCTGAACTTAAGTGCTCCTACTTCTATTTCACGAAAAATCGGCCATTTTATGTTGTCAAACCTACTGTGGATGGACGGGAACTGTGTATGTGCAAAACTCACACCAATCCAGCTCATAGAGCCTATGCTCTGAAACGGAAGTTAATCATCAACACAGATGATTTGAACGGTTTGATACTGCTACTGTTTGCGATCCTAAATCCCAAACATGTATGTATGGAAACTGCCATAATTGCAAAAACAGATATATTACACACGACTCTGATAAAAATAAAGAAACAATTGAGTGGAAAGAATGGGTAAGAACTGAATAACAATATGAAAAAGATGGCAAAAGAATGAAAGCATTTAAAAATGTCCAGCAAAATAAGACAGGAACAGTTGAAGAATTAGTGAAAGCATTTAACGAAGAACTAAAAGTATTAAAACAACATGTATACAATATGAAAATGCAATTCAAGAATTTTAGGCAGGCAATCGATAACATAGAAAAAACTGAAGTAGTCGTGGTTGCAGATTTTAGTGAAAACTACAACTGCAAATACCATAAAGAGATTCAAGCGCACCATTTTGGAGGGTCCAGGAATCAAGTCTCGCTGCATACTGTAGTCGTATACATCCCAGATCAAGAGCGTAACCATATAACAAAATCATATTGTTCCGTAACAGCATGCACGAATCACCAACCTGGCGCCATCTGGGCTCACCTGGATCCGGTTCTTAAAGATGTGAAGACTAACAATCCAGAAATTAATACTATCCATGTTTTTACAGATGGTCCATTCAGTCAATATAGACAGAAACAGAATTTTACTGCAGTTCCACAAAACCTTTTGATTATGGGTTTACGAAAATGACTTGGTCGTTCTTTGAGGCTGGCCACGGCAAGGGCCCCGCTGATGGCGTAGGTGGATATCTTAAAAGAACGGCTGATGACATTGTGGCTCATGGAGAGGACATTCCCTGCGCAAAAATATTCTACAAAAAACTGATTGACAACAGCAAAATCAAACTATACTTCATTACAGCTAAAGATATAGAAGTTGTAACAAAACAATTGCCTCCCAAAATTTTGACGCTTGTTGGAACATCAAAAGTTCATCAAATATTTACGGATGTTCGTGGAAAACTGAAATACAGAAACTTTAGCTGCTTCTGTAAAAGGGGTTTTTGTGAATGTCTGCAACCCAAAACATACCGGCCTATTCCTAACACTCCAATCGTAACTACAGAAAACGCTTCAGTCTGCTTTGATATCGAAGATATCGTTGAAATCAGCAAAAATGACGACGGAGTCTCTCACGGGAGTGCCGAACCAACAGCAAGTTCCGATGATGATGTGCCTTTGAGTAACATCCAAAAGCGGAATGCAATATCATCGCCATTGAAAGAAATCCAATTGCTGGATTTGTGTCAACCTAGTCGAAGAAACTGTTACGATATAGTTTATAATACACCGGAAGAATCAGAAGACGAACTACAAGTCAAGCAAAACGAACAAGTCCTTCAACCATCTAGCTCTTCTTCTAAAGAAAACCAACCAATACAGCGCGGTGATTATTTGATCGTTAATGTTCCTGCTACTAAAGGAAAGTTATATCGGTATGCTTGCGTGGTAGACGATTTAGATGAGGACGGGGAAATAAGGGTAACATTTATGAAATCTGTAAAACAGAACCAGATTTTTATTCTCAATAGAAGCGACGTAGCTGACGTGGACTACAGAGAAATTGTTCAAGTTCTTCCTAAGCCAGTGACTTATGAAAAACGAGGGCAATTATACTACAAATTTGATAAATCCATTAATGTCCACGAAAAATAATTTTAGTTAATTGATTACGATCTCAAAACACTGTGATTATAAAAAACAGGTCTGACTAATGTAAGAAAATTAAAATTAATAGTTACCTTTTGTTGCTATAGCAATTTTTTCATGTTTAATAGAGAGAGAGAGACTAATTCTAACGACTGATTTATGTAAAACATAGCCAAAAAACTAGAATAAGTTAATTACTTAGGTGTTTCTATATTGTTATAGTGCTACTTGATACTGATATTGTCTCTTGAGTCACTGTAATTATCTACTGGGTCATCGTGTTGTCCCCTAATTCCACGATAGTTAAACTCTTTTTATTTTTTAATTTAAAATAATTAAAGGAGTTTTTTTTTTGTATCTAAATCCTTCTCACGAAGAGAAATGAAGGTATTTTTGTTTCATTATTTTTTTTTGTGGAAATTGATTATAAAGTTGAATATTAAATATTTTTTGTTACAAAAGTGACTCAAGAGACACAATAGATATATTTTTTGGTATAATTACTCTTTGGTTATTTAATTTGATGGAGCCACTGTGTTGTTTTCACTTAATAAAACAATATATCCTCTTTTGATTATATAAATTAAGTTGTTTCATTGCTGAAATTTAATTTACATCGTTGGTGACCCAAAGGACAGAAATCGTGGTGTTATCCTCATCAAGTGCTCATAAATACCGTAAAATCATAAAAAAGTGTGCTGCACGGGTTAATATCTGAAAGTTCATTTTATTGTAATTAATTTATACACACATCAGATAAAATATTATTAAATAAAATAAAAAAAAATTTTTGTTGATTGAGGACAAGGAAAAGTTGATCCACCCTAATAAAAGGCATGACTAGAGGCAAGTCATCCGGATATGACGGCCTCAGCATTGAGCATTTCCTGTACGCTGGGCCACATTGTACGAAGTACAGTGCATTTACCTCGTAGCGCGCGCGGTCAGCATTTTCACGTTGACCCAAATATTAAGTTTTAGTATAGAAAATAATATAGAGTCAGTTCACGATCGGCCACCAACCACACCGCGTGTGCTCTAACCATTACCATTACCATTTCACCAACCAATATATCTTTTAACTACCAATACCGTGTTTCACCATTTTTACTATTTAATTTGTTGGACTTACACCCGACAAATTTGGTCCTATGATCCTTCGGAAAGGTGGGACCTGCCGCGTTGTGGACCTTGTACGTGACGTGTCAGTGACTATCTTTCTGTGTAACCAGCACTTTGGAATACCTTCCAATATTCAACTAACCAGTGAAGTGATATTGTGACCAAACCAGGATTAGGATCACTATATTTCCACTACCAGCTACCACTTACGACGATTTTCCAATAACCAGGATATAATCAAGTAAGATCTTTCCGTTTTATTACTTACCAACTACCAAGATGACTACTATTGCCGATTTATTTGCTACTCAAAGGGAGATCATGGAAAATTATTAATAAATTATTAGTTAATTTTAAAAAAGAATCAAAAGAACGAAAGACTTCCGTAAGTATTAAACGTCGCCTACAGTCGTTAGAGGCCTTCTGGAAAGATTTTTCGCGTAACCATAATAAACTCGTGACCACGTGTGACGAAACTAAGATAACCAATATTTCGAAGACGATTCTTTCATTAAAACCTAAAACATTTTATGAAGACGTAAAAACGCATTTGTTGAAAAGTCTAGACGATATTACCACTCGTTCTCCATCACCAAACCAACAACCAGCAACATTACCACAATTACCACTCCCGCAACCTAGCACATCAGCGCACGGTGTTTCACACCATCAGACACCTTACCCAAAAAAGTTTTACCACTACCACGATTTGTTTTCCATGACGTCGATAGACCAAGTAAAATCGACGAGATGATGAGAAAACAACAGAGCACTTTTAAATCTTTAGCTCGTACTATGTCTCACATCAATCTTAATGTTTTAAGCGAAAAATGGGAGTTTCAAGATGTTTTAAAGACCATAATAGAATCACGCTGGGCTGCCATCGATTCCTTACACTGGAAAATCGACAGCAACATGGAAGTAGTAGATAGTAAATATGATATCCTATTTAACAGCTATGAGAATGAGTATTATGATATTAAAAAATCATTCAAAATCAGAGATCATTCAACGCCGCAAATGGATATACCAATTTTTAGCGGGAATTATCAACAATGGATCTCATTTAAAAACTTATTCTTAGAAACGATCCATAAAAATAAATCTATGTCTCAAGCACAAAAAATGCAGTTTTTAAAAGGAAAGCTCCGTGGAGAAGCTGAAAAACTTATCCAGCATCTTCACATTAGTTCCGACAATTACCAAGCCTGTTGGGACATTCTTAACCAACGCTATAATAATAAGAAATTAATTTTTAATTCACACATGCACGTACTCATGTCGTTACCAGTAATGCAGCACAAACAGCACTCAATATAAAAAAGCTCCACGATACCACCAATGAATGCCTCAACGCTATTAAAAACCTAGGAATAGACACATCTACCTGGGGCCCGATGATCGTATACCTCATCGCACAGAAGCTGAACGCCGATACGTACAGCGACTATATTGATTCGTTGCCCGAACCACGAGATTTACCAAACCTACATGATTTTCTATCTTATTTAGAAGGAAAGTTCATAGCTTTAGAAACTGCTCGTCGCAAAACTGAGATAACAAAATACTCCCAACCATCCCCAAACCAACACCATTATAACCAAAACTTTACAAGCGGCAATCAGTATAAGAAACCTAGAGATGCTGTGTTTAGGCAAACCAGTGTTAATAGAACCAATAATAATAATACTAATAGATACGTCGAAAACAAACCATTTATTAACCATTCTTCCACCAAGACATACCAACAAATTAACCATAAATGTTTAATTTGTGATGAAAACCATGCGCTGCTTCTATGCAATAAATTTCGTGAACTAAATAACCAAGAAAAACTGAAATTTGTTGCGCAATTTAACCTATGCAAGAATTGCCTAATTAACCATAATAGCAAAGAGTGCACTTCACAAAAAACATGTCGTCATTGCAACCAAAAGCATAATTCGCTATTGCACAATACCTACGCGACGACAAACTTTGTTACCAACCAGTCGAACCAATAAAAATGTGTGTCACACGTGTCCAAAGACCACAAGGCGATGACCGACATCTTGTTAGCAACCGCTCAAGTTAACATTTTAGGAGCTGACGGTACCTACAAGACCATGCGAGCCCTAATTGACCAAGAGTCTCAAACATCAATTATTTCTGAAAATGCAGCACAACAACTTGGACTCCCCCGCCAGAGATGTAAAGGTGCTATCTTCGGAATTGGAGCGAAAGAAAGTAGTTGCAAGGGAGTTATGACCATTACCATATCATCATTACATAACGACTTTACAATGAACATTGACGCATTTATAAAGAAAAATCTTATTAAAAAGTTACCAAACCATTCCTTTGCCAAACCGTCCTGGCCGTATCTTGAAAACATACAACTCGCAGATCCTGAGTTTAACCAGAGCCGCCCTGTTGACCTGTTACTAGGCGCGGATGTGTATTCAGAGATAATGCTACACGGAATAATCACACAACCCATCGCACAACAGACGCAATTAGGATGGATCTTGTGCGGTAGCGTAAAGTCTTACTACTGCAAAGTTATTTTAAATAACTGTGACGAAATAAAGAAATTTTGGGAAATAGAGGACTTGACAGACGGACCGGATAACCAATCTAGTGAAGATTTATATTGTATACAGCAGTACCAAACCGAAACCAAACGTCAACCGGATGGCCGTTATGTTGTTCGATTACCAATGAAACCAGATGTAAAAGAATAACACCCAATCTGAATTTAGATGACGATAATTTTCTAAATTACCACGATGTCCATCACTACATCGCCATCTACATATTAGCGAATACTGGTATTGTAGCAGGTTTGGTGTACAGCGTGCGGAAGATCCGAGCGCGTGCCCAGTGGCGCGCGGCAGCCGGGACTCCACCCCGGATGCCGCCTCGGCCGCAGCCCCGAGCCCGCGCCGTTGCAACATCACACCAATGTCATAATGAACCTAATCAGTGTTTTAGTGTTAGTGACCAATTTAGTAGAGTAAACTATCCTAGTGCTAGTGCAAGTGCGAGTGATCGAGTGTATGCTAGAGTGAACAAAGTTAAAATACCAAATTCGTTTAATTTTAGTGTAGTGGAATAGAGACACTAATAAATGAAATATTTAAGTTCCTTTTATGTTACCGTCATCTTGTTAACTGCACAATTGATTGTCTTATCACCTTGTATCACCATGCACCCTCATTAACAATTTTTTCCCTCGGGAATATGTACGAAGTACAGTGCATTTACCACGTAGCGCGCGCGGTCAGGATTTTCACGTTGACCCAAATATTGAGTTATAGTATAGAATAGTCAGTTCACGATCGGCCACCAACCACACCGCGTGTGCTCTAACCATTACCATTACCATTTCACCAACCAATATATCTTTTAATTACCAATACCGTGTTTTACCATTTCTACCATTTAATTTGTTGGACTTACACCCGACACACATCTTCCGAGACTATTGGGACTGCTGTACACTATTTGTATCAGACACTCATATCTACCGGCAGACCTGATGAAATCGGTCGTTTGTGCCAATCATCAAGAATAAAACTGGCGATATATCCGATAAAACTAACCATCGGCCGATTTCATTAGCGACTGTTACGGCTAAGGTACTTGACGGTCTGATTGAGAGACAGCTTAAATGTCACTTAGACCTGCATGACGGTCAGTTCGGATTCAGGTCCAAACTGTCAACCGAATGCGCTATCCTGGCTCTCAAGCATACTGTCAGGTATTATATAGATAGGAAGACACCGGTTTACGCAGCTTTTCTAGACCTGTCAAAGGCGTTTGACCTGGTTAGGTACGACATTCTTTGAAATAAACTCCTAAATGTTGGTGTGCCAGGTGAAATTATAAATATTCTAAAATATTGGTTTGGCCATCAGACTAACCAGGGCAAATAGTTGAATCAGTTTTCTGATGTATATGGGTTGGAGTGTGGGGTAAGGCAGGGCGGCCTGACTTCCCAGACACTTTTTAACCTGTACGTAAATGAGCTAATTGTTGGGTTCGGCGGCGCTGGTGTAGGCTGCTCCATAGATGGTCAATGTTTGAACAGTATCAGCCAAGTCTCGCAAAGTCCTGTTTGTACCGCCTGTTAAGCTCAATGGTAATGAACTTGTTAAAGTGTCGTCCTTCAAGTATCTCGGTCACGTGGTTACCGAGGATTTGAAGGATGACAAAGACATTGAAAGGGAAAGGAGAGCGAGTCCGCTGCAACATGTTGGCGCGCAGATTTGCACGTAGCAGTCCCGATGTTAAAATAACGTTATTTAAGGCATTCTGCCAAACACTTTACACGTGCAATCTGTAGGTCAAATATACGCGGGGGGCTATCAACGCTCTCAGAGTACAGTTGGGGCTTTCACGCTACTGCAGCGCATCGGGGATGTTCGCGCTGTCACACACGGACGGTTTCTACACCGTAGTGCGAAAGCGAATCGCATCACTTCTGCGCACGGTGCGTGGGAGCGCCAACAATATTCTGAAAACAATAAGCCTGACTGTCTGATACTGCGGCACTGGGTGTACACACATACACATGTGGCCGGGGTGTCGGGCAGTACATATATTTAAATAAGTAAATTAGTTTTTAGATATTTTTTCACATAACGATACTAACATAATTATAAGTTTTTTCCTTTCTGTTACTAACAAATATATGGACACATCGTCTGAAATAAATCAATTTTATTTTATTTTAATACATAAAATATAAACTAAATCAAAACTTATTTTACCTTTCATTGTGTACCATTTCTATTCTATGCAAGGTAATATTTCTCGCTGCATCTGCTAACCGCCCCAAATTATGAGCAATCAGGTGGAGAGCACGAGTTTGATCAGCATCTGCTGAAGCTCTTTGCGACTCCACCTGTGACAATATTCTTCTAAATTCATCTATTGGTGCCATAGGACGGGCTGAAACAATTTAGTATACTTTTTATAGATAAATAACATAGACTTTTTTTGGTTTGGACAATAGTTGCAGCTGACAGGCAGCAGTGGAAATTGTTGGAGGAGGCTTATGCTGAAAGGCACACCGAGACTAGAGACATTCCGTGATTTTTTGGTACCTACTTAATGTACAGTCAACGGCAAGTCAACCTACCCAAAAAGTTAAACTCATTGAACCTTTATGTCCTTTATGTGTATGTAGAGATCAATATTAATTGAGTAAATTTGACGTTTTGTATTAGGTCGACATGCTGTTGTCTGTACTCGGAAATAAAGGCTATTTTTATTTTTATAACATAGACTTACAGTTTGTTTGCATAGAAATCTTGCTAAATTTCAATTCAAAAGGCACTTAAGTTAGATGCCTATTGGACATAATACTAGAGATTATGACACTAGCTGTCTATGTGAATTGTCTGTGACTTTAAAAGTAATACATTTCATTCATCATACACAGCACCAACAATATTAAACTAAAATAACAATAACAAAAACTTACTGTGATATCGAGTTCGGCAAGCTCGTCTTTGCAGGGGGGGGGGGGGGCAGGAGCAGTATTATTAGCAGAGGAAGAGGGCTCCTGGCACTGGCCTGCTGAATATTACTACTGGTACTTGGTTGTGGACTTCTGCTGATACCAGTGGCAATATTCAGTTCTTTATATTCAGCTTGTAAATTTGGCAATTCTCTAAAAACAATAATGCTTATGTTTAAAATGAATCACAAAACCATACTAGTAGTAGTAGTAGTAGTAGTCCAGAATATTACACAAGCTGTATACTTACTCATTTACTATATCCTGTGGCATTTCTTCCGCAGAAGGCTAAATAATAATTTCTTGCTCAGCTTGCTAAAAATGAATAAATACTTTTATAAATGACGATATCGTGGTCATGGCAGAATCGCTTGAAGACCTTGGCACAATGCTCGATGGCCTTAGTCGAGTTTCCCAACAAGTAGGCCTTCGGATGAACATGGACAAAACAAAGATCATGTCCAATGCCCATGTTGCGCCCTACCCAACTCTACTCTCGAAATTGTTAACAAATATGTCTACCTGGGACAAGTGATCCAGTTGGGTAGGTCAAATTTTGAGAAGGAGGTCAATCGTCGAATCCAACTCGGCTGGGCAGCGTTCGGAAAACTACGTAACGTCTTCTCGTCCAAAATACCTCAGTGCTCGACAAGATCCCGCCATAGTCGCTGTGATAATTCCCTTCCACGTGAGCTGTTGTGATAGCCCCTCACTATTGTTGGGTTCCGCTCTAAAAACTCCAACGCAATATCTCATCGGGAGGTGGAAACCCTTGATGGTCGTCTTTCCAGTTCTCAATAAATATCAATTGACTAGCTTTGAATGACAAATAAATAAATGTGTGTATGTAAATAGACTGATAAATAAAAGTAATGATTTTGTAATACAATGAATACTAAGAAAACACTTTCTTCTTTCTCTCTGAAACTTTGTGCTATAACTGAAGCAACTAAACAACAAATGAGCTCTTTAAAATGTGTAAAGATTTGGAGTTGTAAAGCACTTGAGACATTTTGTTAGTGGAAATTGCATTTTGTTATAAATCACTACTCCACTTTCACGGCGATAACGAAACCAAACACTTGTTAACACTTGCATCTTCAAAATCTAATCAGAAACAGATAATTTAGAATGTCTAAGACTCAAAAAGTTTTTACCACCGCTAATAAACAAAGTTGAACTTGACACACGCATTATTGCCAGCATTAAATTTAAAAACACAAAAAACATAAATGTAACGCGTTTTTAAGTTTTTTATTATTATTTTGTATCGATATTAATAGAAAACACAAAACTTGAGCATTACGAAACATTTTGTTTCTTCATTTTGCTGAAAAACATTCATTTTCATAAAAACCGTAAAGTTCGATTGGTTGCGTCACTATATTTTTCGAATGTAGCAACGTCATCAAATATGATACACTTGATGAAATGAATTGCAGATGATTCATGTAGTAATGTGGCCGTTTTAGGGTTTCCAAAGCATTTCCGCTACATTTCACTAAATGAATCAGATTTAAGATGCTACATCCAATGCGGCCATTTAAGGCGCAGGCCAACAAAAGTGAGGCAGGCGAGAAACGTTGGTAAAAATATATCGCGTTTTTTTTCTCAGCTACGGGTGCATCTGTACAATTCCACTTGAAGATCAAAAGAGTGTTAATGCTGTGGTGGTATTCTACCAAGGTGGTTCTACCAGTGGTATTCTACCATTTGTTTACCCAGGGTGTTAGAATAAGTCCGCGAAAGACGAAAAAGCCGCGTTCTCCTACATCATGACAACGCTTCTTCACACACGGCTAACAAAACAAAGTCATTTTTAGCTTCCGAAAAAGTACAACTCGTCACCCATCCTGCGCATAGCCCCGACCTAGCACTTTTCTGTATTTTCCCCAAATCCTTTCCTGCTTCGGGATATTAAAAAATACGGCAAATAAACCACAGCAGGATATGGAACTAAAGTCTTTCTTCGATTTCATACAAGAAAAAATGAAAAACTACTCAAAGGACACAAAAAACACAATTCAACACGAAATATTTCAGATCATTATGCGTGCTGATCAAGACTATTACAATTCTATGCAAAATTATGATTATTCTGCTACACAAAACCAACAATCTCCACGCAATTCAAATTCTTCCATCGCTACAAATAAAGAAACTCCTTATGTGGACTTAAACACAGCAGGCCCTTCTTCTACTTCTTCTCAAAACCCGCCACACTCTCCACACAGCAACAATAGCCAGTATTCGTCAGATATGAATTTCGAAGACTATGTATAATTAATTATTAATTCCATTAAATAATTACTTTGATTTGCTCTTTTAATGCTCCTGTTAACGCCTGACACACTTTTGGTATAATAGAGCTTATGGCTTGTTTAGAAATACGAAACAGGTATTTCAAACATGTAAAAGAATCACCAGTAGCTAAGTATCTCAGCGTCACAGCTAACCTGTCTTGAACTGACACAGCTTCTCGAAATGCAGTGTTTCTTCGTTCTATCTTGGGACCGATTAAATTCATGAGATATTCAAAGTCAGTTGCATTCTTGTAATTTTTTTGTAATTACCACAAATTTCTTGATTTTTCAATATGAACAGTAGATCACTTCTTTCTCGATACATTCTATGAATCCACCATCTTCGTGGCCGTTTATGATCATAGAGTAAGGCATCTATAAGTAAGTATGCTGCACAGGCGAGAGACACTTCGTCCGACATCGTGGAGTTACAAACCAAAACTGAGGGCAGAGCAGGTCTCCCCGTTCGTTACTCCCTGTACACACTAGAACCTCGTTACTGTATCTGTTTGGTTACAGTTACATACAGCTCGCAAAATAAGTACGCTCGGTGAAAGCGTTCCGGCGACGTCGTGAGCCGTAATTGTAAAACGCGTACACACTAGAACCTCGTTACTGTATCACATAAGTTACGGTTACAGCTCGCTAATGACTACCCGGGTTTACATACACAGGTATAGTCTGTTGCGTGCGTGCTATACATTGCGGGTAAGAAATAAGTTTTTTTTTATACCGAAAAATAAAAGTCCTTTTCCAGCAAATTATTTTTTTGCATTCAACTTGGTTTTATGTGTAGAATGCGTGGTTTTGTTAAGCACATTTAGCTGTAAAAACATTTGTTTAAGTTGGATACCGCACAACTTGAGAATTGACAAAAATACGGGCTCGTATCGATTGGTGTAAAAAATTATATAAAAGTACAATCAGGTTGCGTAAAAAGGTGTCTATAATATCTACACAGGTATCTTTGATAATATATGCGTATGATCCTAAAACTAAACAACAATCAACGGTTTGGGTGTTCCAAGATAAGCCGAACCTAACGAAAGTCATTCGTTCAAAAAGCACTTTGAAGCAAATGGTCGCTTGCTTTTTTTGGTATAAATGGACAGTGCCACTAGAAGATCGTAAAACGATTAATTCTGAATAGTACACGACCATTTGTTTATCAGAAGTCTTTGCAGAATCCTTCTTCATCATGACAATGCTAGCTGCCACATATCGGCCGAAAAACCTCGGTTTTTAGATCAAAATATCGAATTAACAAGTCATTTACCATACAGCCCCAAATTGGCCCCCAACGACTTCTATTTATTCCGTGAACCGTGAAGAATAAATGACGTGGTCAACGTTTTTCGCGCCGTGAAGAGACTGTTAATGTGTTCAATCTCCTAATTGTTTTGGCATTGCTAATCAAGTAACAAAAAGCTTAAAAAATATGTAAAAATTAATAAGTTTATTAAAAAAACTCAAAAATTAATTATACATCAAAAATGTATGCAATCTCACACTAAACAAATTAATGAAAGAAGAAAATTAGGTGACAAACTAGATATGTACTCATAATTATTAGAAAAAAGTGTAAGTGATTATGAGAAAAATGTTCAAAGCTTAGAATTAGAATTATGTAAACTTAAAAAAACATTAGATGTAATGACTCAGCGATACATAAGCAAAAAAAGGAGTGTGGTGAACATATCTTGGCTTTGACGAGCCTTGTCTTCATGTAGTTGCAATAATGTAACTATTAATGAAAGTTGCTCACTCGGCTCTTAGTTAGGATGTGAGTCACTAGTTACTCAAACATCAAAACACAAAGAAAATCTGAACCTATGTAATGGGTCCGTTAGTTCCCAAGCAATGCGTAATCATATAAACAGACCTGTAAAATCGAATATAGTTATGTTCAGCAATGAAATAGGAAAGAATATGGGCCTCTTATTAAACACATATTTAGGACAGTGTTATTAACCACTGCATGCCAGATTCCTCATATTTTGACATTATAAATAGTATAGTTAATTATAAATTTGACAAAAAAAAATTACAAAATACATCTTTTTCGTTGCTACGTGCTTATGGTGTGTGGACCAAACTGACCAACCAAAAGCATCGAATTCTGCCTGCTGCCTAGCAACACCTTCATGTTTTGTCAGTGTTGTGTCATCTACTGTTTTGGACTGATATTTTCATAGTTAAAATTGTGTCGTGTTTTTCAGATTTAGATATGTTTTGGTATGCTTTGTTTACAGTAAAGTTTTTGTTTAAGTTTTATATACCTTTATGAGTTCTCCAGTAAACTACATAAGGTGCGACCTATGTTCCCGACCCCGACATTTTAAAGGCCAGAGAGGCCTAAAAATTCATATTAGCCGTTGCCATCAAAATCATTCATCCGGTCATCAGCAAATTCCTAGTGATGCTTCCCAGTCCCAATCCCTATTTTCTCAGGCACTTCCATACCAACCACAGTCAATTTCACCGCCACCCTCCAATCCCTTTTGACATCAAATCTCTAAATTAAAACACAGTACTCCAATAATTAAAAGAGTGCTCAGAGGTGCTCGTGTCTGTGTAGCTCAAAAATTGACGCTGAAAATTAGGAATGTCGTTAATTTAAACTCCATACAGGCATGGGAACTTTTACTAACTTTCCCATTTAGAAATCTACATGTTGATTCATCTCCTTCTAGCTCCCGTTCCCTTACATCACACATCAAAGAAAACTGCTCATCTGATCATTATCTTTTGGGACATATTAATTTGCAGCAAAAAGGGAAAAATAGGTCGCATTTTCATCATATTGAAAGTAAGGTTAGTGATGGGGACATTAAGGGTGCTTCCCGACTTTTATTCTCGGACGATGCCTTAGCTCCAGACACTCCAGAGACACTATCTGCTCTCCGTGAAAAGCATCTTCTCCCCACCGCAAACCTTACTTTTCCTGATCCTTCCAATAATACCAGTGCTAACTTGCAGGCGTTATCCACAGATGTCCTCCGGGATATCAATGGCTTCCGGAGTGGAACTGCTGCTGGGTTCGATGGCCTCACTGCACAACATCTAAAGGACCTTTTAGGTGTCGGCGGTGGGGCCAGCGCAGCTCTGCTTGAGGCACTAACATCCCTCGTAAACCTAATGCTTGCTGGTCAGGTACACAACAGTATCATTTATGTTTTATACGGCGCAAACCGTTTGTGCCTTAAAAAAAAAAGACGGTGGCATAAGACCCATCGCTGTGGGTACTACTAACCGCCGTCTTGCAGCTAAAGTTTGCTGTCGGATTAAATTCGGTTTCAGATCGGTTAATTAAAATTAACAGTCATATTGCTTACACCATCATGCGGTTCTGTCTCTTTGTGCAAAAATTCACCTACAGTTTACGCTCATCACCTTTTTAGAAACACCCAGAATTGACATCAAAATTAGATAGTATAATCCAGAATATTCTTTCACAAATACTTAACATAAAGCTGGAAGGACGAACCTGGACTCAGGCATCCCTGCCTATTCGGCATGGGGGGCTAGGAATAAGACAAATCACCAGTGTCAGTCTACCAGCTTTTTTGTCTTCTTCTTATAAAACTTTAGGTCTAATAAGTGAAATTATTAGAAAATCCCATGAAATGAACACTGTCCATATTCCATATTTAGCGGAAGCCATTGACGCGTGGTGGAACCTTACAACAAATGATCTCTCTCAAAGGCTCAAAGGCTTTGGGACGAGCCTCTCTGCAGACTGGTGCGTAATAACTTACCTGAAACGTATACCAACACTGCAGACCAGGCTCGTATTCTAGCTGTGACCGAATGGGAATCCGACCTTTGGCTGAAAGCTCTACCTTCTCCGGCATTAGGCACCCTAATTGTTGATGTCTCATTTAGAGTGGCCGTAAGTCTTCGGTTAAGAGCATACAGCTCTGTACCTCATCGCTGTTCCTGTGGGAAGGTTGTCGATCAGCTTGCTCACCACGGTCCCTCAAGTAATGCCGTTGCCGGATCGTCTGTCATTTTTAATTCATAGTATTAGCAAAAGTGATTGTTTAAATAAAAACTAAGCATAATTCGTTAGTGCTACAACCAAGGAAAGTTACTGTGAAAACAGTGTAATAAAATTCAGTCTCATTTTGAAGAAATCGTCAAAAGCATTCTCAAAATTTTGCAACGTTTTACCTGCCCCTGACCTGCCTCAGCTCAACGCCGCGACGAGCACTTGTCCATTGCTACGCGCGGCTTGGAATTCAACTACCACCACTATACTAAGCGACAGGAAAGCGATACCGCTACTACGAGTGTTACTATGTCTGAAATGGCGGATAGTGATGTTGTGTGTTCTGGATGTCTCAAGGTCATAAATAGCGGGCAATACCTAAAGTGTTCTTTTTGTCTGGAGGTGTTTGATCTGATGTGCGCGAATGTCCCGGAGTGTAGTTTTCTTAACACTATGACATCGGATCATAAGACAAATTGGAAGTGCCAGCTGTGTAAATGCAGCGAGCCGAAAAGGAATAACGCAAACACCCCAATTCATAGGGCTGCATACTCGCAGGATGCGAATGACGTCACTACTACTCCTACTGAATCACCGCGAAACAGCTTTGACAATGTAACTATTCGTCGACGCGTACAGGAGGGTTCAAACAGCCAGTCTCAACGCTTGTCCGATTCGTACTCCGAGGATCTTGTCTACATGGATCATATTAAAGACGTTGTCCGCGGGGAGTTCGAGAGGGATATGCGCGAGCACCTTACAGGCATCATAGCAAAGGCGGTTTCTGACCAGGTTTCCTCGATTATGGCTAGCACTATGATGAAGATCAATCAACGAATGACTGCATTGGAGCGCCGAATTGAAATACTCGAAAGTGGAGGCAAGGTCAGTAAAAAAGTGGCACAGGCTGTGCTGATACCAGCGTCCACTCGAACTGTGTCGATCTTGACCCCAAATCAAGCTGCGCCGATTCCAACCCTGACTCAATCTGTGCCAATTTCGACCTCAGCTCGAGCTGCGCCGACTCCGGCCCCGGCTCGGGCTGAGTCGACTCCGACCCCAACACAAGACGGACGGCTGTCCGTGCCGGTTCCGCAGATGAGAACTATTACTAGTAAATGCAACGCCAATAAAAGAGACGCCTCTACATCTCTAATTGTCTCGGCGCGGGAAACTCATGTACCTCTCAAAGTTAATGAAGTGGGAAGTCGCACGCATGGTCAGGACGGATGGACTGAAGTTTTTGGGCGACGCCGTCGCAGTGCACCTCAAAATCTGTTGAGAGGAAGAGCTGCTCCAGGTGAAACTAAACTTGAAGCATCTGAACGTTTTCGTAGCTTTCATCTTTTTTACGTAAAGATTGGCACCACAGGTGAGCAAGTCAATGAGCATTTGAAATCGATAACAAAAAGTGACTCTTGCCGAGTCGAAGTGTTGAAAGCTCGGGGTGCGTATGCGTCATTTAAGTTGACGCTCCCCTCAAAGTTATCAGGCTTATTGCTGGCTCCCGAACATTGGCCAGAAGATGTGTGTGTAAAGCCCTGGCGACAGCCCTTTCAACCCAGAAATGGAACCGAAACGGGCAAATAGGCCCGCAGCTGTTGAGGACATCGGTGAAAGTAGCAAAACCCGCAAACCACTGGAACTCAATATTTTTTACCAGAATGTAAGAGGGATCAAGACAAAGCTCAAAACATGGAACACAAACCTTTTACTACTCCATCACGATCTGGTTGCTGCAACTGAAACCTTTCTGGACTCGTCTGTTTGTGATGCTGAACTCGCTGCTGGTGGCTGGAGTGCAATAAGGCGTGATCGGGGTGCACTCGGCGGTGGCGTGCTTGTTGCTGCGAGACCTGGCATCGTGCTATCACGGATAACAGAAATGGAGACTCCTTTGGGTGAAGATCTGTGGGTCACCTTTACACTAAACGGCGGCATTGTGTATGTATGTGTAGTTTATATTGATCCTAGGGCCTCGGACAGTGTTTACTTTGACTGGTTTACCAAAATAGAAAGTTTTATAACAAACTTAAAGGGTCTTGTCTATATTCTAGGTGATATTAATCTTAATAGCGCATCGCTAAATGTTTGTAACTATTATTGTTATTTCACTTCATTCTGTAATTTATCTGATCGAAATAATATTCATAACACATATGGAGGAAAACTGGATGTCGTGTTGGTCCGGGAGTGTAGTGATACGGTAGATGTGCAGGATTCGGAGGGTGGAGGAATCGTGAAAAAACAGGGTAAGATTTTTTTGATGAACGTCCGAAAAATAAATTTGAAACAATTAGTTTTCGGACATGCCTTAAAAGATGGCCGACAAGCGGCAAATGAATATTGAGTTTTCGGCCGTATGTAACAAGACGGCCGACATCAGGAGTTTAAACATCTAGTTTTCGGACTCCAGCGTAAGATGGCCGAAAATTAGATAACATTTAGTTTAGTTTTCGTCCGTCATTGGTAATTCAACATTTTTTGATAGTTAGACCTATTCGAATGAATCACATACAATTTTTACTTTCACACAAACTGGCAAATTAACATTATTGGAACTGATAAAAAGCTTTTTTAGAATTGGTCCAATTATTTTTATGTTCTCATCAGAAATGTTCTTATATATAAAACTAAGTACTTACCTATAAGTAAGTACATAATATCTATTGTATTATTTTAAATAAAAGATTATAATTAAGAATCTTCAGTGTTTATTTTAAACAATTTTAAAATATAAGTAATACAGTTCTTCTAATATTATGTAGATGAAGTCTGCCCTCGCCAGATGTCAATCCGTATAAGAGCCCCACCCTTGTCATTAGTTTGACGTTTTAATATATATATTTTTTAAAGTTACGTTCCGTTACATCATCCCCCTTTAAACAAAAGTATTACATTATGTACCGATTGCTACTCCAGTATCCTAACTTCAGAAACTGAGAAAACTTTTCACAATCTTTATACTAAATCAGTTATTTAGTTAAATCTATACTCTTACTTAGTTTACATAATAATACTAAAATGTACCCAAAGTATTGTTAGCCCAGCCCTACGTTCGAAACTTGGGATCAGTGCAGTTAAATACTATTAACAATACAGCTACTGGGCTAACATACACTAATCTATTTAATAAACTATACATAATAAATAAACTACCATTCAACCAGGAGTGGACGAGCCGTCGCTGGTGAACCACAAAGTCTATGCTGGTCGTATATGGAAAGAGGTTCTTGTATATTTAACATTATTCTCATCTAACACATCATACGATCTGTATCCATTACACCTTCCTATTATCCCTTTTAACCAAACATTTTTAGATACATCTTTTTTAAACCATACATTTTGTCCAATAAAAAATTATTTCTTCATTCTAGATGTTTTATTATAATTTCTAACATTCCTCGAGACAATATTACCAAATTGATTTGAGACATTATTATTTAATTTCTGTTTTAAATACTGTTGACTAACTATGAGCTTTGTTTTTAAATTTCTACACATTAACAATTCACTAGGTGAGAACTCTGTTGCATTTTTTACATAAATAAAAATTCTTGTTAAAGTTATTACTTTTGTGAATATTTTCAAAAAATCTACTGTTCTTATTAAAATTATACTTAGCTTGGTTGTTGTTAGTGGTGAACCGCTGCTGTGTTTGATTGTTTCCTTGCACTGCATGCACCTGTAAGTTGTTTAGGATTTTCATGTGTTCTTTAGAGAGCTCCGATGACCGACATGTTTCGACAGCTCTGTCCAGAGTTAAATCCTTAATTTCCAAAAGTTTCTGCTGTATTCTCTGGTCGTTCACACCAATCACGATTCTATCCCTGAGCATCCTGTTTTTCTGCTTGTCAAAATTACAGTTCTCTGCCAACTTTCTGATCGCTGTGTAGAATGCATCAAACGATTCACCATCCTCCTGATTTCTTTTATTAAAGTTGTAACTGTTAATGACCTCATTCTGTTTGGGCTTAAAGTATTCATCAAATAATTGCAGTAGTTCTTCCAGTTTAACCTTTTCATCAGAATCAGTTTCTTTTAACACGTTGAAATACAGTTCCTGCGCCTGTTGTCCTATGGAATTCAAGAGTATTGCCGCTTTTCTTGGTTCTGACAAGTTTTGAAATCCAGCAGCTAATAAGAAAATCCTAAATGATTGTTTGAATCTCTGCCACTGTGGCCAGCATTTTTCTATATCATCCAGGCTTAGAGTTTGTGGCATTCTATACTCTACTGCACACATGTTGTCCATGTTAACGGGGATAGGATTCTCCTCTGCCATGCTGATTACTTTAAAACTCAAAAATCATTGAATCACGAGCATGTGCGATCATGCTTATGCGTACCTTGTTAAGTCTATCTTTCGGGATCCTCGATATTTTCGTTCTTCTACGGCTGCGCCATGTATTATTTTAAATTAAAATAAATTAAAATAATTAAGAATCTTCAGTGTTTATTTTAAACAATTTTAAAATATAAGTAATACAGTTCTTCTAATATTATGTAGATGAAGTCTGCCCTCGCCAGATGTCAATCCGTATAAGAGCCCCACCCTTGTCATTAGTTTGACGTTTTAATATTTATTTTTTTTAAAGTTACATTCCGTTACATCTATAACTTTAAAATACCTAACTGTATTTTTTTTCATGTTTTAGATGCTTCCGAAGAAAAAACTTGAAAAAGGAATAGCAAAAAAAAAGAGAACTCATTTTAAGTATACTGAAGAAGCGTTGAACCAAGCTCTGCATGCTATAAAGGTAGAAAAAAAATCCATAAGAGAGACCTGTCGCCTTTATAGTGTACCCCGTTCAACAGTCCATGATCGTCTTTCTGGTAAGACTAAAGATCAACCACGGAAAGTAGGTCCAGAACCAATTTTAGGTTTTGAAGGCGAAAAAAAAGTTGCGGACTGGATAATAGAGTTAGCTAAATGTGGAATACCCGTGAGTAAAGAAATCTTGGTTGAAACTGCAAAAAACCTGATGAAGATATGGGAAAAGAAAATAGGTTTTCAGAAGGACGACCAGGGCAAACTTGGTATCAAAACTTCCTCAAAAGAAATCCAGAAATAAGTGTCCGTGAACCTGAAGGCATAAATAAAGCCAGAGAATCTATTAGAGAGAGCACAATTAGAGCATGGTTTACAGGTCTTGAATCTTTTCTGTTTGAAAAAGGAGTATCAGACATTATGAATGATCCTGATAGGATATTAAATGCTGATGAGACTGGAATTTCACTGTGCCCAAAATTAGGTAAGGTGTTGGCTCCTAAGGGCTATAAAAATGTATATGTCGTGAAAAGAGGAAATGAGAAAGATACGATCACGGTTTTAATTATGATGACCGCATCTGGAAAAATATGTCCTCCACTTGTTGTGTTTCCTTACATCAGACCTCCTAAAGCAGTAGTAGACAACGTTCCAGAAAACTGGATAATTGGAAAAACCGAATCAGGTTGGATGCGATCAGATGTTTTTTTATGAATACGTTGCGAACGATTTTAAGAAATGGCTAGAAGATAGCAACATAAAAAACCCGTTATACTATTTGTGGACAGTCATAAATCACACATGTCTATGCCTTTGAGTCAGTTTTGCGATGAGAACGACATTATGATGATGATGAAGATCTCGAGTTTAATATTTTTTAGATTTTAAATTATATTTGACCAGCGAATATGCTTCACTTAAGTTTCAAAGGTTTTGTCAATGATCAAGCAAAACTACAGTTTCACAGAATGTGTTTCTTTTTTAAATTACATACAACAAATTAAACTTTTTAATAAAGATGTTTTTTTTATAGTTCTTTATGAAGACTAATATAAAATAATTAACTGTACTCGCATTGTTGTTCCTACTTAAATAATGTTCCTACTTTATAAAGATTACCTACAATATATTTTTGAAAATTTTGTTTTGTTTTTATACTCAATTTGTACTACAAATATTTAAAGCTATTTTAAATACCTACAGTCCAATCCTAACAGTCAAATAAAGTTTATTAAATTCTAATTTAATCATAATTCATTGTTAAACAAAGCTTTAAGATGAATAATGTTGTTGTTATTCAATTATAAACCTTTTGACAACCCCATAAAAGTCATTATTGATGTATGAGTTTTGCGTCCGAAAACTAACACATTGGCGGCCGACAACTAGCAGTAAGTGTCCGAAAACAGGCGAAATCGCTAATTTTAAACCTTTGTTTTTTTTTGTAATTTTATCAATGCTGTTTTCATGCCAATGACTTTAATTACTAAGAGAGCAATACCTACTTTGTTCAAAAAAAATAGTTTGCCAGTCTTTGACTAATAGGTATTTGTCAAATATAATGTCAAAGTCAGGAATCCGCTTTTTTGTCCGAAAACGGGCTAAGTTACCCTACTACAGTAGTAATATTTGACTTGCAAAAAGTGGTGAGCGTACCTCAATCTGAAGTGGGCACTTTTCATTACAAAAGGAAGTATCCATGCTACAATTTTACCATTTTTGATGCCATACGAAAAATAGGATATTGTTATGTATGGCATTACCAAATCGCTAAAAGAGGCAGTACGGAAATAGGAAGTGCTTTGTTTTTTTTTTTTAAAAACTGAACGAGAGAAAGGAATTACCGAGTTTTCATTGTATTCAGATGGCTGTTATGGACAAAACAAAAATCGTTACATTTTTGCTCTATATATTTATGCTGCCAAACTGCTTGGAATTTCCATAACCCATCGATTTTTTTAAACTGGTCATAGTCAAAATGAGGGAGATTCTATGCATGAATGCATAGAAAAAAACATGAAAAACAAAGTTTTATATACCCCTGACCAAATTTATAGTATAATTTTAAATTCAAAGATTACTGGCGAAAAATATCGTGTCAAAGAATTAGAGCAGTCCGAAGTGTACGATTTAAAACCACTCGTAGACGACAGGCGTTGGCGGTGTGATAAAGAAGGGAATGTGATCCATTAGGCTGCCGTGATGGAAGTTAGCGTGTCTGATTCACAAGAAAATAAGTTGTTTTTCAAATACAATTTTGAAGACACTTATTCAGAGCTTGATATAAACAATCCTCACTCTACCTTAGGTAGACGAAAAGGACGAAGGCGTACTCAAGATTCAGCGGCATACCTAGATAATGTGCAGTTGCAACGTGCTTACCACCAACCTATTCCAATAAGCAAAGCTTTCCATACAAACCTTACAAGTTTATGCAAATGTGGAGCTATTCCACGATTTTACCATCCTTTTTATGAATCGTTGACATGTTCTGAAGCCAGGACCGAAAATATGTCTGAAGAAGAATAAGAATTGATTCATCTTGCTAGTATATTTAATCAGTGTATTGATGAAGGTTCGTTTCCTAATTTAATGAAGTACAGTAAAATAATACCCTTATTTAAATCCGGTGATATAAAAGATCCCTCTAACTTTAGACCTATATCAATACTACCAGCTCTTAGTAAAATATTTGAAAAAATAGTCTTCAATCAACTCTAAGTCTAAGAAAGTCTCATTTCAGAATTAACACACTATTGCATGAGTGATGGTCGTCTTAAAAAAGATCCGCGTATATTAAACCAACGCTTCACTTGCGCTTGCATTACAAGAGCTTCTGTAGGAATAATTTTTAGAAAAAATATTCCAATAATTTCATCTTGTTTGAAAAGTCTTGTATTTTTTCCAAAATCGACACAAGTTGTGGCTAATATACCAATGCCATTTCGAAAGAGATACAGCAATGTTAAAAGTATTATAGATTGTCTCGAAATACAAATTGAAAAACCGACTAAAGCCGCAAAGCAAGCACTAACTTTGTCAGAATATAAATCATGTAATACAATAAAAAAAAAATAATAATCATGTAATACAATGAAATACTTGATATCCATAACTCCGGATGGTCTTATTAATTTTATATCTGAGGGATATGGAGGAAGAGCATCCGACTCCATCATTTTTGAGGACTGTGGATTTCTAAATTTGCTACCTAAAAATAGTGCGGTTATGGCTGATCGAGGCTTTAATAATGTGGCTCATCTTTGGCAGCAAAAAGAATGCACCTTGATACGCCCACCTAGTGTCAGCACTAAGGTAACTCCAACAAAAAGTGAAGTACTAGAGACAAAAAAATTGCAGCGAGTATTCTACCATTTGTTTACCCAGGGTGTTAAAAAAAGTTCGCGAAAGACGACCCAAAAGCCGCGTTTTCCTACATCATGACAACGCTTCTTCACACACGGCCAACAAAACAAAGTCATTTTTAGCTTCCGAAAAAGTACAACTCGTCAACCATCCTGCGCATAGCCCCGACCTAGCACCCTGTGATTTCTGTATTTTCCCCAAAATCAAAGATTTGATGAGAGGTTTTACTTTAACCAACTCCGAAGAGGCAGTGAAAGCGTTCAATCAGCACGTAGAAAACATGCCTTTAGATCTGTGGTCCTCCTGTTTTAAAAAATGGTTCGATCGCATGAAAAAATTTTTTTAATGTAAAGGAGAGTATTTTGAAAAGCAATAAACATAATATTTTGGTTATAACATGTTGTTTTTTTAAGTTACGCAAAACTTATAGTGTGACCTACGTATTAAATGTCAACTTTTTACAGATCGACCGCGACCTCTACATTGTTGGGGTCACCACGATTCTCATATTACGATGAGCATGTGCCCTCACCAGCTGAGTAACGGTCTACCCACATTTGTCGACGCGGAATTGGCTAACGCCGGTCAAAAAAGTCTTTATGCTGACGGAATAAGGGTGTTACTAATACCTTTCGCATCGGCTCGGCTCGGCCGACGTGATGCGACACCGGCCGACGGCGAAACGAGCCGTTTGTCGATTAGCTGATCGCATCGGTACGGCGCTGAATCCAGCGGAACGTTTCCGACTTCTGCCGAACAGCGCTGGAGACGGTCGAACGGCGTTGAACGGCAGTTGAATCATCCGCTCGCATGCCTTCATCTACGACGGTAGCCGAATGGCGCCGAAGACGGCCGAACAGCGCCGAAGACGGCCGATCGGCGTTGGGTAGCAGTTGAATGATCCGCTCGCATACCTTCATCTCCGACGTCAGCCGAACGGCGCCAGAGACGGCCGAGTACCGATGGTGGTGACACAGGCGCTGCGCTCGCGATTGCAGTCAGTGTCAGTCAGTTGTCGTGTGCCGTGACGATATTTTTATTAAACGAGGGAACTACCGTACTACGAAAATGTCAGATGAAAATTTGATAATATTAGCAAATATCCTTGTTTGTTTGATATATCTGACGCTAAATACAGTGATCAAGTATGTAAAAAAAATGCTTGGGAAGAAATCGCAAATCTCATTTCAAACAGTGGTAAGTGATATGAAATGTTTATTTAAAATACAGTCTATACATAGAACTACTCCAGTTTTTATTTATAAGAATCACATAATTATATCATCCATCAGTTACTAATATTAATGTAAGTTCCTATTATTTGTGGGTAGTGGCAGGGTGTTTTTAATTCTTTGTTTTGAATATAGTGTCTAAGTTTTTTAGTGGATGGTAATAGAAGTAGGTGTCAAGTTTAATGTCTGTTAACCAAATTTAACTGCCAGCTTAGCGCGCCATTGCTATTGAAGTATTGCTTAAAATCTTCTCTCACGGTTATAGGTTCCAATTGACCTTGGTCATGTGTGTGGTCTAAATCTCGCAAGTTTCTTGCTCTTTCATTTCGTGTACTTAGTACATGAACCTCATCATCCAAAATGCAATTGTGTAGACAGATAGTTGCTAAAACCAAATTTTCAAGCTGATTTGGCTGAAATTTTATTCTTTTCTGATAAATTTCAAATTTTTGAGCTAGTATGCCAAAAGATTGCTCAGCTACACGTCTTGCACGACTGTGTCTATAGTTATAGACTTTCTTCGACTGGTCACCTTGCACTTTATCTTTGGGATAAAGCCGCATAATTTTTTTTAAAATAGGAAATGCTTCATCGCCAACAAAAACATGTGGCATCGGATTAAGTATACCTGGGATTACCTTTTCATCAGGCAGATCTAGTTGCTGTCGTAATAAATTCTTTCCAAATGTTGAACTCGACAATATACTTCCATCGCTATTTCTTCCATAACTACGTGGGTAGTCGTCTTTGTCGTCGTCGTATTTGTCGTAGTAGATGTGGATCTACTACGACAAATTTGTAGTTGGCGTCAGTTGCTAATAAAACAACACTAAAGGTTTTTAGTAGTTGAAATAGAAACTACCACTTTTTCGTGGTGCTTGCACAACAACGTGCTTTCCATCAATAGCGCCGACACAGTTAGGATGATTCCATTTATTTGCAAAATCCTGTTAATTTTTTTTCCACATATCTTTCGTGGGAGCCGGCATAACAATTGGTATAATATTTTCCATATAGCTTCTTTTGTTTCATTGACAATAATGCGTACTGTTTCATAACCCATTAGAAAATTATGTGCCAACTTTCTACAACTGAGACTACTTGTTAAAAATCTGAAAAAAAAAACATACTAACTTCAACTTCTTAAAATTGCATCCAAGTGATTTAACTAATAAATGTAACGAATTAATATATAAAAGATATAGAAATAGAACTAATAAACTAATAAGCAAACCTAGAAATAACTCAACAAAAAAAGATATATGTAATAACCAAAAAAATCCAAAGAAAATGTGGGAAATTATAAACCGGCTCACAGGTAGGGTGAATCAAGTGGTTGACGATATGCTTATTAAATACTTTAATATGAAAGCTAAAAGCCTAAGTGACGAATTTGCTTTCGACTTTGAAAAGAATGTAAAAAACGTAATTTCCTCCTGTAGTATGCCGTTGCTTGACGAAAAGTCATATGTAAACACACCTAGTATATGTTTAAAAATAAATAAAATAAATGAATCTTTCTTGTTAAAAATACTAAATGGTCTTGACGTGAAAAAGAGCCCAGGGTTTAACCTAATAAGAGCCAGAGACATAAAATACATAGCCTTAGAAATTGCCCCCGTTTTAACGCACTTAATCAATAAGTGTATTGAAAGTTCAACTTATCCGGATAAATTAAAAATTGGTATAGTTAGACCAATCCATAAAAAAGTCAGTTTTACAGAATCAAACAACTACAGGCCAATAACCATATTATCATGTGTAGACAAAATAATAGAAAAATATCTAGGATTAAAAATTAGTGACTTTTTGTCAAGTAATGGCATCATTCATGAGAAACAATTTGGATTTCAAAAAAATTTAAGTACAACTAAGCTTTTGTCTTTTTTTTCAGAACAGGTAAATGGTCACTTAAATGATAAAAAGCATGTAATTGCAGTTATGATAGACTTTAGCAAGGCATTCGACACACTTAATTATGACACCCTGTATAAAAAAATGCGGCAAAATGGTATAGGTACAGGGTCCTCTCCTGGAATGGTTCAAAAATTACCATCATAACAGATTTAACACAGTCAGTATATGAGAGGAACAAAGCGATTTAATTCCGACCTTATATGGCACAGCACAAGGTTCAATATTGGGCCCGACCGAATACTTGATATACGTTAACGATATGTGTAATCTATTTGGGCGGGGTTCTGTATACCAATTTGCCGACGACACCTGTCTTATATCAGCGCACAGAAAATTAGACGTCGCGCAATGCATGATGCAACATGAATTTGATTTGCTATGTAAGTGGGCTCACGACGTTGGTCTGTCTATTAATTATCAGAAAACAAAACTTATGCACATTCACTCACCATACCTTAAATATAGATATATCATGTATCGTGGCCCACGACCATGATTGCATGCACCGGCAGAAAGTGAACTGCGACTGTACACCACTAGAAATAGTAAAAGAACATACCTACCTAGGATTAAAAATTGATAGCAAATTTAACTGGGGTCCCCATATAGAACATGTGTGTAATAAGCTAAGGGCCATACTCGCCAAACTTTGTATTCTGAAACACAAGCTTCCATATAACACATTAAGATTGCTGTATATGGCCTTGGCTGATTCTGTGATTGGTTATGGTGTCTCGAGCTATGGAAGATCATACAAAACATACCTACAAAATATCTATAACATTCAAATAAGATTAAAACTATTGTTCCACTTAAAATAAAATATAAATATAAAAATAAATATGATAAACTCTTCCAGTAATAGTAAAAGTAATGAGTATTTATGATAAAATGAATTTAGCGATTGTTTCGGAAAACAGTGTGAATATTAACTCGTTAGAAAAGAAAAGCAATCTGCGTACACTGCCAGATCTTCCTACGTTCGAGATACCGAGATCAAACAATGAATACGGTAGAAGACGTTGGCTGTGCAACCTTCTTCGAATATTAAATACTTTACCAAAAACCACTGTAGAAAAAATTGAAAATAAAAAACCCGAACAAATTAAAAATATTCTAAAGAAATACTTTATCAAAGATAAATACCTACATTAAAGGTGGGTTGCGAGGCCAATTATGTCATTCTAAAACAGTTAATTAAGAAATAGATTATGCAATCAGAAATGAGCAACTCTTCAATGGAGGCTACATAAACTTTAATTCTAAGATTTTTTGCTTTCATCTTGTAAAATAAATTTCATTTAAATAAAATAAACAGTTTATTTAAAAAAAATTTTTTTTTTAACTAAACTAATTAATTTTTATACAACATTATTTTTATATATTTTTACAGTTGCTGAATGTAAGAAAAAATGGACACGGATAAGAGACAATTATAGAAAAACAATGAAATCTAATATCTAAGAGTGGAGATGCAGCCATGCCAAAAAGATCAATCAAATATGAAAAAGAATTGGAATTCTTAAAACCATTTCTTGGAGATAAAAACTGCGTTTCAAATATCAGCGACAATGGGTCATACGCACACACCTTGGAAAGCGATTGAAACATAAGTGCTCCGGATAATATTACTTCTGCGAGGAAACATTCTCGTCCACCTACAACTGGGGAAGTTCTACAGCAATATTTAAAACATCAAGAAATTGTGGGAAAGTCAGATCCAATCACATCATTTTTCTTGTCTATGGCAGACACTGTTAAAAGTTTCCCCCGCTCTTTGCAACTTCAAGTAAGGAGGCAAATTTTTGATGTAGTAGAGAATGCTGAAAGTACATTGCTGTCACAACGAGAAACAGGATGTACGACTTCTACGTCTACTCCATTCATGAGCAACGCTGGATACATTTCGGCTCCTGGATACTCACCAATTTCACAGCAGGATTATTCTACACAAATGTATAACTATGATTCAACGAACAGATCCAACCCCGAAGAGACAGATTCTACTACTTAAACATTACTTAGAATTTCTAAACTTTTTATAACAATGTTCCTATAAGTGTTAATCATAAAATAATGTAACTTTACAAAAACTTAAGAAAGCTTGTTAAAAATTAGAAATAAGCAAACATTTGTTGATTCTGTCACAAAGTTTAATTTATGTTAAAAAGTTTGAATATATAACAATTATGAAACAAAAAAGAAGTTACTTTATTACCTTAAGCACACTGTCAATCTTTCTTCCACAGATATGGACAACCGGAACTTAGTATTTTGTTTCTGAAGTACTGGTCTTACCATTCCCAACAAATGATCAAACTGGGTAATATTCATGCCATAGTAATCGTGAAATTTATTTGGGTTTTGTCTTAAACGAGGATATCGTAAATGAAATTCTCCTTTCGTCAATCTGTGTTGCCATAGTGGATCGACCCAAGTTCGACGTAGCTTTAGCTTATTTTCTTGCTCTTCCAGTAAGCACGCTACAATAATTACGTTCGTGCGTCTTGCCCGTCTAGATAGTATATCTGTCGCAGGGATTTTGTCAAAGACGTGATATTATAATTTCACTAGTGAAATTATAATTACACTGATGATTGTCAATGACGACTGGTTCGTATAATTTCACGGGCTCTTTTCAGTGATATTGTAATTTCACTGGTCCGTAATAGTGATATTATAATAAATCTAGGTTTATTAAGAGTTTAATTTGTGGTGGGAGCCCCGCGTGTTCTGATTGGTCAATTGATTTAATCAGTCGCCATTTGCTAAACAATAGTTGTAAACATTTGAGCGTGCCTTTTTAAATATCGGTTTAGTACATATTTCTGGTATTTTTATGAGGTATTTACTTGATGATTCTAGCCAATATCTTCGAAATGAGTGATCGTGAGCATTTGGAAGTGTTTCAATCGTCAGATACATCAAATTCAAGTGGAAGCAAGTGTGAAATTGTGGTGCGAAAAGATTTTGACACAGAGTTACGAAAGTACTACAGTGACCAATCGGATTAAACGAAAAATCCGGAATGGAGTGCGAATAGAATAGATCAGGTAATAAAAGCAATTGAAGAATTTAAAGCAAGAAAAATACAAAGCTTACGACTACTAATCAGCAGTACCATTATGCAACAAAATATGATGTACTGGATGTGGGGAAGAAAAACATTTTAATAACAAAGCGAAAAAGTGTTTCTTCAACTCCTACACAAATAATTCCAAGTGAAAATTATTATGACATTTTACTCGAAACGCATTTAGCAACGGGCCATGGTGGGCGAGATAAAATGATTCATGCCCTCAAAGATAAGAAAATTGTCCCGCAATTTGCAATTAAAATGTTTACAAGTGTATGTAAAACCTGTATGACGAAGAAGAGTTTTCCTAAATCGGGTATAGTTATCCGTCCTTTGGTGACAAAAGATTTTAACAGGAGAGGGCAAATGGACCTCATTGAGCTTCAATCTGCGCCAGATGGTGATTTCAAATGGATTTTAAATTATCAGGACCATTTGACCAAATTTTGCTTTCTTCGCCGTTTAAAATCCAAGCACGCGCGTCAAGTAGCTCTTGAATTACTGAAAATATTTTTAGAAGTAGGTTGCCCCCACATCTTACAAAGTGACAATGGTCGTGAGTTCACTGCAGTTATTATCAAAGAATTGTTAAGTTTGTGGCCTACTTGCAAAATACTAAATGGCCGACCGCGCCATCCACAAAGTCAAGTAAGCGTGGAACGCTGCAACCAGGATGTTGAAAACATGTTGCGTGCGTGGATGAAAGACAACAGTTCAACAAATTGGTCCGTCGGGTGCTACTTTGTGCAGTTCCAAAAAAACACATCCTTACATCGTACTATTGGTAGAACACCCTATAAAGCATTGTTTGGACATGAACCTATAGTTGGCTTGTCTTCCACATATTTGCCAAATAGTATAATCCAGAAGCTAGAAAATGAAGAAGGTTTAGAAATAGTTTTTGGACATGAGGATGACACTACGGATAAAGATAATGGTAATGCTGATTTTTGATCAAGGTTATAGTTGTTTTATCAATGATGGCATACCTACTGTTATTTTTCAAACTCTTTTTGTAGATGCAGGGAAAGAGTTCACCTCAACTTCATATCAAGATATCGTAGATGCGGAGAAAGAGGACACTGCGGGTCAAAAAGTTATACAGTCAAGCAATGAGAACAACAATAATGAAAATGGTGGTAAGCTCTAGTTTTTTTAGTATTTTATTTCATTTAGGGATTTTGATTTTGCTTATAAAACTTTTTTGTTGGTTTAGTTGATTATTTGATGCAAAATAATTAATGCAAATTGTTTTCACAGGTGCTAAGATTAATAAAAACATCATGAACAAGAACATTTCCCGATTGAAGTTATTTAGACTTCAGAAAACGTCGACTCAAAACAAGATCAACTTATACAAATAAATTTAACCCAAGACCAAGTTCAAAGTTTAAACTCTGCTATTATGTTGGAGGGAACCCTCGTTGCACCTACAAACATCGTTGAAATTGACTTTCCACTGGAAAATTTACAACCACTGGTAGGCATCACTGATAAAAAGAATCTTCAAGTTGAAAATCTTAAGACATCTGGCAATTATAATTATATTTTTCTGGGTGAGAGTTCTAATTCGATTACTGTTGTGAATGAGTGTGTTCCATCATCCACTGCAACAGAAGAACCCAAAATGATATGTCATATTTGTAATGAAGAAACTTCTGGGGCTCATACATGCTACCAATGCAAGAAAAATGTACATGTCATATGCGGTACTTCAGACAAGGAGGAAGGTTATGGCTCTCAGTTATTGTGTTACTTATGTGAAAACGAGAAATTAATTACTGAGCAAAGAATAAAATCTCATGATAATCTGAAAATCTAAGGTGAATGAAATTGTGTGAACCTGCACATACTCAAGCATTCGTGTATCGTAAAGAACGGCATTCTGAGGTCTTTCGTATGCAATAAAGCCGGGGATATAGCCAGTGAAGTAGCTAGAAATATAGTCAAGAGAGTTTATTTCCCGCCTGCTTTGCATGATGCTCACATACGGTAAAATAAGATGTGTCAACCTGCACACATACTCTAGCATTCTTTTTGATGACGAGTGTATCGTAAAGAACGGCAGTCTAAGGTCTTTCGTATGCAATTAAGCCGGGGATATAGCCAGTGAAGTAGCTAGAAATATAGCCAAGAGAGTTTATTTCCCGCCTGCTTTGCACGATGCTCACATAAGGTAAAATAAGATGTGTCAACCTGCACACATACTCTAGCATTCTTTTTGATGACGAGTGTATCGTAAAGAACGGCATTCTGAGGTCTTCCGTTTGCAATAAAGCCGGGGATATAGCCAGTGAAGTAGCTAGAAATATAGTCAAGAGAGTTTATTTCCCGCCTGCTTTACATGATGCTCACATACGGTAAAATAAGATGTGTCAACCTGCACACATACTCTAGCATTCTTTTTGATGACGAGTGTATCGTAAAGAACGGCAGTCTAAGGTCTTTCGTATGCAATAAAGCCGGGGATATAGCCAGTGAAGTAGCTAGAAATATAGTCAAGAGAGTTTATTTCCCGCCTGCTTTGCACGATGCTTACATAAGGTAAAATAAGATGTGTCAACATGCACACATACTCAAGCATTCTTTTTGATGACGAGTGTATCGTAAAGAACGGCAGTCTAAGGTCTTTCGTATGCAATAAAGCCGGGGATATAGCCAGTGAAGTAGCTAGAAATATAGCCAAGAGAGTTTATTTCCCGCCTGCTTTGCACGATGCTCACATAAGGTAAAATAAGATGTGTCAACATGCACACATACTCAAGCATTCTTTTTGATGACGAGTGTATCGTAAAGAACGGCATTCTGAGGTCTTTCGTATGCAATAAAGCCGGGGATATAGCCAGTGAAGTAGCTAGAAATATAGTCAAGAGAGTTTATTTCCCGCCTGCTTTGCATGATGCTCACATACGGTAAAATAAGATGTGTCAACCTGCACACATACTCTAGCATTCTTTTTGATGACGAGTGTATCGTAAAGAACGGCAGTCTAAGGTCTTTCGTATGCAATTAAGCCGGGGATATAGCCAGTGAAGTAGCTAGAAATATAGTCAAGAGAGTTTATTTCCCGCCTACTTTGCACGGTGCTCACATAAGGTAAAATAAGATGTGTCAACATGCACACATACTCTAGCATTTTTTTTTGTTGACGAGTGTATCGTAAAGAACGGCATTCTGAGGTCTTTCGTTTGCAATAAAGCCGGGGATATAGCCAGTGAAGTAACCAGAAATATAGTCAAGAGAGTTAATTTCCTGCTTGCTTTGCATGAGGCACACATAAGGTGAAAGAAGATGTGTCATCCTGCACACATACTCTAGCATTCTTATTATTGACATGTATATCGTAAAGAACGGAATCCTGAGGTCTTTCGTTTGCAATAAAGCCGGGGATATAGCTAATGAAGTAGCCAGAAATATAGTCAAGAGAGTTAATTTCTTACGTGCTTTGCTAGATTCTAAACGGTATGTATTAAAAAGAAAGAAAACCAGTTATTAACCATTGGACATTACACACACAAATAACACATGGCACATCATCATTATCATCATTGCGCATGGCATTCTTCCTGCGTGGATCAGACGTCGATATCCAGGTTTTTAAGCCATCTTGCGGCGGCAGGTGTATAATTATGAACTTCCGACATTTCGCCAGGAAAACAGCGAAGTGAGCATACGTTTACCACATGGGAAAGGGTCTGGTCAGGTGCTCCGCAGTCACACTGCGGTGACTCCCTTAATCCTCATTTATGGTGGTGGTGGTTAGTTTTCTCGTGGTTGGAACGAAATCGGTTTAGTCGAGTCCAGGATTTACGGTCCGAAACCGGGCAGCTTTTTAGTGGGGTCTGATACGAGATTCGTATTAGTATGTTTAAAAAGACCCCACTCCGAACGCCAGGCCTCCACTAGATCAAACTGGTTTTTAATCCGCTCGTCTGTCCAAATTGGCGACCTTGAACATAGACGGGGATATGAAAGCTCGTCCAATGTCTTTCTGATGGGCATAGGTTTGGAACCGTTTAGCTGGAAACATTTCTCCCATTCGTTGGCTCTACATCTGCGAACATTTGTTTATTGATTCCGTTTTTATTTGGGCATTCTCTACACAAATTTATAGCATTACATTCAAATTTGGTAATTTTTCGATAAAATCATTAGGAAAATATGTACTCGGGAGCTGGCAACCTTATTTAGTATTTTTTTTAAATACCTAGAAGAAATTTTAATTTCGAGTTATTGTAAATTATATTATAAGGCATTGTTGATTGATTGTGAATTTGTATATTGATCCATACAGAGCCACGTTTTGATTAGTTTGCGAGAAAATATCAAATTTCTTGTTCAATGTTTAACAGTTGTTAAAGGTTATATTCTGAAACATTGTGGAAAATCGTTAAAAAGGTGAGAAAAGTCGGTAAATTGCAACTTAAGACATTTAATAAGATGTTCCAAATCTATTCACTAGTATAAGGCAGCAAGAAAATATCAAAATTCTTCCAAAATGATTTTAAAAAAATCATAGAGGTTATTTTAGTACTGATCGAGAAAAGTTAGTAATTGTTTGCAAATTGCAACTTACAACATATATTATGATAATCCGAACCTAGCCGTTCTGTAATTAAGTAGCAAGAAAATATACAATTTGTTATATCTTATCTATTTAGATATAGATAGATGTTTAAAATGTTTGTTGTTTTTTAGAGGTTAGGTTAGGATTAGGCACTGTTTTGATAAAAAAGACCAAATAAGAAAATACAAAGCCTTATCTGTGTAATAGTGGTATTGGTTTGTTACTAGGAATACCTGCTGCACTTAGAAGCAATGAAAATATAAGCAAGTATTGGAGGTATTGTCATTATAATATTTTTATCAGCCGATCTGTTCAAATAATATGAAAAAACTAATTTGGACCCTTCAAATCATGATTCAATCAGTAAGTAATTAGGATATAAGGATACAAAGAACAATATGTTAAAATGCCTTGTACATGTTCAGTCATACATGATTGCAATCAGTCATCAACACCTACTTAAGGCAAAATATCAGAAATAAGTACAAATGTTTTAAATATATTCTTTTGTTATCAGGATTTAGTATTTTAAGTCTGAATATGACTATTGACTAATAGTCTTTGATGACTCAAAGACTATTAGTCAAGATCTAGTAGACTGAAAACATATAATTTGATTAAGATATCAATATTTAACTCGTCAAAGCTTGAATATATTATAACATGAAAACACAATGTAAATGTAAATATTTTGTGGACTGTAAGTAACGAACCAGTTGTAACTCATGTGGTCACATGCGACTGCAAAACAATGACATTTTAAATGTGTTCATCATACATTAAGTGACGAGTTAGGTTAAGTCGGTCAGAGTGTAGAAAACAAATAAACTTAAAAATATATTAAATGAAAAATTGATTTTAATTTGTTTTTTCTTAACAGGGCACATAAAGTCAAATATTACCTATATATGAAAATTTATAAAACTGGGTAATTTATTTTTAGAATTAACCCTCTCCGTCTTATAATGTTTTGTGTTAATTAGAGTGTATAAAGGGTTATGGTCACTTTTGTTTCAAGTCAAAGCCTAGCCTAGATTTTGTTTGAGCGCCTAGAACGAAAGCTTTTTAATGAAAATTAACATTATTTTAGCTTAACTTTGATCAAAATAACATTATTGATTTGAAGTCAGTCAAACGTATGCCCATTTTGCTAACTGGGACTATATCAATAGAGATAAAGGGTACTTTAAAGAACAAAATTTGCAGAAGACACTACAAGTTATGTAATATTTATTTTTTAATTTGATTCGATAAAGTTTGACATTTGTGAATTTTATCTGAAAATGAATGGTATTTATTCTAATCTTAACGATTTTAAAATATGTACAAATTAATATATTAAAAGAAAGCAAAAATCCTTACATTATCTGTAAGTTTGGCCTTAACAATGTTTAAGTAATTACACCATAATGTAAATTAATATTATAATCAAGGTCATTGAGGTCAAACTTGAGTATTGGCCGTTTGGAAGTAAAGTTGGCAGCGATCGAAACTATCGATAATATCGATAGTATTCCTGTTTACCGATAGTATTGCAGTAAAAGAGATATCTATACTATAGATAGTATCGATAGAATCGATAGACTATCGATAGTATCGTTTTTCCTTCAACTATCGATAGGCTATCGATAGACAATCGATATTGACCTATCGAGCGGCAACACTACTATCATCATCATCATCATCATATCGTATGGCATTTATAGCTGCTTGAATTCTAATTTAGATGTCGAGTGCTAGTTGGCGTAACCAGTCCTCAGCGGCTGGGGTAAAAAGATTAAGTTCCCGCAGGCCACCAGGAAAACAGTACAGCTGGCAATCGTTGGCAATATGCGCCAGGGTCTGGTCTGTGGCACCACAATCACAGGCCGGTGACTCCCTTAGACCCCACTTATAAAGATGGTGATTGGAACGGCCGTATCCTGTCCTGAACCTGTTTAGCCTTACCCATACTTGACGTGTAGTGTTGAAACCAGCGGGCTTTGATGTCGGGTCCAGAACTAAATCCTTTTGTGGGTCTTCAAAGGTTTCCCAGGATAACCGCCACGCTGTTTTCAAACTGAAGTCGGTTTTGAGGCTATTATCAGTCCAGATTGGAGACCTTGATGGAAGTCGGTGGGGTGGTAATGCCTTTAGTGTGCTCTGGATGGGCATACCTTGGCGTAAGCACTTCTTCCACTCAAACGCAGCAGCGTTGCTTCGACGCAGGGCAGGAGGAGGTATATGGGCCAGAACTGGCAACCAAGGGAGTGGGGTAGGTTTTATGAGCCCTGAGATAATGCGCATCGCCTCGTTAAGCTGGGTGTCCACTTTGTCAGTATGAGCGCTGCGATACCATACTGGTGCGCAGTACTCTGCTGTAGAGTACACTGCTGTAAAAGTCAAAGACCGATTCAAGGCTACGCCTAAATATTTTGGTGAGTAATTGTGTTTGACAATTTCTCCACAAAACGAAACACTCAGTTTTCGGTCTGCAAGGCAGTTTGTGAGATGGAAGGCTGCTACTTCGGTTTTTGTGGGATTTGGACATAGGCGCCACCTTGAGAAGTAGTCACCTATAGTTTGGGGATCTGCAGTTAGTGCCGCTTCTCCTTCCTCAAACGACTTAGCCTGAAAAGCCAGCGCAAGATCGTCAGCATATACAAATTTCCGGCTTCTAGTTTCGGAGGTATCGCTGGTGTAAACATTGAACAGAAGTGGTGCCAGAACAGAGCCCTGCGGGAGGCCATTTCATCATCACTATCATCTATCATTCATAGAATAGTCAAATATTTGGCACATTGACGCTCAGAGGTTAAAGTACAGATAATGACTTTCAGAGGGCAAAAAGTCACTGATCGTCAAAAGACAAAGGTCAGTCGATGACTTTCATAGACCAAGAGTCAAGTCAGTCGCATCCATTAGATAAAGTGTTTTTTTGTTTATACTTTGATTAATTTAATATTTGTCTTTTTTAACCAAATATGTACAGGGAGACTTTAAAAAAGTGTGTTCCTGCCCTTTTCGATACTTATTTTAAAAAATCATACACCACTTACAAATTGATGTTTACTGTCTTTATGTATTATTATTCTATCTTTTAACGAATAATTTTAGTTCTAGAATGGAGGGAGCTAATCATAGAAAATAAAGGTACCCGAAGTAATATGTTTATACTTTATGGCCTTGTTAATAATTGATTGTATAATCTTATTTCTTTAGGTGTCATGACAGGACTACTGGCTTAACTATAGATTTGTATTGTATTGTAAAAGTGGTTATTACCCGTTTTGGTTAAAAACCGGGTAATCTTAGGTTTATTACCCGCTGCCTATCTCTAGGCGTGATACAAGGGGAGCCTATACCAGTTGACCTTTTATGACCTTCTTGATTTAATTGCATCGGAACCCCAACCTAGAAAATACAGATTAGATACGAAACCATAGACAAAACATGGTTATAATATTTTAGTATAGTTTTGGGTTTATCAGTGGTATTTGTGGTTGTAATTATTAAACGGGAAAACTTTTAAAAGCCAAAGTCACCCAAAGTCAACATCACACATGTATACCTATCTGTTTTCTTCTTTAGATTTACAAATTCTTAAATTTAATTTAACTGTCGAAATTTGTAAAAATGTAATTTATTAAAAAAGGAACTTCTTGAAGTGTACTAAAAAATATTAAGTAATGCATTTTAATTTATATGAACTTATTTATTTGCTAATAATACATTAAAAAACCATTAACATTCAAAGAAAAATCTAAATATACAATATGTACGTATTATTAACCTACACTATTTATATTTACGCAGTCAGATATTTTATTAATAGAAAGAAACTTTTAAATAAAATATGTAAGTTAGATTTTATTAATAATCTGTCTAATGCCGGTGACAGATGGCGACAGACGCGGCTGCGGACTCGTCTTAACATTGTGAGGTCAAGCGCTGCCATTGGTTTATCCTTCAGTCAACTTCCGTCAGCCCAATCTGTGTTGGCAATCCCCCCCCGATGAAAGTCATTGGGGCAGGCCTGTGTTCAGCAGTGAACGTCCTATGGCTAAAATGAAAAGTGATGATGATGAACTGTCAATTTGTTTTTTTTAAATATGATATGCCGCCATGTTGAATCGCCTTGCCGGTGACGTCACATGTTATGATTACTGTTTAGATAAAAATTCAACATGGCGGCTATATCTATCATATTAAAAAAACAGTTGGTGTCGCTATATAATACAGTGGACCCCCGATAATCCGGCCCCTGTCTAATCCGGCGCCCCCTGTAATCCGACATGACAGAATTATGTTTGACAATCTTTGCTAATATGTATGTATAGATCACGCAAGTTTGAACAGGTCACAACTCGTACGCGCCACCGCTATTGTGCTCGACGCGTATGCATTGTTTTACTTAGTTTGAATTTGACTACTAGTGATAGCGGTACGGCCTAGCGTACGTTCATTGTTTACTACATATTTATTCATTGTGTATTAGGTATATGTAGTACCTAGTAATGTCGTCACAAACCCAGAAGCGAAAGCACAAAACGTTGACAATTAAAGAAAAATGTGATATTTTAGATCGCTTAAATCGCAATGAAACTTTCAGTAGTTTAGCAAGTGAATACGGCGTAGGCCGATCTACAATTTATGACATTAAAAAAAACCACGAGAAGATTAAGAAGTTCGTGTCAACTACTGACTGCGGGCCAGGCAAGAGACAGACACTCAAGAAAGCTGAACATCTAGAAGTGGAAGAAGCTTTGTACATGTGGTTTCTTCAGGAAAGAAACAGGCATGCACCAATTTCGGGACCCATGTTGGAGATGAAAGCTAAGTTTTTTTATAAGGAAATAACAAAGAAAGATGATTTTGTGGCCAGTAAAGGATGGCTAGAACGTTTTAAAAGTCGTCATGGCATACGTTTAATGACTATTACAGGAGAGAAACTTTCTAACGATGCCACCTGCATAGAGCCCTTGAAATTAAGATTTTTGCAAAAGGTGAACGATTTAAATCTTGACCCGTCACAGGTGTATAATGCAGACGAATCAGGGCTTGTAACGAAAAAGACGTACCTGGACGAAAAGTGAGTAAAGAGCGTGTAACCATACTACCATGTGCTAATGCTGCAGGTACACACGCGCTTAAGATGGTGGTCATTGGGAAATCTAATAAACCAAGGGCATTCAAAAACATTGATTTACCTGTACACTATTACGGACAAAAAAGTGCATGGATGACAAAAGACATTTTCAAAAAGTGGTTTGATGAATGCTTCGTACCTGAAGTTAGAAAATGGTTAAAAGATCATAATTTTCCTCAAAAAGCGTTGTTGCTTCTTGATAACGCTCCCGGTCATCCGTCTGAAGAAGAACTGACAACTGAGGATAAATGCATCACTGCGATGTTTCTTCCGCCAAATTGCACTGCACTGATTCAACCAATGGACCAGAACATCATTCAGTTTGTTAAGCAAGACTATAAAAAAAACCTACTTTTGAGAGCCGTATCAAAAGACCAACCAATAGAAAAAACTTTAAAAGAATTTAATATGAAAGACTTGGTTTTTGCTCTTAGTCAGTCGTGGAGTGCGTTACCGTCATCGACTATTAAATCGTCTTGGAAAAAGTTATGGCCAGATATAATCACCACTCCTAGCAACGATCCACAAATCAGTGTAACTTCGGAAGTTATAGAACAAGTCTCTACTGAAACACAGATAAGTCCGGAAGATTTGGAAGTCTGGTGCCGTGGAATGGATAAAGAAGAAAATGTTTTTCTTGAAATGCCTGACGAAGATATTATAAAAGAGGTTTCTAATAATACAACAAACAATCAGGAAGATAACGACGACGTGATTGCAACTGCTCCACAAGTCACAGATCAAGACGCAGTTAACGCGTTTGAGCTAGGTTTACAATGGGCTGAAGAGAATGGTACATCCTACAACGAACTTTTACTTTTGAGAAGACTGAGGGACAAAGCTCTGATCTCGCGTTATAACAACCTTAAACAAAAAAAAATTGATGAATATTTTAAAGCTTCATAATTTGATATAGTATTCACTACATGATTTTGATTAATAATTCTTGATTATTTTGGTAGATATGTATGTATGTGCATTTATGCTTATTTTTATAATAAAACGTAAGCTCTCAATTGTTATTTAATTTACTAAATTCGACTTACATAAATTAAGTCTGATTTGTACTTCAAAGTACATACATATGTACGTATAATATATTGATTCTCGTCATTAGATATGTAATTTGTCGGATTACAAGGTACTCTTTCGTAAAAAAATCCGGACTATAGGGGTCTTAGGCAGTGCTCTATAATCCGACAAATTCGATAGTCCGACACTGCCCTGCATAATGTTTGCCGGATTACCGGGGGTCCACTGTATCGTGTTTTGGTGGTCATGCTAGGGGGGCCGGATCACTCTACTTTGGCCATTTATCTACGTTATGTGGTACAGGAAATGCTTTGGCAGATTGAATAGTTACATTCGTTTTTAACAAAAAACAAATTGATTTGAACGAATTGTTGGATATGAGTATGGCCGCCAAAAATTGTATATTTGGCGAAAAAAATGTGTCCTTCTCGTAATTAGTATTATATATTGCACATTTTATATTATTAATTATAGCTTTTGATGTGATTCCGTTTCGCAGTATCGTGTTTATTCATGTTAATTATTATATTAATTTTAGTTGCCTATTACGACAGTATTTTTTTTATTTCGTCATGAGTTAATTTTAGTTTCCATACAAACATGGTGTGTCCCACTAGGACTTAACATACTTTAACGTCGCTTACACACGATAGCTAATTTGTGACCAGTTAATTATGCTATTGCTGAATTATTACGTTACTTTACTAAGTTATAACAATATTTTTTTAATAAATGTAACGCAAAAAAATAATAAAACCAATTTGAAACATGGGTCTCACTTTTTTTTCCCGAATGATACTTCACGCAAGTTGCCGCATAAAACCACAAAACTATCTAGATTCCCGATCCGTAACAATATTTTTTAGTCATGGCATCACTAGCTCCAGGTTGGCCAACGTACAGAAAGACACACCATTTTGTTTACTGTCAGTGTGAAATTCAAGGTTGTCGATATTTTTGTCTCGTGCGTTTATAAGTTTTTCAAATAAGAATAACACGGTAAGAATACAAATTTACTACATTTTATTTAATTGTGGGTGTAGATAGCCTATTCATTTGACAAATTAAACTCTGTGAAGCCCGAAATCTTAAAGAACCACATGTTTAAAATTTTTTTAGGTTATGTCCACGAGTATTTTCATTCACGAATGTTACCGTGTGTTACTATTGTGTTGTGTTCGTGATCGGTTGTTAAGTGTAGTCTACACTATAGAATCTAAAATCAAAACACTTTATTACTCGTTCTTGCAAGAATTTTCGTATGTTTATTGGGGTGTCCCGAAATTATTTTGTTAATGTGTTTAAAATTATATTTTTAATTAAGTTACCTACATCAATTACAGATTTAGATTGTAAAAAAGTCAAGTTATCTATTGTAAAACCGGTAAGAAACAAGAGTTAAAAATATGTCAAAAAAAATTTTAGCACTTAAAAAGCAATGTTACCGTTTATTCAAAAAACAACAAATATTAATAGCTTCTATTAAAGAACTGAAACCGAAAAATGCAGAACTACTAATAAATAACGAACCCACAAGTACAGTCCAATATGAAAATGAAATGACACCACTTTCTAAAACCGAAAGTTTTATGGACGAAAACATACCCAAATTATCTACACCGGAAAAACAAATAGTGAAAAAACAGCTTCTTAATTATAACGTCTTAGCTTCCGCTCTACAGAAAACTTATGAAAATTGTTAAAGTAATAAAGACCGTACTGTTCTCAAAAATTTAGTTGAAAGTGATATAAGTAGTGAACAAGTACAAGGCAAAAAGCGTAACAACAGCTGTATTAGGATTGAAAGGAACAGGTCGTCGCAAGAAATAAATTTTGAGGAGAAATAAAATAATTATAGAAGAAATTAAACAGTTCTATGAAAGAGACGACGTTAGTAGAGCAACCGCCGGAAAGAATGAAGTTAAGACTTTAAAGAAAAACAAGCAATAACGGCGCTATTTGTTAAAAAATCTAAAGGATCTTTACAAAAAGTATAGGTTGGAAGGTGGCAGAGCAAAATATACTTCATTTAAAAAGTACCGACCATTCTATGTTTTGCGTCCAAAACTCTCGAATAGAGAAACGTGCGGATGTGCATATCAGCTACCGTTTACACAATAAAAAATGGCAAGCAAGAGGGACAGAAGATAAGGTATCTGTAAAACAAAGATCGGATGCTATCAAGCAGTCTTTTAAAGATAGGTTAGGATAATTATTGATAAGCCAAAACTAGGTTATGGGTCTACAAATGATGGCAGCACAGCCCGTAATTTTTTTGAAAATGCACAAATTAGTGCAGAAATAACAGGATTAAATGTAAATTTATAGCAAAACTTTAACTTCTTGTTAAGAGTGTTTATGCAGCAGGTCAATTAAAGACAACTTCCAGTTAACGACTAATTTATTGAGCACAAGTTCTACCCCCCAAACAGATACATGTATATGTATTCACAAATACCGACAACCCCCTTTAAAAAAAAAAAAACAATTATAAGTAACTATAATGCAACAAGTAAAAAGTAAATATATTAATTATTACAAAGATACATGCACAAGCTACTGATTTAATTAAACAATTTGTCTATTACAATCAATACGTGATTCTGGATTAGTTCATTCATTATAAGGAATTAAACATTATCAATATTTTGCAAAAACATTTTATGACCAGCATAAATATTCATGAAATATTATTCTTTTTAAATTACTGATTTAATTTTGTAAGATATTATGTATTAATAATCAAGTGACAATAAAATAATTAAATTTATTAAACATATATATTATATTATTATTTTTTAACAGTAATAAATAATAGCATTTTAATATTATAATGAAATTATGTATTAATTTGCTTCTAATTAATTAATTTATTGATTGTTAGTGTATTAAATAAATTATTGAATTCATGGTATTAACATTAAATTATGTGTACATATAATTCTGTGATGCGTAACATAGACGTTTATTTGACTATAGGTATGTGATCAATTACAGTAGGTACATAGGTAGGCAAGTAGGTAAGTACATGAACGATCATACCGACGAAGTGTTGTAGCCCCACCGATCAGGTTGTCTCACTGACCTGCCAAAACAAGTGACATAAGGTTTATTATTATTTGTTACTAAAGAGGCAGAGATGTTCTGTGCAGTGACATCATCGTATTGGTAGGTATAATCGCCGCAGTAATCAGCTGGTGGTTCCACTCGCTGTAAATAGTTATCGATGATTAGGTGCCGACGGTTTCTTATGATAGTACCTCCGTTACTAATTTTTACCGAATATGACCGCAATCCCACTAGTGAATCGATAACACCGCTAACCCATTGCTTATTAATTCTGACTTTTACGGTCTGCCCTACATCTAATTGAGATAAATCCCTTGAGCCCCTATAAACGTTGCTTTTCTTGTCTTAAATTAAGTTGAAATTTGACGTGTTTTGGTATTTTAGCTTTTAATAACCTTGGAGAACCCATGTTCTCCAAGGTTATTAAAAGCCATAACAATGCTTCTTAGTTTGCGATTATTTAGTAATTCTGATGGTGATGCTAAATTTGTGTTGATAGGTGTATTTAAATATTCAAGTAAACCCAGCCTAAAATCAGTTTTGTCGTGAAGAGTTTTCTTTAACATTTGCTTAATAGTTTGAACCGACCTTTCTGCTTGACCATTTGACTGTAGGTAATACGGCGATGACGTCACATGATGAAAGCACCATTGTTGTGAAAATGATTTAAAATCGGAAGAACTATATTCCGGGCCATTATCCGACATAAGTATGTCTGGAATTCCTTGTCTCGAAAATACTAATTTTAATTGTCCGATATTTTCATTTGATGTTAAATTTTGTAACTCGATCACTTCTATGAATTTACTATAGTAATCCACAATGAGCAAATAAACATGACCATTAAAGTGGAAAGTGTCAGTTCCGACTTAACAGCTGCCTGAGACAATGTGTTTTCTCAGACAGGTTCTTCTTCTTCTCTTCTCTCTCTCTCTTCTCAGGATGACTCTTCGTTATATTCGTGAAATTTGCCGTCTCTGCTTTCAACGGCGTATGCACAGTGTTCTGCAAACTCCTTTTTTATAGTGCCGGCATGTACTTTTGATAACTGTGCGATATTACAGATATCTAACGATTTCTGCAATGTTAAATACGGTTCTTGTAATAGTCGTTCTCTTTAATGCCACAAATTAATCTATCTCGTACTAAATCATCAGATAAGTCTTTAAATTCACATTTTGATGCTAATTTTCTTAATTCAAAAGAGTATTGTTCAATAGATTCCCCATTCAGTTGATCTCGAGTGAAAAACTGATGTCGTTGCACAGTCAAGTGTTTCTTAAGCAGAAATAGTTCATCAAACTTTTTAATCAAACTGGCGAGGTCTTTGCACTGTTCTTGAAATTGGTCATACACTTCGCGGCATTGTTCACCGATTATGTGTAAAAAGATACTGACCTGCACTCTTGGCTCCTTCTTATTTAACTCACATGCACTAAACACGCACTAAACCTACTATTGTTTTATTTTGTTAGTGTAGTAATATACGAGTTATTGATTAGAAAAATAGTTAAACATAGGATGTTTTTGTGATAACAGTGACTATTGACAAGCAAACGTTTTGGCGTAAGGGCTTAACGAACTTTATTGACACAATTGTATCGACGTGGGACGTACATTAACTGATGCGTATTTTAAGTTTCTAATGGTTACACTTTTTTCACAGTTTCCACATAATGTTTCCGATAATAAACGACGCTGCTATCGCAGAGATACTCAATAACTCTGGGGACGAGGGCGATGACAACGACGAAATCGATTTGGACTACTTAATAGAAGACCATCCCGAATATTCAAGTTCCTCTTCTTCTGATGAAGGCGAAGAAAGCGGTGACGATAACATACCTCTGAGTATGCTAGCAGCATGGGAAAAGAAGCCCTTTATTGGCAAACCTCTTCTAAAGGATGCTGTTCGAGATCCAGGAAATATTAAAACTCCATACGAATATTTCGAGTGTTATTTTACTGTCGACCTCATGGAACAGATGGCTTTGACCACAAATCAATATTATATGGCCAATACTGGTATACAAATGAAACCTGTTTGTTCTTTATTGGATATAAAGAAGTTTTTCGGAATACATGCCATTGTTGGGTGTATAAAATTTCCAAGACTGAAGATGATTTGAAGCGAAAAATACAGGTATGACCCGATTGCAAATGCAATGTCTAGGGAACGGTTTTTCCTTCTTAGGACAAAGTTGCATTGTGTAGACGTTACAGCGCACAGTATGTAATTTTGGCTTAACTGTGGCCAAGTACAGTTTATGTGTTTAATTAATAGATTTTACTATTTTGGAGGCTTAACAAAGACACCGACAATTTTTTTTAAAGTGGTTTTGGCTATATTGCATTTATCGAGAAAAACCCATAGAAACCATAGAAATGCAATATCTTTTTTCGGATACATCAGTTACGAATAAATTAAGTATCTACTCATTAAGAAAACTAAAAACTATAATATTGCTAAAAACTAGATACGAAATACGGATAATTAAGACGTAATTGATGTTTTTAGCAAAAACCACAAATATTTTTTTGTCGGTCTCTTTTTAAATTACCGCATTTTCTTTTTGGTGGAAAATATGCACGATATAATAATACATTTGAATAAAAAATATCAGCTTAAAAGAATAAAGGGGTGATGAGATATCATTTTTGAAATTTTTGTCTAGGGTTGTCACTAACCTTCTTAACCATTTGATTAATTTATTCTGCTCATTAATAAAATCGTCATTTGAAGTATACTTGATTATTTAAATGATTATATCACACTCGCAAAACCATCCGTAGCATTTTTAACCGATTACGAAAAAGGAGGAGTATTTATAACCCATAAAGTTATACTTTCCATGAATGCAAAAGACAAAATTTTAACAACATAAGCTGGGAGTACCTCCACGTGGTGAAGGCGGTAACAGTTTTTACTGGCTAAAACTCCCATTCATAATTATGTACATAATTATATTATCAATATGGAACTTCCGTAGATTCATACGGATAGATGCCTTCGGGCTTATGTTTGAGTTGTCTTTTCGTACCTGAACATCTATTAGTGGCACGGTAGCCTACCCGGTAACGCAGGGGAGCAGCCACCAAATATTTTACGGTCACCTAAACGGAATTCATAGGAAACGATGGAATCGGACCAGTCAGATATTTTTTCTGGGGAGGAATTGAGCCATTCTCCTGGGGCTTGTCATTTCAGGACTCAACCTAGTGCCCTAGGGCAAGAGAATATTGACCCTCAAGATGATCAGCGACAAGTGGGTAAATCATCAATAACGCCTCACAAACTTACGCATCTTGACTTATTCAAGATATTAGAAAATAGTGCTCATTTGCAAGGACCCAAATCGCGACCTCTGGATATTCCCGAAAACGAAAGAGTAAAAATAGTTTTGAGTGCGATTTCCCCTAAGGGTATTCCTAATCACACACAAATAGAATTAGACATCTTTAAAAAAAATACTACAAGGTTTATTTGTAAATGCGAACAGCTTTACAAAGCCAGTAGTAGGAATCGTAAAACCTTTATAGCTAAAAATAAAAAATGGCTTTCTTCTACATCCAATCTTCAACTTCACGAAACATTACATCAAATAAACTACAAAAGTTTGGTTTGCGCAAAGCCTTGAAGAGGAACCTGCAACAAGTTTCACAAAAATAATACCTTCAGCCTCAGAAGAAGAAAGACAGTCATTAGATGTTCCTTCTACTTCTAGATCCGATCAATATGATAATGTCAGCGATCGTAGTAAACGACGTATAAGAAAATCTCTGGAACAAGAATTAGAAAACTACCCTTTGGACTCTCTGATCAAGGTGTTTTCAAAAATTTTAGTAGATAAAACAGGTAATAAGCTAGGAAAAGCTGCGGCTAGTGACTTTGAATTTGTTGTTCATGAGTGCCTAAAATCTCCAACCGTGTCTACCAATATTGCCAAACTAATAAGGTCAAGTCCAAAAACTGATGAACCTTATACTCCTAATGAAGCTCTATGCTTAATTATAGATAGAAGACTATCTGTTGAAGACTATATTAGTATTCGTGAAGGAGCCAAATCTCGTGGATCTAATATTTACCCCCCCTACTACAAAATTCAAATGGTCAAAAAGTTATGTTATCCCGATGTGGATATACAAGTATCAGAACGGGAAGCAACAGTACCGTTATTAGATTTAGTTGTGCACACTTGAAGAATTATTGACGTGTGCGATCAAAAAATTTCGAAGTACTGCAAACAAAAAAAAATAGGTACACTCCATTGTGTATTCGAGGCTTCGTGGGGTTTTGACGGGACTACTGGGCAATCTGCCTACAAGCAAAGCTTCAGTGATGGAAACGATGATGAACATTGCCTGTTTGCAACCACATACATACCTTTACGGATAAAAACCGACGACGGTTATGTATTATGGATCAATCCGAGTCCCCAATCTTTCAGATTTTGTCGCCCTATACGAATCCAATATAAGCCAGAAACGACACAACTTATCTTAAATGAAAAAACCCGTGTCGAAGAAGAAATGAAGAATCTTTCGCCGATTTTTGCTGAAAACTCTTCAGGAGAAACAGTTATTGGAGACCCAAAACTATACTTAACCATCATAGATGGAAAAGTGTTTAATGCCATTACAAACACAACTTCACAATTACGGTGTGCCTGTTGTGGAGCTACTTGTACCGAATTTAACAAATTAGATCTGATATCTCAAAAACCTGTAAATCAAGAAGCTTTACGTCATGGACTTAGCCCATTGCACGCGTGGAGAAGAATTTTTGAGTTCTTGTTACATTTGGGCTATAAAAATGACCACGCCGTGCAAAAGTGGCGAGTTGCAAAAAAATCGCCAGAATATAGAATTGTAGAAGAAAGAAAAAAAAAGATACAAGATGAAATCAGACAAAAAATGGGCTTATTGGTTGACGTAGTTCGTCCTAACGCAGGTACATCCAACGATGGGAACACTGCCCGTACAGCTTTGTCTGATTCTAATCGATCGACTTTTGCCAATATTTTAGGTATTGAAGAATGGCTTGTCAATGACCTACATACAATTCTGGTGGCTTTATCATGCGGCTTAGAAATAGACTCTAAGAAATATCAGGAGTTTTGCAATGGTGTTGCAACAAAATATGTACAAAAATACGGATGGTACAACATGACAGTCACCGTTCACAAAATTTTAATGCATGGTGCAGAGATTATAGATTCTATACCTATACCAATAGGAATGCTCTCAGAACAAGCCGGTGAATCACGCAACAAATTTTGGCGCTACGATCGGGAGCATCACACCCGAAAATTCAATCGCGAAACAACAGTGCGTGACTTGATTCACCGAGCTTTAGAATCTTCTGACCCGCTTTTGTCGAGTTTGTCAATTGGAGAGAGACAAAAAAACAGGAAACGTTCTAAGATTCCGGAAAAAGTTTTAAAACTTTTAAAGCCGACAATGGATAACGTACTCATCCACGGTGATCCGTCGTTGCAAAAATCAGTTGGTGAATTCGAATGTGATTCTGACGATAATGACGATATCAACATCGTGTTATCGTCAGACGAAGTATTCATAGATTGCGATAACGACGACATTGACAAAATATAAGATTATAATTTTCCTTCATTGAACTTTTTGACAACCCTATTTCCATAGAAATTTCTAAAATATTTAGAAACGCTTTTACTCACTACCCCTTTGAGTAACGTGTGTAATTTTTTAGGACATGATAAACAACAGTTGTATACATATTTATAGCAAAGAAAAAAATGCGGTAATGATAGGGCTAAAGAAACTTCGCAGTTTATCAAAGCTCTACTACAAACTTACCTTATTCGGAGAATTTTGGAGTTGGTGCTGCTGTTGTATTACACTTGGCCAGTACTTTCCCAGAAGACAGTTATCTTTATTTTGATCGGTATTTTTCCTCACTGCCGTTGATGAAAGAGTTAGTTAAAAGAAAAATAGAAGGCACAGGAACTTTGAGGGCCAATAGATTTAATACCAAGAAAAAAACACTGTATGAATACAAGAAAAATCATAGGATGACTAGAGGAGAAGATGAGGAGGTTGTCAACAGGGAAAACACCTTGAGCGTCGTAAAATGGAAGGACAACAAAGGAGTACTCATGGTCTCAACTGCTTTTGGAGCAGAGCCGCGAACCCAGGTATCACGATGGGATAAAAAGAGGAAACGATACATCGAAGTCTCATGCCCAGCCATAGTTAAAAATTATAACACATTCATGGGTGGTGATGATGTTTGCGACCAGATGATGGAGGCTTATCGAACATGGCGTAAAATTAGAAAGTGGACTGTTAAGGTGATCATCCATATGTTTGACCTGGCTATAGTAAACTCTTGGTTTGAGTATCATGCTGACTGCAAAGACAATAATCGCAAATCTAAAGACATCATGGATTTGCTGGCGTTTCGATTGTCTATTAGTGACCACCTTCTGAATGGCCCTCCAAGAAAGAGACCAAGGGAAGATCTGGAATTCGCAGATATGCCCACCTCTTCCAAATACAGAGTGAAGTCTCTTCCCACAGTCGACCGACAGTACGACGGATTTAACCATTGGCCAGTCTTCGACACTCTAAAGCAGCCTCGTTGCTGTCGTGCTCCTGGCTGCACTAGTCGTAGTCGTTGTCGTTGCTGCTTGATGCGGTACACAATTTGAGCCACCCGAGTGTACGCACTACAAGGAAGTTAATCACTCAAAAAATATTTTGGCCAGAGATGAACAAAGACATTAATGTCTGGACAAAAACTTGTCTTCAATGTCAGAAATCTAAAATCAACAGGCACACATTGTCTGAATTTAATGCATTTCCCATAGTAGATCGTTTTGAGCACATTCATGTAGATATCATTGGTCCTTTACCTACCACGGCTCAAGGCTATAGATATTGTGTAACAGTTATGATAGAAAAACGAAATGGCCAGAAGCTTTCCCTGTAAAAGAAATCACAGCGGAAAGTGTTGCCAAAGTAATATTCGAAGGTTGGTTAACGCGTTATGGATGCCCAGTGACATTGTCTAGTGATCAAGGGAGACAGTTTGAAAGTAATTTGTTCGCAAGTTTGTTAAAAACTTTTGGAGTAAAGAGACAGAGAACTACTGCGAATCATCCGCAAAATAACGGCATGGTAGAGTGCTGGCATCGTTCTTTGAAAACCTCACTTATTTATGGCTAGGTTAAACGATAATTCTTAATGGGTTGATGAGTTGGCCACCGTAATGTTAGCTACATTACTTCGAGCTACACTGAGAAACGATAACAGCGTCAGCGCAGCTGAGATGACTTTCGGACGTACATTACGTTTACCAGGGGATTTTTATGACATCACACAATCAGAGGTTAGTAACAATAGTGAATTAGTAGACAAAATACGCCAGTCAATAACGAAAGTCAAGCATATTTTTAAGTCTCACAGTAATTCACGATCATTTTTTGTTCATTTGGATTTAAAGTCATGTACTCATGTTTTTGTAAGGGACGACACTGTTAAACGACCTTTGAAACCTCCGTATAAAGTATTTTTGGTACAATTACAGGATCGTAAAGTTAACATTACCCGACCAGGAACCTAGGAAAGAGAAAAAGTCTGTGGTTTTCAAAACTAAAAGTGGTCGTATAATAAAGCCACCTGTTAGATTTGTTAAGTAAATTTCCCGTAGGCCACGATGCTCACCAGTTAGTTTTCTAATCTGTTTGGGATGCCAAGGGTAAAGTTACGCATATATCATAGTAATAGCATATGTAAATGTACGATTCAATGTGGTACCTTATGGTCTAAACACAAACTCGTATCTTCTTTGTAAAAAAGTTTTTGTAATACTATTGTCATTCAGTGTCAATTTGGGACATGGCGTTCATTGTGGAGATGCTGTAGAGTTCGTGATTGATTATTTTTTATAGCAGGGCATACTTCGCAATGGCCTACCTAGGTCTCGATTTTTTGTAATTTTTGTTCTCTCCTAAGACAATTTCAAGTCGAGCCTAGATATAGGTTTTCGCAAAACTGTAGTACAAGTTTATTTTTATGTTGAAATGTAACGTTGTAACTTCGTCTTAATAGTTCTAAAAATAGATTCGTATGTATTCGCCTTAAGCAGTTGATATGAAACGTAAGCGCTTAGTAAAGTATGTCGAACTAACTTACAGTGTAATTCATTGAATGTAGGTCACAGTAATTAAAATGTAAACGTACGAAAATTGAATTGTTATGATGATAATGAGATTTTTATTTGGTCCAGATTAAAGTATAAAAGTAGAATCATTTGCAAATAATATTCATTTGCATCTTGTATTGATAGATAAATAAGTTATATTTTTATCTGTTATCATGGGCGTTGGACATAGCAAAGAGGATAATCTTACAGTTACACAAGCCCAAGTGATTAAAAATAGTAACAGTAATATGGAGTCAAAATTGAACTATCTTGCAATTATATTATTTGTCGCAGTTATATTGTTGTTGTGCATAATTCTATATGCACTACGGCGTCAATGTCTAAAATCTACAAGGACATGGCTGAGAAAACCAGTTGTAGTTAGCTGAGGACTGGAGCATCCGGTCATAAGGGTACAATCCGTTCCGCAAGTTACGTACTCTACCAGTACAAATACCGCTGACCCCGGGTGCCTAACTAGAGCGCACAAGATATTGCAAGATCACGGAAACGCTGACACAGCGCATAGGGAATTAAGTAATAAAATAAGTGAGAATTCTATGTGTATCAAATATATGTATATTTTAAAAAAATAATCATAATCATACAGAATTTATTGGGATATGTATACGATTTATATATGTGTGTTAAAATTTATATTGTTTTCACTATGGTTCCATAAGAGAAACCAATGTAATATTCCTTTAATTAAAAATAGCAATTTAATGTGTAACAATACGAGTATATCAGTTGTTATTGTTCAAGAGTTAGTATGATGCAATGTATGTAACTACGTGTTACCGAGAAACACAGCAGCGATAACAATTTTAAGAGTAGAGTTTCAGTCTGAGTATAATGTTTAGCTAAATAGAGTAACAGTTGCATACAGGGTGTTTGTAAAAATAAAACAACAAGGTAACATCATCCTCACTTCGTATCTAACATCGATCGAGTCAATTAGTATTAGGAACTAGTTTTATTGTAATTGTAATTTTTTATTAAATTAGATTTTAAGAAATTTCGTTTTTTTTTCGATCCTCCGGCTGTCGCTTCGTAATTGGCGCAGTCGGTAGGATCCTCGCGGTCGGTTTCGCGTCGCGTTTCATCAAGAAGCTTTCCGTCGTCACAAGCCGCCCGTGTGGCTATCAAGTCACGTTCGAGGATCCTGAATCTGAAGCCAGCCAGAGGGTATCCAGACATCGATACACGAAAAAAAATGTTTAAGTAAGTGCACTTGAATCATTCTCGTGTTCCTCATCCTGTCCTATTTTATAATCCCTTACCTTAAGTAGTTAAAGTTTTGACCCGAGAAACTCTGGGTCCTGCGGGTCTGCATCACGCAGCCTCGTAGGCAATTTTTAGATTTAATTAGTTTAGAAAATAGTTATATCAGCATTTACCCGTGCATCGTGCACACATTCAATGCTAAGAATAGACCTAATATGCTATTAAAATTAAGAAATATCTTTGTCAAAAATAGCATATTGGATTTAGAGTTAATACCGGAATTTTATAATCTAATAAAACCCGGTTACTATTTTATAGATGATACATAGTGTTAGTTTCAACTTTCCAATAGTTACTAAATTATCTTATGACCTGTTTAAATTATCTATAGTACCTATTAAATAACACCAAACCCGTATCCCTTCTTATCCTTTCCTTGCTACCAACGAGAATGCTTTCGTGTACATAGAGGCAGAATGCCCGAAGTTATCTCACGGCTATCTATGTGAAGAAGACGTTAACCATCAAATTCGCACTGTACCTGACTGTATCCAGCATCTCATGTCGCGACAATCCCTGAAGAAACCTGTAAATTAATGGAAAAGAAAAATTAACAAAGATACTACATCGCACCTGCGGCCGAGAAGACTTCACTCAGCTCCAAAGAAGTTACTTCGTCACTATCCCGGTTAACTGCTGTCTACACATACCCGAATTTACTGCAATCTACATTAATGATGTGAATGAATGATAAAAGGACTTTTAAGATAATCAAGATCCCGAATATTGAAATGCAAGCTACAGATTAGGCTCACATCAATTTACACTCTATCGACCTACAGTTTTCACAGCATCCAAGACGAAATAGCGCTACAGATACCAGATACAGATACCAGTGCTTATTCGAGAACCTTCAACTGAGACGTTATATCATACGACGATACCTTTCTACGGAGTACTAATAAGTGCAACTATACTCATCCTCGTAGTCATGCTACGTCTCTATGAAATACTTACCTGCAATCGTACCCGTGACGCAGATCCTATGAAGCCTGAAACTCACGAATACGGGATCCCTGGAGACAGAAACCCACCAGCAACATTTTCACTGAACGTTCTCAAATAGTTGCTGATCTGAGAGTGGAGGAGTTACGTACTCTACCAGTACAAATACCGCTGACCCCGGGCGCCTAACTAGAGCGCACAAGATATTGCAAGATCACGGAAACGCTGACACAGCGCTCGTGCGCCGCTAACGTGACCAAGCCGCCGGACAGCATGCCACCGCCATCATCCTCACTTCGTATCTAACATCGATCGAGTCAACTAGTATTAGGAACTAGTTGTATTGTAATTGTAATTTTTAATTATATTAGATTTTAAGTAATTTCGTTTTTTTTCGATCCTCCGGCTGTCGCTTCGTAATTCGCATCAACCAGCAACGCAATCAAGCGTATATTGAGACGATCGAGGTATGCGACTTAAGTGGTTTAGAAAATGTAATTATTTTGAATATAATTTAACTTGTAATTTTCGTACGTATTATAGGGAATTAATAAAATAAGTGAGAATTCTATGTGTATCAAATATATGTATATTTAAAAAAAAAACGGTGTTATCATAATCATACAGAATTTATTGGGATATGTATACGATTTATATATGTGTGTTAAAATTTATATTGTTTTCACTATGGTTTCATAAGAGAAACCAATGTAATATTCCTTTAATTAAAAATAGCAATTTAATGTGTAACAATACGAGTATATCAGTTGTTATTGTTCAAGAGTTAGTATGATGCAATGTATGTAACTACGTGTTACCGAGAAACACAGCAGCGATAACAATTTTAAGAGTAGAGTTTCAGTCTGAGTATTGGGACAGTAACAGGGTGTTTGTAAAAATAAAACAACAAGGTAACATTAAAAAAAAAATTTTTTTAGGGGCATGTTATGTAGGGACACAGTGGTTACATATATTTTGCTGAATAGACAATTTGTACTAGTGTATCGAGTGCGCTCGACGGCGAACGTCAGTCGTTCTCGCGCACCCTCCACGTTAGGCCGTTACCATTGTAACATAAATAATCTACCGTATGTACCTAAATTCTGTGCAAGTTAATAGAGAATCATCAGTGACATTTGCGACTTTCATTTATTCATTTAATAGGCACCTTAGGCACCTTCTGTGAGTCAGTGCGGGCACATAGATAATAGACAGTACATTCCAACAGACCCATCTCTCTTTGTACACCCAAGATCGCACAAAATCATTAATAAACATGGCCTTTAGAGTTGACTTTAGTTCTAAAATAATTTTGTCTTTGTCTTTAAAATATTTTTGTCTAGATTTGCCTTTTGAACCACTGTGCAACGGTTCATTTGTCAACTACACGCGAACGAACTACCCCTACGGCATTTGTTTACCAAATTAGATAGAGCAACCAGCGGGCCTAAACTTTATTTCAGGCAAATAACCCCATACCCCATACTGCAACCTGTACAGCCCGGGTCGCGACACTGGCTGAGTAGTTCCACGAGCTCTCCTGGCAGCGTCGTCTCCCTGTACATTTCATTACGATGTATTATGGTAAATAAAATTCTTTAGCAATGAAAACCAGTATCAATTTCGTGATTTTACCATAGAAATGAACGAACAGGTTATCATAAAACAAACATAACCTCACAGTAATTTGATTTTAAAGTTTTAGTTATATTTTAAATTGGAGGCCTATGACAAGAACTTCAATTTTGAAAATATCGCGAGTTAGACTAAGTAGCCCAGAACCGCAGATCGATTTACCTGAGGAAGGATTGTTCCGTCATGTCAACAGTAATACAAGTTGTATGCAGTACAATTCTACTAGAGCGGTCTAAGCCTATCGAAGTTGAAGTTGAGTGATCATGTATATTTTGTGACTGTCTACCTATTAGCACTGATACGATCTCTCCTGATCGTTTGAACTACGTAACCGATCCTATCGTTCAGCTTCGCAATCGCAATCATACGTTCATATTTTATTTAATACCCGTCTTAATCAGAGTTACGGCCTGGCGAGGTCGTACAGACTTTCTGCGATGATTTGTCAATAATTGATGAAGTAATTTAAACACGGACTTTTATATTTGGGATTTATTAAAGAGAAAGGTTTTTACAAATAATGTCTAACGAACATAAGATTGTGACACACGTGACAGATAGAAAAAAGTAAAGAAGCGACAACAGAGGTTGCGTTCATAAAACCTCAACATTCTCCCCTGAACGCAAACCCATGGACGTGCAGAAAGCTTCATGTTTTGGACGGGGCAAACCTTTTGTTAAGACATCAGCTATCATTTCTGAAGTAGGTGTGTATTTCACCACTAACTTTTTGCTGGCTATCTTCTCTCGGATGAAATGGTGACGAACATCTATATGTTTGCTCCTCGCATGGTAAGCCTCATTTCCTCATTATAATCAATACCCTTAGTCTGACGGCAACCCTTTATGACAAGCCTCGCTTTATCACGTGTAACATTTCCACTCTCATTAGTTTTAGTTTTAAATACCCGGAAATGCACAGAATTACTTTTCTATTTTCTGGTAAGTTAGTTAAAGTCCAAGTCTTATTTTCTAGTAATGACTTATATTCGTCTTCCATAGCACGTTTCCATTTGTCTGCTTGGGCACTATGAAGAACTTCTTCGACACTTTGTGGATCACTATTTAAAAAACTTGCTGTTGTTTCTGCATTCATGCAAAAATTAGAGGTTGGGTCAAATTCTTGTCGACGTGGCCTGAGATTCATCGTAAGAGGTGAAGGTGATTCAAAAGTCCCGTCTGGCACATATGAATTATCTGGGTCTTCATATAGAACAGAACTTTGGCTGGAATCAAGAACATCTGTAACCAGTATCAACGGTGAAGAATTATCATTAACAGTAACATCATCACTTTCAGGAATTTGTAACAGCTGGTCTTCTAGCGGTGAGTCTGTCAATAAAGGTAAGTTAATTATTTATTTATTTTTATTTATATCATTTTTACTAGTTTTTTTTTTGTTTCATTATATTTTCATCTATATTATTATCTGTTTTCTTTTCAGGTAAAAGATTGCGGACCATGTTTCTTTTTACAGTCTCTTCAAGAAATACTACATCCCTACTTGTGACTACTCTTTTGGTCTTAGGTTCAATAAGCCGGTAGCCGGTAGTAGGTAAGTAGTAGCGTCACTGTAACCAGTAAATAACAACTCACGTGACTTTGAGTCCAATTTCTGTCGACGCTCTTTAGGTATATGTACCATAGCCTTGCAGCCAAAAATTCTCAAGTGACTAATATCTGGTTTTCTGCCAGTCCATACTTCTTCTGGAGTGACGTATGAGAGGGCGCGTGTCGGTGAACGGTTGATTAAATATGCTGCGGACATCACAGCTTCTCCCCAGTATTCGGTTTGTAATTCAGCATTGAACATCATGCATTTAGCACGCTCAACCAACGTACGGTTCATACGTTCATTAAGTCGATTTTTGTTCCGGCGTATAAGGGTTTAAAGTTTGATGCAATATTCCATTTTTTTTTAAATATGCATCAAAACATTTATTTATGTATTCTGTCATGAGCGAGGATGAAAAATGACCTCGTTGGACACGCGGAATACGGTTGCTAGCTTCTTCACTGCTGTGTGCGTACACCTTATCATTTTGTTTGTTGTAGCTCTCTTCCACGGTGAAAATTTTTTCATCCGAAAAAAGAATTTCCCGATGCTTTTTTCCCGCGTACCGCTTCAACAAAGCGCGGCATCTCTTCAGTCTCAGGTTCATTAAACGAGCGTCCAAACGATGTCCTGTTTTTCTTCGGTATGCCCTAAGCCCTAAGTCTTCATTTAACACGCTTTTCACCGTGGTCCTGCTTAACCCCATCTGAAGGGCCAACAGTTTCTGCTTACGTATGGGATTTCTTTGAATTCGCGCCTTCACAGCTTTTATCACTGCTGGAGTCCTTACAGAGCGAGGGCGACCACTTCTTGACCTGTCATCTACACTAGAGTCATCATTGTATCGTTTTATGGTACGATAAACGAATCTTTTGGTTATATTCAAATTTTTCAGTAAGTCGAAAATCTGAATTGGCGCGTAACCGCAACGATGCAACGCAATAACCGCGACACGGTCTTCTTTAAGTGTCCACTTCATATTTAAAAATGAGGAAAATTCTGAAAAGTACAATTTTTTTTTTCATGAAAAATTCGAAATTCTAATTAATAAACTTTTTTGTGGCCAGCATTCAAAATTCAAAAGTTTTTATTGTGTGACAGAACTTATGACCTGACTATGTATATTTATCCTAAACTTTGTTTTGTTTAACTTAGATTTAATTAAAATCTATTGCACCCATGTCGACATTCGGCTTTAATATCCGGCTGACTTAATTATAAACAAACATTGAGAACAATGCAAAGGGCTCAGAGCATCGTAAATGGTGGTAAAAAGTATTCAAATAGACAAGCGCGCGATTGGCCATCAGACGGCGAGACCGCTACACAAACAAGTGCTCGTGGAAAGCACTGCACCCCGCAAACAAGGGTTTTTTTTTACTGGTTACTTTAATATAACCATCCACATATGAAATTTTGCAGAATAAAATTTTGCCAAAGGTAATTATGCCTAATAAAATTCTGCCATCTTAAAAGTATGCCATTGTAAATTCGGAAATATAAACATTCGACCAAATAATGATTATATTTAAGAAAAAATATGCTTTTCAAATATTCGTTTAAAGAAGTTTATGCCAAGTGTGTTATGCCAAATGAATTTCGGAGCAACAAGATTCTGTCAGATAGAGGGAACCCGCTCAGAACGCTTTTTGGTATCTTTAATGTCCCCCGATTCGAAAACAAAACAAAAAAAGGTGCTTTCGTTGAAGGTCATTTTCTACGTTTCGCTCGAAAAGTGCATTTTTACCGTATTCTATATTTAGGGTTTTGTACTTCTTCAAATTGTGATTGAATGTTTTGTCTATCCTAGCCTACTTGTTCGACTATTATACAGTGCAAGTTGTGACTTGATTGCGGCGTGCGAAAAACATGGCGCTTAATCGGAAAAAGTAAGTAAATATTCAAATTAACTCAAATTTAAAGGTTTTGTGTATTTGAAAATAAGGTTAGAAACGAATAGAATACACGGTGCTATTTTAACCGTCTTAAAGTCGAAGCCTACGTTATGTAACCATCTTAATAAACCTCTAGGAAGTGTTATTTTTTTTTATCATCCATATACATTTTTAAATAAAAAATAACAAATAATTCAAGATATTAATGTATCAACCTGTGTATAATGTTTACGGTTTCAACAATGCAAAGTCGTTGACCTTGCAACCTCCACGCGTGCTGCACCGTCCACGAGGACTATCACATGACCTGTACCCAATAATGCGCTAGCGCTATCCTTTGTGACGCCCACCGCCTGCTGCTCCTTACGATAGTCCACGTGGACCTATAGCCAATGATGCGCTAGCGCAATCCCTTGTGACGCCCACCGCCCGCCACCACTTACCCCTTTCTCTGAAGAACTTTTCTAGTCACGCCTGGTATTCGTGAGTTGCGGAAGTCTCCGTTTAGGTATTCTGTGTCTCCGTGTGCTATTTGTACTGTTCGCGATAAGTAGATAGAATTACGATGAGTGATCGTAATTATCAATACTCCAATATGGAGTACTTACAAATGATACGTCTCTACGCAATAAGTGGCGATAATTTATCGGAAGCCAGGAGATTGTATGCTGCTCCCGAGAACATTGCCATGTTACGTAGCCGAGGTGTAATGAACCCACAAGTTCCAGGGGTCCAAGTAATTTTATCCGCAACACAGCGTTTAATTGACTATGGCCAATTCCGCACCCCAGGACATGCGCGAGGTGGTGGCCAGCCGCGTCATTCGCCTGCGCTTGAAGACAGTATTTTAAATTACTTTGAACAAGACCCGCGACGTAGTACTAGAATGGCTGCGAGACATTTCGGAGTCAGCCATTTTTACGTATGGAAATTGTTAAACTCGGATGGACTACACCCCTATCACTACCGACGTGTTCAGGCCTTATACGGAGCTGACCCTGAGCCACGCATAACTTTATGCCGGTGGCTGATAGAACATCCTGCGGTCAACATACTGTGGACCGACGAATCAACATTTACCCGCGTCGGTATGTTCAACATCCACAATGAGCACTGGTGGACAATAAACAATCCGCATTTAATTAAAGAACATTCCCACCAAATTAGATTTAGTCTAAACGTATGGGTAGGTATAATTCATGAACGTATAATTGGACGTGTCTTTATTGAAGGTAATCTCACCGGCGGAACTTACCTAGACATGCTTCAAGGTGTAATTCCCGAATTACTCGAAGACGTTCCTGTGTCCTACCTATCGAGTTTGCACTACCAACACGACGGATGCCCCGCGCACTATTCACGCGCCGTGCGGGAGTACCTAAACCGCGAGTTTGGTGATAGGTGGATTGGACGAGGCGGTCCCGTGGCTTGGCTCGTAGCTCGGATTTAACACCGATGGACTTTTTTTTGTGGTCGGAAATAAAAAGACTACTCTATACGGAGAAAGCAAGCACTGTAGAACAATTAAAACAAAAAGTGATTATTGCTTTCGACCAAGTTAAACGCGAAAGAGTGATTTTAAATAAACTTAAAGACAATATTCAAAAACGTGCCCGTTTGTGTATTGAACAAAGTGGTAGGCAGTTTGAACAATTACTGCAATACAGGTGAGCTCCTACCCATGTAAATAAAACTTGATTTTAAGATTTGTAAATACGTAGGTAATTAGTTAAAATAATTCAGTTGATAAATACGCCTTAAACAATTTTTACATAAACGTTAGGAATACGTATTTTAGTTTTACCAAATTGATAAATTAAGATTGTTTACATTGTAAATTGTTTCAGACGGTCCTAAGCCCGTAAAAGTATGAAGGGAAAAATTGGAATTACATAATTCTTATTACCTACATATCCGCGCGTAAAACTAGGTCAGTAGTGTTAGACAGCCGAGTGAATGACCTGCGCGGCGTGCTCGATACAGGACGTTTCAAACTAAATTCTGCTAATAATTATTTTAATTTCTTAGTCTTTGAAATATTAATAATTACCAAGTTTTATTTTACGAATGACAAGTAGTTATTAGATACTTTAAGTGGCCTTCGGCTTTAAGACGGTTAAAATAGCACCGTGTATATTCATATTATTGTAACGTGAAAATTATTGTATTTAGATATCTAAAAACTAGATAAATAAACAGTGTTTCGAAAACGATACAATGGGAATATATACTGCATGTGTACTAAAAAAACGTTTTTTGTATTTCAGAAGAAGCAACCCGTTGACGACCAATGAAATTATGGATATTGTCAATGATTTCGACTCGGATGATGAAGTCACAAGTTTAGATATCTATATTGACCCGCCCGGCGAAGGATTAGTGTCGGATGCAGATTGTGGCGATGAGACAAATGTAAGTTTTAAAAACTTATCGGGCAGACAACTTCTGGCGCCAGCCGAACTTGTACTTCACGGTGTTATTGACGATGATGATGGTGAGTTCGACGAAGAAGATGATCATCCGCTTTCGGAGTTCCACACTAGACAAGACCGAACATCGGAAATACCGTCATCAAGTCAACCACGACGGCCACAAACCCGTAAGTGGGTAAACGAGACTTACCAATGTTTGATAATGAGTGGATTGCAGCACCTCCAAGATCAGTGGTGCCCATATCGAATGCATCGGAACTAATCGATTTCTTCGAATTATTTTTTAGTCACGAAGTGGTTGCTCACATTGTCCGTCACACAGTAATTTATGCTGCAGAGAAAGGAAATATGGCATTTACCTCGTCTAATGATGAATTGTATTGTTTCATTGGCATTCTCATATTGACAGGCTATTGTCCACTTCCACGACGTCGTATGTATTGGGAGTAATGAGGATACCCACAATTTGTTAGTAGCTATGCGACGGAACCGGTTTGAAGAAATTTTGCGATACTTTCATGTGGCTAATAACTCTAATTTAACTCACGGCGACAAAATGGCCAAAGTGCCATTCGCTTCCTGCGTCCGCTCATTCGAAGAAAGTTAATTAGAACGAACAATTATAACAAAAAAAAAGTGAATTGGAATCTAGAACCTGTTTAACGATTCAGTTGAACGCATCATATACGTATTGTTTAACCATTCGTGGATCATACATAAATGAAATGACTCCAAAATATAGAAGTCAGTTTGTTGACATTTACGCACTACAGTGGACGAGTTTGTGACGCTGCTATGAAATTTCTAAAACAGAAAGAATCATTAAAATTGGACTGTATTTGTCCTGTATCATCGAGTAACGTTAAGCGACATGGGAACTTACTACCAAACACAATTCGCAGCATTGTTTGCGGTCCTTCAAACTGTGGAAAAACCAATCTAGTAATCAGTTTGTTGTTACACCAAGATGGACCACGTTTCCGTAACTTATATGTGTATTCTAAGTCTCTGTATCAACCTAAATACTTGTTTTTAGAAAAAGTATTAGAGAAGGTTGCTGACATATCTTATAACAAATATAATCAGAACAGTGAAGTCCTAAGTCTACATGAAGCTTTACCTGAATCAATTATAATATTTGACGATGTTGCATGTGAAAATCAGAACAATATACGAGATTATTTCGCAATGGGTCGTCATAAAAACATTGACTGTTTTTATATTAATCAAACATATACTAAAATTCCGAAACAATTAGTAAGAGACAATGCTAACCTTATTATATTGTTCAAACAAGACGATATTAATTTAAAACATGTTTACGATGAACATGCCAGCTCAGACATGACTTGGTCTCAGTTTCGTGAAATGTGTTCAACTGTGTGGAGTAAGCCGTACAGTTATGTTGTCATTGATAAGGATTGTGATCGAAACAAAGGCTGTTACAGAATGAAGTTCGATACATTCATAGTAGTAGATTAAATATATTTTTTATAAAGCTGCAGCATACGTTTCCTTGAATCAGTTGAATTTGAGAAGTCCAACAGAGTGGAATCTTGAATAATGGAGCGAAATCTGAAAGAACAAATTGTAAAATCTGCAACTGCTGTAAAAAGAAAGGTAGAACTGATAAAAGATTTAAAAAATACCAGTGACCAGGCTCTAGAAACTTTGTTTAAACCTATTGTAAACCCACTTAAAGAGTTGAGTAGTAAAACTGGAGATCAACGTCAAATAGACGATGAAATGGAGCAGCCACAATTAGTGAAAATAATTAAGCGCAGGGAAAGCGAAGCATCAAGTACTTCAAATGAAGATTATTCCTATTTTAAAAATATGTGTGATGGTGAAACCTCTGATAATAATGTTTGTAAAACACCTAATAAAACTCTTACTACGTCTTCCCCAGAGAATAATGAAGTTAATGACAACTCCTTCAAATCTCTTCAGTCATCGCCAAGTATTGCCAATGATTCTTTATCCTGGTCTTTATCATCTGAAGCTATGAAAGATATACCTTATGGTGTTAGACATGTGAAGGGAAAACTTTTGCTTGGCAATACCCGTGTTAATGATGATAATCGAATTCTAAAAATTGGAAACCGTAGCTTGAAAAAGACTCCGGGCTTAAAAGAATTATTATATAAAAAAACACCAGACTTAGATTCTATAACAGAAGAAGACCTACAAAATTATAAACTATTACTTATGGATACTAATGCGCATAAACGGAACTATGATCCATCTAAACACATAAACAGTAACAAAGGGTTTAAATATATGCATATAATTAAACCACTGCTTAAGTTCTCTAGAAGTCACACAAGTAGTATGGAAAGTCTGTCACAAGGTAAAGGTGTTGATATTTTAAAAGCTGTTAAAAAGGATACCGATTTGGTTTACTGGAATGATCCAAACGAGTTAGTGGAAAGATTAAAACTACTGTGTGCATCATGGGCAGCTGGTAATAATGGGGTACGAAATGAAATTTATGCAATAATTGAAGAATTGTATGAAGCTGGTATTATAAAAGAAATGAAATATATAAAGCTACCATCAGGAAAATTGAGCAGTATCATTGAGCTTCAGAAGCCGATAAGACGGCGATGAATATAGATAAATTTGGTCATCATGTTCATAAGCGTTTACGTCAACCTGAATTCACTGATATCTTTACCGATGCATTATTACGAACAGACGCAGGTGAATTTGATTTAAAATCATCAAGGTTAAAAGGATTACAAATTCCTGAACAAGACAGTGAAGCTGTGAACAAAGAATATGTTGATAACTGTGTTCAAAAATTAAAAGAAGAAATAAAAACAGTTCAGAGCAATATAAAAAATTATCTTAATAATTTAGAAAAAATAACTTCGAGTAATTTAAGTACAGTGTATTATTCAAAAAACGAAATTGATTTTATGTTAGCAGCAAAAACATCCAAAAATGAGTAAGCAAGATATAGTTGATGAGTTGCACAAAGCAGCGAGAAGAAATTTCTTTCGGCGGCATACATTGACTAAAGGAATAGATGATTTATGGCAAGCTGATCTTATGGACTTTCAAAAATATTCATCGCTGAATAAAGGATATAATTATGTTCTGGTAGTGATTGATACTTTTTCTAAATACGTTTGGATCAAGCCTTTGAAGTCAAAATCTAAAATATGTGTTGCCCATGCAATGCATAGTATATTATCTGAATCAAAACGAAAGCCTAAAAATGTACAAACAGATCTAGGTAAAGAGTTTTATAACGATTCTTTCAATCAGTTAATGAAAAGTTACAAAATAAACCATTATTCCACCTACTCTGTCAAAAAAGCATCTATAGTAGAAAGAGTTATAAGAACCATTAAATCAAACCTTTACAAAAAATTTAGTTTATGCGGACGGTATCAATGGTGTCAAAATAATTTGGATTCCGTTGTAAATCATTATAACAACACTGTGCATCGCATTACTAAATTCAAGCCGATCAGTGTAAATCATTCGAATGAAATTTTAGTACGATCTAACATTATCAAAACCCAACAAACAAAAATAAAAATTTGTCAAAAATCTAAATTCAGAGTAGACGACTTTGTGCGTATAAGTAAATACAAAGGAGATTTCTATAAAGGCTATACCCCTAATTGGTCTACAGAAATATTTCGCATCGTAAAAATTAATAAAACCAATCCCATAACATACCAAATAGCAGATAAACAAAATCAAAACATTCTCGGGTCTTTTTACGGGTGTGAACTATTAAAAACTAAGTTTCCAGACCTATACCTAATTGAAAAAGTTATCAGAAAAAAAGGAAACAAATTGTTTGTCAAATGGTTAGGATTAAGTGATAAGGAAAATAGTTGGGTAAACAAAAGCGAATTGGTTTAGATTTTTATATAAATATCGTATGATCACTGGTTTATCACACTTTATTAATATCAATGAAAGAAGGCAGTGGTATAATAAATAACTTAATAGATCGTTTACCGTTCGAGTTACATTTACCTGGGTACCAATTTTGTGGTCCCGGTACAAAACTTCGAAAACGTATACTAAAAGGTGAACGCGGTATAAATCAATTAGACAAAGCTTGCATGCACCACGATATTGCTTATATTAATAAAGATTCAGAAACTCGACGTAAAGCAGACTTAGAACTTTTAAACATGGCCAAAAGGAGATCGACTTCAAAAGATGCGAGCAAAGGAGAAAAACTTGCATCGTGGATAGTAAAAAATGCCATGAAAGCAAAAATTCGAGCAGGCAGTAGTATTCAATCATTTAAGAAAGGAATTAAGAAAATACACACTCAACTAAAAACACTAAAATCCAAAGACCATACCTCTGCAATAAAGTATGCTTATGCAGCGGCAAAGAAGCTATTTAATAACAAGAAAGGAATACGTTTACCACGTTTTATTCCTCTCCCTAAGTGTGGTGGATTTTTACCACTCATACCTATTTTTGCGGGATTGTCAGCATTAGGTTCGCTTGCAGGAGGTGCAGCGGGTATAGCCAAAGCCGTAAATGATTCTAAGGCGGCACAAAAGAGTCTTCAGGAATCTGAAAGACATAACAGAATGATGGAAGCAGTAGCTCTTGGAAAAGGATTATATATCAAATCTCATAAAAAGGGAGCAGGTTTATATTTAAACCCATCAAAAAACTAATAAAAAGGTTACCTAAACGTGCGCTTACTAATCTTGACATTTTAAAATATGCTAGTGATATTCCTCACTTCCGAGGTGTTTACATGAGAGATACGTTACCATCAAGACCTAAAAAGATAGAATGCGGAATACTAAATTTGGATAGCAACAAAAATCCTGGCACGCATTGGGTAGCCTTTGTTAAGCATAACAATTACGTAGAATATTATGATAGTTTTGGTAATTTGAAACCACCATTAGAATTTGTAAAATATATGCATGCTTTACTTATAAACTATAATTATATGAGACATCAAGCCTTTGGTACCACTAACTGTGGTCATTTATGTCTGAAATTCTTAAGAAATTATTGGAAAATGCATTTATATAATGAAAAGAAGAAATAAATGTGTTAGTATAAAAATGTCTTTCACTGTGTCCATAACTGGAAGCGGAGCTTCCTTGACAACAAACTATTCCCCAACTTTGGAACTTCAAGGAGACTATGAGTGCGGTCTTTTATATTTTTCAACGTTTAACTCAATTCCCAATATAGATGAACGAAACAATAAGTTTTATTATGGTGATAATGAAATAATCGAAATACCTGAAGGTTCTTACGAGCTTCAAGATATTTGTGATTATTTAAAAAGCAACATCAAGAACACTGTACTTAAACTTACTTGCAATAACAATACATTGAAAACACGTATTTTTTGTTCCAAAGATGTTCATTTCAACAAAGGGAAGTCACTGGGTAAAATTTTAGGTTTTGGAACGAAAACAATAAATGCTAATATAAGTACTGATTCAGAGTATCCTGTAAACATTCTATCAACTACCATTGTGCGGATCGAATGCGATGTAGTTAGTGGTTCATTTGTTAATGGAAAATCAAGTCATATAATTTATGAATTTGTGCCAAACGTACCACCTGGTTATAGAATAATTGAAATTCCCAAAAATCTGATTTATTTTCCGGTTAATCAAAATTCTATTAACGCCATTAATATAAGACTGCTGGATGCTGATAATAAAGAGATAAATTTACGAGGTGAAGAAGTGCAACTATATTTACATTTTAAGCAAAAATGATAAATTTTAATAAAAACCCGACCACATCGTGTTCACAAATCATTTCTAAAAGGACATCTCCCAAGAGCGCACCACTTCATTTAAAAAGAAAGCTTACCAAAACTAACAAGGATTTCCTGAAACTAATTGGTTTGATAAAATGAATATTTTAACAAACTGGTAAGGAAGAGGACTGTAGATAGAGAAAGAAAAGGAGAGCTCAGATAAAGGGTGATAATAATTAAATTGTAATATAGTATTCACTTAACATAAAAGACACACACAACCACCAAAGAAAACAAACCAAAGACAACTCAAAAAAGACTATACAAAGCATTTATAAAAACCTAAAAGGTGTCTATGTTAAAGAAAAGGTCCGATCTAATGACCGGTTCGCAACATCTCTCCCTCTCTTTCAACAGAGATAAAAGAGACGGGAGAAGCTACGCTAGGCCATTAGATCGGCAGTTGCACCAGCTTCTTGCAGGGTCTGCGTAGGAGCCCTGCTGCTGTGGTGACCTCAGCAACGCGCACTATGTTGTCAGTACCCGGGAAAAGTCGGGTAACGCGTCCACGTGGCCACGTCCCACGCGGCAGATTAGCATCGACAATGAGAACAAGGTCACCGACAGCCAGTGCGGGGGCTGCTTCGCCGGACCTGCGCCGTGGAACGAGTGTCGGAAGGTATGCTTTTATCCACCGTTGCCAAAAAATGTCTGCTAAACGAATCGCCTTTCGCCATGAAGAACGGCCATATTCGTCTTGAGGTTCCCCTGCGGCAAAATTGTTGGCAGTAGAGGAGGACCCAATTAAAAAATTAAATGGTGTTAGTGCATCCTCTTCTTCTGGCTCGGTGGAAACGTGCGTTAAAGGCCTTGAGTTCACCACGGCTTCTGCCTCTGCCAGCAGAGTCATTAACGTGTGCTCTTTAGGGGCTCGCTCCGTTAATGTAAATTTAAGCGCAGATTTGACTGAGCGCACCAGTCGCTCCCACGCTCCACCCATCGAAGGCGCTGCTGGCGGGATGAATCTCCATTCGACATTCCAGTTTGCTGCGAAATCTTGCACCTCTGGGCCATAAAGCTGTCGTAGGAACTTGGCGGCACCGACAAAAGCTGTCCCGTTATCAGACCAGATTTGAGATGGACACCCACGACGCGCCGTAAATCTGCGTAATGCCATCAGAGCAGCATCAGTAGAGAGGTCTTGGACGACTTCTAAATGAATTGCGCGGGTGGTAAGACAAGTGTATAGCGCCACATATCTCTTTTCATGCCTTCTTCCAATAGTAACTTGGACGGGCCCGAAATAGTCGAGGCCGATAAATGAAAATGGTCGGCGATGATGGGCCAAACGGGCATGTGGGAGATTTCCAATAGGAGGATTTAGGGAACGGGCTCGCTTAATCTTACAAAAGTTGCAAGCATGCGCCACGGATCTGACCGCGCTTCTTAAGTTCACAATCCAGAATTGTTGGCGTAACTCATTCACAACGGTCTCATTATTTGCATGGAGTAAGCGACGATGATAATGCTGAATAAGAAGTGTTGTAGCTCGATGCCCCGCCTCTAGAATTACCGGGAAGTTGGTCACTCCCGTGAGGTCAGCGACTGCTCCGATGCGACCTGACAGCGCCATCAGTCCGTCACAAGTAAGAATTAGATGAAGTTTGGCGAGCTTGCTATATCGTGGTATTGGTTCTTCCAAACGTAGTGCGGTTATCTCCTCTATAAAAGACTCTTCCTGCGATTTAAGCAGGACATGGGTTTGGGCAATGCGTAAATTTTCAGCAGAGAGAGGTGGAAGAAGCTGAGCAAGTTGGGCAACACTAATTCTAGGCCTAGAAGCAGGAGTGTGCGAGGTTGAGTCTACAATATTTGCTCTACTTCTCAAACGCCTGAAAACTTGCGCGCATTGGTGCGCACGCGCGGTCGATCGAATTAGGATCAACCATTTGCTGATGCGGGATGCATCAGCAGTCATTGGTACGAAAGGTGTTTTGGTGGGGGTATGCGGGGTGAGGTTATCTACAATGAGATTGATTCTGGCACTAGGTTTAAGCTCGTTGGTAATGAGGGCCCCGGAACTGGTAATTTCTATAGGCCAGTCACTAGGAGGCGATTTCAAAAATTCAGGACCGTCAATCCAACGACTATCGCAAAGAGTGGCACTTGGGTCGGCACGGGTGGCATCGTCAGCCACATTCAATACTGTAGGGATCCAGCGCCACTCACTTAGAGTGGAAAGCTCCAAGATATCTGCCAGGCGGTGCGCGACAAAAGGAAGATATGATCGCGCATCACTGCGCAGCCAACTAAGCACATTTTTTGAATCGGTCCAAAAATAACGACGCACTGGCTTATACTTGTGGGCTTTGCAGATCGAGGAGGCCAACCGAGCTCCGATCGTAGCGGCCTGGAGTTCTAAGCGTGAAATGGTAGTAGGGCAATACAAGGGCCGATATTGATTGAGAACTCTGCACCAATCATGAGAGGCGCTCTAGTCGATCAATATACCGGACAAGCTCTGATCATTAAGATCAAGTCACCTAGTGAGATCATACAGGAGTCACTCTCCCATCTTGAATTCGATAAGATGGATATCACGACCTCCAGCAACATCAAATCCATGTTTGGGAATTTAGAGTTTCATTATCAGAAACAATTCAAAGAGGTACTCTCCATCCATCAGGAACTTATTGCTACTCCTTACCCGTTAGAGAGAGTCGAAGGGAACGGGAGACTCATAGATATCTCACGGTATAGTCGTCCTAAGAGAAACATTTTCTTAAGGATGTTAACCTTCTTACGCTCGGTAAGGCCGATAGCTAGGGCCGCTGGACAACTTACCAGGTACGGGAAATTTATGAAGGGAGTAAAGTACACAGGATATGCCATGTCGGCCGCGATTTTCACCTATGAGATGGCCGAAATTTTCGGTGCTATTCCAGATAAGAAGTATGAAGAGTTGACCCGTCAGCTAGAAGCTATTCATGAAGCGCGAGTCACAGATATTCAGATCATGAGGAATATTACACTGATTACGACAGGCCTTCACGAGAGCATTCGTGACATAACCTCCCAAATTAATGTTGTTATTTCCGAGGCTCAAGATAAGTATGAGATCTATTTGAAATCCTCCCAAATCATGAATTCTTATATTCAACAAATAAACACAGACCTCATCTTACTGAGACTAGGAAGTATTCCTTCCAACATCATTACATTGGATAATCAGAGAATCTGGCTGGAGAGTAAACTTCCAACTCAACTCCTGCCGGATATCGGCACAATAGAACATTTTACAAGACCTATCTCCAGTTGTTGCAATATTCAGCATGGATGCTGAACTGAAAACTGATATGACAAACACTGACAAATTGGAAATTTACCTCCCGATGCTGCGACCATACATGGGCCCGACGAGTCTCTTCATAAACAAGATGTTCATCACAACCCATGATCAAATGACAAAAGTGCGAGCTGCTGTGAATGACTTAGGATATTTTGCAGACTTCCACAAGCCATCATCCAGTCATCCACACAATTCAGAGGTTTATGTAGTTTGTTATAGAGTCGATACCTCTCCTTACATCCAACAACAAGAAGTCATAGGTGAGACACACATAATGTCGTATTTATGGAGTAAAATTGGGCATAAAATGTTGTCTAGCAGGGAAAATCGTGTTGGGTATTTAAAGTTCATGGTGGGACAGGCATCATCTGACATATACAGACTTTACAGGAGCCACCCCTGTTTTTGGGCTGTACGAGAAGACTATCAGCTGAATGAGATAACGGTCCACTTCTTAAAAAAGAAACACCAGAGGAATTTGATCTATTACTTATTAGAAATCGCTGCGCATCTCTGTCTTCTGGCCTTATCTTTATTTGAGGAAACATCTCGCGAATATCAGCGGTCATACCTATCCTACCTTCACGAAAACGTAAAATTATTTCTAGCAGCGACGAAAGTAAGTCAGGGCCTGTCAACAAGAGAGAATTCAAGCTAACTTGTTGGCTGCGGGCGGCAGCGTCATGTACTACACGCAACTTCCCCGGCTTGTTAGGATTAACAACCCCAAAATGAGGTAAATACCACACAACTGGTGAATTTGAAGGCAGGTTACAAACTTCAGCGTAGCCTTTATCAAACATAGCGTGGATGTTTTGTTTGTATTTATCGGCGTATGCTTTATCCTGACTGAATCTTTTTTCAAGACTATTAAATCGTGACAATGCTAACGGGTAACTATTTGGGATATCAAAGTCATTGGACTGCCACAACAAACCGACCTCGAATTGTCCGTTAGGTAAACGACGAGCAGTGTCTTCGAGAATCTTTGTAGCCCGCTTATCCGCCGCAGAACACACTTGACGTTTGACAATCCCAATACTATCCAACTTATAATAATCCTGAATTAAAGTTTCAGCTTCAGCAAAGGCATCCTGTGCCACACTATGGTTAACAAATGCCACAGGTTGAGTCCTACTTGAAGTAAATCCAAATACAACCCATCCTAGAGTAGTAAGACATGCGGCAGGTTGAGATTTGGTACCTTGGCGGACCTCTCTTGGAGTGAGCAAATGCCAATTGTCAATCCCAATTAATAATTTCGGCTCAGCGTTCTGGTACGGGACAACAGGAAGTGATAAATGCCTAATGTCATTAAGGCTGACTGACTGGGGTGCAATACCCAAAGTCGCAACCGACCGTGCACCAGAAATTTTATGAAATTGGGACTCAGAGGCATACCGGCCTTTAATAAAGAAATCAACATACTCCACATCGGTCAATTTGGACATTCCACCCATACTATCTACCCTTATTTGAGATTTAGGACCCTCTACGCCGATCCGATCAGATATTTCGCTATCGATAAAAGTGCTCGACGAACCGTCATCGAGAAGGGCGTAGGTGTCGATAGATCCCTTAGGACCACTAACTGTGACTGCGATGACTTTAAGTAATGCTTTTAGAGGACCATCGGAGGTAGCATGAGCCACGGTTGCAGTGACAGTCTCAGTGGTCGAGCAAGATGGTTTTGTGTCTGTAGACGTTACTTCAACCGTAGTGTGTGTATTTGTAACATTAAAATTATGTAACAATTTATGATGTCTGTATTTGCAACCTACAACTTGACACAAGGTTTTTGGATTACATGATCTGTAACGATGAGAACCTTTTTTCAAGCATCTGTTACATACTTTTTGGTCGCGAGCCCATTTTAGCCTAGCCATAAAGTCCAAAGAAATAAAACTGTCACAACTGTCAATAGAGTGACTTTGTTGACAGTATGAACATGATTGTAAATAATTGTTTGAATCTAAATTTAATTTTACATGTTTTTCAGCAGTTTTTTCAGAATTTAATACCTGAACCCTATCAAACTTTTTAGTTTGAGGCTGAACTGAATGAAAACTTGCCTCAGTCAACACGCCAAACTGGAATTCAGTGACTACTTCATCAGTTAAAAAATCTGATAACAGTTCCAGTTTAGTTAGTGAACCAGGAGTGAAGCGAGATTTTGCAAAGTCTTTCCAGCGAGTGCGCATAGCTGGAGACAACTTGAGCAATAAAGAGTTATAAAGCTCTGGTGACTCTAAATAAGCCTTGTTATTTAAAAATTTCATAACAGAAACACAACGGCGCACACGGCTGGCAAAAATATGCAAATCCTTGCCTTCACTCTGTACTTTAGGTAGTGCTCGCACTATTGCAACCTCCTGCAGCACGATGAGCTCCGGGCGACCGAATTGCAGCTCAAGAAAGGCGATAACGTCGCTGGGGTCGCTTGCCGTTACCAGCAAGGCACCCACCGCCTCGCGAGCCAACCCGAACAACGCTGCATTTATTCTGGATAGGTTACAAAGTGGAGAGTACGACTTGTATGTAAAGTCGTATGCATTTTTAAAAGATAGCCAATCTTGCGGTTGACCATCAAAATTAGGAAGTCGACTTTCTGACTTATCTTTACATAAATTTTGAATTGCTTGCGCTAAAATAGTGAAATCTGATGTGTTACCAATAGCCGGGTCCTGTGCACCGATACAAGGCCTAAATGGCGTCGGACCGGGTATTACCTCTGTAGGCAATACGACACGGTCTAAAGGGACGCGAGGGCCGGAGGGCGATGACACTCGGCGGTGAAGCGCTGCAACCGCAGGTCTGGGCTTGTCGGGACGCACAAATTGAGGGGCATCTGCTGTGACAAAGCTAACTGGTTGCTGTGGACAAAACATATGTAAAGGGGCACTTGTGGGTCTCCCAGGCCGCACAGAGATTGGTACGCCTGTCTCGGTAGTGTGATGATCCGGTGCTTGTATTCCATCTATCCATGTATTGATGCTGCGACGACTTGCACGGGAGCTGCCATGGTGACTAGCTTCAGCTTCAATTAAAGCTATTTCTGCTTGTAACTCCGATTCAAGCGCTTTGGCTTCAGCTGTTGCGGCTGCACGTTGGCTCTCGGCGATTTTCCGATCATAATCCGCCTTTTTGCTGAGAATACGTGCCCGTATTGTAGCAGAAGACGAGCTCCTCGATCCTGCCTCGGAATCACAATCTGCTGCGAGGGCGGGATACACGGTGGCAGGCGCAGCGACATGAGACGTGCCGGTGCTTGTTGAGAGTAAATTTTCTACGGCAGCGGGTTCAAGCGCAGCAACGTGAGGCATGCCGGAGTTCGGCGGCGGGGCCTCGGCTTTACTCGATTCTAATGCCTTAGTCTGAGCTCTAGTAATCATATTAGGTAATTATTATTTTCTTGAGGGAAATTTTTGGAAATGAAAAAAGACGATCGCGATGATATTTTTACCGGTGAATGGACCAAATTTAACAAACTGGTAAGGAAGAGGACTGTAGATAGGGAAAGAAAAGGAGAGCTCAGATAAAGGGTGATAATAATTAAATTGTAATATAGTATTCACTTAACATAAAAGACACACACAACCACCAAAGAAAACAAACCAAAGACAACTCAAAAAAGACTATACAAAGCATTTATAAAAACCTAAAAGGTGTCTATGTTAAAGAAAAGGTCCGATCTAATGACCGGTTCGCAACAAATATCTTAAATATATCTCAACAAATGTCATACGATAACAGCATCGAAAGTTTTGAGTATCACTCGTACAAACCATACGTAACAAGTTTCAACAAGAATGATGAAATAAGAATTCCTATCAATCAACAAGACCTGTACGTGCTTCCGTCGCTCAGCAGTTTGTATATCGAAGGGGACGTGAATGTGTATGATAGCACTACTAAAGAAAGAGTATCGAATGTACATTTTATTAATAATCCAGCATTATTCCTATTTCAAGATATTCGATACGAATTGAATGGCATTGAAATAGATAAAATTAAAAATGCAGGTGTAACTACAACAATCAAGTCTTATCTATCCTTAAATGAAAACGAATCAAAATATGCTCGAGTTTGGGGATGGTCCACTGAAGGCATAAAAAATGCAGGTGGTGGAGCATTTTCTGTCTCCATTCCGCTGAACAAGATATTAGGGTTTGCTGAATTGTAAACATGAATTAGTGCTTTTAAGAAGCAATACGAATCTGAATGCAATTAAATTAAACTCGGGAGAAGTACTGGATGATATTAAAATTACTAAAATTATTTGGAGAGTGCCTCACGTTAAAGTGTCCGATCGTGAAAGAATAAATTTATTAAAGTTCTTAGAAAAAGATAGACCTATTCCATTAGCGTTTCGTAGTTGGGATCTCTATGAATATCCATTACTACCTAAAACACGAAAGCATACTTGGTCTATTAAAACTTCATCCCAAATAGAGAAACCACGATTTGTTGTAGTTGCCTTACAAACAAATCGAAAACATAACAGTCAATTGTCCATGGCTGAATTTGATCATTGTCACGTACGAGATGTAAGGGTATTTTTAAATTCATCATATTATCCGTACGAAGGATTAAATGTCAGTTTTGCGGATGACAAATTTACCTTATTATATGAACAGTATGTGAGATTTCAACAGTCTTATCACGGACGTCGATCAGAGCCGTTGATGAGTTTGAAGGAATTCAGAGACATAGCTCCTTTATTTGTTATCGACTGTTCGCGACAACATGAAACTTTAAAAGGTTCGATCGATGTGAGAGTTGAAATCGAAACAGACCATGAAATACCGGATCAAACAGCTGCTTATTGCTTGATTTTAAACGATTGTATATTCGAATACAAACCTTTGAGTAATATTGTAAAGAAACTATCATGAACAGCCAAACAATTTTTGTAGATCTTCAAGGATTTAAAGATTGCAAAAATAATTTTATTGTAAAAGAACTAGCTATAGCTACCGAAGAACATACTCATGTATTTTTAATAAAACCTCCCTACCCGTTTACTACACTAACTGAAAAAGAAAGGAAACATGTCTTTTGGGTTGAAAAGAATAGGGGTTATCGGTGGAGTGAAGGATATATTGATTACAGAGAATTTCGGAGAACTATTAAACCTTATTTAAATGACAGAAAAATTATAGTAAAGGGTGAGGAAAAGATAAAATGGATTCATGATTTATGTGGTCACAATAATATTACTGATATAAGTTATTTAGGTGTCCCTAATTTAGTCACTCTTTGTAATAATTATTGTAAAAATATGTTAGTTTATAATTGTTTTACACATAAGAAAATTTGTGCTTTAAAAAATGTTTTGTGTATACGAAAATGGTGTGTAGATAATAAAGCAAATTTATAGTTTTTAAATTAAACAATGTACCTACTGAATTATTTTGTTTTACTTATACCCTAACCTAAGATTTTCATAAGTATTTCATAAGTTCATAAACAGGTAGGACGAAAAATCAAAAAACCGAATGTTTCACCACATAATGTCTTTATTTGACACTGAGTAGACTATCTTACAATACATTTCTATTAACTACATATCAAAAAATACAATTATACTTAACTATAAATATTCATTACATAGAGTTTTCGAGATTTTTCTTATTAATGTCTCTGTCATGTCGGAAATTTCATCCACTGGTTCGGTAACGATGTATTGCGCGCTGAGCAGCACGTCCGTGTCTTCTTCGTTTTGGTTAGCTTCCCGTATCATCGAACAAGAAGGTTCGCTCGTGAGGTCGATTATTCGTATTTGTATCAATTTTAAGCCTTTAGCTCGTTCTTTGTTGATGACGTAGGATTTAACACATCTTGTCTTCTTTTTTACTGGTTCAGTCTTTTTCTTCAGCCTTTTTTCCCGTAATCTTTGAGTTGTTTGAGGCTTTTCAATTTGGTTCTTGACCAGTATATCCTGACAAGCCTGTGTTAATCCTTCCCATGGATCATAGTTGAACTGTGATAACATAATAGGCGTGTCATCGGAGTTCTCCAACGGGTCTTGAGCACACTGAGATAAAAGTATATCAGAACGGTCTGCCATTATCTGTGAAAAAAAAATACATTATGTTAAAGTACGCATTAATTTTGTAGAAGTAAAGATTTTGTTATGATTTATGTAAATCTAATAATAAATATTGAAACTTACCAAGTAATTATTCTCGCAGTGTGTATCTCTTAACAAAGCTGTTTGAATAATGACTCAAATGCAAGTTTACTAGGTAAAGAAAGTTTTGAGAGTGCATTAATTGTAGTGTCAGCAAATAAGCATGTGCGTGTTTCATGCAATTTATTAAATAAACATCCTCGCCTAAATTTGTAGTATCATCAAATTATACGACCTAAAATCTAAATAGGTATCACCTACCTACACGTGCGCAAATGTTGCGAAACTATTAATGTATGTTTTCACAGTTGTGTACAATGAAACAACAAATCATTGGTAGTTTAAAATTTATTTAATACTTATTTAACAAATACATTTTATAATCATGTTTTTTTTAATTGTACAAAACATAGTTTAAAATACAGTAGGTAAGTGTTAGTCGCGGCTTAAGAGTAGAAGGTTAGTCAAAAGTAGGTATTTACCTAACTAAAAAAGTAAAGAGATTCCAATGAATTAGTTAACTAACTCTTTCAAACGAGAGAATTACAACTTCTATAACATTTTATAATCTAAACATAAGAACTAATTATTTCAACCCAGACTATTTAATACCATCAAATTATGATACGGTACAAGACTAAGACTCACTTATCAAAAAGAATATAACAAGTTATTATAATACAAGTCAGAACTTAAATTATCGACAAATTAAAAGAAGCTGGATTTATGTCCCCAAGCCAATGTACTTATATTATTTTTTAATATGATACGTTTGTCATCGTTAGATGATAAAGCTACTTTATTTACCGATTGAGTAAATATTTCATGCTTCAACGATTTAAATACTACATTAGTTTTTTTAATAACTTTGTTGTGCAATAGGACATTATTGTAATCTTTAAAAAGTAACTGCTTAACAGCTGGTTTTTTTACACCTTTGGCTTTTTTGATTTCTTTATTTTCAGTTTTTATACAGTATAATTTTGATCTTAAACCAACAAATTCCGTTATGAGTTTTCCACCTAGTTCGTCTTTAAACAAACCAGGAACCTTTTTATTTTGTCGTTTAATGTTATACAAATTATTTTCATCGTAATTGCTTGTGTCAAAGTAAGATTCAAATTGACGTTTCAAATCTCTATACACATCCTTGGTGTGTATGGAGTACAAAAAGCTATCCGTATCTGTGTAACAAAGTTTTAAATTGTCACCGTAGAATGGTTTCATAATGGAATAATGAAATTTATACATATGGCTTTTAGAAAATTCTAAAACCGTAAATCCTATATAAATTGGTTTATCCAGTAATATCGACTCCGGTTTCATTTGCACTGCAACAAAATTCTCAGAAAACACAGTTGAGCTGTGATAATTGGGTCTTGCTATTAATTGCTGAGCAGTGTACTGTTTTTTTGTTTTATTTCTAGTATCAACGCATTGATTTACTAATTTTACATCAAGTCGTTTTTCCGGATCTTCTAGTGTTTTGCCGAAAATGCTATTATTCAAAAGTTTGAAAAAATCTTGTTCAAATGCAGACGTTGCCTTTTGTCGCAAGTCGGTATTAAGATCAATGTATTGCTTTAGATATGGGCTTTGTTTGAATTTTATTACTCTGTGGATTTTTTTTAGTTTCAAACCATAAGAAAGGCATGCTTTTAAATGCACATAGTGAATAACATAGTTAAATTTATCGTACAAATTTGGTATTAACTTTGATGTTTTAGAGCCAGGTGGAGTAAATTTTTGCGGACAAAAAGGGAGTTCATTGTGTAAATCATGCAACTGTTCCGGATATTCTAAATCTATTTCTAAAATATAGCCCTCTTCAGCATTGTCAGGCGTGTTTATAATTTCGTCGACATTAAATTCTGACGCATTTAACAAGCGAAAATCAGAATAAGGTAAATACGAGCACATTGCATATCCGTATAAATTGTTGCAGTCTATATAAAATAAGTAATTATCTGGAGAAGATGGGTCGTAATCAGACAAGTATTTATTATTTGCCTTTGCATATCTAGTGGAAACTTGACAAACACCACCGCGGATACCCTTTTGGATTAACCGAATTATTTCCAAGTCTTCAATTAGTTCAAGTTTAACTTTGGTCAAAAGTAGCATAGCATCGAAGCTTAAACTCGGAGCCGTAAGATAAAACGAAGGATCTAAATTATAATTCGTTTTACAAGTATACCGAAATTTTTCAAATACATCGGCCAGTAAAAGGACGTCTGATTTTAAATATAACTTTGTATAATCTCCTAGATTATTTAAATTAAATGTTTTCCAAACACGCTCGGCATGTTGATAGTCAGATTCTGAAATAGTACACTCATTCAAACTACTGTAAAAACACTGGCGCGGAGGTAACTGTTTTTCTTTATACGATTCCCAGTTAGTCATGTATTCATAAGGGTATACCCCTTTGCGTCTTAATAACTCAAACTGATTTTTTTCAGAAAAACTTTTTGATAAATGTGTAAAATCCTGTGTATTTAAATTAGAAACCAGTTTTTCAAGGCTTGTCCCTAAAAATTTAAACGAGTCAACGAAGCGAACTGCCATGTAATTATTATCGTCTGTTGTAAAAAACTTAGTGAACGATATATAATTTTCTTTATTTTTGGCTATAACCTTTATTGGTCCCGATATTTCTCCCAATTGCCTTATAAATAGATGACTATCGTAGCCGGATAAATTATGAAAAAATACAGGTACGAATTGTGGTAAGCGATATTTGAGATTACAGTAAGAATGTGCGGGACCGCGGTACCTGCCGGTTAAGTGACAGTGGTCCCTTACTCTATCGTCAAATAACAACTGATTGCAAAGATAACATTGCTTTGATTTAGAAAATGATTCTGATTCTTCTACCGTTAACTTTTTCATTGGTATTTTGTTTTTATATAGTTTTAATATTTCAGATATGTCTTTCTTAAGATTCTCAATAAATATTTCAACACAATTTTGCCCAAGATAAGATACGTACCGATTCAAGGAACTGTCATATGAACAAACTACGTAATATGCAAATGCAGCCGGAACATGTTTTTGGAAGACGTTCGTAAAAATTGAAGTCGGTCCGTCTGTACTTGGCTGTAATAACGATTCGAAATCCGCGTAAATAACGAACGGCATGTCTTGCATTTTTTCATAGTTTTTAAACTGTATAAGTGTGCCGGGTTTTGGTAAAACAGTAGCAACGCCACCGCATATATGAGTATTAAATGTAATTTCGTTTTTAAAGAATACCATACAATCATCACAAAAAAAAATTTTTCTGTGGTTTTTTGTTATTTGTGACCTGAACAAACGACTTAAATTTTTTATCCAGCAATAATGAGTTCGATTTCCCTTTTCTAAAAATAATAAATTTATATGGTTCTTTTTCTTATTTTGAGTGCGGTATAATGGGCCAACAATATTAGTGTTGTTTTTAACTCCATAAACATTAACACTTATACCGGGATTATTCTTTTCAAAGGTTTTTATATCTGAAAAATTTACAGGAAACGACATGTTTTTTGTATTGAGAACGTTCTCAAAGCGAGGATATGAAGAAGTACGGTGAGCATTGCTCTTAGCAGGAAACAATGCTGCCATTATGCTCCACAAAAAACAAAATTTATCACTATTTTGAACGTTAATGCAAGCTCGTTTTAGTTTTAAAGCTTTTGGTAAATCTATAAATTTGGATGCTTTTAAAGGATTATATTTATTAATGTTAATTTCTAAGTACGAATTACGAAGAATAGACCAACCGCTGTCTCTTTCTTGCATTTCGTCAATTTTAGTTGAAATAATAGCTATTGCTTGAGAGAATATTTCGTCAAATACGTAGTTCTTATGTATGATAAAGTTCTCTGTAGCAAATGATTTTAGCTCGGATTTGTTAGAGTCATTAGTTCTAAGAGAAAATTCTGCAAATAATTCGAAGTTGACTTTAAGGCTGTTAAATGCTAGTTGTCGCGCTTGTATAAGTTGGCGCACGCGCGCACGCATGCTGCGCATGAACTCGGCTGGCGTCTGTACTCCTTCATCCCTAATGCGCAATCGATATGTAGCTATTCGACTACGGAAAGCGCTACTTATTTTATCAATGTCGTCTCCTAACTCTATTGCTGAATTATTTTTATGTGTATTACTTTTAAGATGAGCTGAGAAACTATTACTTCTAACTGATAAATCGCACACTGTGCAATATATCGTTCTTTTCGACATTCTAAAAAAGTTAAAATTTATCTACCTACCTACTTTGAGTGAAATTAAATAGACTGGGTGAAAACTAAGATATATAAAAGTATTTCACTATTTTATTTTATTACCTTAAATAACTAATTACAAATTATCGAGGACTATTTTTTTTATTCGGGAAAAATGTACCGTCCTCTTCGAATGCCTCTCGCGCTCGTTTGATGAATTGCTGCAGTAGGTCGAGATGTTCGGCGTCGGAATTGGTCTGGTACTTAAGCGATAGGACCGCTTTCTCCCAACGATCTTTCGGCTCCACAGGTCGTATCTCGTTCGTGTTGTAGAGGCGCAACTCCACGAAGAGATCACCAGGTAGAGTGGCGGTGCGGCGCAGGAGCCCGTCGGCCACTCGACGCGTCAGCGCGGACTGCAGGCGGTTGGGCTGGGTGCGCGCGCGACTGCTCTCGATGTCCACGTCGTCGTCCAAGTCCAGCTTCCACCCTGAGGTTCGAGTTCGTTTTTCTCCACTCGAGCTCTCTGCTGACTTGCGTTTGGTAGATGTAGACTTTTTCACGGATGATTTAGTTCTGAAAAAAAAACAACATTTGGATTTAAATATTTTGAAACAGTTTTAGTTATATTAGTTGGAACAAGAGATTAAATGAAAAAACATCATTCTGCGAATATATAAACTCGTAAAATTATAAAACTCCGACCGGAATACAATAGCAGAAATTCTATGTAAGTATATCTTTGCTCGTATAAATGTATAAATATTTGTTTTAAAATATAAATGATTCCCGCGCATTTAAAATAGATAGGTACGAGTACATTACAACGCAAAGTAAATACCTCAGTCATATAAAAGTCATTAAAAACTTACGGTTTATTAATTGATTCGTCTTCAGACTCGTAGACTAAATTTTTGGCTGCTTTTCGATGTCTCGGTTTCAACCTGCCAACAAACAATGAAATTATTTATTTATTAGGTCTGCCAACATTATTACACAAACAACAAATTAGTTTAAAACGGTAGATATTTTCACTTGTTTCAATACTAACTGGAATATTACTTTGTGTATGAAATCTCACTTTTTACATTAAATATTATTACATAAACAGTTTCAATTATTTTAGTTGGAACGAGTGATAAAAAAAATACTGCAAATATAAACTGTTAAAATTATAAAACTCCTGCCGGAATACAAAACCAGAATTTCTAAGTATGTCCGTGCTCGCATAAATTAATAAACATTGTTTAAAAACAGAAGTGACTCCCGCGCATTTAAAGTAGATAGGTACATTCAAACCCAAAGTAGGTAAATAATACCATAATCGACATGAAAGTTAATAAAAACTTACGGTTTATTTACTGATGATTCGTCTTCAGACTCGTAGACTAAATTTTTAGCTGCTTTTCGAGGTCTCTGGTTCGACCTGTCAACAAATAATCAAATCAGTTTGGTAATCATTTAATTTCACTTGTTTCAAACAAAACTAAATCGGTTTTATTACTAAAATGTTACTTTGTATATGAAATCTCACCTTTTACAAGATTTTTCCTCTTCAGAATCTATGTCTTCGCGTTTATTTCCGTACCGCTTGGCAGCTGCTTTTGTATCGCAATAATACTCAATGTCCGACCTGTAATATTTAAAACAGATAATAGTTATAAGACGAAGTTATTATGATGTAGGTAGGTACTAAATGTATTCAACATACAATAACGTTAAGCAGGTAACAAAAATAACGAAGATAGGTACTGCAACGTTTCATATACCTATGCTTGAAATATATTCATACAAATCTACTCTCTAATTCTCATAAAATATCGGTACAACGAAAAAGTGAAAAAAAAAAAAAACTTACGAACATTATTTCGTTGCTGTAGATTGTTCTTGAAGCTGAAGAATACCTTGAAGGTTGATGAGCACTATGTGGCAGTACTGAAGAATTTAAATTTTATCGATTTAGACCTCTTAATTTATCCAAAAATAATGCAAGATCAGCAAAAGAGGTAGTCAACATTTTTCCTTTTGTACCGCTTAGTAAACGAGTAAAATATAACGCATAGTTACAAAAGTAACCATCAAAAATTGGGTTCACGATCACTGGCCTAATATTTTGTAGAATCAGCGATTACAAAATGTTCCACCTAAAAATTTGTGAAAAACAAAAGTTTCGATTTACCACAGACGTCCGCATAATTGCTGTACAGTCAACGTAAAAATTATATTATTATGATGAAATTTATTTCTTTTCATATTATGATACTTTTCTAGTTATAGGTAACTAGAAAAGTATTACTTATATTATTTCTTAACTTGTCAAGCGTCAACCGTCCTACCAGCGGATATAACAATAGAAAAACTATTGTGTCTAGTTTTTGTAGCATGATGACCGTTTAAACATTATATGTAAAGGTACAAGTGATCATATTAACCGATCGTGTGAGGAGCTATGATGTTAATAACTATTTGCATTATTTCGTGTTTTTCATTGTTTGTTCATAGAAACGATAACGTTTAACATTATTCTCACAATATCATAAAACAAAGTCCTCCGCCGCGCTCGTATGTTTGCGTTAAACCCAAAAACTACACCATAGGTTTTAATAGATAGATTCATGAGTAAGGTTAAGATAAACTTACCCCTGATGCTACCGGGTTTCTAATGATTTTATAGTATAGAGTCAATTATTAACATGATTGCTCATTAGCAAAATAAAAGTATAGTGTTTCAACGTTTGTTAAGTAATTTTTACTACTGACGGTACTTACATGCTCAAAACTGTGGTTTCAGCAGTAACTTTATACTTGCATTATGACTTATAAGATTAGGGTCCCTTACAATTTCAAACCATTTTATCGCCTTAGTTAAATTGCTGAGAGAGTATTTAAAAACATTATTATACACTTGAATTAATTATTTAAACATTTAGTTCGATTCCTGGTCCGGTCAATGTGGAAAACGAACTTTTTTTATATTGTCTCGGGTTAGGGTGTTATAGTACCATCGTTGTTTCTGATTTCTGTAACTCAAGATAATTCGGTACTTACCACACGATCAGAGCAATGTATGTGCAACATCACATATTCTATTTTTATTATTATTTTATTAATATATTCGATAAAATTACTACAATAATACTAATATATACTAATATAATTTTATACGTCACCTGACATAATATAGGTAATATTATGACGTATAAAAACTTGACATAAATGCATATCTTTGGACTTATAATAAATATATTTGAGATGAGAAGCTCTCCTTTTTAGTTGGTTAAAAATCAATATCTTATAGTAAATATAGTAATAGACAATACTTTTAGGAAATACTCCTTTTAAAGTATGATGCAATTTATAATTACAAAAACATGTTAATATAATCGTTCAGATAGTAAATCGTAAGTTTGGTGATGATTAATTCTAATTATGTCTACATACGGAACCTTTTTTGTAAATACTGTACTTAAATTGACTGTTGTATGACCTGATTCGCTACTCGAGTCATTGTTGAAGTGTACGCCATAGTCTCTGGACTGTCATGTGAAGGTTTGATTTTAGGTGCTAACATTTACGAGTAGTTAACTATTAAGACGAACAGTTCACCTTGATTACTTTTCTAAGCGAAGTACAGATTTATTGGTACGAACAAACGGGTTAGAGCCGCTGTGTGATTCTAGGTACCACTTACGTGTTGAAAATAATTTAAAACTATTTATTGGTACGACCAAACGGGCTAGAGCCGCTGTGCGGTTCTAGGTGCCAGTAAAATTGTGAAAATAATTATAAAGTAGGTATTTATTGGTACGACCAAACGGGCTAGAGCCGCTGTGCGGTTCTAGGTGCCAGTAAAATTGTGAAAATAATTATAAAGTAGGTATTTATTGGTACGACCAAACGGGCTAGAGTCGCTGTGCGATTCTAGGTGCCAATAAACTTTTAAAAATAATTATAAATTATTTTTTGGTACGACCAAACGGGCTAGAGCCGCTGTGTGGTTCTAGGTGCCATGAAAATTTTGAAAATAATTATCAAGTAGGTATTTATTGGTACGACCAAACGGGCTAGAGTCGCTGTGCGATTCTAGGTGCCAATAAAATTTTAAAAATAATTAGAAATTATTTATTGGTACGACCAAACAGGCTAGAGTCGCTGTGCGATTCTAGGTGAGACTAAAATTCTGGAAACAATTAGAAAGTACATCATAGTGGGCTTAGTAAATCTGAAAGTTGCCAAGTGTTAGTACGATCAATCGGGCTAAAATTATTACCTTGAGCAAACGGTCGCTGGCATAAAGAGCATTGGTGTTATTATAGTGTTTTAGTGTACGTTGTGTGGTGACTAGACTCAAAGGATTGGTTTAAGGTATGTACCTATAGTAGAATGTAGAAATATCCTAATTACATAAACTTGATCCACAAATGATCGAACAAAAATATACGGTGCGTTCAACTGAATCGTAAAACAGGTTCTAGATTCCAATTCACTTTTTTTTGGTTATAATTGTTCGTTCTAATTAACTTTCTTCGAATGAGCGGACGCAGGAAGCGAATGAGAAGAAAGTGAATTAGAACGAACAATTATAACCTACTCACGCTGGACTTTCGGCGTAGTATTGCTCGAACTTTACTCCAAAAGTATGGCATTGATAAGCAGCGGCCAGGTCCTTCTAAAAGGGTTTTTAGCACTGTTCCTCCTTCAGTGCGAAAGAGTAATGCAGAGCACATGATCGGCAGAGCATCAAGCAGACTCCGATGTGCTCATTGTAAAAGTCTGACAGTTACTTCATGTCAAAAGTGTCAGGTTAACTTACATGCCAAATGTTTTATTGCATTTCATTCCTAATTTTTATGAGTCAGGCTTCCTTTATGTTTTCTTGATTTAAATAAATCTTGTGTTAAATATTATGTCAATTCAGAATAAATAATTATAGAAAATGTAACTGTTTATTTACTCAAAAAAATGTGCGAAAGATGCCCAATATTTCGTTTTCGAACAATTCAAAAATAGGTACATAACCAATACCTACTTTAATTAATTAAGTCATAGCGTTAATAAGTACCTATTAGGACCAACATATCCAAAATTTATGAAAATCGGAAATCCGAAATAGTTCTGGGCGGGTAAGGTGGTGTTTCGTTTTCGAATCAAGGGGCATATATGGGTTAATAGCTTCTCGCAATCTTCGAATTTGGTCTGCGTAGTAAGAGCCTGTAATATATGGGGCACACTAAAAGTTTTGCACTTCTAGCTAATCGGAACTATTTGAATTTCGAATGTTATATTTTTTTAAACGTTGCAACCTTCTTAGTAATAAAAAAAAACAATTGGCGGGAAATGATTTGTCAATTGTTGGTTATCACACATCAAAGTTCTACGTACGCAACGAAAATGGCATTATGTCGAAAAGATTTTAGAGCGATGATTTTTTATGATTTTAAAAGTTCTCTCTCTCCTCAAGACTGTGCCGCCCGTCTTCAAAATGCTTTTGGGAGAGAAGCACCTTGTTTGAGCACCGTGAGGCGATGGTTTGCTGAATTTGAGAGAGGTCGAGTTTCTTTACATGACGAATTTCGTGAAGGGCGGCCTTCAACTGCCGTCAACGAAAATAATATGGCTACTGTTAAGCGGCTAATTGAAGAAAACCCGCAGATTACCTATGAGACAATTCGAGGATTGGTATGAGCCAAATTCGGAAAATTTCACACGAAGAATTGAAAGTTCGGAAACTTTGCTGTCGTTGGATCCCTCATGAACTGACAGCGGAGCAGAAACGGGCTCGCGTGGAATGGTACTCACAGATGCTACTGAAGTACGACCACGGACATTCTAATTCTGTTTATGACATTGTCACAGGAGACGAAACCTGGATTTATTGTTTTGAACCCGAAAAAAAACAGCAATCTTGTGAATGGGTGTTTGAAAATGAGAACAGGCCAACAAAAGTGAGGCAGGCGAGAAACATTGGAAAAAAATTATCGCGTTTTTAAATTTTTTTTATATGTAAAGGAGAGTATTTTGAAAAGCAATAAACATAATATTTTGGTTATAACATGTTGTTTTTTTAAGTTACGCAAAACTTATAGTGTGACCTACGTAGTAGCTCTCTTTTCCAGGTAATCCACCATTACAATTCCTTCGGCATCCCAAAAAACGGACGCCATAACCTTTTGCGCCCAACTTGCAACTTTAAATTTCTTAGGTGTCGGGGAAGACGGTCTTTTCCAGGTCATAGACTGTTGTTTAGTCTCAGGATCTAAGTGATGAATCCACGTCTCGTCCATGGTTATAAATCGCCTCAAAAATCTGTCCGCGTCAGCTTGGTAGTTTTCGAGATTTGATCTTGAAAGGTCAACTCGTATCTTCTTTTGTTCGACGGTTAACATTCTGGGTACCCAACGCGCCGACACCTTGTTCATGTTAAGTTCGTCGTGAAGGATTCTCTGAATGCTGCCATATGAAATCCCTAAAACATCAACTAAGTGTCTGATTGTGAATCTTCGGTCAGCTAATACTAAATCTTCAATTTTTTTTACATTTTCTGCGGTGTGGGACGACGATGGTCGTCCTTCGCGATGCTCGTCTTCCGTGGATGTTCTTCCTTACAACTCCTTAGACCAGCGTGCAAATGTAGAATATGGAGGAGCAGAGTCCCCCAGTGTTTCTATCAAGTCGGTGTATATCTTTTGTAGACATTTTTTTTAGACAGAGGTACTTGATGACGGATCAAACTTCGTTTTTCTCCATTTTTGTGGTATCACTCCGACTGTTCGTATTCAAATGAATATGGTTACCAGGGATGACCTTGTATTTATATGAGTTTTGTACCCGTTACTAGTGACGTAACTAGTTTTTGAAAATTTTAAGACCACTAGAAATATACCGTTATCATTACTTTTGTATCAGCCTGGTATTAGACAACATCACATAAGTTGCTTAAGCACTTGTGTTACAGAAAACAGAAAAAACTACGGTACCACAACACCCAGACCCGTGACAATATAGTTTTTTTTTCTACATTTACCGACCGGGAATCGAACCCGGGACCTCAAAAAAGGCGACACCAAGTCGGAGGTCGTCCAAAGAAAAAGATGGTATAAATAAAAATTATTCTCACATTTCACCAGAAACCGGTATACAAACTTTAACATTGTGTTATGCATTATGTTATCATTTGATAGGTAACCATTACATTCCCCGGTTAATGATGATCGCGAAATCCGTAAAATTGCACTGACATGCTGTGACAAGTCACGACTGACCGAAACAAAGGCGGGATCGAATGTGCCAGCCGTCAACTACAAAGACTAGTTGTGCGGATTTGCACTTTGCAGGGAGAGAGAGTTATCCAACGTTTTTCCAAATTTTACTACGCCGAATAATCCACCAGTATGATTGTTTTGCCAAAACAATAATTCAGAAATTTCGTTTTCGACGAATAAGCGTTTTAAAAATCCAGCAAAATATTTTTTGCCATACAAGAGCCTGCTAAATATATTTTGTTACTATAAATTTAATAAATTAGATTATACATATTATTTCAACGGAAAACTATATACATTTTACTAATTATACTAAATGTTGAGTTGGTTAATAATAAATTTTCTGCCAGCTATAAACGTAAGGTATTGTTCGTCCACGCAACTAACTAGCTAGTGTTTATTGTACATGCGTCAATCGTCAAGAAAAACATTGGTAACAGAATAATATTATGGCTCTGAAAAGGGCCTTTTAAATTGCATTTATGCTTTCTTGAGTCTTCTTCAATATGTTCTTCAGTACAGGAAACGTATTTTTGAAGCATTAGAAATGAATCTTGAACTCGAACGCAAAAACACTTCGTGTATGAAAATGGTTTCTATTGCTTCCGATTTTACGCATTTTTGCTATTAAATTGAAATATTGTAACTATTTTTGTTTCCCGCAGAAAATATTAAAAACGATAAAGCAAAAACTCATTATCGAACGTAAATAAAAAGTTATTATGTCAAATCTCTGTCAATCATATGTTTACTTGTCAATGTCATTCTTCCGTACTTTCTACTAGTAGAAATCGAAAAACGAGTGGTTAGGACCACTCGTAGCAGAATTCACGGAATTAATTTTCTAAAATAGTGATTATAGGAATTCGCATGCAATGCGTGCATGCATCGTATTCGGATTGGAATTGGCATGATTCAAAAATACGTCTCCTGGTTTTGCGAAAAATTACTTCATTTTGTTTGCTGTAAATATATTTTAATAACATCCTGTTTGTAAAATGTATGTGCCTACTGGATACCACAATTATTGTAAAATAAAAATGTATTTTGACACTTAAGTCGCCATATTATTATGACCTAGTGTATGAATAAAAATGTTTGATAATTTATTGGTTTAATTTATTATCGTTTCACGCCACCAGTTTATGATTATCAATAGTTGTACTAATTAAAATCGCGCAGTTACCAATTTAAAGTTTCATCCAAATCCGTTTCTCAGTTTATGGTTGTTTAACCCTTAATATCATTTTGTTTACTGAGATGAACATACGATTTAAATAAATCTGTGGCTGGTGATTAAAACTTAAATTCTACTTTGATTTATTTTTTACACTGGCAAACGTATTAAGTTTTAGTAAAAAAATATTTTACTACGCTAGCAACACTCATACAATTTTATTAATATATTAATTACTCACTGAACGTTGTCAAATAGGCTGTCAAATGTTTACTTGTTGTTTATTCCAAAAAAAATATTCTTTACAATTATTTTATTTTCGATTTTGGTTGTCGGCAGCTTGATACGCATAAAAGAGCTTCAAGAATATGATCGTTTGTCCCAAAAGAGCACGCACCATCTGAAACTAGCGACAAGTCCTGCACTAATTCTGATAATGAGCTTCCTCCCTCACCTACTCTTTCAAGCATTGCTTTATCCCCTCTTCGCTCCATTGACTCGAGCCTTGAACGCCTTCATTTACTAAGTAGCTCCGATAGTGAAACACAAAATGAACCAAAAGAAGGCGATGCTGTACAAGATCAACAAGACCCAATAGACAACGATGATGTACAAGGTCAACAGGACCCAAAAGATGACGATGCTGTACAAGATCAACAAGACCCATATGAAAACATTGGACTGACAACCATTTTACAAAATATATGCCCATTATCTCCCAGACTTACTAACTATGATAATATTCCGTCGCTGTCTTCGATTCCTTCACTTTCGTCCATAGAACAAACACCTAAAACATCAGGTACACGTGTAACGAGGAAAACTAGGTCCAGGAAACAGATTGCCCCTGCAGCAAAAAAGTCAAAAAAAATTAAAAGATTATTATATACATTACCATATAAATGGAAGAAGGCTGTTTTTCGCCATAGTGTCCAAATTGAAATGCATAACAAAGATACCGCTCAGTCTAACGAAAATCTGAAATTATCTTCCATTGATTATTTTTTTAAGTTTTTTTCAAGGGATGTGATAACACACATTGTTATGCAAACAAATTTATACTCCGTCCAGGAAACAGGAAATGAATTGCAGGATTTTTTAGCCATTCACATACTAATGGGAATTGTACAAATGCCTTCTTATTTGGACTACTGGAGCCAAAAGTTTAGATTCAGTCAAGTAGCTGATACAATGACGCTAAAACGTTATCAGCAAATAAGACGATATCTCCATTTCAACGACAATAATCTAGAGAATTCGGATAGATTTTATAGTTAGACCCATTGTCGAACAAGTTAGACAAAATTGCCTAAAGGAAGAGAAGGAAAACCAATTTAGTGTGGACGAAAAGATGATTCCGTACAAGGGAAGAAAAGCAGGCAATAGAAAACAGTACCTACTTATTGGGCTTGCCAATAAGTAGGGATTCAAAAATTATGTTAGAGCTGAAGTAAACGGAATGATTTTCGATTTCATTCTTTATGGAGGAGAAGATACATTCCGTTTTCACTCTTTTATAGACGAAGAAGCTTCTCTAGGATTTGGAGCCCAAATTGTTATTGCCTTATGCCAGAGCATCAATAATAAACCAGCTATTGTGTTCTGTGACAACTTCTTTTCATAAAGAACTATGGCATCTTTGGGCTTGGAACCATACGAAACAACCGAATTCAAGGTGCTGAAAAACTTTTGCCGAGTGAGAAGTGTATGAAAAGGCAAACCAGGGGTGCCTATGCTCAAGTTTTTGTGACAAAACTAAGCTTGCTGTAGTTCGATGGAATGATAATAAGCCTGTCACTCTTATAAGCTCTTTTGTTGGAGCAGAACCACTGCAGAAAATAAAACAAACACACAAAAAACGCAAATCGTCGAGGAGTAAAATAAACATATGGGGGGAGTGGACCTGGCGGACATGTTAATATCACTTTACAAAATTCCATTTAAAACGAGAAGGTGGTATATTGGCATTTTTTGCCAATTATTAGATATTTGTCTAAACAACGCGTGGATTTTATATAAAAATGAATGTGCTGTTGATAAAAAGATGTCATTGAAAGCCTTTAGATATGATGTCTATAATAGCCTGGTAAAGAAAGATAGGTCACCAGATTTAGAAAAAGAGCAGGAGTCATGTGTGAAGAAACCGAAATCAGCCAGGCCCCCAAGCCCCGTTAGATACGACAACGTTGGACATTATATTTTCACTAAAGAGGATATGGGGCGATGTAAATTTTGTAATAAAAACACAACTGTTTATTGTATCAAGTGCAATATTAGATTATGCTTCGTGACAGGCAAAAATGGACACAATTGTTTTTTTAATTTTCATGTAAAATAATTAAGATTGCTAAAACATTTGTATAAAATGTATGTTGTTGAATTGTTTTTCTATTTTGGGTCTTAGGGAGTTTTTTATAAATTACACTATGCTTTAAATATATATGGTGTTATTATTTTATACCGCTACCCTCATTAGGCAATGTTCATCATGATGGACAGTCTCATTATTACGTTATATTCCGGGCATTTGTCAATGTTCATGGTGAAGAACATTGATTTTTTTTAATTAGCGATTTTTTATTTTATTTTTTTTGTCTTCTAAATGACCCTAAAAATACAATAAACTAAAAAAATTCTATATTTTATAACAATCAGTAAGCCTGCCAAATTAAGGGTTAAGTAAAAAACTATTTATTCTTTCTCTTCTATTTATTAAATAACTAGCTGTCCTGGCGAACTTCGTAACGCCCCTTTATAGTTTTTATTAGATTATGCTTCGTGACAGGCAAAAATGGACACAATTGTTTTTTTAATTTTCATGTAAAATAATTAAGATTGCTAAAACATTTGTATAAAATGTATGTTGTTGAATTGTTTTTCTATTTTGGGTCTTAGGGAGTTTTTTTATAAATTACACTATGCTTTAAATATATATGGTGTTATTATTTTATACCGCTACCCTCATTAGGCAATGTTCATCATGATGGACAGTCTCATTATTACGTTATATTCCGGGCATTTGTCAATGTTCATGGTGAAGAACATTGATTTTTTTTAATTAGCGATTTTTTATTTTATTTTTTTTGTCTTCTAAATGACCCTAAAAATACAATAAACTAAAAAAATTCTATATTTTATAACAATCAGTAAGCCTGCCAAATTAAGGGTTAAGTAAAAAACAATTTATTCTTTCTCTTCTATTTATTAAATAACTAGCTGTCCTGGCGAACTTCGTAACGCCCCTTTATAGTTTTTATTAGATTATGCTTCGTGACAGGCAAAAATGGACACAATTGTTTTTTTAATTTTCATGTAAAATAATTAAGATTGCTAAAACATTTGTATAAAATGTATGTTGTTGAATTGTTTTTCTATTTTGGGTCTTAGGGAGTTTTTTTATAAATTACACTATGCTTTAAATATATATGGTGTTATTATTTTATACCGCTACCCTCATTAGGCAATGTTCATCATGATGGACAGTCTCATTATTACGTTATATTCCGGGCATTTGTCAATGTTCATGGTGAAGAACATTGATTTTTTTTAATTAGCGATTTTTTATTTTATTTTTTTTGTCTTCTAAATGACCCTAAAAATACAATAAACTAAAAAAATTCTATATTTTATAACAATCAGTAAGCCTGCCAAATTAAGGGTTAAGTAAAAAACAATTTATTCTTTCTCTTCTATTTATTAAATAACTAGCTGTCCTGGCGAACTTCGTAACGCCCCTTTATAGTTTTTTTTCGTGAATTTTTCGTGTCTTTTTAATGATTCTGCTATTCGAGGTGGAGACAAATTCAACAAACCAAAGATCATAAAATCGGTTCAGCCGTTCTTGACTTATATATGGTGTAACTAACCCGACTTTGTTTTATATATGTAGATGTGTAAAGATCCCTTTTATGCGTTTTACTTTACATTTAATTTTATTATTAGGACAATCAATAACACACATCATTAGCTTGTTAATTTATTTATTTTCATTACCAATAAAAAATATTTTTTAAATGTTATTTTACTTCAGCAAAGTAGTTACTCGTATAAAAAAAACACTACGTAAATTTGTCGATAGATCGCGCGAATGGTGTGACGCGCGTCACTAGTAATTACTCTGGTTTCCGGTGAAAAAACCGTTCAAGTAGCAGACCTTATCTTTGTTTCTTTCTATAAAATGAGGTCACTTGTGTTAGTTTATAGTGAAGTACGGTCCTTTGTAGGTGTCTCAATATAGTTTTTTTCTAAAATGACTCGATCTTACTATTTAAGACGGTTTTAGTTGGAGGCTTGTTTTTTTCCCACTTCTAGCATTTTGTCTAATTGTACCAAATTCATTTAATTATAGTGTAAAATGATTACTTAATTATAAAAAGGAATAGTTTATGATGTTTATCAATAGAAATTTTGTACTATTTGGCCTTCAAACCTACCGAAAACAAAGTTGACAAAAAACGCTGAAATTTCATAACAAGCGCTCGGAGTCAAGTTTCAAGTAGTGTTTTACAAACATGTAGTTAGTGTTGAGTAATATTTTGTACAAATTTGAATGTTTAAATAACAGCTTTGGGGGGTTTTTGGCGAGGAAAAATTTTTTTTTTAGTGCTAGAAATAAAATTCATAGACTCTCATATCCAATTTTTTTATTACATATGGCGACAGAACATTTAATTATAAATACTTAACAGTTTACAGTACGATGATAGCTCGTGTCTTCGTTTTTTTGGGCGTTTTTGTGAGCGCAGTCGATCGGGCGCGCGCCATCTGGCTATACCGTTATTTTGAATGATCTTAAATTCTTGTTCCATTTTAATTTGATTTTATGACCAGATTTTTACTAAACTATCATATTTGTACATAATAATAAAGCTAAGTGTATCTTTTTGATCCAGTCATATTTTTATCCTAGGTCTCTATTCTCGGTCTAGGTTGGAATAAAACCAACTTTATCATCACGTTGCAAATTATTGTAACTGCTACCCCTCGCAAAAATTTACACGAAGTTTAAAAAATGTTTCTGAATTTTTTTTGAAGTAAAACATTTACATATATCCAAAGATAAACTAATGTAGATGAGCGATAAAAAAAAAACATGTTATCGATTTTATTTCTTATATTTTTGATACAATATCCAACAATCCATGAATATTTCTCGTCTGTCAATTTCAATCGTTGTTTATAAATTATTTTAATACAACGCCAACGCATATTGTTCCAAAACAGATGGTCGCTTTATTTTGTAAGACCACTCCAATGAGACATAAATCGTTTTTTTTATCGCAAGCGGCGACGAGTCGGATTTGGCGCGCCACTTGAAAGCAATTGAGGTTTGGGGCCCATCTGGGTGAAAGCGAGCGAGTGGATAAGAATAAATGTAATATTGATGTTTTCTATAGGGCAGACACGAAAGGTGCGGGCGCAGAAGGTTTCGCATGTATGTATAGGCGGTTCGACCCGTTTCGCAGTCAGTCTTTAAATTGAGTACGATGGGGATCAGTTACGTAGTTCGGACGATCAGGACAGACAATTGGTGCGAATAAGTAGTTAGTCACACACACGATTAAGTAGTCCTATTCAACTTCGATAGGCCTAGACCGCACTAATAGAATCGTAATGCATACCATTTAAGTGAGCTCGGATTTTAATACTGATTCGGTAGAACTGGGCCATGATACAGGAGCCCCAATTCTACCCTACTAATACATCACTGCCTTCTCTAACTAAACAAAACACACACAACAAACATATAAAACATATTAATTTATATGTTTCAAGGTAAGTACTTTAAAATGATTATGGATAAGATAATCTGACACTATTTTTGGTCCTCTTTTCCACTTGAGAAGTAGCCTTTAGTTAGTGCGACCCACTGCTTAGTTTAAAGTTTTTCATTTTAAGACAGACATGTATCTGAATCTGTATCGAAATGTTCTTGTTAATAGAGGGCTTATGCGATTGTTGACTATAAAGAAAAACAATAAATGTTTTGATGTAGTTTTACTATTGATAACGATGATAATTCCATGAAATCAATATCAATAATATTACTTGTTACAAATTTAACAAGACAGAAGATGGATTTCGGATGTATGAAGGAAGATATCTCCTTGTTTTAAGGTCATGTGTGGTAGGAGATGATACATTGTAAAAGATATATGTAAGGTTTTAATTAAAAAAGTTCAATATGAAATCAATTTAGAATTGCTTAATTATGGCAACATCGAAAAGTATGCATGCAAATGTGCTGTAGGAAGCGGAATAGAAGCTCATTGCAAGCATGTAGCGGTTGTGATGTTAGATGTTGAACAAATGTTCAGGGTTGTTCTATAATAATAAATGAAGTTTGTACTCAAACTCTTCAAACATTTCACAAACCAAAGAAAGATTTTACAGCTTCTCCCTTAAAAGCAGATAGATTACCATCGAGGAGACACCTATCAAATATTATATTTCACACCTCTGATATAGAAAATATCTGTGCAAAGGGATACAATACTAAAATTAAGAATATTTGTAATGCTGCGATAACCAGTACTATGCCCTTAAAGCAAAGATATGGCCCCGCAAATCCCTCTGGGATATTGAATGACCATAAATACACAGAAGATGATCAAAGGATATTCTGTTTCAAGAATTGGTTTTTAAATATTGTTACCAAAGCACAAATAGTGGATTTGAAAATTAGCACTAGAGATCAAGCAAGTACTCTATGGCACGAAGAGCGACAAGAACGCATTACTGGAATCAGATTGCACACAGTTTGTCACTTAACAGCTCAAAGGCAAAAAATATTTTCAGAGCAGTTACTGTTGCCACACTCTTTTAAAATACGTGCAACCATGCATGGTATTGTCAATGAGTCGATCGATACCAATAAAAACTTACAATGAAAATTTTAAAATGAAAGTGCAAAGTTGCGGAGTACTGATTTTATTTATATAAAATATTATATTAATTTTTGGGAGCGTCACCAGATGTTTTACTTAGAGAAGAAACCCTGATTGAAGTAAAGTGACCGTATGCTAGTAGAAATCAAGAAATTAATGAAACCACGGTACCTTATTGATTATTAATTTTATAAGAAAAATAAAGCCAACTTTAAAAAACTAAAAAGCTAAAAATAATCTTAACACTTAAGAACCAAATCAGTTACTTTTGGAGTCGGTGCAAATGAAAACATTGAATCTCTCATCGGATAGCTGATCTATTTTAGTGATAAATCCTAATCAAAACAAATCTTACTAGTGCAAAATTTAACTGCTGAACACCGATTTCATTTCCTATTTTTCCACCCTTAGGGGTTAACTTTTTTCCGCAAATTTTTAATATAGTTTCTTTGACGTATAAGCTATTCAATAAAAAAAGAATCATCAAAGTCGTTTTACATTTGTCGAAGATATTGCATAACATAGATACTAGAATCAGTTGGCGTGGTACGGAGTTCATGCAATGTTTGATGATTTTCTTATAGATCCCATCACGGAGAAGCCCGGTTCTGGGCTTGATGATCCAGATGTATTCCAGCAATGAAACATATACCAAAAAAATCGTTATTTTTGCTAGATCACCCTATTTGAATCTTAGCTGCAATGGCAATGGCCAACAGCGAGAATATTCTTATTTTCGTTTTTTTCATACTAAAATGGCTTCGTAAACGCGTTTTTCATTAAAACATTGGATTCCACTATCTTCGTAAATACTTTCATTTCGTCACGAAAGTAGTGTTGAGCCAGTGTGACAGTATATTAATCGATTTAATTGAAATCTAAACTCGAATTTGGGATTTAAAATGACAGTTATTTGACATTTTACTTTTTAATATTTTTTTATAAATATAAATAAGTACTTGATAAACATGAGTAAACATCTACAAATCAGTTTTACTTTTCTAAACGTTTGTTCAGAAGATAAAATCTTAAAATCGATTTCATAATTGAATTGATTCAATTGTATTACAAAATGGATGTGTACCGCACTATCCTTCAATGTCAGCCATAATCAATACAGTTGTCAAATGTCATTCGATTTTCGTACTCGTGCGCAAGTGAATGTATTCCTTCTTAATCCTCGTGTTTTTTTGTAAGACCTTTGTTCGTTTACCTGATTCCGAAACTGATCGCTTCCTGACTGACCCTTGCTTGAACCTTGGACACCGTACTTTGCATCTCATTGACCTCTGCGCGAACACCGGATAACCTGTACTTGCCTTCGTGACGACCTGAGCGTGATTTACTTTGGAAACATGAGTCTCTGCATCAATTGCGGAATAGCAACCGATCGTTGCCATACATTAGGAAGACGCCTGTTGGACGACGAAGCGATTCTTTCCATTGTACGGGAATGGGTTGAGCCGCAAACAGTAACGCCCGAACCCAATATTTGATCCCAATCCACAGATTTGAATCAATCTTAGATCGATCCCAATCCGTATATCGATCTCCAATCTCCGTCTCAATATTAAAAGTCGAAACCCGCAATCTTTTTTGTGCTCGGATAGCCCACGATCCTTTTCCTCCCGGACGTTCAGTTTCGCGCATATCGGCATGTTTCTCGTTTATATTTTTAGAAAAATTTGAAACATATTGATAAGTAAAATAATATTGAAAAGTTTTTAATGGGCTAGTTTCCTAAAAAAATCCAATTAGTCCGTCAGTTGGATTAACAGAAAATATTGGACACGTATTTTTTCTTTTCTGAATCAAACAAAAAATTATGAAGATATAGGCCGTAAAAGTTCCGCGTAACGTCACGCCTTGCGACACTTTTTAGCAAGACGTGACGTCACGTGCTCACTTTGATGCGGTTTATCTTCGTAATTTTTTGTTTGATTGACAAAAGACAAAATATGGGTCCAATATTTTTTGATAATCTAACTGACGGACTAAATAGAATAATCATTTTTTGACCCAGGAAACTAGCCCATTGTATGTTATAAACTATTTGAATAATATAAAAATGTACAAAGTTCGCAAATTGTGCTTGTTTCATTATTCTTGTTTTTAAATCGATTCAATAAATGGACGGAACGGAACGTTATGAATGACAGACAACAAACAAAGATCATCCATCAGTCAAACTGTCATTCATTCATTGTGTTATCACATCAGCAAAGTAGAAATTAAAAATACATTCCTTTTATTTTATTTTATTATTCAATTTGCAATGGAAACAGAAGTGGTAAGTTTTATCAATTGTGTTAAAGTTCATTTATTGTTTATAAATAATCTTGTAGGAAACGCGCGCGCGACGCAATGTTTTTTTGTTGTTGTGACGCTTAGCGTTTCCCGCCTCTTCCTACAATTTTGTTGTACTAACTTATTGTATCTGTTTTAGGGAAAGGGCAAGCCTCTCACAAAGGATGAAACAAAAGCTTTGCTGGAGCTCATAGAAGCCAGCAAAATTATAACCAACAAGACCACCAATGCCACCAATAATAAATTAAAAAATGAAGAGTGGAGTCGCATCGCAGTGCGGTTCAATGCCTCGGCGACAGTTTGTCGTCGTACACCGCAGCAGCTGCGTTTAAAGTGGGAGAATTTAAAGAAGAATGCACGTAAACGCAGTACAAAAATAAGAATGAATAGCATACAGGTAATTGTATTTTTTGTACATTCTCCGGACAACTTAAAATTTCTGCTTTTGCTAACAAGGAACCTTTAGACTTTTTCATATTATATTACCCTCGACTTTTGATTTACAGACTGGTGGTGGGGCTGGTGACTATATTCCTCCAGATGAAATATTGGAGCGTGTCACCAGTCTGCTGGGAAGCACAGCCAGCGGTTTCGAAGTGCCCTTTGGTGGTGATAGAGATGTAGACTGTGGTGATAGTGGTGGTAGTGGTGAAGGTAGCGGTGAAGGTAGTGGTGAAGGTGGTGTCTGCAGTGACGCCAGAGTAAATGATGAAATTCTTGATTTCTACTTAGACCCTCTAAACCCACAACAATACCCACTGACAGTGTTGGTAGTGTGGTCCCGGTGCACAGTAGCGAGGTCTATGCAGAATGACGTTCAGATTGAAAAACCCAAAAAGCTCACCTTTACCACTCCGAGAACGGGCAATGGTTATTTTTATCATTAAATTAAAGAGATATTTCAAGTTGTGTTAGTTGGCATCAAGTAACTTAGTTTTGGGTTCAATGGTTTTAAAAAAAAAGATAACTGATTGGACCTATTTGTTACAACAAAATGCGATTTGAACTTTGTCTGTAATAGGTGGGTCTTGGTAGTTGATTTTAGGATTACATAGTAAAATGGTAAAAGAAACCTATGCATCATCATGTATATGTTATTTATTTACACTAATTAATTAATAATATTTTACAGGTAAGTTGAAAAGGCTGGCTGATCCCCATCCTAGCAAGATTGCGAAAGACCATGCCATAGCAGAATATTTTAATATGAAAAAAAAGTGTTTAAAGGAGAAGATGGAGTTTTTTATATTAAGTAACGAAAAATTAAAATTTGTAAATGAAAAACTTAGGTTAGAAATAGAAAGTATGAAAAGTAAAGTTTAAGTTTAGTTTATTTTTAATTTTTAAATTTTTGTATGTTTGATTTTAATTGTAATTGTGACAGTATAAAATAGCAATAAGTTTAATTTTCTAGTTTGTGTGTAGTTTTTATTAGGTTATGTTACCAAAGATTTAAAAAATAAACATCTATTAAGGGTAAAATGTTTTATTAAACCTAATTAAAATAGTTACTTATGAGTTCTGTTCTTTGAGTAATGTCTAACTCTTCATGCCACCTTTCCTCAACATTATCCTCAGCTGGCAATGCTGGCACCTCAACTTCTGAGGGAACTTCTTGCAGGTTGAAATTTCTACATGTTGTGTAGAACTGCTGTAGCTAATATCAGTGCATTGATGTTCGGCAGTGACAAACGCAGAGTTAGGCTAATAGCAGGAAAACGACGTTTCCAAACTCCGAATGTCCTAAATGTTAAATTAGGTTTTATAGAAATAAGAAATTTTATTTCTCATAAAAACTTATAAATAGTTCACTTACAATGAGATACGAAAAATTACATTAAATGTTTGTAAATTACTATTGATTATCTATCACAGGCACATATTAATAAACAAATAAGCTGTAAAATTATTACCGTTCAATAGTATTTAGTTTTAATATGGACTTCATTATATCTATTGTCAGCTGCTGTTGTTGGATTTAGAAGAGGTCTTAATAAATAAGGTCTGTTTGGATAGGCACTTTCTCCAAGCATCCAGCGGTTCCCAAATTGACCAGCATCACACTGAGCTAAAAAAATTTATAATATGTATTATTCCAGTTATATAGTGTACTTTACTAACATGATTTTAAAAAAATATTGTAAAAAGTTTAGAAAGGTATTTTAAAAAAGGTACATACGTTTTCTAAGAACAGTGGTACTTGGTACTAAGTGACACTGTAAGGGGTTCCTTGTTGACCATGGAACCCAAAAAATTCTGATTTGATTAAAATTATGACGAGCTTCTGAATAGTATTTTTTTTCTCTAATTAATATACATACCTCTAAGCATTGAATTATTGAAGACAGTGGCATCATGTGCAGACCCTGGCCACTGAGCCACAACATTCATCAGCCTCAAGTCTGCATCACAGACTCCTTGTACGTTGATGGAAAAGTAACCTTTCCTATTACGAAATTCTTCTCCTATCAAATGACCTAAAAATAAATTGTATTTAAACATTGTTTTTATTGTACCTACCAACAATTAACAAACATTAAATATTAGGTGTTACTTACATGGTGATTGTATGCGAATATGGGTGCAATCTATTGCACCTAGGACACGAGGAAATCCAGCTATTCTGTAAAATTTCTCAGCACCATTTTCATGAACAAAAATGTATTTATCATACAATCTGGCAATTGCTGATGATATGTCCCTCACTATTCTACCTGCGGTGGATTTGGACACACCAACAAAGTCTGCTACTGATACAAGCATTGTGCCCAACGCATAAAAGCGTAACGACAACAGCAGTTGATGTAGCGGTGAGACTCCATAGTTTCTACAAAGAATTTTAGTCGTAAATAAAAAAATAAAAAGTAATAATTTATAGTAGGTAGGTACCTCTAGCGTTTCTCCTTACTTACCTCGACGAGGTTACACGTATGAAGGGCATTATTTCGTTTAATAACAATTGCACTGCAGTATTAGATAACCTAAACCTAAAAGTGAAATCAGCTTCATCGAGACTTTGCATGTAGTTCACTCTTCTCATCCTACGTGAACAGCGTCTCGGCACATCTTCTTCATCATCGCTCGAACTCAGCAGCATGAGGTCCTCCAAATCACTACTATCACTGCTTGAGAGTACGGACATGTTCATTTTTCAACAGCAAACCGAGAAATAAAACACCGATCGAAAGAAACGTCAAAATTGGGAGATAGGTTATGGATACAGTCAGAGGGGAGACAATCGCCTAGACCGAGCGTCGATGTAAAGAAAGTATCGCCGTCTTTATTACCTAACGTGATTCCATACATTATTGTTTACAGTTTCTAATAGATGTCTCTGTAAAAGAAATAAAATTAGTATTACATCTTTTTTATCTATTAATTAATTATCCATTTAGTATGTACAAAGTGCATTTTTAATACTGAATTATTTATAAAATCTGTCTGTACATCTTTGACTTAGTCTGTCAGTCAGTCATGTTGATTGGCAATGGCAACACTGTACACAAGATGGCCACCAATGTATTATTTTACTCTTTGCCACCAATACATAACCTAGCTTGTGCGTACGCCTTGCAGAGTATTTTCGTCATATAAGTGTAAATTACTGCTTTAAAGATACCTTCTGTACTAACTAAACGACAAACGTTGAGTTGAGCTTGCTCCTCCGTTTTAGTAAGATAACTGTCCAAAAGCGTTTTTTCAACAACCGTTGCAAAAACGCGTTTGGACAGTTATCCGTTACATACAACCGTGTTGTGTACGATAGAGACGTTGTGTTGTATATCATTAATTAAGATGCCTCACAGTTGTGCATTTGGATGTAAGGCCACAGGTAAGTTTATCTTTTTATCTAAAATTTGTTTACTTGTTACCGGCGTTTAGCATCATAACCTCTCATAACCCTAATGTCAACCCTAATGACCACTATCTTAGAAAGTAAGTAAGCTACCTGCATCATGTTTTTATTCTAAAAATCAATAGTTTGTACCCTAGAAAGCACTAGACTAAAAGTCCCATGTCGATAGATAAAATTTTTTTTTTAGAAAAAGTGACAAAGTTGACCATGTCAGTTCCCAAAGTATTATCTTACTCTTTGGATACAGTCAAACTGTCATTTTCAAACGGAGGACAATCCGTAATCTGTGAACGGTCCTCCCATAAATGGCTTGCATCCATTGTTAGTAAATGCAATCTGTGGATACATTATTGGCACACGCAAACACAGTTTTGGATTGAGATCTCAATCTCGGTTAGGTAAAAATGGATTAGGATCGAATATTGGGTTCGGGCGTAAGTATTACTTTTTTGCTTTTACCACTTATCCAAAGTAAACGGTGTGGACAAGTACGTAAGAGCTTTATCTTCTGTAGGTATTCAGTTAGTGCAGTTGGTGGTAGTGTACACGCATTGAGATCTACTTAAATGCAATTTATTATATTCATTTGAATTCCATTCTCTCAAACTTGTAATCGATCCATTAGATAACTATTAGCTTGTTGACCAATATGTAAAGAAATTGGAATCATTTTCTGGTCAGAGTGTCGCAAAGGGTGCGCACGGTAAAAATTGTTGCAAAAAAAAAATCGCCTAATCACACCTTCGGGACCCGGGGGGAAGTGGGAGTTAAAGGGGGGGGGGGGACCTAAGGGGGTGGGGAATCACACCGGATGACCTTGACCTTTGTTGATCTTGACCTTTTTGAGGACCAACAACCCTGGTTTTTCGTATGGTGACCGTGACTATTTATGACCTTGACCTTCTTGGCCTTTGTTGACCTTGACCTTTTTGAGGACCAACAACCCTGGTTTTCGTATGGTGACCTTGACTATTTATGACCTTGACCTTTTATGATCATGACCTTTGAGCAGCTAAAACCAGCCTTTAAATGTGATGAACTTGAACTTTGTTGACCTTGACCTTTTATTAACCTTGACCTTTGTTGACCTTGGCCGTTATTAAACTCTGATTATACATACCTTAAAAGTTCAAACTTAGTTATTGACCCAAAATGACCTTGACCTTAAGTGAAGGAGGCAAATACCGCAAGTGTCCCAGACAAACGTTGCTACGCTTGGTCTCCTCTGTCCAATTCCGTCATCAAAAATGGGGGTCATCATGACCTCACCACCCTCGCGAAATCGTCAGTCCCTGATGCGCACCCTTACGTACACTGGGTCCGATTACGGGGTGATGGAGGCAGATAATGAAAAAGTGTCCCATACAAACGTTTTTAGGCTTGGCCTTCACTGTCCATTTCGGCCATAAAAAATGGGGGTCGTCATGACCTCACCGTGCCGTGTGGGGACGGCCGTAAAGAATACACTTTCCCACCGCCAACAGGAGGGCGTGTCGTAAGAGGCGACTAATTCCTGTAGCACGAGACGGGCAGCAGCGTCTTCGTGCGAAATCTTGTAAAAAACTGCGCTCGCCAACCCGCCTGCCAAGCGTGGCAAGTATTGGCAATCCCCCCCGATGATAAATCATTGGGGGAGGCCATTGTTCAGCAGTGGACGTCTTATGGCTGAAGTGATGAAATGATGATGATGATGACCTCACCACCTTCGCGAAATTGGCTAAGTCATGTGCGGCTCTCTCTACGGTATTGCCGCGATCACGAGTTTTTCACCAAAAATGGATTTATTTATTCGAATTTTCTAAAAATTGGATGCGTTCTGTAGGGTTTCGTTGGGTTTTGGAAGTGGGGTTTGTTAGTTGTTGTTATTGCTCGTTGTTGTTAAGTTTTTTTTGTTGGTTATTGTTATTTGTTATCGCTAGTTGTTATTTGTTATCGCTATTGTTGTTATATTATTTAATTGCAATGGATTTAAACCCGATGGAGCTCCTGTACGCACGTAATTTAAATTTATGGAATTACGCTGCGTACATGACCTCCGAGAAACGCGCAATAGCAGCTGCTCGGGAGTGGCTGCTGCTGCCGTATGAAGAACTGGATTGTCCAGAATGTGGGCTACCCATGACTGTCGAAAGACGGCAGTCTTATAAATTAGGGTACAGGTGGCGGTTCCAGCGCCATGACTGCGGCGGGATAATTTCCCCGTTAAAAGGAACTTTCATGGAAAGTCAAAAGTCAAAGTCAAAGTCAAAAATCATTTATTTAATTCAGGACAAAATTGCCACTTATGAACGTCAATAACAACATTATAGGCCCCTAGGGGGCCAGAACATGTCTCCTTATTTTTTGGGCCCTACTAGCGCTTCGAGACAAGACACAGACAATCTGGCAAGTGCTGAGAAGAAACGCCGGAACAAACTCAGTCACCACTAGCTGCCACACAAAAAATATAAATCAAAATAAACAGGTAGGTACATCAGTTTAGTGCAGGCTGGACTGACCATACATTCTTGTCATCAAGATAGTCTTGAATTTTATAATACCCCTTAGACATCAGTGTAGTTTTGACATGTGACTTAAATTTATTAATAGGAAGTTTGGTAACATTGTGAGGTATATTATTGAAAAATTTAATACAATTTCCCAAGAATGAATTACTTGTTTTGGCCAATCTAAAGTTTGGGACTACAAGTTGTTTTTGTTTCTGGTGTTATATGAATGAATACCACTTTTCTTTATAAAAAGATCTAAATGTTTGCGTACGTACATGATATTATCAAATATGTATTGAGAGGCCACAGTGAGTATGTTAATTTCTTTAAAGAAATCTCTCAGGGATTCACGCGGACTAAGTTTGTATATAGCACGAATAGCTCTTTTCTGTAAAATAAAGATGGTATCGGTCCGCAACAGAAAAGAGAAAAGTCAAAAGTGAGTGTTTTGAACACATTGAAGCTACTACTACATTTCTTTAGAAAAGATAAAGTAACCAAGGCGGCAAGAGACGTGGGAGTAACAAAAAAAAACGGCGATACAAATGTATCATTATTTTAGGGAGGTGTGTGAAGTGGCCGAGGCACACGACCGCGAGCTCATTGGAGGCGGTGACGACGTCGTAGAAGTTGACGAGACCCATTTATACACTAATAAGTATCACAGAGGTCGACTTTTACGGCGTCAAACCTGGGCATTCGGGTGCATATCCCGACTCACTAAAAATGTGCACGTTGAGCTCATTGCCGATAAGAGCAGGCCAACTTTAGACGGCATTATTGCCGCCGACGTACGCCAGGGGGCTTATTTAATGTCCGACATGCACCGCTCATACCAGGGAGTGCATCTCCGGCTGGGTATGGGCGGGCATTATACGGTAAATCACAGACAGACTTTTGTCAACGGCACCGTCGATTTGCCGGTTAATCCCCGTCTTGGGACTCCCGTACAAGGCTCCAATTTTGTAACCATTCAGGTGCACACTAACACCATAGAACGGGAATGGCTAGAATTGAAACGCCATTGCCGGAGCTGTCGGAGCCATCGGCGCCTGAAGTGGTACATGCATGGGGGAGTATATGTACAGGCAAAATATCCTGCGCATGCTGCCGTCTGAAGCTGCCCAGTTCAGACGGCTCCTAAGGGAGCGGCAGAGGGAGGGAGGGAGAGAAAGAGTGTATCCTGGCTTGCGCAGGCGCCCAATAAGGCAGCGTAACTGCAGATGCCAACCAAATTGCCCCCGGCGTTAGTTGTCCCCCCCCCAATGGAGTTGCAGTGTATTCGAATCTGGAGTGCAATCTGCTGCAGGCTAAAAATGTATGTAATGATGGAAACAGGCAAGATGAGGCACCTTTAGGACACCGCCGAGTGTGTTTACTCTGCGGGCGTTCCCTTTTGCGACGAATCAGATGCCATCAATTAAGAATAGGATCAGTCCAAGAGCGCAGAGTAAATGATGTTATAAAAGAATGGATATTACCACGCACAGTTAGTACATTATTAGGTTTATTTCCATAACATCATATTTGTTGTTTAAAAGCATACTCAAACATAATTCTAAATGCAAGATATTTAGTTGTATTGAGAGTAAGTTGGAGTACGATAGAAAAGAAAGCCTTGTATAGAATGCATGGTGTGTTAACTGGTCTTAATAGTTTAAATCTGTTATTTACTCCTAGCAAGTGAAGCCCTGGTGCACATATTAAAATATGCCTGTTGCATAAATTGTTTCTATAGATGGATACATAATTGATGTACTAGGCCCCTATCCAGCGACAAGTTCAGATGCAGAAATAATCAATAAAGAATTCAGTAATGATTCTGTTTTAAGTCAATTTTTTCAGTCTAGAGATGCGTTTATATAGGATAGGGGTTTCCGTGACGCCTTGCCCTCACTTAATGATTGTGGATATAGAACATATGTACCTGGTAATTTGCAGCAGGGTGAATCTCAACTTTCTACAATAGAAGCGAATAAATCAAGGGCAGTCACTATTTGTAGATGGGTCGTAGAGGCAGTAAATGGACGGTTTAAACGAGATTTTAAGCTTTTACGTCAAGATTTTTTTAATACAGCCTCAAAAAACTTAATGACCCATTTTGAAGTGGCTGCCGCTTTGATTAATGCATTTCACCCTCCTGTCACAAACCGCAGTGATGCTCAGGAAATCCTTCAAAGAATTAATCAAAACATGTATGTAGAAAATAGGCTAAGTGCTTATGTGATAAACAATCATTTAAATCGACGTAGGGCGCAATTTCAACCTAAGGATATAGAAAGAGACAATGTAAGGGATTTTCCTGAGCTTTCATTGAGCGAGTTAATTCTTGTTTCATTGGGTACATACCAAATCAAGCAGGCTCGTTCCTATTATGGGGAGCATGTAAGGGCAAGTGGCTCATATGTGATTGAAGTGTGCAGGGGGGTAGACAGCGACCTACTGGAAGAGCTGTCAATGTCTGAAACAAGCTGGCTATTGAGAGGTAGAATAAAACCAGACACGTCAGCAATAAAATATATTTTGTGCATATATTAGTTGACAGTTTTATAAGTGGAAGGGATTCTATAGTCCAATACTATTGCAATTGTATAGTTGGAAAACGAACAGTAGGTTGCTGTGCTCATACGATGAGCATAATATGGTATCTAGGTTGGGCAAGATACAAAGAAAATATAACACCGCCTGCACAATTTTTAGATAGGATACTATTATTTTATACTGATGATGAGGAATAAAAAATATATCAATAAGTAAAAGTTTTATTTTTTAATGTACCTTGTTCTGAATCTAAACCCATTACAATGTTAGCATGTGTGTTAGTAACGCATAACAGGTGCATGATGTGAGATACGAGTTGTGAATGCATACCAGATCTGATTAAAAATAAGATCTAATCAAAGGTCAGACTTATTATGACGGACGTGCCGCTCCGTGATTACAGAGGCTACGTATGTGAGCTGTGTAACGTTTTCGTGTCGGGTAGACTGCGACAGAGTATCTTTGTGGCCGCCTTTAATATAAAACTATAATAAAACATCAATAACTAGCATTTTTTTATTAGTAAGGAAAATAACCTCAAAGATTTCCAATGCATTTTTTACTGACTTGGCCATTGTTGATTGTCGTGAAAATGAGCCTGATGAGAGCTCTTAAGAAGATCTAAATGATGGCCAATTTACAGCTCTGTATCATCAGTATTCATCAGGCCCCAGTTTGTATGGCAACCGGTTTTCTCCTTTCTTATAGATACCTTTCGAACAAAAAAACAATTATCGAAATCGGTCAACGTAGTAACGAATGATTGCTGAACATTCATAAAAAAAGGTTCCGACGAATTGAGATCCTCCTCCTTTTTTGAAGACGGTTGAAAACGATATGAGGAATTATTTTTAAGAAAGATTTGCATTTACTACTGTGAAATCCAAGGGCAACTATTTGTTACAGAAAAAAAGCGGTTATTAATTATTTATACTTTTAAAGATTTAAAAATCATATTTTATCACGGGATAAAGAGTTTAAAAATATGTTGATAATCCTTGTTTCTTACTATGAAACTTATTTTATAAATAAGCAATTTGTAATAAATACATTTATAGAAATTATAAATATAATTACCCATAGGTACTTATATCATAATCTACATTTATTTACAATCCGTTCCCTAAAATTACACAGCATTACACAAACAAAAAATATTCTAGAAGCTAAAGGTAAATCATAGTACTAAATCCGATTTTAAAATTGCGAGTCTCACTTAAACCTATTAACCTTTCAATGTGGACTTAAGCTAGCTAAGAGTCTATCACTTTTTACAGTGACTCTACTTAATTGTGTTTTTCCTTTTAAAAAGGTAGGAATATACCCTGCAAATATGTCTAGTACATTGAAACCTCTATCAGACATGCCAAATAGGAAATATCTTTCTCTTGAAACTCGATTTAAAGCAGTATTGGAGATTGGAATCAAAATCTTGTCATTTGGCATTCTTGAATGCTATACTAGCGCTAAATCGTACCCGGATTGGGTGAAATTTAATGGAACTAAATGAAATCGACTTCAAGATTTTTCGGCACTCTTGACGTAATTTTGACATTGACGTATCGAGTTTGGATTCGTGTTTAGGATCGAGTAAACACAGTTACACAAAGCTAACTTTTTTGAGATTGAGAGTGATATTTTGACGATTTTATCTAGTTTTATTTATTCAAAATGGCACGTTTGGATCTAATATATGATATTTTAGACAGCGGACATAGATTCGATGTGAGACAAAGGCGGAATTTGAGAAGAATGGCAAGATATGCAGACAACGCGTTTGATATGAGTGATGATGTGTTTAGAAGGAATTATAGAGTAAATAAATATCTATTTGACGTAATACACAGTGATTTAGAGCCTTTGATGCGACAACCAACCCGTCGAAGCGATATATCTACCAAATACAAGGTTAGTACAATGTTATTGTTAAAACTTATAGCTTATCAAACAACCCTGAGAATAGTATTTTTAATTTAGGTCATTTTATATTTCCGGCTTTTAGTGGCGCTTTCCTTTACGCCACAGAGAGTCAAGAGCATTAAGTGAAGTCACAGATGCTCTTAATTCAGAATCACTTTTAGATAAGTGGCTGAGATTCCCACACACACACCAGCAACGAAATCAAATCAAAACAAGGTAGGTACCGTACAACCTTTATTCTCACTAGTTCGATTCATCAGTTCGATCGTCGAACTAGGAAGAATTTTTTTTTCTCATTTGTTCGACCGTCGAACTAGTGAGAATATTGAAATGAGAATCTTCCCCTTTATTCTCACTAGTTCGATTTCTTGGTAAAAAATTAAAAACGCTTATATATGTATGATAAATGATTTATGGGTCAAAGACCTAATTAAAAATGTCAAAATTACAATTGACTGCAACATTTAATTTTGTCAACGCTTTAATTGTGCCTTCTTCGAAATCTATCGTGACTTTAACAGGCTTCCACTCTGGAATTTAAGATGCAATGAAATCAAATAAAAGTGAGTAAGCTGTTTTGGTCCTGTGAGTCATGAAAGCGTACAAAGGGATCACATTCGAGTTGTTTGTATCTCTGCCGATGTCACCGTGTATAGTATAAAGTTGTTGAAAAGGTCGCGGACATGATTTAAAGGTGCCATCCATAAAAATGAGTTTTATTTTTTTCATAATTTCTCGGGCATCACTTGAACAAAACACTATTAGTTTCATTTTTTTATGACGGTAATCAGCAAGTAAGAAATTTGAAAAGTACTGGGGACATCGACTTCCTCAACAGTCTTTGCGTTTATTTTTTTCACGTGTGCAAATTTATTTCTTCTTCGTATTTACGCATTGAATAATATTGATGTCCTTCGAATGGCCAGCCAGTTTCTGTTAAGAGCTCTAATTACATTAAAAAATCAAGGCCTGCATTTAGCTTCAAAAAGTAATGTACCTGAATTTAGTGAAATAAAGTCACGCATTTATAGAAATGGACCTCGAAAGTTCCATTATAACCGTACAGCCTCCTGTTGGTTCGATGGAGACACGTTCGCAGATTGGGTTGAAACGGTGGCTTTACCTTATTTCGAAGATAAGATAGGAAAAAAGTGATTAATAGGAGACAATCTTTCCTCGCATCTTTCTATAGATTTAATACGTAAATGCAAAGAGAAAGATGTGTTCTTCGTATTTCTTCCAGCGAATTCTACACACCTAACTCAGCCCCTCGACGTCGCATTTTTTAGGCCGATGAAGTCTGCATGGCGTGACATTCTCTTCAACTGGAAGAAATCTGATGGGCGCACAGTCTAGTGTACCCAAAAATTGGTTTCCATATCTGCTGAAAAAGCTTTTTGAGAGACTGGAAACAAACATAAAAAGGAACGTCTTGGCAGGCTTTGCTAAATCAGGTATCAGTCCACTAAACAAAGAAAAGGTGCTAGAAAGGTTACCAGGTAACGTTGTGAGAAACGAGACATGCACAGAAGAAGAAAGAAAAGCTATAGATGAGACAGTTTTACAATTGTTATCGGAAATGCGGTATGGAACTGGGAATGCTAGAAACTCTAGAATCACTCATAAGAAAAAGAAACTCAATGTTCAAGCAGGTAAAAGTGTAGCAGAAGAAAGTGACAATCCAGAATCTGATACATCAGAGATAACTTCCGTGATAGATGAATGTAATTCTGAAGATGCGAATAAAGATAATGTAGAAACCAATATAAAATCAAATGAAGAAAAACAAAATCCTAAACCGAAAAAAAGAGTCCATAATTCAGACACTAAGAAAAAGAAAAGTTTTCAGTTGCTGAAAATATTACTATTGAAAATGAAAACAATTGTGAAGAAACTAACACCAAAGGACAAATTGAAACAGGATTACAATGCCATGCTTTACAAAAAAAATCGAACATACAGATTTTATCCAATGAACCGATCCCATCACAACCATTAGGTAAAGTGGATAATACTAAGTGTAATAGAATACCAATTAAAACTTTAATTAAAATTCCTAACAAGTTCTCATCCTGGCCCTAGTAGTAGGAAAAAGTATTATAAAAATGATGCAGAGATCCTGAAGGATCTTATGGATGCTGATGTTTAGTTCATTTTTGATTTAGGAGCCTACTTATCATATAAAACAGGAGATTACATTAGATTAAGACTGATTATTTTATATTAAGTTTAGCCAAGTTGTTGAGATATGTATTTTGAGTTGTGTTGGGTTTTTATTGTACTGTTAATTTTTTAGTTACATGTTAAAAACTGAGTTTGATTATTTTATATCAAGCTTAGCAAAAATTGTTGAATTTTACTTGTATTTGTCAAATATTATTGAAAGTTTTTTGCACATACGTTTTTAATTTAATTTGTCTAAAAGCATAGTTTGCAGAAACAATTTATGTTTGATTTTGTTTTTTATTTTATAGGTTGAAGATACCTATTTTCTTTTTAATATATATAATATGATCTGTATTCTGTTGCTGTACCATTATTAAAAAAATAAATAGTATATATAATAAATAATAATTTTTTCGATCACCAAACACTTATTATGAAGCTAAAACATTACGGTGTATCTAATAACGCATCAAAATTGTTAAATTCTTACCTCTCAGGCAGATTACAAACAGTAAACGTTAATGGTACTAACTCTTCTGGCGCCCCGCTTCAAATGGGAGTGCCCCAGGGCTCAATATTGGGACCGTTGCTATTTTTGATCTATATTAACGATCTCCCTTTCTATTCTAAAGACTCCTGTGAGATAGTTCTGTTTGCTGATGATACTTCTTTAATCTTCAAATTAAAAAGAGACGAAGAGGTATTTGACGATGTAAGCGGAGCTCTCTCTAAGGTATTAAATTGGTTCACAAGTAACAACTTACTTCTTAATACAAAAAAAAACAAATGTATTAAATTTACTATGCCTAACGTGAAACAAGCTAACACAGTAATTTTACTAAATGGTGAAAAACTTGATCTATCAAACTCCACTGTTTTTCTGGGCATTACATTGGATTCGAAGTTGCAATGGGGACCACATGTTGACACTCTGGCTGGGAGACTTGCTTCAGCTGCCTTTGCGGTTAGAAAAATTAGACATCTAACTGACGTTGTAACGGCAAGGCTGGTGTATTTCAGTTACTTTCATAGTATTATGTCTTATGGTCTTCTCTTGTGGGGTTCTGCTGCGGACATCGATACCATCTTTATTTTACAGAAAAGAGCTATTCGTGCTATATACAAACTTAGTCCGCGTGAATCCCTGAGAGATTTCTTTAAAGAAATTAACATACTCACTGTGGCCTCTCAATACATATTTGATAATATCATGTACGTACGCAAAAATTTAGATCTTTTTATAAAGAAAAGTGATATTCATTCATATAACACCAGAAACAAAAACAAACTTGTAGTCCCAAACTTTAGATTGGCCAAAACAAGTAATTCATTCTTGGGAAATTGTATTAAATTTTTCAATAATATACCTCACAATGTTACCAAACTTCCTATTAATAAATTTAAGTCACATGTCAAAACTACACTGATGTCTAAGGGGTATTATAAAATTCAAAACTATCTTGATGACAAGAATGTATGGTCAGTCCAGCCTGCACTAAACTGATGTACCTACCTGTTTATTTTGATTTATATTTTTTGTGTGGCAGCTAGTGGTGACTGAGTTCGTTCCGGCGTTTCTTCTCAGCACTTGCCAGATTGTCTGTGTCTTGTCTCGAAGCGCTAGTAGGGCCCAAAAAATAAGGAGACATGTTCTGGCCCCCTAGGGGCCTATAATGTTGTTATTGACGTTCATAAGTGGCAATTTTGTCCTGAATTGAATAAATGATTTTTGACTTTGACTTTGACTTTGAATAATAATACTTGAAAATATAATAATAATTATTTGGATATTTTTTTTTATAATTCCCTATCCCATTTGTACAAAATTTTAGTACCTATCTACTAATATTACGAGTATGAATAATTAAGTCAGCATTGTATTTGTACAGAGGAAATTCTGTAGGTATGTATTTAGATAAAGACAAAATATTCAAAATGGACAACCACTACAGATATCCCTATATAACCTGGTTTCGTTCCCATTCACCCCAGAGTCAGGGTGAATAGGGACGGACAAGATTTTAGGGTTTTTCTTCAGAAACATATGTATTTAAAGGATTTTACCTAAATTGACATCTAGTCCACACTAAGACTTAAGTTTTTATCAACATTTTATAACGATAATCGAAAGGAAACCTTTTTAAAACTTAAACTAAAGGTTAGTTTTGTCCCTATTCACCCCATTGTACGGTAATCATTTATTTCAAGAACTAATTTCCTTTATAGATTTTCTAAAATCACACTGGTTTAATGTTGTATTTTTAATAAGGTTATACAACTGTGAATTAAATTATTTATTGTATTAATATTTACAGATTTTATGAAAAATTTAAAATCCCTTCTGTGATTGGATGTATTGATGGCACTCATGTGGCAATCATCAGACCATCACTAAACGAAGAGCGTTTTTACAATAGAAAAGGATATCATTCAAGAAATGTTTTAATTGTGAGTATGTTTTATTTGAATATAAAATTGATCAATACTATCATTATAACATATATTATTAAATGTATCACTTTATTACATTTAGTCACAGCAATTATATTAAGAAATTAAAAGCTATATTTTTTTAAATCAGACAATCAAATTGGTTTTTTGCAGGGTTGATATGATTTAAATCACTTGATTTTAATCACTGATTTTAATCGTGATTTTAATCAAGTGATTTTTTTTAAAAATCTAGAAATTATTCCTGCAACCAAATCAGCCAAAAAGTGTCCAGGGACTTCCCCCGACATAGGCTACGGCACGCAAACACGTGCAATGCCATACACGCAAGTATAGCGATACAGTTCGGGGATTCCCCGAAACTAAAAAACGCGACGCGGTTTGCTTTTCGCTCTGTCATTTATTATCGATTAGTGAAAGAGGGAATACAGCAAAAATATGTCTGGAAGAAAAAAAGATGCTGTGTGGGTTTATTTCAATGAAAAAAAGTCCGCTTGCGGAAAGTTTAACAAAGCGGTGTGTAAACGCTGTAATAAGGAATTAATGGGCTTAGTAGCAAGAATGAAAAAGCATTTGGAAACATGTGTGACAGAAATGGACCGCAATCGTAACATAAGCACAGACGACGTCGGCGGCGCGGGCGGCAGCGGTGCCGGTATTGCAGAAGGCAATGAAAATTCCTGTGCCTCTGTGTCTTCTCAGCATTCTGCTCGTTCCTCATCTAAAGCAAACCAGAGCGCTGGCATAGGTCAAGAAAAACTAGATGAATACGTGATAAAAACAAATGCTACGCAAAAACATCTTTATGATTTGCAAGTTGCGAAATATTTAATGCTACTAACACTCTTTTTCTGCATGCGGAACACGAGGAGTTTAAGAAACTGATAAGTATGTTGCATCCTGGTTACGTTCCTCTAAATCGATTTGATATTGGTGGCAAGCTGCTCGATGATATTTTCAAGGAAGAACAGAACAAATGTAAATCAGATTTAGAGAACAAAACTGTATGCTTGTCAATTGACGGATGGTCTAACATACGAAACGATCCTATCGTATGCTCGTGTGTCACAACAAATGATGGCAAAACCGTCTTAGTTGATACTGTTGATACGACCGACCATCATCACACTGCCGACTACTTAGAGACTGTGGCAAAAGCAAGTATACAGAAAGCAGAAAAACTGTATAACTGCAAAGTTAGAAGTGTTTTGTAAGATAACGCCTCCAATATGACTAAAATGCGTAGACAGCTTGAAACAAACAGTGGTGACGATGATGGCGCGCAATTTAATATACTTATAGTGACATACGGTTGTTCAGCGCATATTCTGAACTTACTGGCTAAAGATTTAGAAATTCCAAATGCTACAGGACATGTTCTGAAAGTTATCAAATACTTCAGAAATAATCATTTTGCGCATGCTAAATATTCACTCACCAAGGCGAATAGTTTAGTAATGCCCCAAGAAGTCAGATGGAACACAATGTGTGATTCACTAAATAGCTATTGTAGGATTCCTGACTTCTACTGTTATTTGAAGCTTAGCAGGATTTTAAATAAAATGAATGTTAAAGAAAGATGTTGTTTTATTGGAAATAAAGTACAAAGAAAGTTGGGCAGAGTAACCCCGTATGGTCTAGTGGAGGATGAAAAGTAAGAGAGGGCTAATACACATCATGACCTATTTATATTGAATTTGAATGCGGGTTATTAACCGCCATATGCATCTACGTTTTGGTATTGCATTGTTTTATTTACAAATGCAGGTTAATGACCGCTTTCCTTGAGTGACGTTTTGTTGTGACTACATAATAACAAACAACTAGTTTTTAGCATTAAATTAAAAGATCAACATAAATCAACCTAATTAATTAAACTAATTACTTTAAACTAAGATATAAATTATTTATGTGTATCAGTCAATTGTGAGCATGGCATTACAATATTGATTATATTGTCTGTGCATAGATTACGTACAATGCTATTTGACAGAATGTCAAATAGCGACGTCAATGTGTAGGCAAACAGATTATAATATACGTTCGGTAGACGGACAGAAGATACATCGTCACATAGATCAGTTAAAAAGGTGCGAGGGAAAGGTAGGCTCATCAGAGCACACAGCGGAGCGATCATTAACAGAGGCTAGGCTAGGTCGGACGGTTGGGTAGCGGGTTCATGCCCGACGGTGCCGCAACCGCTCACGAGTCCGGTATGCGTTACCGTGCCGGCTGCCAACGTTGACGATGACGTCACGGGCGCGGCGAGCTTGGCGTCTTCGCAAGCGAGTGCTACTATCGCGGAGACGGGGCCGCATCACCGGTGGCCTACTAGAATCCGTAGACCCCCCATACGTTATGGTTTTGATTCCAATTAGTGTATTTTATATGTAAGTAAGTTATTAAGTAATTATTTTAAGTTTAGAAGATATAAAATATTCGTAAAGTAAAGGAAACTGATATTGTTGTATCTAGAACCCAACCAAAAATAAACATTTCATAATTTGCGTTGTTTTGTAATTACCATGACATTGACCATAATATTGATTGTATAAGTAATTGTAGCTTGTATAGTTGTTCTTTCTTTTATGAAGTAATACCTAATATGTTAATAAAGTAGTGTTAATAAAATATTTAAGAAACCAAAATAAATATAAAAAGTTAGTAATTAGATTGTACCCATATAAATTAAAGTTGCTAAGTCCAGTAGGTACCATTTGTACTTATATTATGGTATTTTTATAATGTTTATCTAAGGGTGGAGATGTTATGAATGAACGTAATAGAATTATAACTAAATATGTAGGTATCCACATATTTGTATTTTGTGTCGCTTCAAAAAGTCGGCTAATAAACGTACTAAAGTAAAGACGCACGCTTTTTATTTATCAGTGAGTTTGAGTGAGACGAACAGTGCCGCCGAGCGGCGGCGCCGCTTGCTATAATACAGACCTATGGCGGCATTGAGTTTCCGAGATAGTTAAAGTTTTGTAAAATGACTGTTTGTGTGATGTTTTTTTATAGTATACACGAAAAGATAATAGCTTTTTAATTATATGATTTTTTATAAGATTTAAATCCGTTAATATAAAGAAGATAACTCATGACCGCCACGAGGTCCCTTTTGATTTGTAACGCCACATATTAACATGCAGTTTACTATAATTATATTGATTTCGAGACAGAGCGACTTAATAACTTTGTGATTAGGAAGAACGAATAGGGTTACCATAATGATTGACGATATAGACACTTTCCTTAGGTTCTAATGACAAATAAGCCAATAATTATATCAAAGTTGTAATACTTGGGATAGCAAACAGGCTCTTTTTAGGAACCTTTGTAGGAATCTATTATTAAAAATGTCCGGCCGGTGACGAAAGGTAATTTTTAAATTTTTCTCTGACCGCAAATGCATCGTTAGTAGATTGTCCGTGATGTTGTGGTCCTAGTTGATCAAGTATAGACTGTCTTAATTCTGATATAGATTGTTCTGTATCACCTGACATTACTAAAGTAAACAAAAAATTGATTTATCAAATTTATAGCCATTAAAATTATGTGAAACCACATAATTTTAATTGCTCTCTTCAGTGGATTCGATATAGACACCGAAAAATCCAATATTTATTGCTTGAAAACAGCCGGGTATTTCATTAAATTATACCCTTGGTATTATATGCCTACAAGCGTGCATAAGATTTTAATGCACTCGTCAATAGTAATTTCACATGCCCTATTACCTATCGGCCTTTTATCAGAGGAAGCCCAAGAGGCTAGAAACAAAGATATAAAGAGATACCGTGAACGTTACTCAAGAAAGTGTTCCCGAGAAACATCACTAAGAGATGTATTTAACAGATTATTATTAGTAACTTTCGATCCACTTATATCAAGTCTCCGAAAACTTCCTACAAAAAAGATTAAGGTTTTACCCCATGAAGTTACAAGGATATTTTTGCCCTTAAATATTGAAACAACACATTTGGAAGATTCGTCTACACAAGAAGACAGTAGCACAAGTGAATTTAGTGATTAATAATATTAATATTTTTGTAACGAGGATCCGGCGGCGAGACATCCCAAACGCGGACAAAGAATGCACCAACGAAAAATAACCAAACTTACCTAAATAAATAGTGAGAAAAACGCCGTACTTAAACAAAGTACCTGGAAGACAAGAACAAGACTCATTACCACTCGAACAGCCATGACGGAACCTTGGCTAAGAACCAAAACAAAGCCTAGACCACCGCCAACAGGCCGACCTGGACGTATGATAATACGCGGTAAAGCCTGGCAGATCAAAATAGACGGGAACAGTAGGATCAGGCCAGCAACGCCAGACCCCAACACGGGAACACCAAGGCCAACACAACCAGCAAACGCGCAACCGCAAAACACGGGCCCAATGGAGTATACCGTGGAAGACCTGGAACCAGAGGGCTGGTCCGAATTATTGGTATTCGACTATTTGAGCGACGTAGAAAGGGCTCCTCAAATAAACGCGCTGGACCTAATGGACGATGCCGAGAAAGAAATGGAACGACCAAAGAAAAGGTCCATAAAAGGGGAAGGAAAAAGAAACGCACCGGGAAACCAAGGAAACGGAACCGGCCGAGCAAACCAAAAAACAACGACACAAACTACCTAGGTCGTAAAAAAAAAAAATAAACAGTAAATTTCAGTTCCAGAAACAGTAGCTAATTAATTAGTTTCAAAGTGAAACAATTAGTGATAAATTATTGAGCACAATAACAGAAATAAAGTGTTTAACCAACCTCAAAAAAAAGGAGGTATAGTACAAAATAATTATAAGATATACAGTAATCTATGAGTTTCAAAGTGAAACAAGTTGTGATAAATTATCATGCACAATAACATAAATAAAATGTTTAACCGACCTCAAAAAAGGAGGTATAGTACAAAATAATTATAAGATATACAGTAATTTACTAGTTTCAAAGTGAAACAATTAGTGATAAATTGTTATGTACAATAACATAAATAAAGTGTTTAACCGACCTCAAAAAAGGAGGTACTTATAGTACAAAATAATTATAAGATATACAGTAATTAATTAGACTCAAGGTTAAACAATTTGCGAGAAATTGTTATGTACATAACTACAACGTTTATTGAACCGAAGGTATTCACAAAGATTGTAATTACTTGGACATAAACAGTAATTAAAAAGTAAATTGGTATCGTTTAAAATAAGTTCAGATATTATAAAGTTTAGTAAATAAACATTGTAACCGACTCAGAAATAAGAGGTGCTTGTAAGGATTTTAATTACTTAGACCTAAACAGTAATTAGAAAGTAAATTAGAGTTATCTTAAAACAAGATCAGATATAAAGTTTAGTAAATAAAACAAGTGTAACCAATTAGAAAAAAAGGAGGGTTTATAAAGATTTTACTTGAACCTGAATAGTAATTAAAAACAAATTCAAGCGTTTGAAGTATTTAGCAGATAGTTAACCAAATAAAAGAAATAATAATAGTAAGATCAAGTAATGAGAAAATTAGCATAGACACAATAAAATAATACAAGTCTATACTATGAACAGAACAGTGGTCACAAATTAGTCGAACTTGAGAAAATGCAATCATAGCCGAACTGTCATGAATAGTAAAATCACATCCTCAAAGAAATAATATAGATACAACACTAGAAAATAAATCTATATTATTCAGACTTATCAGTCAGACAGTTAAGATATAAAGATCGGTAGTGACCGAGATAATTAACACACATATTAAACCCCAGAGATAACCTTCACTTAAGTATTTTTTCTTATGGATTGTATACCGATTCTTGTGATTTTTACAGGTAAAAATCTCCGAAAGCAGGGAGGAAATGTAACGAGGATCCGGCGGCGCGACATCCCTAACGCGCGAACCGATATTTGACAACCCTACTCACCCGCAAGCGCTCGCGCACCACTATATAAGGCATGGTGGGAGGCAGCTCCGTGGCACGCTGCCCGACTTTGTCGGCCTCGGCACGTTCTGGACGACCCTGACGATTCCTACACCGCGTATTGTAGAACAACAGCCAACACCGCCTTAAGCACTTCAAGTACTGCACAACATTTTAGTTCGCATCACCGCACACAGGACAACAGAACGGTGATATCATACTTACGAAATCAGGGAGGGACAAAATCAGTAGTTCTCTTAGAAATGACAAGGAAGATACTTCTTACAGCAATGAACCTTAGAACGGTGATCCACTCATTCTACTTACCAGGTCGTTACAACTCAACCGCAGACAGTTTATCAGTCATATAACTGTTATGACCTTACCTATCATGCGATTTCGGCTTGACGTCGACTTTTGGGACACCCTGTATTAATGGTTACATAAATAATAAACATGTCTAAATTATTTCATATTACACATGTGACAGAACTTATGACCTGACTAGGTATAATAGGTAATTATGTCTCGTGTTGAAGATAAGAAAGAAAGACCTTCTTCCCCAAGTTTATTGAGCATAACAAGACAAGAAAATGAAACGATCATCACCTCAAGACCATAATAATGCTCAAACAAAAATGTTTGCAAATAAAGAAACACAGGTCTCGTCTAATAGTTTGATGGACGCAAACTTATACAAACGAAATATATGGGATAAGGATCAGCTGTAGTGTGATGTGTCTAATTTACCTGCGATAAATTTTGACCAAGCAGAACCTAGTGACCCACGGAACAAGGAATTTGCGAGGCTAGTTTCATATGAATTGAATCGTGTTCCCGTGGACAAGCGATCAGTTACTTATGTGAATATACTAAACATTATTAGAAAAGCGCGTCATGAAAACGATTTAGATGATATGAGTCTACCCAGCTACGAGGATTCGGATTGACTCAAATAAAGTGATAATAAATAAGGCATTGAATTAAAATTACAGGATCCTCAAGACCCTTTATACTACCGTCATAGAGCCGACAGTGCTCTATGCGTCCTGTGTCTGGGCTCACATTACCACCAAAGAGTACGCACGCAACAAGCTGGATCGTCTGACGATGATTTTCGGGATCCAACTATCAAAAGCGCACTCTACAGTCTCCCTGACTTCCGCGGCCCTACTAGCGAGGATCATTCCGCTGGATCTTAGGGCGCGCGAACAGCTCCTCTACGAAGTGAAAAGGGGGAAACCCCTGGCAGAGCTACCAGGAAGAGAACTGCAGCGAAAAGTCCACCCGTCCCAGCTGCCTCACCCAGCTAGCAGAGTTCCGATCGAGTTCGAGATGATCGACACGCAGGAGAGGGCGAACTTATTGCCAACTCATGAGCTCCAGATCTATACCGATGGGAGCAAGATCGAGGGAAAGGTGGGAGCTGCCGTTTCATGCTGGTCTGGTGGGGCGGAGACAAGATGTGCCAAATTAAAGCTCGAGTCCTACTGTTCGGTCTACCAAGCCGAAATGGTGGCCATCTTGAAGGCTCTATCTATAGCAATAGCGACCGAGACTTCCGCTGATATAATCAGCGACTCAAGATCGGCACTCGAGACCCTACGCGACTCCTCATCCCTGAACCCCATCGCAGTGGAAATAAGAGAGAAGCTAGCAACAATGAGGAATAGGAACCTGGAAGCAACGTTCTTTTGGATAAAGGCCCATGCGGGGATTACTGGCAACGAGCGTGCGGACCAGCTGGCAAAGGACGCGGCGCTAAAGCTGAAAACCCGGCCAGCCTTCGACCGCTTCCCGATATCTTTCGCTAAGCGAACCATCAGGGCCTCCACACTGGACTTATATCAGTCTCGATATGAGTCGGCGAAAACGGGATCCGGCACGAGATTATTCTTCGGGGACATCAGGCAGAATAGGGATGACAAACATCCGATCGCAGCTCCTTACCGGGCATGGTGGCGTTAGGGAATATTTATTCCGGTTTAAACTCTCACCCGTCCGAGCCTGTGTCTGCGACGATATAAGTTCAGAAACCATACCTCATATCATCTCCGAGTGCCCAAGGTTTGCCCTCAGTAGACTCGAGTGCGAACACAGGATCGGACGGATGATCGAGCCGCAAAATTATAGGGACCTGGTGGGTGACGACTCCAGCCGGGACCATTTTCTTGCTTTCGCGGAGGGCGCAATGCGCCTCGCTGCGAAAGCGAATGGAGCCAAAAAGGTGTAACAGCTCTGTAAATATTTAACCAAAATTATTAGCTTTTGCTTCATTATTGTCATTATATATATATTTTACTATTTTAACATTATATTGCCACGTTAGGTTTAAATTGAATTCTCATTATTGTGTTATCAATGTCTTATTTTATTGTATTTTCTTATTATTAATTGTATAATTGGCTATTGCCCCATTTCCCTGTAATTTTTTTTTTAGCATGTAATCTAAACTGATCAATATAAAAAAAAAAAAAATTTTATTAGCTTTTGCTCCATTATCATAAGCTCAAATCTGAGGTTTGATTAATTCAGTATAATGGTTAACCGCTCACTGACTCTTAAGGACAACATTCCCCAGAAATTATTGGTAGTAGTAGACTCTTGGGGAGTTTTGTCCCCAGATTTTTAATCTGTGTTTAAAGGTAAATTTGGGCATGTTCCTTTACATGTATGGAGATTTCCTATTTTTGACATCAAGGTTGATAAATTTAGCGTTACATATATGTTATATTTTTTTGATCTGTAAACGTTTTGTGAGCGATGTGAAAAAATGTTGAAGTGGAACACTCTCAGTTTGACATGAGCCGTCACACGTCAGATTTTTGAAGTGTTTATTTTAATAGAAGAATGAATTGTGCAAGGTAAGTTGTGCTCATAAATTAAAGATTATTTATTAGAAAATAAGGATGCAACAGCTGTTTTTATGTAGTTGTTTTATTGTTTTTTTCCCAAAGACATTTTTCAAGTGGTGTCGAGTGGAAGTTGAAGTAGATTTCAAGTGGATCAAAATAAGTGTTCTTTCCATGTTATTACGTTAGTGCGAATTTGTTTTAATTATTCATTAGTTATTCAAGAATCATTTTAAAATATAATCCAACAGCTGTACCGTAAGAATGGTTATGATTTTAATTGTTTACAAAAAATGGCTCGCCGCTCAAATTACGTAATGGCCGCCGTCATGCATACTAGTGGTAAGGGTAGAGACACAATTGGCGGAAATCGGTACCGGTAATTGAATTTTTGATAAACTCAGTTTATTGAAAGTTCGACGATTTTACTTTTAATAAATAACGTGGAACGTAATTTTAACCCTTAGAAGCATAGATTATCAAAAATGATAATCTAACTTTCCGTGCCTTAAACTTCTGAACGTTTAACAATTCTCTGATATTAAGCTTTCTAAACGTTACGTCAATGTCATACGCGAACGACATTTAAAAAAAAATCTTTTTCTTTATGGTATCTTTCAAAGTTTTGACATATCTGTCGGCGGCGGAAAAAACTTGTAAAGACTTGATTTCGAACTTTTTATCGGCAAGAATCTTAGTGAAAAAGCGTATAATTTGTTCCGGAAAAATTTGTTTTTGTCATGTAAGGATCTATATTTTGCCGTTATACAATAATTTTTACACATAATTTTGTATTACTCATTTATTTTGAGATTCAAGTTTGTTATCAAAAATGATATTTCATGCATTGCGGGTATACTTTTTTCTGTGTAAGAAACTTGGCTATTTGGGCGTTTTGGGAATCAAATCTATGGCTTTTCATGTTTTTTTTATTTTTGGATGTGGTTTGCATGGCTTATGTTATTTATTTTCAGGTGCAAAATGAATGACGACCGCATCGAGCGTATACTGTTGCAATTAGAAAATGGGGAGATATCTGAGGGTGAAAGTGAATTGGATGAAGATAATTTGGACTACTATGGAAATGTAAGTGATTTGCAAGCAGACCTTGAAGATGAAGAGGGCAAAGATGCAGAGGAAGAGGAGGGACATCAAGAAATAGATATGGCAGTCTTGGATCCTCCGCTGATAACTGAAGATTTGCCTGAAAACCCGGCACGTTCCATCAACTATGGTAATGCACGAAATTTAATTTGGAAGAAGAAAAATATGGCGATGGATGCTCAGGCACTGAGGTTTTTAGGAGCTACCGATAACCCTCAAAGTATTTTAGATTTGAGTTCACCGTATCAGTTTTCCTATTTTTTTTTATCAAAGTTCATTGGAGAACATTGTTAAAGAGTCAAATAAATATGCAATTCAAAAAAATCCTAACTTTTCTGAACTGGTGACTTTACTGGACATACGAAAATATATTGGTATTCTGATTTATACTTCAGTTTATCATTATCCAAGTATAAGATCATATTGGTCTAACAAAGTGCGATTTCATCCAATAGCAGAGACACTTACAGTAAACAGATTTGAGAAAATTCGCCAGATTATTCATTTTAATGATAATAACAATCATTTACCTCCTGAAGACCCGAAACACGATCGTTTACATAAACTACGGCCGATTGTAGATCACCTCAATCAATGGTTTATGTCGGTGCCTTTTGATCATCGCTTGTCTTTAGATGAACAGATGTGTTCTACAAAAATCGGACACTTTATGAAACAGTATTTGCTGAATAATTAATTATTATTATATATATTTATTAAAATAAATGGGGCTTCAAATTGTATGTACTGTGTTGTCTGATGGGGTATGCTTATTCGTTCGAGATCTACTCAGGGACACACGACCACAAAAAGTTGCCTAATGAACCAGATCTAGGAGCAGTCTCTAACACAGTGGTGCGTTTGCTTCGGCCTGTACCCAGGAAAGTAAACCATATAGTTTACTTCGATAACTTTTATACCAACATAACGCTGTTTTACTATTTACACTCGGAAGGAATTTATTGCTTGGGTACAGTGAAGAGGAACAGACTTGGCAAAACGTGCAAGTTACCAGAGAAGAAAGATGTTCTCAAGGCGTCAGTGTCAAGAGGATCATCTGATGAGAATGTCACCGTTTTTGAAGGTGTGGAGTTTGCAGCTACCAGCTGGAAGGATAATAAGGTAAACATTTTACCAATCATAAACCACCTCAACAACAAATTTAGCTCACTATACCTACCCGAGCAAAACATCGCGATTGATGAATCTTTGTTGTTGTGGAAGGGGAGGCTCTCCTTCGCACAACTGATCAACACAAAAGCTGCTCGGGTGGGTATAAAAAGCTACGAGCTGTGCGAGTCCAAGTCAGGATATTTGTGGAGGATGAAGCTCTATGCCGGCAAAGGGCAAGAAATGACATTTGAAGGTCGTGAGGGTAATGAACCAGAGCCAGAGGGTGCCACCAGCAAGATTGTTTTCGATCTAGTCCGGCCATTGCTGAATCGTGGGCACAATCTGGTGATGGACAATTTTTATAATAGCCCTTTATTGTCCAGAGCACTTAAAAGCTACAAAACCGACACAATGGGCACATTACGCTTAAATCGCGAATTTGTTCCCAACAGTCTCCAATCAAAGACCAAAGGGAACATGAGCACTGGAGAAGTGGCTTTTAGCCAAACGAGGGACATTACGATTGTAGTCTGGAAAGACTCCAATGTAGTGTCCCTTATATCAACATACCACGCTGCAAAAGTCGGCGGAAAAGAAAAATACGGAAAATATAAATATATGCCCGAAGTTGTGCTCGATTATAACCTCTCCATGGGTAAGATCGACAAAAAAGACCAACTACTGCAGGCCTTCCCCGTGGAGAGGGTGAGAAACCAAATATGGTACAAAAAACTTTTCCGCCGACTTTTGAATGTGTCCATATTAAATGCTCATGTTCTCTTTGGCACTGGTAGCACAAGGTTGTCGTCGAGGGAGTTTAGGGGTTGTCTTGCTGACGAGATGTTAAAAAAAATCCGACCTCTTGCCCCGTCGACCTCAACCCTTGCGACGCAACACCATTGTCCAGGCAAAAATTACAAAAGAAAGGCACGTTGCAAAGTGTGCACGTCCAAAGGCCTAGATTCTCGCACCATCTGGAAGTGCAGAAGTGCGACATTAACTTGTGCATGCCAGAATGTTTAAAAGTTCACTTAGAAAGTTGCTAACTTTCTAAGTGAAAAACTTTAAAACATTCTTCTTCATCTCGTAAACTTTGTAAAAAAAATTCTGCATGTCTGGCCTTTTGTATTTTTTTTTTATAAACATACCTATTTTAAACATACGTTTTTTGTAAAAACCCAATTCTAATATCAGTATTTTGTATCCGCATTTGGTTTTCATACTATTTCTATAAAATACATATTTATTTTTGGTATGGCAAAAAGATTATGAGACATGTAAAGACTCTATAAGAACAACACATTTTTAATATTTGACGATATGTAAGAACTATTTTAATAACACATGCATTTTTCTTGTAATGGCTATTAATTAAATTTTATTTTAAATTGAAATAATTTTTACTCGGATCGGTGTTTTCAACAGCCACAATGCATTTACGTGAATCCAAAATTGTCAAAGCGGCACTCCTACCAAGACCGATTTTCACTCAACGTATGGGCAGGGCCCCGATCGCGCTAATAAAATAGAACCATTACCACACCACATCCACACCACTTCCGTTACGTTTGTCACATTTGGTATCGCGCTAAAAAAGTTCGTGCCATTTCCAAACCACTTCCCAACCGTTACCGCTGTCAGATGTCAATGAATGAAAGGTTTGAAAAAAGCAACTTTTTATCAACCAAAGTTCAAACGTTTGAGTAAATTTACCTATTCTGATCAGAAAAATACCTCATTTACGTCCATTTTTGGAAACATTTGACTAATTAGACGTTTATATGCCTTACAAACTGCATAAACTAGTGTAAATAAAAAGTGTAATGTTGTGTTGTGTGTGACGCCGATAACACTCCCATGGGATTTTTGGAAAACTATTTCACCACCTTTTACTTTGAAGTGATCTCACTCAAGAAAATAGTGTTCACCCAGTGATTACAGTGATAAAAAATTGTAAATAAACAGTAAATATTAGATAATTTAAGAATACAATAATCAGTTGTTTTTATTCCAAATTTCTTCTTAACATATCTTAAAATCCAAATCCCAAGCTATCTACTCAGAATACTGTAATACATCATAAACTATAACAACAAAAATATCTACAAGATATATAAGGTGTTAAAAAATCAGTGTCAAATATTTTAAGGGTAATGAGTTTACGTTGTGACTAACAATTTTTGTATGAATTTTTTTTTAATTTAAGCCTTAGTTTTCGAGAAAAACACGATCGAAAGTTTGATAATAAACTCAAATATCAACATCCTATAACACCTGATCACTACTACGGACAAACTACTCCGTACAGCAAGAAACGCTCGCTTGTGTGCGTGCTACTATGATTTATTGCCAAAATCTGCCGAAGGACGAACGACTTTTATTCAATTATAAACTCTAAATCGATGTAAATCGATTTAAATTTCAAAATTTTTGTGTAAAGGCGGCATTTGTCCAAATGCGAGTCAAAGATACCGCTTTAAAAACAGTCGATATTCAATTTTAGATTCTAATTCGTTATCATAGGGTTGATTTTATTTTTTAAGTTTCTGAGGGCGGCGGAACACACACGATTTAGGAAATGCCGAAAGACCGAGAAAGTACTGTTAACAAAAACAGTTTCTTATTTTACATTTCTTATGAATTAAAAAAGGATTGATGGCAAAGTGCTTTTAGGGTAAGGTTAAGGTCTTGGATCCGATCCCCGGCAAACTAGTTATGTTTCGGAGTACTCTTACTGACCTTGATCTAAGGTTAAGGACGAGTACGCTTATCTAAAATAAATAACAATTAATTTGAACCTGCTTTTTAGATGATTTTTTATGCTTTCTGTTGTGCGTTGGTTTATTTACTAAGGACTAAAAGTAAAGTCAATGAGCCAGACGTTGCGTAGGTACGCAATAATTTATAGGTATCAATAAGGTTAAACTGGGGTATACCCTGTACAACGAAACTGTTATTCGTCTCCCAAACACTCAAACGGGGCATAATTTAACACATTTTTCTGAATCCCGTCTGGAAGTTGACTGCGACTACTTCACCACATGTAGATATGTTGCAGTTAAAACCAGTTTTTAGACAGAACGCGTTTTCCCTAGTTAGAACTAGTTTTTGCTTAATGCCTTTGTTAAAACTAGAATTAACTAATGCTCAAAATTTAATATCAGGTAAAACTAGTTATTACTAGATAAAACGCGTTTTTCCGAAGCAAGTCAGTTAAAACTGTTCCGACCGAGGTTTTTGCATAGAGATGTTCCGAATACAAATTAACCATTGAGAACTGTTGCTAAGGAAGCAGCCATAGAAACAGGCCAAGGATTTATGCGCTGCGTACCTATGCAAAAAGGATGTATGTTAAAAAGGTGTATCTGCAAGAAAAATGGTTACCTTTGTAACTCTTAAGGGCACAATAGTTTGTCATTCTCATCTTTTTTTTATTTTAAGGTTGTTCCATAATTTTTTATTCTGTGTTTAAAGGAATATTGTTAAGGAACATCTCATAGTGACCACATTAATATTAAAAATCTTATATTTAAATAAAATAGATTGACTTGGCCATCGCATGGAAACACAATGGCATTAAAAACAAAACTTGTAAAAAAAAACAAGGCTCGCAACTTTTGCAATCGCACTAAACAATCTTATTTACTATAATATGTATTGCTTGTGAGTTTCATGCGATGGTTAATTCAATTTTTTTTATTTAAACATGAAAGATTTTTAATATTAATGATAATGATAATATTAATGTGGTTACTATAAGATGTTGTTGTTGTTGATTAGCTAATTACGTAATAACTTAAGACAGAAGGTCCCTTAAGTAGGGACTGAATAAATCAACCGACTTGGTATTACATAGATCTCACAACTTTTTACGGTAGAAGAACTGAGTTGCGAGATTTGTTTTTACTAGGACATGACTCTGTGTTCTAGGTCTTTTTATTAAATATTTTTATAAGTTTATTACATTGTTTTTAATCCCAAATAAGTTTCCCTAGTGCTCGTTTTAACTAAAGCTCAGAGTAACAACTAGTTGTATCTGAAAATTTTATATATCAGTGGTAAATTCTAGTTTTAACTAGGTATTACTAGTTTTAACAAAGGCATTTAGTAAAAACTAGTTTTAACTAGGGAAAACGAGTTCTAACGAAAAACGGGTTTGAACTGTAACAGATACATAGTAAATTTACATGATAAATGCATTTTAGTGATTAGACAGATACATTTTTGATTGCTGTTTATTCAACGTAAAGGATAAAATGTTGAATACTTGTACTTACAGTATCCGGCGGTAGGGAATGCACGCACATGGAGCTAAAGAGGGAGGGAGGGAGGGTACAACTGGCTAGTACCTTCAAAACTTAAGATTGCTAAGCTACTAGTTAATACCAATTATAACAAGTTAAATAATTAGTAGGTACAATACGCGGCGCTAGAATGAACATCAAGCTAACGAGTAAGATAATCGGTTAGTTTCGGCTTTCATAGAACGTCGTTTCTGTCGCACGGATTATCTCTCTTTTTAGCTCGATATGCATACTGCATACTACCGCCGCGTACTGTACCTATTATTTGATTTGGTATCACTGGTAAGAACTAGTAGCAATCTTAATTTGTAGTTTAGCATGGTAATACAAGATTCGAATTGATAAGTAAAAAATAATTACACCAAAAAAACAATAACACCAAATAATTGAGTGATTTTTTTTTGCTAACGCTACACTTACACGTGCCATAGGTATGCGCTTTTTATTTATTATTACTCCTGCAAATTGCAAAACAGTCACAACAATCAATCAATCGGCGCTAGACCTTCTCTTGTGTTTGACGTTAATTGCGAAGTCTCACCATGCCATACAGGTATTCGGACTCTGATTACCTCAACATGGTTATGTGCTACCATGAGGCAAACTACAGTTTAGTGGAAGCAGTAAGGCTGTTCCACGAACGGCACGGTGTGCGCGTGTGTCCACGCACAATCTTAGGGGCTGAACAACGGTTTCGTGAAAGTGGTAGGTTCATGCCTTCTGGTGACGCTGGCAGACCTCGCACTTCAGTACAGCTTGAAGAGGACGTGCTGAATTTCTTCGAGCTCCACCCGACCGCCAGTACGAGGGATGCTGCTGCCGTTTTCAACACTAACCATGTGTACGTGTGGAAAGTGCTGAAGAGGGAGCGAAGACACCCCTACCACTTCACGAGAGTGCAGGAGCTGATGCCGCAGGACTACGCGCCACGCGTGGAGTTCTGTCAGTGGATCCGGCGTAACAGCCTAGCCAACATATTGTGGACGGATGAGTGCACCTTCACCAGAGTGGGCATGTTCAATATCCACAATGCTCACTACTGGTCTGAGGAGAACCCACATCTGGCGCGTCCAGATCATTTTCAGACGCGGTTCAGCGTGAATGTTTGGGCTGGGCTACTAGGACATCAGCTGATAGGACCAGTATTTTTTAATCGGCTGAATGGCGCCGTTTACTTGGAATTCCTTGAAAGAGAGTTGGAGGAGTTGTTAGAAGATGTGCCGCTAAATCTTATGCAGCAGATGCACTACCAAAACGACGGCGCGCCCGCGCATTACGACCGCCATGTCCGCGAGTACCTGACGGCACGTTTTCAGGATCGGTGGATCGGACGCGGTGGGCCTATTGCTTGGCCAGCACGCTCGCCAGACCTGACGCCGCTGGACTTCCACGTCTGGGGCCGTGCTAAGGATCTCGTGTATGGTCAAGATGGCCTCACCATCACCAGTGCCGAGCAATTAAAAGCACGAATCATTAGTGCTTTTGAAACAATGCGCGGCGACAGTGAAAGTTTAGTGCGTGTGCATAGGCATATTTTAAAAAGGGCTGCGCTTTGCATTCAGGAGAATGGGGGGCACTTCCAACAACTATTGTAAATAATTTTGTAAATAAGTGACTGTGATTTTGTACATAATAATGAACTACCTTTAAACACGCCAAGTAAGAGTAAGTAAACCTTGTTATCTGCATTGACTGATAGAAATAGCCTAGTAGTACCTATCTCCATAGAATTATGTTGCATTAAATCAGGTGATGAGTAATAAATTATTTTACGCTTATTTGCCAGTCCAAAGCCTGGAAAAGTGTGATGGGAGGTGGAAATTCTTTATTTGTTTTGTGTTCTTAAAATAAAAGTGATATTTTTAGTAATAAGTGTATTTATTAATTGTCAACATGTGTAATTTAATTAAAAATGTTTTTTTCAATTTAACTGTATTTTTATTTTACCGTAAGAACTGATAGAAGTAATTAACATTAAAATTACAACATAAAGTGACAAACTGTCAGTTGCTGAAGAATGTATTATCTTTAAAGACAGCATTAACACTTATTTTTCTATTTTGTGTACGAACGTTATGTTACAGACCTGCATTATAGCTATAAGTCGTCTTTAAAGATAATAAGGCCCAGTTTCAATACTTGCTGATAAGTTCTGGATAACCTATCTGGCACTTGTTTTGACAGATAACCCATACAATTAGCTTTCTTAAGCCTTTCTGCAACTCGCGGCAATTATCTAAAAGGAGTAGGTACGTCGCACATGCACACACACACACACACACACACAATGACATGAAACGAGTGAGACAGAAATGATAACAGTGTTTCTATCTCAAAGAAAATTCATTCATACACACACACCCAATGTCTAGCATGAGCTTGTGTGTCGTATGATTTTATGTGCGCATGAATGAGATCCTAGGGATTATGAATGGGTTTTGACTAGTATTAGCATCGTGCGAGAGTGTTTGTTTGCGTTTGTGGGAGTTTGCGATCATGTACAGGATGATATAAATTATTTATATCAATAAACATTTTCTTTTTTCGATTTATTCAAATCCGTTCTATAGTTTTAAATTTCTCTTAAATATGATCCATGTGGTAGTCTCAGTTACCCCTTAAAATATTTGACATTGATTTTTTAACACCTTATAGTTATTTAAAGATGTAAATACCTAATTATCCTAAAATAGTTATTTTAGACAGTCTTCCGTTACCTTATTCACCACTCTTAACTACCTATTTTAGTTCCTACAGAATAGTCAAAAGTAGCTCTGTTTCTCTAATGTTAATGTAAAATGTTTAATTAGAACCACCGGTCAACAATGAGGTTTTTGTTGTGATGAAAAGATGAGATGATGATAACTTTTTTCTGTGAAATTATAGAGACAATCATGATGGGCTATGTAGTGTTAATATTACATTATTATATTAATTAATGATGTAATATCTCTCTTAAATACATTCTACTAATGAAGAATTCAGTAATTTATCTAGCTGCGGCAGGAATGTTAAACAATTATTAAGATTTCAGATGTGTAGTTGTATTAATGCAATAAATTGTTGAGAAATATAGATAGATGCCAATACAGGCTATACTAAATTGAAGATACAATGAAAAGAGTCACTATTGAAGTTTGTTACCTAGTGTACGCTGAAACTGGCTTGTTATTTGGGATTTTGTGTTGTGTCATGTATCTTATTAATTTAGTTTTCACTAATACTATGAAATAACAATAGATAATACCTATTTTATCTACTAGTCGAAAATATGCAGTAAAAATAATGTTTTAAAATGTCAATCAAAAAGTTTTAGTTTAATCGGCACACTAAAATTAAACTTGCTTGTAAAACAAATAACCTATAATATCTAGATAGAGTTAAGATTATAGTTGAAATAGCATTCAAGATAAAGCTTATAACTTGTTATGCTTACTTACTATTATAGCATCATTAAAAAGTTGGGGAAATACACCTACAATAACAATGATTTAAAATTAAAATAGGCAAGTAAAATGAGAACATAAGGAAATAAACAGTATAGATATACAAATAATAACAAGTTTCTATGGAAAACAAAGAACTTTATTTTAATTAACCTATGCTTTATACATAATTTAAGTTTCATAACATTATTTAAATTAATGTTTCATAAACTAACCAAAGATTAAAGCTTATTTGCTCTGTTTGCGCACACTAAGTAGGTACACCATTACACATTTTTACTTCTTGAATTAAGGGAGTCTCCTGAGTCCTGCTGATGAGTTTTCTCTAGATAGGTAAGTAAGGTTTTTTAGTATAGCTAGGTCAGCAATGGAAGCTAAATCCTTTTAATTATTGTTCTTCTACTTTTCTTATGGGGCGGTAAACATATGTTTTACCGCCGTGGTAACACTATCTTGCCAGTATCTCGTGAGCAGCGTTTGCATCATGTTTTATGTTTTAATTAATATTACTTTAAATAATGATAAAAACTATAAAACAAACAGCTGACTGAAAGCTGCACAGATTATACCAAAGAGTAAAATAATACTTGATTAAACGACAGATTATGTCCAAGGATAGCTGTCATTAAATGACATTTAGATTTTTTTTGCGTCACAAGACTAGTGCGGCTAGTAACAAGTTGCTTAATCGAGTGTCGATTATGCACAAATCACAGATATTACTAAAAAATACTAGGTGTGCCGTCCCTACAGAAACAAAGTTATATCGAATGGTAACGATTCAACTATGGTTGAACTAATGACATTTAGCGCAATACGGATTTTGCTTCCAGCTGCATTGTTATTGAATCGTAGCCATGTTCGAATTAGATACGTTTCACGTTCGAACCGCTTCCGCAAAAATTAGTGCGATCGGGGCCCAGGTGTGTTTAACGACACTATCATCGGCCCATATTTCATCGAAGGGCGGTTGACGGGTGCAAGCTATTTAGCTATTCTCCAGGAGATGTTGCCGACCATAATGGACGACGTGCCCCTCGCGTATCTCCAGTCGCTGTACTTCCAACATGACGGTGCTCCGCCCCATTACCACAATGCAGTGCGCGCGTACTTAAACGGCGAGTTCGGAGCGCGGTGGATCGGCCGCGGCGGGCCCGTGCCCTGGCCTCCGCGGTCCCCGGACCTTACGCCTGTGGACTTTTATTTGTGGAGCGAGATCAAGCGCCGAGTGTTTGTGAGTGAACCTACTAGTGTTGGTGATTTGCGAAACCGAATCATTGCGGCTTTTCAAAAGGTTCAAGCTCAAAGAAACGTGCTTATTTCTTTGAAGAATAACTCGCGGAAAAGAGCACGTGTTTGTATCTCGGAGAGAGGAGGACATTTTGAAAAAATACTGCAATACGTGTAAGTTATGTTGATTTTTGTTTTAAGGTTTTTAGGTATTTGTATCATTTGTTAATCTTGTAAATACCTAGTGGATTTCATATTTTAAAATACACCTTAACTAAGTAATTAAAATAAACAATTTACTAAGCAGATAAAAAAAACTCGTGAAAAGTGCTATTTTTATTACTTCGTAATGGCCACAACATACAAATCAACAGATATCACGTTTATTAAATGCTAGTGCAGGATGCGAACCCGCGATGCTTGGCGATCTTGACAATCGTTGGCACTAGGAGTAGCAGACGCGCATGCGCGGGAGCACAGAATACCTAATAGTACTACCGTACAGAAGACTCACTTCCTAACAAAAGTCAGGTTTAGGTATGAAAATATACCTAGACTCGCCAGAGCTACCCACCTGCAAGCAATATTGAAACTTATAACCGCGCGCGAACCACGAATTTTCTTTGCGCGCCCCAGTTTTATGACCGAGCTGCGAACGACGGCACGGGGTTGTCACTTGAGAAGTTTTTGTACCTAGTTGATTTATTAGTTTTACGATTTAAATTAGTAGATTAAGCATTACAAATGTTGATTCTGTAAACATATAAATTACATCTGAATGTCATGTATTCGATTCCTACGGGTGTAGGTATTCTTTGTAAACATTATCCTATCCTATTCTTAATATTGTTTCTGGGCTAATATAACTAATTAAGGATTTTTATTTTAACTATTACTACTTATTATGGACATGGAATTAAAGAAGAATAAATATTTTAATATGGTGTGAAATTTAACAAAATGTTAGCTCTGATTCACAATTCGTTTTATTCAGACAACCGGTAAACCACAACATCTTTTATACGCATTATTACTCGTATATTGACGTTTAGGCTTAGTAGAAAACATACGGGTTAATTTGCAAACGCAAAAAAAATATTATCAAGTATGCACTCGCGCGACGTGACCGCGACTGTCGTGCGAGCCGAACGACAGCCCACTGGCTTACGCCGCTTCGGTCGGCGCGCTGGCCGAATATACCGAAACTGCGGAGTGACACCCCCCTGGCGGGAAACTGCGCGAGCGCCGCGCGAGTATTAATGAATGCATGCGTCTCTCTCTCATTAAACAAATACTACGAAGATGGTTTACATGTTTTTGGTGCATTAACAGGAGTTATTTGAAGTCCTATAAAACGATATTTTTGTATTAACGCTATAATATTTGTGTGTTACTTTCTGATATACATATTTAGATAAACGCAAATTTTAGTTTCGGGTAATTAAAAAGTCACGGTGTATAATGGTCTGTTTCACAATGTACAGATAAGTTCCACATAAGTTCGGAATAAGCTATATGTTACTTATTGCCAAAATAAACACAATGCATTTGCAGGCTAGTAGAGCAAGGAGTACGTCTTGAGTTAGTAGTAGAGGTTGTTGAATTGTTGAACAAAAGTGACATTCTTTTCATTTCGTATAAGTTAAAAGTATCCTTATTTTAAGAGAGGAATAAGCGTGGTGTTTTTAAGTACGTAGGTTGGTATTATCAGAGAGAAATAAGCGTGGTGTTTAAATATAAGTGCGATAATGGAGGTTTTTGAACCTCTTGAAGATGAGTTAGATGAATATTTTGATCGCCTCACAACACCACGCAGAAGCCCTGTGTTTCAGGATAGAATAAACTATATAGAGATATTAGACGAAGCTGACTTTGGGACGCAGTTCAGACTCACTAAAGAAGCTGTGATGTTTGTGTATTCGATGATTGAGAATGCAATTTCTGTCGCTACAGAACGGTAAGTACGCCTTCGTCTAGCCTTAGATACCTATCTATTTACTTAATTCGTATTGCACCTAACTAATATAACCTACGCTTGTTTTTAGAAATCATGCTATAATGCCAATTACTCGCCTACTGTTGACTTTAAGGTATTATGCGACGGGGAGCTTTCTCACAGTAGTGGGTGATTTCTCTGGTATAAGCAAAGCTTCTGCCAGTCGCATTGTTAATCTGGTTTCACAGGCAATTGCACGATTGCGCCAAGAGTTTATTAAATTTCCAACCGACACTCAAGAAATCCAGCAAGAGTTTTATAATATAGCTAAATTCCCAAGATTTATTGGTGCTATTGATTTGTACCCATGTTCCTATTAAATTCCAGGTAAGAGCCTCACATATCTATCCTAGTATGTAGTTTGTTATCTATTCAATTTCAAATAATCTTATTTCTATTTTAGGTGGAAACAATGCAGAGGAATGGAGAGATAGAAAGTCACAGTTTTCTTTCAATATACAAACTGTAGTTAGTGCAAAGTTGAAGATTTTAGATATAGTGGCTAGATGGCCAGGAGCAGCACATGATCAAACAATATTCAACAATTCTTACATAAAACAAAGACTTCTAAATGGGGAATTTGGAAACTGTTTGATTGTTGGTGATAAAGGCTATGAAAATACTTCGTACCTGTTAACACCACTCCAAAATCCTATGACTCCAGCAGATCATTTGTATAATGAGTCTCAAATAAGAAGTAGATATGTAGTGGAAAGGAACTATGATGTTTGGAAAAATCGATTTCCTGTTTTGTCAAAAAAAGTTTTGCTGCATGTATCTCGAGTACAGGCCGTAATAGTGGCATGTGCAGTATTGCACAATATTGCTATTGATATAAGAGATGACCATTTTGAACTCTTCCAACAAGTAAATGAACCAGATGAAAATGATATCATAAATCAAAGCAGACAAGAAAATGTAGGAGATGCAACGGTGCGAAGTAATTTAATAAATGATTATTTTGCTTCATTATTATGATAATTTTTGGGTATTGTAATACTAACATTGTGGTAAATTAAATTAAAAATCTATTATTTTTCTAGTTTATTTAACAAGTAACTTTTTTTAATAGCCCATAATTCTCTTTTATGCTCTCTTTCTTCCTCTTCGAATGCTCATTGCTTTCTTTTATTGAGCAGCTCTTCCTCTAGAATCTGTTTTCGTAGGTCTGCAATTTCCAGCTTTGAATTAGCGACTCTTTCAAACGGCCTTTTCATCTTTGTAGCAGCTAAAAAAAGAATTATTTTTTAATTATCTAGACCTACTTCGAAACAGTATTTAAAATATTATATAGGAACTTTATATAATACAGTATGTAATGTAATGTTATTGTTTTAATTAATGTTATGATTTTTCTATTTCTTGACATGTAATGAATATTTGGAATAAATTCTTATCTTATCATTTCCATTGCAGATGTGCAACGAAGCCTGTTTAGTACAAACACGTAGCGATTTAGTCTATCCCGCACGTTTATGACGTATATGTTATATTGAACTTACATAAAGCAGGATGTTTTTTGGAACGCAAAGATTTTGGCTTCCAATTGGTCCACTTATCATTAGCAGTTTTTTTGGGTGTAACATATTCACCTGAAAATAAAATAAAATGTTAGGTCCTGTTGTATGTATGCTTATTACCAATACCGTGGCATAACAATTAGTAACTTTACTTACTTATCTTTCTTTTTGGAGGCCACTCATCCACTTCATCAGAATCTTCCCTCAGGCTGATCATCAACTGAAAACCAAAAAGTAGGAGACTTTTTCGTGGATGATTGCTGGACAAAGTTAAAGAGTGAAACACTTGCATAGAGATTGTAGTGATAGTTCATTTGCCTTAATAACTACCGGCAATAATATTTGAGTTAACTGGGCCCTACTTTTTAGCCCAGATAAAGAAAAATAACTTACTAATGTGATGTTTGGTAATACGCTCTACATCTGCTTCAACTGAATCTATGATTTCAATATTTTGTAATTCTACAGTTCCTAATGACAATGTCTCTTGGCTAGGTAGAATCGGCTGTGTAGAATCTGCAATATAAAGGAAATTTACTTTAACATGATTAAAATACAGGTTGGCTAGTCAAGTATCTACACTAGTACATGGCTAAATAATATAAAATTTATGTTCTTACCAACGTGATCAGAGTCGAATTGACTTTCAAGTCCATCAACAGACAGCAATATCATATCTTTGACTTTTACCTCGACAGATGTCAGAGGAGGAGCTGCGCTAAAGCCACCTCCTGTGCGATATGTTTCTGCACGTATTACAGCCGATTTTTTTCTTGTAGTTCTCTTAATGCCTTCGTATTTAGCTTTTAAAGTTTTAGTACTGCGAAAGTTAACCCCACTCGTACTGCTAAATAACGCCTCCAGAGTCTTCCAGCACTGTTCTTTTTCTTGCCAGCTGAAACAGGCCCTAATTCTTTTAAATTCGTCTTTTTTTTCAAATTGACGTTTTTTATCATTAATGCCGTAAAATATACGATGAACAAATATCCACAGCAACGTAGGGGCAGACAGACGCCCGCAATTTGAAGCCTCAGGACAATCCGGCGGTAACCGCCGTGGTCAATGAGATGCCCAGCGCGCATATGAATAACAATAATAGGCGTGAGCTGGAAGACAGGTCATATCAACCGCCTACATATGCATAGGCATCGCGCGAGAGAACATTCCGCGCCTCTACAAAGCGGGGTAATAATTTTAAAAAGAAGTTTGTTGAGCAAAATAAAGATAAAGAAGAGAAAAGAGTTGCTGAAGCGTAAGCCCATAATGGTGTGGCGAGACACGAATATAGTATCCATGACTTTGCACGATGGGAAAATCGAAGGAAAGATGAAATATGTACACTACAAATAACGGGTGATTTTTTTGCTGGTATCTTTTTGGCAACACTGTTTTTGACAGATCACGCGTGAATCGTGTCTAGTGTCATTGTCAAACTTGTTCAGTTTGGTCTATAATTTAACCATGAATCGACTTACGAACGAACAACGCTTGCAAATTATTGAATTTTACTATCAAATGCATGCTCGAAGAGAGTGCATCGCGCACTTCTTCCAATTTATGGGCAGTTTGGTCGGCCTACTGAGGCAGCTATTCGGAAGCTTGTGACTAAATTTCGAACCCAGTTTACATTATTGGACATTAAACCACGAACACGCATACGTAGAGTGAGGACCGAAGAAAATATTGCGGCTGTATCCGCCAGTGTTAGTGATGACCGTGAAATGTCGATTCGCCGCCGTTCGCAGCAATAGGGCCTCTGTTACTCCACTACGTGGAAAATTTTGCGAAAAGATTTGGGTGTAAAACCTTACAAGATACAGCTGGTGCAAGAATTGAAGCCACACGACCTCCCACAACGTCTAACATTTTGTGAATGGGCATTGGCAAAGTTGGAGGAAGATCCACTTTTTTATCGAAAAATTGTGTTCAGCGACGAAGCTCATTTCTGGTTGAATGGATATGTCAACAAGCATAATTGCCGCATCTGGAGTGAAGACCAGCCAGAAACATTGCAAGAGCTACCACTGCATCCCGAAAAATGTACTGTTTGGTGTGGATTATGGGCCGGTGGCATCATCGGGCCGTACTTTTTCAAAGACGACAATGGCCGAAACGTTACTGTGAATGGCGAGCGCTACCGTGTGATGATTGGCGATTTTTTTTTGCCCAAAATGGAAGAATTGGACATGCCTGACATGTGGTTTCAACAAGACTGTGCCACATGCCACACGGCACGCGAAACAATGGCCCAATTGAGAGCCGCCTTCGGTGAACAGTTTATCTCACGTTTTGGGCCCGTCAATTGGCCGCCTAGATCGTGTGATCTAACGCCTTTGGACTATTTCTTGTGGGGCTATGTTAAGTCTCATGTCTACAGGGATAAACCAGCAACGATTGACGCACTGGGAGCCAATATTGAAGCATTTATTCGTGATATACCGGCTGATATGTTGGAGAGAGTGTGCCGAAATTGGGCCTTGCGAATGGGCCATCTAAACCGGAGCCGCGGCCAGCATTTGCATGAAATCATCTTCAAACATTAAATTATATTGATCGTTCTATCGATTCCAATAAAGATTTCATCAAATTTAAAAAAAAAATTGTGTTTTTTTTTAAAATCAAATCCTATACCTCTTAAAAAATCACCCGTCATAAACCCCAAATAGTGCTAGACTATAACCTTTCCATGGGAGGTGTGGATAAAGAAGATCAACTCTTATAATACAAGCTTTGCTTAGTTTGGGGCTAGAAAATTGGTGTGATTGTAAAAACAATTTATTATTACTATTATTCTTTTTTTATGTTTATTAATCTCGAGGAGCATTAAGTGTCCTCGGTAACAATGCTAAACCTAAGCAACCTCTGGAAAGGCCTCTTTATGTGAAAAGAATAAATACAAATAAAGTGGTTGTAAATTATAAACAATGTTTTATCTACGATGATGTGTTTTCAGATCGTCTAACCAGGCACCAGAGGCGCCATCTGGGGTAGGTGGGCACCGGTAGCAGGAGGGGCACCGGTAGCAGGAGGGGCGCCGGAAGCAGATCAGGAACCGGGATCTGTCACCCACTCACTAGCGTTTCCTCCATCGCTCGCTATGTAAGTTATTTATTTGCTAAGTTTGCTTGTTTGACTCAGCATCTTTACTCAGTAAAATTTATTTGTGAGTAGGTTTTTTAGGTATGTGGAATGCGGGTCGTCCACACCACGGTACCCACATCCCCGTTCCCGTGCACGAGGACCTTTGCACGACGCTGACATAGAAAATATTTTAAACTATGGTATGCTCTATGTATTATTTATTAATGTTTTATTTTAAACTGTGTTAGTGATAGTGGTGTGACAGAAAAATTTTGCTATAGGAAGCGAAACCGACTCTGAAGAAAGCGACGAAGAAGTCTTCAACGGCCTCGTCACTCGTCACAGGCGGATCAGGTATTCGCAGAGACGCCCCAAGACGACAATCCTGACTTCGTCCGGCTACCTGCTGAGGCTGAGGCAACGTTGATGCCGAATATATTTTATGATTTCGTATGGACCAAATTTCCTTCCAACATACCGGCGGCTAGTCGCCGAGAGACATTTTCCGAGAGGTGATGTTAGCCCAACATCACCATGCCAGGACCCATATTTATTTTATTTATTTATTTAACAAAATCCACAGCTCTTAATTAACATAGTTTGTATATTACATGTTGAACTTACAGCCAATAACGGATTTACATTATATAAGTACCCATATGAAGTGTTTGTGTACATATGGAATCAAGAAATTATGGAGCACGTTTCTGCCGAAACTAACAGATATGCTCAGCTAATAAGCAGCACAAACAATCTTGACTGGCGCCTCGAATAGCCGTATTTGCGACTGGAAGGACACAACACCGGATGAACTTTACACATACTTTGCGATCATACTTACAATGGGGATCGTCATTAAATCTAAAATTAAAGAATATTGGCAATCTGGCAATAATATTGCCACTCCGAAGTTCTCTGCACACATGTCATTACGACGTTTTCAATTGCTTAACAATTGTTTACATTTTGTAAATAATGAAGACATGTGTGCAGAGGAATCTTCCCCATCGGAGGCAAAGTTATTTAAGATTGCTAATATAATTAAACACTTAAATCACAAACTTCAGCAGCTGTACACCTTAGAGCAAGATTTGGCATTAGATGAATTATAGTGGAAGGGTTGGTTGAGTATCAAACAATTTATTAGGAATAAAGCCGCAACTGTAAGGATCATAACCTACGAAGTGTGTGAGTCCCGAATCGGATATTTGTGGCGTTTTGAGGTGCACGCCCACAAAAAAGACATCAGCAGCAGCTGACAGAGCTGAACTATAAACGCCGCTTCGACACCGGCAATTGTTCTCGAACTTCTGTATGGTCTGGAACACAGGGGCCACACGATATGAGTGGATAATTTCTATCACTCTCCAGCCCTTGCTCGGTACCTCAAATGTTTAGGGTTAGATGTGGTAGGTAGGGACTCTGAGGACTAACCGTCAGTTTGTTTCTCAGGAGTTGACGGCTCTAAGAGTAACATGAGGCCGGGTCAAATCACAGGGTTGACTTCAGGGGACGTTGACGTAATCGTGTGGCGTTACCAAAATAGAGTTGCTACTATTGAAACCTACCATGGAAACGCCACTACCATATCCCACGACGGCAACCGTCCGTCTTAGACGCAAGGACCCACTACGAGTATATTGCCGAGTATCCGGCAGGTAAAAATAAAAGCCGCGACGCCGAAACTGTTGTGTTTGCAGTAATCTGACAAAGTTTTACTGTGTCGGTTGTAATAAAACTGTATGTATTTTTTGTATCTATCCATTCATAATCATCATTATTTATTCTTATATAAGTATATTCTATTTAGGGTGGTCAGAAAAGTGACGTCCTTAAGTTTTTTTTAAGTTGCCTCGTGTTGAGAGGCATCTGAATCACCCCTATGTATGTTCTACGATTTTTCATAGGGTTACAATTTTTTTTAAATGAATTTTTGCAAAATTGCGACCGGATCAGTTTGAAAAATTTCTAAAAAAAAAGGTTTCGATCGATTTTTTTCTTGCAACTAAATATCTATGAACTGTGCATTTATGTATATAATAAACAGCCTCATAAATGTAATGAAAGTAACTACAATATTGACCTAAAGTTGAGAATTTGTGTTAAGTGAGTTATCATTTTTCTTAGTTTCTAAGTAGCTTCAGAGAATGCGCTAGATTCTAAGCTTTCATAATAATATAATATAATCAAAAAGTAGTACTACATAGACAAATTTTCGCTGAAATCAGCCATCAAAGACAGCGAGGTGGAAAATTTTGGAATTTGTTAATTTTTATTTAAGATACAATAACAATGAAGGGCAATACTGCAACACTTTATGACGCAATAGTACAGTCGGAACTTCGCGGAGCGTCGTATGAGGCCGGGGCACGGAGTACGACTGGTAAGCCAATCGGTGCTGCGCACGCGCCCCGCGCAGTCCTCTAGCCCCCTTGAGCCGCAAACAAAAATCACGTCAGTCGTTCTCACCTTGTGTTTACTGCTACTCGTGTCACCATTTTGTCTCCACCACTACACTCGCTTTGTTCACGGACTCCACTGCCTTCTTATCTGACCACTGTACGTTTATTGGACTCTGTTTTGCATTGTGATTTGGACTGTGCTTACTTGGAGGTGTTAGAGATGAGTTACACGTTAAGTGAATATGCAGAGATGCATTATTTTTATGGAGTTGCACAAGGCAACGGCCAAGCTGGATCGCGACTATATCATGATCTACTTCGACGCCGAGGTGGACCACAACCGGAGCGATATCGTGACCATCTGTTTTTATCCCCCGCGGGGAGGGCTGCCAGTTTGAGTCATAAGGACGTAACCTGCCTGCCAGTTGAGAGGGTTTCCTTCGCTAGGTAAACAAAATATTAAGAAATAAAGCTCAGACCTGACCACCACAAATATGAAAAGCAGATGAAATCGGCCTTCATCCCTCGAGAAACATTTTATGATTTCCGGTCACAGCACTCACCCCGCCCGCAACACTCGTTTCACCCCACCCGCACTACTTGCTTTACCATCACGTTAGACGAAAGTCTATAGCAATGGAAAGGACGACTGGAAATTAACTTATATATCTAATAAATCCAGTCATCTTCGAACTACAAGACCCAGCTACAACAAAAAAAGTATAGCTCACATAAAACCATACTACGAATAATAAAAAAAAAAACACTTTTAAACAGCACCAGAACCCCTACGAATGTTACATCACAAAATACAAGCAAACCAACATAATAAAACTCATAAAAATCGAAAAATCATCCTGTACCAAGCTACGAAACCAACAAGTAACGCTATCTACCGAAACCGTAAGACAAAATCCCAATCTCGGCCACAGAATGCGATGAGGAAAAATAATTAAACTTACCCACATAATTAACGAGAAAAATGCCATAAATTAAATACCTGGATGACAAAAATAGGACTCAGTGTCACTTACGCAATCATGACAGAACCTTGGATGAGAAACAGGACACAGCCTAGATCACCACCAACGGGGCAACCAGGGCGTGTAGTAATACGCGGAAAGACCTGGCAGATTAAGATCGATAGGAACGGCAGGATCAGGCCAGCAACGCCAGATCCCAACACCGGAACAACCAGACCGACGCAGACTACAAACGCGCACCCACAAAGAGACCAGGACCGTCCACAGACATGGATTACACCAAAGACCTGGAGCTAAAGAGAGGAGGTTTTGCTCAAGCGACATGGTCCTTTTTCGAGGCTTCGCACGCTAAAGGCGCAGCGGATTAAGTAGGGGGTACTATTAAAAGGACTTTGGATAGTAAAGTCTCCTATGGAGAAAATATAGTGGACGCAATTTCCGCTTATAAAACATTGTCTAAAACTGAGACTACTGTCAAACTTTTCTATGTTTCTGAAGACAGTATTCAGAACATTGAAGTTCCAGAAAATATTCAACCAGTACCCAATACAATGAAGATCCATCAAGTTGTCGCTACAGAAAATAAACATACTATCAAGTACAGACCTTTGAGTTGTTTTTGTTCAAGAGGCACCTGTAATTGCTTTTCTATTAAAACGCACGATTTAATTTTATAATAGTCGAAAATAATAAAGAAAATACGATGAACATCAAAAAGAGAAAAAATATTAAGACAGAAGAAAAATGTAACATGAAGACAGCTAAAAAGATAAAGAAAGGATCAGCCTCTACGTCGGAAGATAGTGATTCTATTGATATTCAGTATGACGATGACAGCGCTGATGACTATTCATACTCTAACGGTGACGAAGAAAACACAAAAGAAATAGTCAACACACAGAAAAAGGTAACAATATTATCGGAAGTACGAAATACTAAGGAAAACCTCGCATATTTCGACTTAACAAAATATGGCCCCCTATCTCTCGAGCCGATTAATAGAAACTTAGACTTGTTTTCTCAAAATATGAAAGGAAATATTGATTCGAATACTAATCCCATTCCAAGTGGTTCAAAAGATGAACATGTTTTACCTAAAGATGTAGATTTGGTCATGCCTGAGATATCAGATGATGAACGGGAAACATGTTATACATTGAATGACAGTATATTAGTAAGATATTACCAAAGAAAGAACTGGAAATATTATATAGGATTTATCGATAGAAAAGAAAAGAAAGATGACGATACATTTTACACGGTGCGCTTCTTAAAATCGATACAACCAAATAATGACATAAAATTCATTGTTCCTAAAAAAAGAGACATTGACATTATTACCAGCATGTCAATTGTTAAAATAATTAAAATTCATCTTAGACAAGAAGACGATTACTATTTGACTGATGATGCAGACAAAGTTTTTTTTTTATAACTATATTTAACATAATTTGATTTGAAATATCATGACTGATATAATTTATCTAAATATTGTAACTTCTTAATTTTTTGCGATTATTCATCACTGAATAAAAAACATTTAACGGATTAACAGTTTGACAAAATTGACAGATATCATCATCTCAGTCATCCTGCGACCACGGACACTGAAAAGGGTCCGAAACGTTAGGGATAAAATAAAATAAGCCGCAATGTTAATCCATTAAAATTTGTTTTTTATTCGGTTATCTGATTTCACAAGTCTCAGATATAAGTAGACTATGTAAAAATTATTTTGTGTTTAAAAAATCCTTTCTTTTTGTATTCCTATTTAGACTGATTTTTAAGTAACTAATACATAACGTGCCATAAATGCTGTGATTAGAATAAAGCATAAAAATAAAGAAGTTAGTATTTTAAAAACTGTTTTATTTATATTAATATTTTGTGTTACCTATACAATTTAGAGGTTTGTTGATTATTGTTAAAATGGTACTCATAGTCATAAGGCATAAATATGCCATTACGTATGATAAAATGCCAATTTTTTATAATATATAAAATAATCCCCTTGCGTCCAAGGTCTCCAGATCTCACTCCACTGGAGTTTTAAGGCCAAGGCCAGGGAATTGGTTTACTTCGAAGATATTCCAACAAAAGAAATCCAAAAAATCAATCAAGTTAAGATTCAACTGAATTTTTGTATCGAAAATCTAGTTGCACTAACAAGACGTGTGTGTGAGATCGATTTGATTTATTCAATTATGCCCTACCGATACTCCAATCATGAGTACCTTGAAATGGTACTTAGTTACAATGAGACCGGCTATAATTTAGCCGCGGCCTCAGAAATGGAGAAGTTCTGCCTTCCCGGCGGACTATTTTGAGAGCAGCAGCATCGTGACTGGCAGACGTTCCACGTTTTGCAGCCTCGTTAGAAAAGGACGTGCTGGATTTTTTTAACAGACACCCCATGGCCACCCCAGCACCATGGACGCGGCCATAGTCTTCGGGGTTAGTGACTTTTATGTCTGGAAAATTTTGCGCGAGGAAGGGTAAAGTGATACGGGTACAGTATCACTTTACCCGGGTGCAAGAACTGGAGGTCACCGATTTCTAGCCCCGTGTCCGCTTTTGCCAGTTGGTATTAGAGGATGCCACTTTGTCGACTGACGAGTCAACATTTACCAGAGTTGAACTTTTCAATCAGCATAATGCCTGCTTTTGGACTGAAAATAACCCACACGCAGTGCGGCCGGATCACTTCGAAGTGCGATTCAGTGTGAACGTGTGGGCTGGGTTATTGGGCGATAGGTTGTTGGGACCTATTTTTTTCGAACGGCTAAACGGCGAGAGCTATGTTCATTTGTTAAATACTTGGGTCAACATACGCCATGTTGTGAGAAATTTTTATTTCCAGCACGATCGTTGCCCACTACTACTACCCCCACGCCAGGACGGCTCGTGAGTATTTAACAAATGAGTATGGCGATTACTGGATTGGCCGCGGAGGACCGGTTTCTTGACCCCCTCGTTCCTCAGACCTAACGCCCATGGACTTTCATGTCTGGGGTCGTCTAAAAGACCTTGTGTATGGACACGATAGCCACGAAATACGGACGAAGGACAATTTAAGACGTCGTATTAAACGCGCCTTCCGTGTGATGCGCTAAAATCGTGAAGCACTGCGGCGTGTTGGATTGCACGTCCATAGACGTGCTGCAGTGTGTATCGCGCAAAATGGACGCCATGTGCAACAGTTAGTGTAAATAGTGATTATTTTAGTGTAAATAAACTGAAACCTGTAGTGTAAATAGGAGGAACAGTGTGTAAATAGTCTTGTAAATAAACAATCGTTGTAGGTAGTTATGTGACCACCGTTAGGTTTCCTTAATTTATTATATTTTTGACACTTTCATTGAACAGAGGCCGCACAGTCGTAAAGTTTTTATTACCTTTGCATATCTCATAGGCTCGACACGCAGATTAGTCCGTATTAGCGATAACGGTTATCGTGCTTTATCTTGCTTACTATGATTTTTACGAGCCTTTGAAATGAAACTATTTTACGACTATGCTAATCAGCAACACCTCGGGAAGTCACGTAGCGAAGTCTTATCAGTTCTGTATATAAAAGCACTGCCTAGAGGCTGGGGAATCATTCTACCACCGCCTTCTTGACAGTATAGTTGTAACTCCTATACTATACGCATTTCTGTAAAACTTATAATCCATGTAAAGTTAATTAAATAATTTAAAATACCAAATCGCTGTTTCGGTTCGTAAAAGCCTACCCTCGCCACTTCGACTCATAACCGCACGGCTAGACGGTTAATTGGCGCAGCCGGTAGGATCGCGTCGTGGCTTGCTCGGTATAGCAAGTATTCGTTTCAACGAGTTAAATACGTTCACGACCTCCATCAAAGAAATAAATTGACCACGAGTACGGCAGATTGAAGTGACTCAAGACTCAGCCCACGTTCGACGAAGCACCGTCAGGACAACGCAGTAGGCCAACAGCGCAACCACAGTCCAAGGACACCGCCGATGACAATAGTCATTTGAAGACAGGGTGAGCAATCGAGAGAGGACGCAGAGCTACAACGACCACAGCTACGGTATCAAAACTTTTCTTTCTCTTTCCCGATGGTAGAATCGGTTGGATAAAGAAAAAGGCACTCCCTGTATTATCCATCCTTAATTAGTAAATAAGTTTATTGGAAACAAGCCTCAATGCACAGGCAAAATCCAAGTAATATTAATTGTGGAAGAGACGAACGTGTCTGGCTACGAGCTATACTTTCTTTAATTGACACGTTATTAAAAAAGCTTTCCGAATTATATAATTTCTATACGCAAATGCAACAGTACATACAACAGTACATATACAACTCGGATTTCCTAAATAAGAATTGTGTAATTTTATGCTTCATTGCGAAAATTATTATTGTACACAGATTTATTAATCATATTTTAACTTCTTTTTCTTAAGTTGTTATATTTTGTATTGAAGAAAATAAGATTTTGTGTGTACTTCTACTTTGCGAAAACTGTTTTATTGTAAAAGCGAATTAGCGAGTTTATCAAAATGGACGTTAACGCAATCCCGCAAAAACTTACTACGATTATTCCAATTTTTGATGGGGACTATCGTCATTTAAATTTATATTTAAGAAAATGCGAGTTTGTACTTTCTCAATTCGACGGCAATGAAGTACAGCAAACGTATAATATGCATGTTGTTACAAGCCGCCTTGCAGGACGAGCTGCAGCATTGATAAGTGAACGTCAAGACATAAATAATTTTGATGAATTAAAAACACTCTTTACGCAGCATTTTGGAGATCCAAGATCCGAAGTTGCATTGCTATTAAATTAGAATCACTTGAGATAAAGTGTGACGAGGATCAGGCGGCGAGACATCCCTAACACACGAACCGATGTTCGACAACCCTACGCGCCCGCAAGCGCTCGCGCACCAATATATAAGGCGTGGTGGGAGGCAGCTCCGCGACAGTCGTCCGAGTTCTACGGCCCTGGCAAGACGTCTTCGCGCGCGCACGTCACCCATTTCCATTGCCTTGGCATAGTGGAACTCTGACGATTCGTTGACCCGTGCTCCCTACTAACTTAGTTAAGTTACCCGATCCACCTCCCAATCCGAAGGTTTAGCAGTGCTAGCGGATACCGTATGACGGCAAACCTTCACTCCCAAACCTTGACCGCGCTCCTGCGGTGAACCCATCCCCGGCCCGGATGCTCTTGCGGCTTAGTGTCGCATACGACTCCGCATGCCAGCCTTCATTTCCCGTAGTGAGAACGTAGATACAGACTAACCAAACACCCGCCACGCTCCGCGTCGATATACCTACCGCGTAGGACGCGATCTCGTTACCGCTCCAGAATCCGTCCCGTAGGGACCCGCGTAGAACCTCGTCGCCCCATCTCGCCGTCCAGCCGCGGCTGCAGCCGTGACGGCAGTCAGACAGCAGTCATAGCCTAGGCTTAGGTTAAGTGTTAGGAGTGGATTAACATTAAGAAACTATTGTGGAACTGTTAAATATATAGTGTGAAAACGTCACGTTGGTTTCTCTGGTCAATCCCTGGTAGGTTACCCCAAATTAGGTACACATCCCCTCACCGCACGCACGGCGGGCTGGGGCCAGTACATATGCTGACGAGGAACTCAGGCTGAGCTAGCTGAAAGGGTTCTTCGTCACATTGGCGCCCAACGAAAAAACCCATATAAACCCCAGGGAATAGGGTACTTACCGAGCCGTCGCACCCAGGCTAGGAACCGAAAGAGAGCGACGCCCCGGGAGTAACCAGAATAAAACTATTGACCAGAAACCGAATCTAATGCCCACGTCCTGGATATATAACCTGAAAAAGCAAGAACTAGAAGAAGAGTGCAAGAGAAGAAACATTGACACCGAAAACTCGACAGTGCGAGACCTGAGACAAAACCTCGCACTAGTGGTAAGGGCAGAAACCCCATCCACGTCACAAAACCGACCAGACAATACAGACCAGCCCTCCAGCGACACCGAAGAAGGTACAGACTATTCCGAACATACCGACTCCGACACAGCATTCGAAGACACAAAGATGTCACACGAGGACAAATACACCGAAGAAACAAAGCGCAGCACGCCACACAGTAATAACACAAGTGAGTTGTTAGACCGGGCCCCTTTGCAAGGTTTTTAAAAAAGGAAATTTAATTAAACTGGAATAATGAATAAAACAATTAATTAATTATTAAGAAATGGCAGCCGTCACGCGCGAGTGGTAGGAAGAGACTGGCGAGCCCGGGAAGCGGGCGAGCGGATTCTGACTAAAATGCTGATGCAGCGCCAGACATGTCTGCTCAGCAATTATGCTTACAGCTACAGGGTGTAACACCTCCCCCCAATAAGACTAAACTTAGGGGTTTAATCTTCTAAGTTTATGGATGAGGAAAAGGTTAATAGTCTATAAATTTCTTCGCGTTTTTGGAAAAGAGGTTTCTTTTAATATTGTTACAGTTTGTTCTGTGTCTGTCTGTTGGTCATTTACTTCAGTTACCTTAATTTTAGGATTGATTACTGGGAGTTCAATTTGTTCGTCATCGTGAATGCTGCCGGATTTATTGGTAAGTTTCTTATACAATAAGGACAAAATTACTATCAAAATAGTAAGTATTACAAATAACGTAAGTGAAGAATAATGTGCCCCGTATCTTATGATATGTGGTTCTTGGATTATTTTGTCTAATTCTGTAATCATTTTATTGTTAGTATTTTTTGCAAAATCTATTTTATCTAAATCTAAATCTTTTAAACTAATACTGGGAACATCATTCACTAAATTATTAAATTTAGAAATACTACAACATGAATCATTAATTAAGTTAAAATCTAAATTTGTGGAAGGTAAACTAATATTTAAGACAGTATGTTTAGGCAAAAGTAGGGTTTCTTTACAATAAGCTTTACAAAATGGTGGAATCTCTATAATTCCTGTGCCTAAAATGTTTATTTCTAATAATTCCGAACTTATACAATCTATGGATAATTTGCTTGAAGTGGATTGAATAAATATCCACTTGTTATTGCGGAGTGGTTTCCAAATATCTAAGTTACCACGAATAAATTCCGTTCTGCACTGATTAGGGAGGTTTATTATCACTTTTGACAAAAGTTCACTTTCACAATTGGGGTTATCACTTGTGGGGAGCACATTCACTATTTCGCAGATATAATTTTGGTCGTTGGTATTTTTACACTTTTCTAGGGAGTCCAGGTTGCTGTAATATAATTTGTCTTTTGTAATTACAATGTATTTGTAATTGGGGATTATTACGCTGAATGAGTCTGGTCTTGTTGCATTATGGGGAATAGGTAGCGGAACAATATTATACAAGTAAAATTGGCGTTTACTTACTAGAGGTATTTGTAACACATACATAATCTTATCATTAATATAATAACTAACTAATTTACCTATATTCATAATAACATGGATTAAACTTATATCTAAGTCTACAGCAAGTTCTAAATCATTTGGTAAGTGTCTGTAGTTATCGGCAAGCTCTCTGTAAAGTTGTTGTGGAGTTATAATAGATGGATGAATAACATTAACACTGCTAAAAAGAATTGAGCTGGTAATATCTTCAATTTGGAAAGATAAAACCAGAAGGGATGATTCTAAGTTGGTAAACATCGTGTTTATTTCTGAGGTTATTAGTAGACTATTTGTAGTCTCAGTTATATTTTTGAGTTTAAATGAGAGCTTGTTGATAGCTGAGTTGAGATTATCTTCGTTAATTTTAACCTTATTAAAAGTTTCATTAAACCGTGTTAAGGCAGATTTAGTGATCAATATATGTTCTTTCATTAAGGAAGCTAATCTCTTTTGGTTATCCTGTACATGGTTAATAGCTGTTTCGTATTTGATGGCGTCATCTTCGTCCAAAGTGCCGAAGATTTGTTTCATGACGGAACCTATACCACCAATCCATGCGTTGCGTTTGAGTCTACTATCTATGAGGTGAGTTATTGACGAGTATTCCTTTATGATGTCCTTAAAACGGACAATAAAGGGTTGGAGGACATTATGACACTCTGAATTGTCAATCAATTTAATTTGTTCGCATATATATTTTACTTTGTCTAATAATAAGTTAACGTTTTGTAGATGTGGTCTAATATAAGCAATATCTACGGGAATTAATATACTTAATTGGCCATTTATAATTCTAGCTTTTCCAATATAATCAAAGTAAATGCCTGAACTTGATGGGATTGGTTTTATGAAACTTGGCGTTGCGGAAGCCGACGCACTGAAAATAAAACAATTTAATAAAAGTGATGCTGAATAAATTTAAGCCTTGTTATTATTACCAACCTATCTAATAAATGTTCTAGAATTAACATGAAAGAAATCTTAATTAACTTATCTAAGTAGAACTAGGAAAAACGCCAGCTAGTTTCACCTCATCATAGTGGTGTCTGACATGGCGTCGATTTATTAACAGAGTTAATGTATTGTTGCCGTGAATAGCAATGACCTTGTATGGCCCTTTCCATATGGGCGATAGAGCTTTACGTAGCCTTAGGTGGTTTTTTAAATATACAAAGTCACCTACTTTGTATTGGACTGGACGAGTTCTGTTATCATAATAAGCTTTGGATCTTTCTTTGGATTTTTGTACATTTTCGACAGCCCGTTTCCAGGACAATTTGAGTCTATGTTGGAGCATCCGAACGTAATCGGGGTATGTAGTGAGGTCTTGGCTATGGACGGAGTCAGGGATGAAAGTTTTATGCCCGAACAGGAGTTCGTAAGGAGTAAAGTTCGTGGTACTGTGAACGGCGGAATTGTAGGCCAAAATGGCAGTATAAACGTAGCGAGGCCAGTCATCCTGGTTCTCGTTTACGTAGGATTTTAAATATTCTTTGAGGGTTGAATGGCTTCTTTCCAGTGCCCCTTGGGTTTGTGGGTGATACGGAGTGGACCATATTTGTTTGATTTTTAAGAAGTCGCACGTTTTCTTGAAGAGATCAGCAGTAAAGTTTGTCCCCTGGTCGGTAAGGATGGATTTTGGAATTCCAAATAAGGAAATAAAATGAACGAGACAGTCGGTGGTTTCTTCTGACGTAGCACTGCGTAAGGGATAAGCTATAGAGAATTTAGTAAGGTCGTCTTGCATAGTTAGGATGTATTTGAGTTTGGCAGGACCCGATTCAGGGAGTGGACCGACAATATCCAGGGCGATTCTTTGGAATGGACTAGTAGAAGTGGTAGTGATTTGCATGGGTGCCTTATTAATTCTTCTAAGGGCTTTGTTCTCCTGACAGGAGGTGCAATTTTTTATGTAGGTTTCGACATCAGTTTTCATACCTTTCCAGTAATAACGTTCTTGAATTCTATTTAGCATTCGATTGCAGCCAAGGTGGCCTGCAATTGGGAGATCGTGGTTTTCTTTCAGGATTTTCTTAATTTCATTGAGGTTTGGATATGTGATATTGTTATGATATATGTTTACTGTAATATTTGTATCGTGGAAAAGATAAACTAGTATGTTATATATTTTAGCAAAGAAATGTTTTTCGAAAGGATTTTTAAAATCAGATATAGCAATTTCATTGATTTCGTTTTCGGTTGAAATGATGTGGTTTCTTATGGTTTTCAAAGTTAAGAATATTTCAGGATAGGTGCAGTCTTCAAAGTGATGGACTTTTGTGAAAATGAGGTAAATAGATTTGTTATTACTTTCAGGAACCTTGTCGAATGAATAGAGTTGTCTTTCTTTTTGAAGGAATTCGTTAGGTTCAGTGAGGTTTTCTACGATTTCGGGAATGTATACATTGGATTCGTCTAAATCCATGGATGTGGGAATAAGAATGGTTTTGCAATGGGTTTTTAAAAGAGATTGGTTGTGTTCGAGGATTCTAGTGTTGAAGTTCTTGTTTTTGTTGTTAATTTCTCTATGGAATCTGGAGTAGTCATCGCTGAGAGAAGTATGATCGGAATTATCAGTTGGGGATTGCGATGATAAGTTAAACGGATGATTCCGTGTTTCTGATGTTTCAGGGTTTTGTATGAGCGGATCCAGCGGAGGATGTTGTAAAGGTAAGGTTTCTTGTGTTTCAGGATTAGGAGGGGTATTTAGTAGATTTTGTATATCAGGAGATTCAGTGAAGGGTTGCAACAAAGGTAAGTATTCTTGATTTTCAGGGTTTGGATTTATATATGTGTCTTTACTCGTGGAAGGTAAAGGTTCATTGGAAATAGAAGGTATTGGATTAGTAGATTCAGTGGATTTTGTTGGGTTAGTAGATTCAGTGTTGTATGGAAATATGATTTCGTGGTCGTCATCCAGCATGTCAATCGACGGCATGCTGTCACCATCGTTGTCAGAAACAGTGGGAAGTTGTACGTTCAGGTCCTCCAGTGTAAGGGGACTGAATGGTAATTGTTCGTTGCTAGATGGAGTTCTTGGATTTGGATTTTGTACTGGATTAGGATTACTGGTATTTTCAGATTGATCCAGTGGGTCTGTAGGAATTATAGGGTTAACTGGATGGCGAGAGAGAGCGTCAGCTGCTGAGTTGAGTTTACCCTTGCGGTAGATGATTTCGTACTCGAATTCCTCGAGTTTTAGACGCCAGCGTTGCATTTTGCTGCTTGGGTCCTTGTGATTGAATAGCCACTTGAGTGGTCTGTGATCAGTTATAATTTGGAATTTCCTTCCATATAGGTATGGTCGGAATGTTTTGCAGCCAAAGAGTATTGCCAGAAGTTCTTTTTCGGTTGTGCTATAGTTGGTTTCACTTTTATTGAGGGTACGTGACGCATATGCAATAGGTCGGTCTTTACCGACGGGACCCTGGGATAGAACGGCGCCTATGGCATGATTAGAAGCATCGCATGTGAGAATGAATGGTTGAGAAAAGTCGGGATAGCAAAGGACTGGAGCAGTGGTAAGTTTTTGTTTCAAAAAATCAAAAGCTACTTGTTGTTGATTTTCCCAATTGAATGGAGTATCTTTTTTGAGTAATGAGGTAAGTGGTTTAGCAATTTTGGAGAAATCAGGGATAAATCGGCGGTAGTAGGAGACGAGTCCAAGGAACGATTTTATATCTTTAGGGGAACATGGAGTTGGAAATTCGATGACTGCTTTGATTTTGTCGGGATTAGGCTTGACTCCCTCGGTCGTAATTATGTGACCAAGGTAGGCGACTTCACGTCTTAGGAATTCGCATTTGTCAGGTTGTAATTTGAGGTTAAATTCACGAAGTCTTTGGAATACTTCCGCTAGGTTTTGGATTTGGGAAACCAGATCAAACGAGTATGTGACGATATCGTCGAGATATACGAAGCAGCGAATGCCTTGTAGGCCAGTTAGAGCTGTGTTCATCAGCCTTTGAAATGTAGAGGGTGCGTTTTTCAACCCGAACGGCATGCGGGTGAATTGGAAGTGTCCTTGAGGCACATTGAAAGCTGTTTTCTCGGGATTATTTACTGGAATTTGATGGAATCCGGAAGCTAAGTCCAGGGTTGAGAAATATTTGCTGTTTCCGAGTTGATCTAGTATTTCTGTGATTTGTGGAATGGGATAGGTGTCGCCTATAGTGATGTCGTTTAACTTTCGGTAGTCGATGACAATGCGCCATTTTTGTTCACCTGATGCGTCGAGTTTTTTAGGTACAACCCATATTGGTGAGGACCAAGGAGATACAGAGGGTTCTATAATTTCTTGTTGAAGCATTTGGTTTACTTGTTTGTCGACTTCTTTTTTGTGGATTTCGGGGAATCTGTATGATTTAGTATGAATTGGGACTTCGGATGTAGTTTTTATGTCGTGTTTGATGGCGTTAGTAAAAGAGAGCTTTTCGTTAGGGAGGTGGAAGATATCGGAGTAGTCGGAGCAGAGTTGTAGAAGAGCGTCAGCTTCTTCACTATTTAAATGATCTATTCGTAGCATGCTTAGGACTTGTTGAGTTCGTTCAGCGGAATTAGTATGATTAATATGGTTAATAGGAATTGAGTCAGAATCACAATGTTGAGAAATAGCACTAACAGGAGTAAGTTTTAGATTAAGATTTGTTTTCAGGGTTAGTGATGATTCAGAGGTGTTAACAACTGTAAGGTTAATTCTTTTGTTTTCTTTAACTTGAACGAGACAATTTGCAATTAGAAGGTTATCGGATGGATTTTGATCTAGTATGAGGCCTTCTTCGAGGTTAGGGTTGGAAACCGAGCATTCTATTACCTTCTCGGTACGTGCTGGAATGATATAGTAGGGATCTGTGAAGAACAATTTCAGATTGTGTTTCCCGAGTTTTAGGGTTTCTTGCGTAAAGTTGATACTGCCTTGAAATTTGCTGAGAAGGTCGTTGCCTACAATGCCATCGTAGGGAAAATCGATGTTTCCAACTACGTGGAATTTGTGTTTGATAGAGTCTTTGTATTTATCATTTATGTACATAAACAAATCGAGAGAGCCCAATGTTGGGACGGAATCATCAGTGGAATTAAATCCTTTTAATTTAAGCGTTTCTTTACGTAGCGGAGTGTTGGAGTTGATTACTGATTCTTTTAGAAGACTAATTGAGGAGCCTGTGTCCACTAGAAGGGACAGGGGTATTTCAGAAGTTGTGGTATTTATTACGACATGTGGCAACGATTTCTTTGAGGGGTCGAAAGATATTTCATAGATTTGTGATTCTTTATTTATTTTTGGAGATGGCAAATGAGATTTTGATGTATTAGATTTTGTAGTTTTTGTGGATTTAGTATAATTTGTACATCCCTCGGATGTAGTGGATACAGGGGATTTGGCAGATACAGTGGATTTAGTAGGTACAGTGGATTTAGCAGATACAGTGGATTTGGTAGATGCAGTGGATTTAGTAGATACAGTGGATTTGGCAGATACAGTGGATTTGGTAGATACAGTGGATTTGGCAGGTACAGTAGATTTGGCAGATACAGTGGATTTGGCAGGTACAGTGGATTTGGCAGATACAGTGGATTTAGCAGATACAGTGGATTTGGTAGATACAGTGGATTTAGTAGATACAGTGGATTTGGCAGATACAGTGGATTTGGTAGATACAGTGGATTTGGCAGGTACAGTAGATTTGGCAGATACAGTGGATTTGGCAGGTACAGTGGATTTGGCAGATACAGTGGATTTAGCAGATACAGTGGATTTGGCAGGTACAGTGGATATAGCAGATACAGCGGATTTGGCAGATACAGTGGATTTGGTAGGTGTCTTTTGATATGGAAATGGTATAGTATGAGGCGTTGGACTCGCGGGACACCGCCGGGAGCCCATTACTCGTTTAAATCGGTATTGGAAGGATCAAGGTCGACCTCATCATGGCCCTCATCTTCCGACTGGTCTTGAGTGAAGTTGACCCTGCGGGGTTGGTAGTTAGAATTGGAAGGAAGTGGAATCTTTTGATTACGGAGCTTGTTGTTGTATTCCCGTTTCCTACAGTTTTCGATACTGTGGCCGGGGAACTTGCAGTATCGGCAGGTCAAAGCCGGGTTAGTATTAGCAGTTTGATAGGACGAGGGTTGGTTTGGACCTTGTGAGTTATTTGGAAATGGCCTTGGTCGCGCGAACCGATTGTTAGATGTATTGGGTCGTTCTGTGGGAAATGGTTTTTTATTAAGGGTTTGTTGTATCCTTTCTTCGGATACGGCGAGGTTGACAGCCTCGTTTAGCGATTTAGGAGACCTGCATCGGACTATATTTGATATCCTAGGGTAAAGCCCCATAACGAAATGGTGAAGAGCTAGGTCCTCCATGGCAGCCGTTCTGCCAGGGAGTTCCCTAACTTTCGTGTTTGACAGAGAGATTTCGGTGAGTAATTGAGATAGGCAGGTTTCCACCCGCAAAGAATATTGGCTAACGTTTTCGTTGGGCCCTTGTTTGCTTTCTTGCAAGTCCATGAGTAGGTGCGCGTAGTGCTTACGCTCACTGAATTGTGTTTTTAAAAAGTCCTTTAATTGTTCCCAATTATTAAATTCTTTTATAGAGCACGCGACCTCCGCTTCTCCGTGGAGTTGACATAGTATGTATTTAAAAACAACGTGTTTTTGAATTTCAGTTGCCAGGTTGTACGCATTATTGCAATTAATTAGAAATGAATTCAGAGTTTCCCTACTTCCGTCGTAAGGTTTGATGAATTTTAACAGTATATTTAGGTCAAGATTCAGTGCAGTGGCTGAACATGTTTGAGGTTTCTTTGTTTTTTTCTTTTCTACGTCCACGACTGGGCTTGGGGCTCTTTCGTCCTCCGATATTGGCAGATCAAGATCCGCAGGGATTGTAAGAGATTCTTTAGGCACCTTGGAGTCCGTTGACATTTTGATTAATTAGTTTAGAACACACACAAAAATAATTCTATAATGCTTAAAAGTTTAACACCAATAATTTATGCACGGGAAATGAATAATTGGATTCTTGTAAGTAATTGTTTATACAGAGCGAATAACAAAGACCAGACTCACTGTAACAATGTTGCGTAGACGGCGAGCGCGGCGACGGGAAGTGGCAATGGCATTCCGGAGCGATAAGGAGCGTCTCGGACTCGGCGATACACGGTGCACGGCGATAGCGAGTTGGAATTAAGTTCGGCTCGATGATGTTGAACTGGATTAATTTTCGGGATGCAGTGGAGATAGTCGGGACGAGATACAGCGGCGAGTTTTCTTTTCTTTCAGGATGCAGAGGGGATGATAATCAGGATACAGTTGTAAGATTCTTCTTTTTCAGGACACAGTGGATATAGTAATGAAGATACAGCGGTGATGGTGAGTCTTCTTCCTTTCAGGATACAGTGAAGCGGTGACGACGATGTAGAATGGTATTAAGACAGTTTACGGGCACAGTGACACAGAGAAACAGTGATATTTTAGCGGGGCGCGGACACAGTTCACTAAGTTCACGTTTTTTTTTTTTTTGAAATAGTCACTTTTGGATAAGTTTCACTTTGGTTATGGGTTGGAGACGTTTACCGAGGATTTACGGAATTTAAATCCCACCGCTGCCACCAATGTTAGACCGGGCCCCTTTGCAAGGTTTTTAAAAAAGGAAATTTAATTAAACTGGAATAATGAATAAAACAATTAATTAATTATTAAGAAATGGCAGCCGTCACGCGCGAGTGGTAGGAAGAGACTGGCGAGCCCGGGAAGCGGGCGAGCGGATTCTGACTAAAATGCTGATGCAGCGCCAGACATGTCTGCTCAGCAATTATGCTTACAGCTACAGGGTGTAACAGAGTGCATATTATCGAGGTGGAACTTATATTTCGACACACACGATGACCCCGTCGAGTTCCTCGAAAGGCTGGACGAGTTATCCGAAACAGGCGAAATAGAAAAGGAAAACCTACTTAAAGTAATACCGAGACTACTAAAAGGTAAGGCTGTGCTATGGTACCGAAATAACAAAGACTCGTGGACTACGTGGAAAGAGTTTATTGAGTGCTTCACGGTAACGTTCATACCGAAAAACTACGAAAATGAACTTCTAGAGAAAATAATAACGTCAAGGCAAACGTACCGACAAAAATTTACCGACTACCTGCTTAACATACAAACGCTAATGCGTAGATACGCAAAAATGAGCAAAGAAGAACAGTTAAATAGAATATATGAAAATATGAACGCAAATTATAAATACTACATAAAAAGAAGGGAATTTAGCACATTGCACCAGCTGATACAATTAGCAAAAGATTACGAAGATATCACAGCCGATCGTCAGATAAATTTCAGCCAGAAGTTTCACAACCGACCGTATATAATACCGCAAACCGAACAAACAGCAGAAGTACCGAAAAAAGCAGCTGAACATATACACAATTACAACCCAGGTACAAGCTGTTGGAACTGTGGAAAACCTGGACACATATCGACAGAGTGCACAGAGAGAAAAATATTGTTTTGCTCCGGTTGTGGCAAGATCAGCGTACTCAGTGTTAGATGTTGCAAAGTGAGAAGTAATCAGATACAGTCTATGTCAATCGTCACACAGTCACAGCAAGAAGACAACCGGCCGTACACTCAGATAACCGTACTAGGAACCGAATACCCGGCGCTCATAGATACCGGCACAACTAGATCTTTCGTGAGTAAACAGATTTACGACAAATATCTACAAAGAAGCTCGAAACTAGAGACCGTGATGGAAATGGCCGACGGGACGACAATTGTCATAAAACAAGCCGTACCCGTAACAATGTGCATAAAAGGAGTTAAAATTAACCATCGTATGATATACCATCCACATATTACAAAAACCCTGATAGGAATGGACATTTTGAATAGGATGGGAGCGAAGATAGTATGGCCAGAAAGCAAGAACACCGCTGAAACCACCACAAAAATTACCCACGTACCGAAACGATTAACACAAAAACAAGACGAAATACCGCACAAAAGTACCCGAACAATACCGAACCCGAATTACCCGATTCATCAACAACCGACAAACCAACAATGCCGTCCGAAAAAGCCTATACTCAATAGTACTCATTTAGTAAACCATAACGAAAAGAAACAGTCAAATAAAAAGCACAGCTTGTCAGCGTTAATCACAAAGGCAAATAAGAATACTGAGATAACTAGAAACCAGTTTTCACCGAAGCACCCGACTACTACAGCGTATCATAAAAATTGCTTCGAAACCGAACATTGTCGCCTGGTTCGACCGACAGTATTACGCCGAAGAGACCCGCTAGGCATAAACATGACATTGTCTCATTGAGAGCGATCGCCCTAAGCTCAATACAACCACCACCGAACCAAGTAATTACGGAAAAACGAGATACTTGCGCGAGTCAAGTCGGCACAACGCCATCTAGCGGTGCGCGACCAAACGTATCACGGAATGTGGTACGACGACGCGACGGGATAGGCCCCAACACAGAAACGCCCGGACCATCGCGGCCAACAAACTCGCACCCGCAGAACCCGGAACCAGGACAACACGCGGCGTATACCGAGGAAGACTTGGAGCCAGGGGGTTGGTCCGAATTATTAGGAGTCGATTATTTGAGCGACGTAGAAAGGGATCCTCAAATAAACGCGCTGGATCTACTAGACAACGCCGAGAACGAGCTGGAACGGCCACGAAAGAAAGTCCACAAGAGAGGTAAAAGAAGGAGGCGCACCGGGAAACCAAGAAAAAAGGACAGGCCGGAAAACGGGAAAGACTAGGTCGTAAAAAATTTTTTTTTGGTTTTTTTTCTTTTTCTTTACCTAACATTAAACTAACTTAGAATCAGTAACACAAACAGTAAATTCCAGTTACGTAAATAATAACTAAGTAAATTCGCAGAGAAACAATTAGTAGATAATCCTCTTGTACAGTAACGTAAATGTAAGGTGCTCAACCGATTTAGATAAATGAGACTTATAAAAACGTAATATAATTGTAATCCGTTATATATTATACCGTAAATTTAAAATGCTTAACCGATCTTGATAAATGAGGTTTAGCAAAACATAATTATAATCCGTTATATATTATACCGTAAACTTAAAATGCTTAACCGATCTTGATAAATGAGGTTTAGCAAAACATAATTGTAATCCGTTATATATTATACCGTAAATTTAAAATGCTTAACCGATCTTGATAAATGAGGTTTAGCAAATCACAATTATAATCAGTTATATATTATACCGTAAATTTAAAATACGTAGCATATTTATAATCCATGGTTAAGCGATTTCAAGGCGAAACAACTAGAAAGTAATAATATATACTGTACAGTAAATGTAAAATGCTGAACCGATTTCAATAAATAAAGTTTAGCAATACATAATTATAAACCTTTGATAGGTAATTTTACGATGAAGTAATTAGAAGTCAGCAAGCTACGACTATATAGTCAATCCCTGGTAGGTTATCCCAAATTAGGTACACATCCCCTCACCGCACGCACGGCGGGCTGGGGCCAGTACATATGCTGACGAGGAACTCAGGCTGAGCTAGCTGAAAGGGTTCTTCGTCACAAAAGCCTAAAGAAAAATATCTAGATTTTTGCCACAGAATTCAGAGTGTGCGTAGTAATTTATTTTCGAAGGTTAATTTGATTAATGATGAAACATTAAGAGCGAATAAAATTCAAATCTATAATAATATGGCTCTAAATGTATTTCTCTATAATTTACCGGATGAACTTGTGCGGATAGTCAGATTAAAAGGAATCGCTTAAAATTGTTTTAGAAGAAGAAAATTTCCATGAACAATACAATTTGCGGCACAGAAATGATAAAAAGGTCAAACCAAATTATAGGCCCAACTTTAATCGAGCTATACAGCCAAGTCTACCTCAAAACTTATGGCACCCTCGAAACCCTAACTACGGGCAAAATGTAGTAAATCGGGCACCAACTGGTCTTAATCAATTTTATCGGGCACCAGTGGGACCTAATCAATATAACAATGCTCCGATGAATAATCGATTTTATCAAAATAATCAAAATCATTATCAAAGGTCACATTCTTCACGACCGAGTCATTTTTATAACCAGTTTAGACCGCGTAATAATATGGCACCTATAATAGAAGCCAGTGGTCATGGGTCATCGAACCAACAACCCATTAACACATTGAATATGAATAACGGAATCGACGAGGTTAATATGGATGTACCATGTAGATCGGAAAATAAGTGCAGCAAAATGTGGTTTACCGTATGTTAAAATAAAAACGTTACGTTTCTTATTGACACTGGAAGTGCTAGATCATTTGTAAGTCCCAAGTTTAGCAAAAAAAAAAATTTCTCAGAACAAATAAGAAATGAATCATTCGAAATCGTGAGTACACATGCTTACAGTAGGCATAATGGGTGTATCTCAATTTTACTAAAAGTTTTATTTAATATAAATGAAGAATTTAAATTTTATCTATATGATATTTCTCAAGAATATGATGGATCACTAGGCATGGATCTAATGTCACGTTTTAATGTACAAATAGACCTAAAACCATTTTAAACTTACAATTGGGAAAACAATCATGTCCATATATTTCCTTCCTCAGTTTAAGCCCGTGCGCTTGATTTTACAACCTTATTGTTCACTAAAAGTGAAAGTTCCCACCGATATTTATAACGGAAAAGGCGCGCTGCCTTCCGTAGAGTTTATGACCGGCGTAGTAATGCCAGGTATGCCTGTAAACTGTGAAAAGGGTTATACCGAGACTTTTATTCAAAATAATACAGCAGTAAATAAAATAGAAAACACAAATAATCATCAAAAATACGATTACCTTTAAAAAAATAATTTGAAGAAATTAAGATTAGATCATATTAATAAAGTGAACGAAAGAAATGAAATTAGTAATTTATGTTACAAGTACAGAGACATTTTACTGTGAAGACATTCCATTATCCTTTACAAACGAAGTTAAGCATTGTATTAGAACTAAAAATGATAATCCAATTTTTGTAAAAGCTTATAGACAGCCCCCAGCACAAACAGCTGAGATTAAATCGCAAGTTGAAAAACTTTTGGCAGATAACGTCATTCAACATAGTTTCTCACCGTGGAGCGCACCAGTTCATCTAGTGCCAAAGAAATTAGATGCTTCCGGAGAACAAAAATATAGAATGGTTGTAGATTATCGTAAATTAAATGAAATTACTGTTGACGATAAATATCCAATCCCGAACATAAATGATCTATTTGATAAATTAGGTAATAGCATTTACTTTTCAACATTAGATTTGGCAAGTGGATACCATCAAATTGAAATAAAAGAAGAGGATAGACCAAAAACTGCTTTTTCAACTCAGTACGGACATTACGAATTTAAACGAATGCCGTTTGGATTAAAGACAGCACCAGCTACTTTCCAGAGAACGATGGATAATGTTCTAAAAGGGCTACAAGGTGAACACTGCCTAATTTATTTGGACGATATTATAATAATTTCTAAATGTCTATCAAGCCATATAAAGAAGTTACAAATTGTTTTTGACACTTTAAGAAAAGCCAACTTAAAAGTACAACTTGATAAATCGGAATTTTTAAGGACCGAAGTTCTTTACTTGGGCCATACGATAACTAAAGATGGTCTTAAACCAAACGAAGATAAAATTAAAGCTATTTTAAAATATCCGGTTCCCAAAACTACAAAAGAAATCAAATCTTTTATAGGTCTTATCAGTTATTATAGGAGATTCATTAAAGATTTTTCAAAAATCACTAAACCCTTAACTAATTGCTTAAATAAAAATAAATCGATTGAACAGAACGAAGAGTATTTAAACGCATTTGAATCATGTAAATAATTATTAGTTAATGCCCCTTTGCTTCAATTTCCAGATTTTACTAAACCATTTGTACTTACGACAGACGCATCAAATATTGCATTAGGTGCAGTACTATCACAAGGCACAATCTGTCAAGACAAGCCAATAGCCTATGCAAGTAGAGCACTAACTGAAACAGAAACAAAGTACAGCGCTATCGAAAAAGAATTATTAGCCGTATTATGGGCTACAAAATATTTTAGACCCTATGTATATGGTAGGAAATTCTATATCTATACAGATCACAGACCATTAGTATGGTTATACTCCTTACAGGAACCCAACAGTAAATTAAGACGTTGGAGATTACGTTTACAAGAATTCGATTTTGGGATAATTTATAAAAGTGGAAAACAGAATTCCAATGCTGATGCTTTATCTAAAATAAAAATTAATTATACTGAAGTGAATGAGTCCATTGCAGTAAACAGAGATGAAGACGAAACTCTTTCCATTAGTTCTTTAGATTCTGGTTGGGCACGTTAAGTGACCAATGTTAATATTTTTCTTTTCTTTTTCACCACCATCACCACTAACTTATGTTTGCTGGTTTATTCTATAATTATTAATAATTGAAAATTCCAAATGGTTTCAATAAGTTTTCATTTGAGGCTGTTTGGTTCTCGGGCCATTAGGATCGGCTCGTGGGATCCCTTGCGACGTCAGCGCCCTCTGTATGGACTGTCGCGCTTGCGTGACCGATGTCATTTTCTGACATAACCTTCTTATTCCTCTTGATTTGTGCTACATGAAAAAAGCTCCACACGTGTGGTTGAAGATTGGATTGACCGCGGCTGAGGACGTACCCGAGCTGATCTGAAGGTAAGTGGACCATCAGTTTTCGGTGTTAATGTTGAAGCCATTTGTTTAATCTATTAGGGTCGATTCCAATCGTCTTCATATTTTTTCTTGCGTAATTAAGTTCCCGCATGTTGTCGGCTATTTACACGCCGCTTCACCAGATTCTGAACAAACACTTACCGCATCAGAATCAGATAATGAGACCCAAATATTTAATAAATCTGGTATTCCTATATTAAATGAGGCAATCGATACAAAGCCACATCAAATAATCGTAACACGCTGGTATCGAAATGACATTAAAGTAACAGATAAATCACGCCTCAAACAAAAAATTATTGAAGTACGACTTCCATTAGATAATGAGGATTTAATAAAACAATTTCTAAAGGATAATATCCAACATGGAAAACGAATTTTCATTCATTTCGATAATAAAGAATTTAGAAAACCTTTTTCTAAACTATATCTAGAATTGTTCGAAAAGAACACCGAACGTGTAATTTATGTAAATGACGAAGAAGAACAAAGGCAAATAATTCAAATTTATCACGAAGGTAAAACTTGTCATCGAGGAATAAAGGAAACAGCTACTAGGATTAAACGGAATTATTACTTATTAGAACAAACAATCGCTACTGTAATTAATTCATGTGATCTTTGTAAACGGATGAAATATGACAGACATCCTTTAAAACCAAAGAGTTTAATTACCCAAACACAATCAAAACCATTCCAAGAATTATTTATAGATCTATTTTCCATAGAAGGAAAAACTTACTTAACCATCGTAGACGCGTTTTCAAAATTAGGTCAAGCCATGGAAGTACAAAATAAATCTACACCTGAAACAATTAGAGCACTAATTAAATATTTTTCATTTTATTTTATTTAATAACTCATTGATGAAGGAAACTTTACAATTCTATAAAATAGACCTTCATATCGGAACAACTAACAACCCTAACTCAATGATTATCGTAGAAAGATTTCATTCTACAATAATAGAAATATATCGATTAGCTAAATACGAACAAAAAATTAATGACGCTGCATCGGTAATGTCTTACGCTATAATGGCATATAATAACACTATCCATACAGCAACGGGCTTAAGTCCATTTGAAATTGTATTTGGACATACGGATTTGAATTCGACATTTAATGTAGATTTTCAAAAAACGTACATGCAACAGCTATTAAAAAAACATTCTAAGAGAACTTCATATTTATATAAATATATATCGGATAGACTTTATAATGATAAAATAAAACGTGATAGTATAAAATTAACAACAGGAGACAAAATGTATACTAAGCTCGTTAATAAAAGGAGAGGAAAAGATAAACCCCGATACGAAAAAGCACAAGTGATAGGTGACGTGCAAAGAAATGTAGTTTCAATTAAAATCGGGCAGAGGGAAACTAAAGTCCCAATAAAAATGTAAAAAGACCTAACAATTCCCAGGAAACAGATTCAGAAAACAGGGAAAACCCCCAAGAACTCTCTGAACCAATAAGGTCATCAAATAACAATGCCTCTTTAGAGCCAAGGGCGGCAACAAGTGCAAACGAGCCATTGTCTAAACTGAGCACTACGGTAGGAGAAATAAGTAAATTTCTTGGATTCCGTGGGTGGTCTTACCAATAATGTTATGTTGGATAATAAGGGTATTGTTAAGGTCCTAATGATAAACTCATATATATTTAAAAGGCAAGAAATAATTAAATGTTAATATGTTTAAATAATTATTTGTATGTGTAATTGACAATTGTATACTTTGAAGTAAGCCTTTAAGTTTAAGTCTTATTGACTTTATGTGTTCAAGAATATGTTATTAAATTATACTTTTGGTAATGGGTACACTTAGAAAATAAGCACCTTTGGTAATTGAACTAACATCTTTAAATTTTTTGAAATGTATAATGCATAACTTAAATTGTTCTGTCAAACGATATGATAAGTATTTAAAATCACACTAAATGTTTAAATTTACATTTAGGTAATTTTAATCTTAAGGAGGGAGGAATTATGTGACCACCGTTAGGTTTCCCTAATTTATTATATTTTTGACACTTTCATTGAACAGAGGCGCACAGTCGTCAAGTTTTTATTACCTTTGCATATCTGGTAGGCTCGACACGCAGATTAGTCCGTATTAGCGATAACGGTTATCGTGCTTTATCTTGCTTACTATGATTTTTACGAGCCTTTGAAATGAAACTATTTTACGACTATGCTAATCAGCAACACCTCGGGAAGTCACGTAGCGAAGTCTTATCAGTTCTGTATATAAAAGCACTGCCTAGAGGCTGGGGAATCATTCTACCACCGCCTTCTCGACAGTATAGTTGTAACTCCTAGACTATACGCATTTCTGTAAAACTTATAATCCATGTAAAGTTAACTGAATAATTTAAAATACCAAATCGCTGTTTCGGTTCGTAAAAGCCTACCCTCGCCACTTCAACTCATGGTGCGGTCATGAGTTGAAGTGGCGAGGGCTAGACGGTTAATTAGTTAGAGTTGATTTAAATTTTTAAACACTCCGAGTTATCATAAAATTATGTTATTTTGAATTTTATTGAGTTTAATCAAACATCGTCATCAATAAGATTTAATTACCTTACTTGATAATAATCTTACATATCCCTGACACAATAAATTCTAGCATGATTTTGGATAGCTTGACAGTCCAAGCCTGAGAAAGTGTGATGGGAAATTTGAATCACTCCCTAGACTGGAAACACACCCCCTGAAGATCAGTGTACTTACCTGATAAGCTGATAAGAGGACCGCTTTACCATTACATAGGTAAGCCGCTAACTTAAGATTTACATACACACAACAACATGGTCTAGGGCAGCCATACTCTAAGTGTGTTCCGCGGAACCCTAGGGTTCCGCGATACCCCTGTCGGGGTTCCGCAAGAAGTTAGAAAAAAAAATCAAAACACCTCTCTCTGGTCGACCGTTCTGTCGCGGCGTATCACGATTCACGAACAATTTTACTATGCCGCCACCGCCGATACCTACTTGTGACCGCGCAATCCCTTTGATAAAAGCCGCCTTTGAAATTAGACGCTATAATTGTGAACAAGCGACTTTCGGCTCTAACTTCAAAACGTAAAGTCGAGATTGCTTACACCACATTTTTTGAATTTCTATTTTTATATAGGCTTTTTATTTATCAAAGACGCCGACTCGAGTATTTTTGAGAATGTTCGAGATTGAGGCTAGGACTATAAAAGCGATGATCAAGCCTTGACACTAGTCAGTCGACGATTAGCGTTCGGAGCGATAAGTACCTACCTGCTAGAAAAAAATTGTGTATTGTTCTACTGCTGTTTTCTGATTGTATCAGTTTTGTACATTTCTTCTTTGGACTAAAGTGCTAAACTCTTCTACGCAGTAACGACCGTGCATTATTTTAACCTCACCATCCTGAAAGAATGGAACGTTGGCTTAAAGGCGTTAAACGTGTCGCAACAACATCTTCCAACGAAGCCGAATGTTCAAAAGCAGTCCGCGTGGAGTATACAGCAATTACCGATCCAGACGATGATGCAACGACGTCAAGTTCCACGGTTTCAAAGGCGAAAAAAAGGAAGTATGATGAATCATATATCAGTTTTGGATTTGTTGATTCCAACGGCTCACCTCTCTGCATGTTATGTAGTAAACTGCTTCCTAATAGTTCCATGGCACCTGCCAAGTTGCGCCGACATTTAGAAACTGTACACCCCGAGTCTAAAGACAAGAATAAAGAATTTTTTGTACGTAAAAAAGAACAGTTATTGGAAAGTCAAAAAACAATGATGCATGTAACCCAAACTATCAATGAAAAGGCCACGGAGGCATCATATTTAGTTAGCTATCGCATTGCACAAGCAGGAGAAGCGCACACTATCGCTGAGAATTTAATAAAACCATGTGTATTAGACATAACAAAATGCATGCTCGATGAAAAATCTGCAAAGCATCTTTCTACTGTGCCGCTATCTAACGATACTGTTTCACGGCGAATTCATGATCTAGCAAGCTACGTCAAACAAGAACTAGTTACACGTCTACAAAAAACACAATTCGTCTTGCAAATGGATGAGTCGACTGATGTCGCTGGTCTGGCTATCTTGCTGGTTATCGTGAGATATCCATGTGAAAGTTCTTTTGAAGAAGACATGCTTATGTGTTCACCTCTACCCACAAACACTACCGGAGAGGAAATTTTTAATAAAATAAATATATTTTTTGAGGAAAATAATCTCAGTTGGAACGATTGCATTGACATTTGTACAGATGGGGCCAAGGCGATGACGGGTAAAACAGCAGGAGTAGTGTCACGAATAAAAAATAAAGCGCCTAATTGTAGTTCCAGCCATTGTATCCTGCATAGACAAGCACTTGCGATGAAGCAAATGCCGTCCAATCTAAAATTAGTTATGGATGAAGCGGTAAAAATAATTAATTTTATCAAATCACGACCACTACAATCCCGATTGTTCTCATTATTGTGTGAAGATTATGGCAGCACACATAAAACACTGCTGCTCCATACAGAAGTGCGATGGCTGTCTCGGGGTAAAACTTTAACAAGGCTATTTGAACTTAGAGCCGAGTTACAAATGTTTCTTTCAGATACTTCTTTTAATTTGAAAGACCGTTTGTATGATAAAACTTGGTTGTTCCGACTGTCTTTTATGGCGGATATCTTTCAGAAACTGAACGAATTAAATTTATCATTGCAAGGTAAACAGACAACAGTGTTCCAGGCCTGTAACAAAATAACTGCCTTCAAAAGAAAATTAGATTTTTGGATTATTTGCGTTGGAAATAGAGAAATAGAAAGCTTTACGTCACTCAGTGAGTTTCTTGGCGATAACAACTCAGAAATATTTCAAGATGATGTATTTGAAGAATTGGTCCAATATCTCACTTCGATGCGCGCATCTTTTGAGCAGTATTTTCCTGAAGAACAGAATACAAAAATGAAACTGAATTCATGGATTCATAATCCTTTTTTACCCAACTTACAAAAGCCCGAAAGTATGTCAAACGAGATATATGAATCTCTTTTAGAAATGTCATCTGACACAAGTATGGAGTCACTGTTCAAAACGACGCCTCTCAACGATTTTTGGTGCAGAATCCGAAATGAATATCCAATGCTTGCCAAAATGGCTTTGAATATTCTTCTCCCGTTTCCAACAACATATTTGTGCGAAACAGGATTCTCAACCTATGCAGCCACGAAAACAAAATACCGCAATAGACTGGACGCCGAACCTGATATGAGACTTCAACTGTCCTCTATGAAACCTGATATCAACCAATTGATGAAAAATAAAAAACAGTTTCATACATCCCATTAGTTAGATTTTTTTTCTTTTTCAATGTTATATTTATTATTATACTTGTTATGTAAGTAAGTAATAAGTAACTGTTACATGGTACTCTAATTATGCTTATTAATAAAAAATACACTTAAAAACCATTGTTTTATTGTAGGGTTCCATCAAGTATTTTGCTATCCAAAAGGGTTCCGTCCAGGGGCGTGCATCCCATATAGGCTGTTATGCAGAGCCTACCTTCATAAAAACCGACAGAACAGCTAACCATAATTATTATTTACGTATTCAACAATAAACAATAAATATTCTGTAACCATTTTGTCGTCTACTTATAATTCCTTACTAAAGCGCGCAACTTAGATCGTTCCTGTGCAATTTAACCAATGTAGGCTGCCGCGAGATCGCCTACTGTATCACGCAAACTTACTCAATTTTCACTCACACTTAGATACTCGCTGCTTATATGTGAACAAACTGAATTTTAAAAAAAATGAAAGTCGCCTAAATTAAAGATTACACCCTTTTCATACATGACAATCGGACGGAAGGAACATTCCTTATTAGCAGCATAAACCGGATATAGGCTCGCCTACTTCGATCATTTGCACTTTAAATATGTCGTATTTTATTAAAACTTGACAGTGCAAGATATTGAAATGAATATTTAAAATGATAAAATCGTAATTATATTTATAGAAACATTTGAAAATAATAAAAAAGGGTTACAGTTCCTTGAAAGGTAATGCAGGACATTGTTTTGATACAAAGTTTGCGTCAGCAATTTTTTCCATTAGTATCATAGTTTGCCGCCGGCGGCTGTCATCTCGCGAGTTTTGATAAATCAGATTATAGTATTACTGATCTTTACACCTTTTTTGAGTGCTATCTTTGTTTTCGGGGTTAAGTGTTGTGTGGTTGTGTGTTATTTAATGGAAAAACTGCAAAGTGAAGTATTAATGCGAATTCTAGGTTAAATAAATTACGCGCCAATCCGAAGACAATCAAATGTGGATTTGTGTTAGTTGCAAAAACAAGACATTATCAACAGATTTTTCGTACATAGCCATTATGGATATCAGATTAATGACTTGTTTTAATTCCATTCATTGTTTTGATATTTGTTGTGGTAAAATAAATCAACGACCCCATTCACCATTTTGCAAAAAGAAATCGACATCTGGGTAAGAAATTATCATTTATTAAACAATGCAATACCATGTGAATTTTGAAGTACCTCTTTATAATTTAGTTGAAATCCTAAAGGTAAAATTAAAGTTTTTATCATTTTATTTTTTAAAGCTCCATCTATTGAGTTTTTCACATAACTAATCATTACCCTGCTTTAGCAAAATCCACCAATTTATTAACTTATTCCAATCTAATTACCAAGATGGCGCTTGTTACGTGAACATGTCAATTTTATTGCGTTTTTTATTTAGTATTTACATTTCCTAAACCGCGAGATGTGGACGAGTACAATTTATATTTAAAAAGCATTAAGACGCGGTCCTTACTGTGACGTAGATATAAGTGAACAAAATACAGGATTAAATTTAATTTCAGTGATACCAGAAATAAATGTATCTAGCATTTATTTAAACGCTCAATATGAATTACGGTTTAGGCTTTCGTTGTTCACTGGCTTGAAATGTGTATGTACCCAGCCTACCCCTATCTGAAACCAATGCACGCCCCTGGTTCCGTCACCAAAAAAGATTGAGAACCGCTGGTCTAGGGATATCTAAAACTTTTTTAAATAACTTAAAAAATACTAGCCAAAAAAATCTAACATCAAGTTGCAACCAGAAATGGACCAAAGCTCAAAGAAAGCCAGACAGGTTCGAGAGTCTATACTCAAATTGGTTAAATGGTGAGTTTAAAGTACCATTGAATTCTTCCAGTACCTCAAAATCTGAAAATTCTGGCTTGAATACTTGTGGTGATCGTGGAAGACCAACAAAACCATATGACGAGTGTTCGGAAAACTCAAAGAAACGAAAAAATATGGAACTGGTCCAGGAGTATGGAATGGGACATGTCCGTAACGCTTATGTGCAAGGTATACGATCCATGGGTGAAAATGACGAAGCATCGATTGTGACTATTATCGGAAATAAGGAAAAAGAAGAGAAAAAAGTAATTCTACAAAACATACTCAATCCAGATAATGCACTTTTCTTTACAAAAGAGGAGGCATTGAGTATGTGTATTGAAACAGATTTAACCAAAGCCCAATACGCATACCTAAGAAAAAGGCTTGTTGATAAGAATTTAAGTTCCGTATTGCCTTCGTATCAAATACTGAGTGAAGCAAAAAAGGCTTGCTATCCGCCTGCATCCAGTATAACGGTGACAAATATAAGCGCAAAAATCAATCTGCAAGATCTCTTAGACCATACAGTCTGCCGTATTATAAAGATAAAGTCAGGATCGACAAATTACAATCGTCTCAAGCTGTTCACTAAATGGGGATGTGATGGATCCTCTGGGCAAAGTGAGTATAAACAAACTCTACCGTAAGAAAACGAACAAATATCGGATGCTAATTTGTTTATAGTGTCCCTTGTACCACTGCGATTAGTAGACGAAGAAACTTCTGCAGTTATATGGCAGAACCCTACTTGCTCATCTGTTAGATATTGCAGACCAATTTCATTAGAATTTGTAAAAGAAACACCCGAAAAAACTACAGCGGTAGTTAGTGAAATTGATGCCAAAATTAATCAATTGATTCCAACTCTGGTGGCAATAGATGATAAAGTCATCGAAGTTAAACATGAACTGTTTATGACAATGATTGATGGAAAAGTTGCTCAAGTGTTAACGAACACATCATCCAGCGCTACGTGCACTATTTGTGGAGCAACTCCCAGACAAATGAAAGATCTTTTAAAAGTTACAACGAGAGTTGAAAATGAAAATGCGTTTAAATACGGATTGTCGACACTACACGCATGGATAAGATTTATGGAAATGATCCTCCATATTTCTTACAATTTAGGTTTTGAGAAGTGGTCTGCAACAACTCCCGAAAATAAGCAACTTAAAGAAGTCAAGAAAAAATAAGTCCAAAAACGTTTCCGAGAAGTTCTTGGTTTGCACATTGATAAACCACAAGCAAGAAGATTTTTCCAAAATTACCAATGTTCTGCAGAGATAACCGGAATTGATGAAGAATTAATCAAGAGATTATATGTAATTCTTCAAACTATGTCATCGGGGTTCTCTATAAACGCAGAAAAATTCGGCCAGTATACATTGATAACCGCGCAATTATATGTAAGCAAATATAACTGGTACTACATGCCATCTTCGGTCCATAAAGTACTTATACATGGTGCTAAAATAATAGAGCACTATGCAGTTTTGCCTATAGGACAATTATCCGAAGATTCCCAGGAAGCCCGAAATAAAGATTACAAGAAATATAGGTTACATCACGCTAGGAAGTGTTCCAGATCAGCAACCAACGAAGATGTTCTACATATTTTGTTATATACATCTGATCCTTATATATCTAGCTTAAATAAACCAAGTTTTCTAATATCTAAAGAATTGTATGACGAAGCAAAAGAATTGTTGGAAATAGGAAGTGATGCATAGGATAAACGCTATTTTTATTTAATTTTTTGTCATGTAACTGTTTGTTTAGTAATAATATTTTAGTTTTAAACTTATTCTAAGCAAATGTGTAACTTTTATTGCTATTTTAAAATAACTGTATAATTTTTGTACGAAATATCGTATAACTTTATTTTTGTATTTTTTTTACGGAAAATGCATATTTTTCAAAATTATGATGTTTGATTTATTTTATTGCTTAAACATTCACAAATAATAAAAAAAAACAAAAAATTTTTTTTTTCTTGTTATTATGAAATATTGTGATAAAATTCTTAGCAACAGTTAATTGCTTAGCTTTTTAGCTTCCTTATGAAAAATTGCGGGACGTAGCGTTTGCGGCGTTACCGGCCGACCCGGGGCGGCGGCAGCGTGCCTATAAATAGCGCGTCGGAGGCCGCGGTTCTCCCTATAGCACTTTAAATTTAGCAGCGATCGGACGCGTTTATTATCGGAGCTCTCTACACTGAAAAAAATCCGTTAACTATATTGTTTAAGTAATATTTTTTTTGCTAAACCTTAGTAAAAATAACTTAAGTTTAACTACATCTGCTAAATTGGTTTACCTGTGGACGCAAAGCAAATTCAGTAAAAGTTTGTTTTGTTCTCTGTACCTAAATATTAAGTAATTATTAGCTAAACCGCGGAACTGTTAAATTTTTACTGAAGTGATTAGCTTGTCGTTGCTAAACTTTAACACTAGTACCTAAACTCAATTTAGCTATTTACAACAAAATATTTGGTTGTTGGTACCGCAATCCAACGGTCAAGTAAAATACCGCAGGGGGGCGACGCGTTTAAACTAACGCGATTGGTCGAGCCGGGTTGAGCGATTTGCATCCAGCGACGCCAGCGACTACTAGCGAGTCGCATTTCGGTAAATTTTGTTCGGTAAAGTCTATTTTAGGAGTAATTTTATTACATACATCACAGGATCTCTAGATTTCAGAAATTCAGAACGAACTGTCAATAAAGATCAGAATAAAATAGGTATTGTAGGTAGTATGCCTTTATCGCTTGTCAAGTATGTTTGTGTCAAACATTTTTTTTTTTTTTTCAGAACAAGGTTTGACTATAGATGTACTTCTAGTACTATTAAACGAACATATTAAGCAATTAATACCAGCCATTGGGCATAGAGCCGTTCTTCAGGCGCAATTAAGAGCCCTAAAAGAAAGCATTGGACAAAATTTGATTTTGTAAGGCAGGCCTGATAACAGCAAGAAAACATTCAGCTTTGACAAACTCGCCATACTGCAGTACTCCAGGCTCACCACACACAATTTTCGAGGAAGCAACAAATAAATTACCGGAACTCACTGAAGATATAGAAGATACCGCTGAAACATACATGCTATGGTTGAAAAATGCATGTGATCCATGGCATACTGTAGAGTTATATTTGCTGACTCTCAGATGTCCATAGCCGATTACTTTCATAAGTTCAAAGCACTAGGTCAGCCAGGAGGTTTACACTTTGTAGGTATAGCATTCATTTATAGATAGGAATAAAAATGAAATTAGGTCTCATTAATTTTATTAGCCTTGTACCTGACATTATCTATTTGCCTGTGTTGGTTGTTGAGTGATTAGGCGTAGGTACTATCTACAACACCCAAGTTCTAGGTTTTTGTCCTAATAGGGTACATGGTTATGTTTCTACAGTGATATTTTTTTGTTAAACAGTACTTAATGAACATTTACTTTAGTACCTCCTAATCTCATTTAAAAATATATTTACATTTTACTCTAAAATATTTGTATTCCAAAATGTTCCACACTGAAACAAATTATAGGTACAGGAAGCCTACTACGAAAAACGAAATACGATGTTTCGGACGAAACGAAAGACAAACGATACGCAAACGATAGGCTTACTAACTACGTAACACTTTTGGATGTCGATGTTTTAATCGGATGCGACATATTTTCGGAACGACTTCGTGAATGAATAAATAAAATGTTATATTTCGTATTATTTCAAAAAATCCGAAGCGTTTTGTAGTAAGCAATCCGAAACACGATTATCGTATTGACGGATTTCGTTTTTCGTAGTAGACCTGCAGGTTCCGATTCCATTGTCAATACAAAACTTATTGTAAATGGCATGGTTTTTACAGCTAATACCTACAGGATTTCAACTGCTTATATCCAGATAACACTGACAATATCTACACGAATTTTCCACTGTATCGGGACTGTATCATAGACCTCGCTAAAAAGCGCTCTGATCCTGTACTTAAGAATATACTTGACTGCCTCAAAAATAATGTTGGTAAATATAAAGTTCATATACTTACTCTTTTTTCTCGTTTTCTCTTAATCTAGCTAAGATTAAGTGTTTTAATATTGGGGTGTCATTCAGTAGTATGATTGGTAAAAATTTGTTAAATATCCCACCATCCCAAAGTTTATTCATTTAAACTTTATTGCACACATTAAAATCGTACAAAAGGTGGACTTCATGCCATGAGGCATTCTCTGCCAGCCGACTACTTAACTAAACAGAAATGTTTTATTGGCGGTCTGACATAACGTTTAAAAATGTTCTCAAAGTTCGTGAAATCTAATCCAATTTTTGTTAACAGATAGTGATACCATTAACACTGCTGCATTTATGACGCTACCGTTTCTCATGAGCCCAAATACTATTCGAAAGCAAAAGGTGAAAAAGCAATGGCGGCCTTCCAAGCTTCTTTCTTTCTTTCTTTGGAAGGATTATCTGCCACATCAAAACTACAGCGGACCTCGAATCTTCAATAACTCTACACAAAGAGAAAATGGAAAGTTTAGGATTTAATGTTCAACCATATATTGTAATAGTCGGGCCCTCTATTGCAGAGATCCACACTAGGTTCATAATTGTAAACAATGTGAAGTACATCCCACAGACAGACATAAGATACCAATCAACATCAATTATTCATGCTGTTGACTCTTGTTTTAAAATATTGTTTGCTCTAAACGCTGAATATCCTTCAGAATGTGCAAATATTTGGACTTTCATTAAAAAAGCATGTACAAGCTAACCACAAAATATGATAAAGTGTACACCACTGTAAATTGTTTAATGAGTGATTTAGGGATATACTCGTATCTATAAATTTGCAGTTCATTAATATGCCAACTTGTTTCATATGTTGTAAGAAAACTACTAGTATATCTAAACTTTTAGATCATTTTAAGTTTATTCATAATGATCTCAATTTTTCGGTATACCGTTGTGTTGATGAAGGGTGTTCAAGATCATTCCACTTACCTAATACGTTTCGTAAACATCTCAGTAAATTTCATAAGTCTACTTTGCCTGAGTCCCAAGAGCCATCTAATAGTTGTTCAAGTGGATGTAATCTTATTTCAGACAGTGAATATAATCGAGTTCCAGAACAACCTAGTCATTTAATTAGTCTACAAGTAGAAAAAAAAAACCCTATTCCAAATTCATTGCCCATATTCTTGTCAACATTATATGCAAATCCATAGTTGCCAAGAAACGCAGTTCAGTCTGTCGATGATGGAATGAGTCAGTATTTGTTTGAAGGGCTATCCCAAGAGACTAAGCGTGTATTTGATGACATGTTGGGCTCATTACAGGAAAGTAAGGATATAACTGCTTTCAAAGATAGGTTTTTGACAGTTGTGCAATCACCTTTAGTTAAATTTAAAACTGAGCACTTGAATTTAATTTTTTTTTGTCTGAAGGTTCATATATTCAACCAAAAGAAATAATAATAGGACAGAGAATGACGACTATTAGGAATCGCGGTGTAACAACAGTCAAACCACTGATCTGTAAACAACAATTTATTCCACTTCGGATTATTTTACAAAAGTTTTTCTCAATCAATGAGGTTATGTCGGAAACATTACAATATATCAGTACCTTGTCACTACAATCTGACCTATAATTAACAGAAAACTTTATTCAGGGAAGTTTTTGGAATAACCGTATGAAAAATTATGAAGGTAAATTGGTGTTTCCACTCTTCATGTTCTTTGACGATTACGAAAGCGGAAATGTCCTCAGAAGTCACTCAGGTATTCATAAATTAGGAGCAGTTAACGTTTCAGTAGCTTGTTCCACCACACAGAGCTTCTTCGCTGTCCAATATTTTCCTTGCATTTGTTACACCAACGCTGACCACCCTGCCCAGCATGGCAACACCGGCGACCTGAGCGCGTCATACCGGGGCGGCGCAGGTGTATAAAACGGCAGCGCGTCACCAGTCTGCCTCTTTTTCGCCGCTGGACACCATACTCGAAAAACCTCTGGCTGTCAACCTATCAATATTCTTTTTGAATTTCGATCACCACCCTCCCCAGTTACTAGCAACTTTTAAATAATTAATTGTTTTAGTACTTAGTTTTGTTTAGTCAATTACTAAAATCAATACTTCTATCATGAGTCAATTCTTAAGAGATGTCTAGACTTTGTTAAGTTTCAACTGTTGCTTATGTACAAATACTATTATTTTAGTTCTAACTTTAATCCTAGTCTTAGTTTTCATTATTATGTTGGTTGTTCGAAATAAAACCATTGTCGTTGGTGTCTGAATTTTATTTAATCTTGCAGGTAGTTACACATTACTTTTTCATTCTTCTGACAGGAAATCATTTGGAAAAAGTGTTGTTTTTCAACCCATTATTGAAGAATTTAACTTTTTGACAGAAAATGGAGTCTATATTGACACCGAGGACTATAAAGGTACATTGTACTTTCAACTTGCTCTCATAGTAGGAGATAATCTTGGCATTCATTCTATTACTGGATTTAACGAATCTTTTTCGTCAAATTACCCTTGTCGTATTTGCAACATTCCCAAAGAAGTGATGAAAAAGCAATGCTATGAAAATGAAGATCTTCTCCGTAATGCACATCAGTACAATTTACAAGTTGTAGAGGGAAACAGTTCTAATACTGGTATAAAGGAAAAGTGCGTGTGGCTTGCAGTTAAGGGATTTAGTTTATTTGAACAAGTAGGAGTTGATGTAATGCATGACATACTCGAAGGTGTCGCTAAATATATAATGTGCTTTCTAATTACCAAATTTGTATCAGTATTAAAATATTTTTCAATTCAAATTAAGAATGACAGAATTAGTTGCTTTGACTATGGACCTGACAATTGTAATAAACCATGCCAATTGAATATAGAACATATATCAAAGGGTAACGTAAGTCTTTCAGCCTCTGAAATGTTGACATTGGTTCGTTATTTTGGCCTAATTATCGGTGACTTTGTGCCAACACAAGATCAATACTAGAATTTGTATATAACCCTGAGAAAGGAAATCGATCTAGTAATGTGTCAAAAAATTAGTAATGGTACAAGCAAACTCTTGAAGTGTTTGGTTGGTGAACTTAACGAACTCTACTTGACTTTAACAAACGAACACCTAAAACCGAAATTTCATTTTCTCATTCATTATCCCTCGTTTATGGATAAATTTGGACCGTTTTTGGACTCGTTTGTGGATTGGGCGACGCGTTTTGAAGCCAAACATAGACTCTCTAAAATCAGAGTTCGCGCTTCATTTAATAGACGTAACATAACATCAACACTTGCTATTAAACATCAGTTGCAACTCAATGAAACTTTTTTGCGAGGCACATTAAATGAAACAATAAGTTTTGGTCCAGTCAGAGCTATATCACTTGAAAAACATGACCAAATAATGACGGCATTAAAGGAGATGGCCCGAAAAAACCCAGAGTCGGCAAAAACTTCTTATGTGCGGTCTGAGTGGTCTTATTATGTACCTAAAAAAAATGTTTTTATTTTCTTCAAAAACTGTAGGATTTTGTTTTTTTTACCGTTTATAAATTATTTTATTTTATTTTAGTTATTATGGATATTTGTAATAGGAGTACACTTATACGAGTATCATTAAAATAGCAATGCACCATTTATCTTAACCAGCTATCTTTGTTTTTTTATTAAAGCTAGAAAGAGATAGCACACCCCCCGCCCGGCGGCAACTCGGCACGGCGGGTGGCAAGTTCCGAAACAATGGTTTTTGCGCTGGCGCCCGCTTTGTAGTAAACAGGTTTCTGGTTCAGGTACATAACTCGACGCAGTACTTCGTTTGCTACCGTCGTGATCTGTGCTTTTTGTTATTATCCGTGAATACCTTGACCCTCGCTTTCTCTATACTGGACTCCGATTTTCCTTACCGATTCGATACTGTGGCGTGTTATACTGGACTAAAGAGTTGTTATATGATTGGATATTGTTTGAAATGGCTGAAAATAACCGTTGTGTGACCTGTGGCCGTTCGGTTCTGCGAAGGAGGCGCCATATTTTATCTCTCGAGTTTTTGGAATCACACCGAGATTTCGTCGAGTACATGTTTAGCACTTTGCAACAGCAACAAGAAGTAAGTTGATTTTTTTATAGATCTCCAGTTTCGTCTCTTTGTCTATACTTATAAATACATATTTTGTAGAAAGTAGTTTGTTGAAGCTTTGATTGATGAGATTATAATACGATATTTATATTAATATTAAGTAATAGGTAATAGCGCCTATCAAAAGTAAGTACTGAAACGTTTATCTATGTAAGTGATTGCCACCTAAAAAAAAAGTAAGACTCGTTTTAGAGCTCGACCTTAAGGTGTAAGGGGAGACACTGCAATCCTTGATACAATAATGTTTCAGTATCATACTTATGTTGACTGGCCCGATGGCGCATTTGGTCAGGGGTCGTGGGTTCGATCCCCCCTACCTAGAACAAACATTCGTGTGATGAACCTATGTTTATTCTGTGTCTGGGTGTAAAATATATCTATTTTAAGTATATACTTATGGTACCGCTGCTGATTCTGATATCGGTAACACAAGTGCTTAAAAGCTACTTATCTCGGAATAGATCAATGTAAGTGTTGTGTGATATTTATTTATTATTATTATTAAAACGTAGACTACAAAATCAATTTAAGAAAAATATTTTGTTATCTATTATTACGTTAATACCTACATAATGTATAGACGACCTCAGTGGCGCAGTGACTAAAGTATGTGTCCAAGTGCGTAATGTCCCGGTCGAGTCAGTTTATGTATTTATATAAATAAACAGGTTATTGAACGATCGCGATATAGTTGTCACTCTAACCCTCGTAATTAACTAGATACTGATTAGTAGTTGATAACCAGAGACTGTCCTCCTGATTGTAGTAGGTTGCAAAGACTTAGGTAGGACTTTAATGAGAGAGAATGGTTTCAATCATTTTCGTTTTTCTTTTATTTCAGATTGTATTTGATGGATCCAGATCGATATGTCATCCATGCTGGCAGCGTATTGACTACGGCTTAAGGAACCCGCCTGCACCACCGGCGCCACCAATAGAATCGTTTTCAATATCAGGCTTGACGCGCGCAGCAAACACATCAAGACGGTGTATGATCGACAATTGTCATAACTTAGAACTTTGTTCTGTATCAGATACTATTAAAGCGTATCTATTAAGCTATTATCGGTTCTATATACCACCTCTCGCCCGCATCTGTCAACACCATTTAAGGAACATGACTTGGGAGGACTTTTCAGTAAATGGGTAACAACGCCAAGATAGTTTCAGGGGCGAAAACATACATGACATAATAGAAATATACACTAAAGTCATCGAAAAAAAGGGCAGCTGGAATTTGAAAACCTGGACGAATTGAGATCCAGATACCCTTCACTTTTGGACAGGCATTAGTCACCAGCAATTCAATACCATATTTAATGAAACACCTTCTTTACGCGAATATTCGAATGGGAAAACGATGTTGGGTATATATCTTTGTAAACTAAGAAGTGGTGAACCTAACCGAAGACTTACATCAGTTTTTGGTATGACTACTATTGGTATGACTATTCAATGCAAGATAAAACAAGCGAGAGTATGTCTCAAGAATGACTTTCTTCCACAACACCTCGGAATCAACCATATCACTCGAGCCGAAGTTATAGCAAGAAACAGGATTTTGCCAAATAATATTTTTGGAACCCAAGACCAAACGAGAGCAATAATTATTTTAGATGGGACTTATTTATTTGTCCTAAAAAGCTCAAAATTCTTGTTTCAGCGCATAAGATACAGTTTACATAAATATGCTAATCTCATAAAGCCATTTAAGATTGTTCGTGAAGATGGCTACATTTTAGATGGCACAGGACCCTACGACGCTAGAACGTCAGATGCTAACATATTACGACAGATATTGGATAATCACAATGACCACATGGAAGATGCTCCAATACGATGGTTTCTTGAACCTGATGACGTGATGATCTTAGACAGAGGATTTCGGGATGCATTGGCATATACCGAAGAATGTGGATTTACGGTCTGTACGCCACAGTCGCTTGGCAGACACGAACGACAACTGTCCACTAAAGCTGCTAATAAATCTAGGTTGGTTACGTTGGTCAGATGGGTGGTAGAAACCGTCAATGGGAGAATGAAACAGAACTTCAAGATATTCCGACACAAGTATTTTAATATTGCTTTGCCCAACGCAATCACGGATTTGTGAATAGCTGCAGCACTGACCAACACAACACAAGAGAGCTACAGTGACAGTCGCCTGACTGAAAGCTTTTTAGAAATGATCGAACGAAATGTAAATAGGCCTAACCTACTGGCTGATTACGTTGATCAACAACGTCTTAACGCACAGAGAAATATTGCCTTTCAGAGGATGGAGGCAACATTACTTCAATATTTCCCAAGAATGACCTACGATGAGGTACTTATTTTTTCTATTGGAACAAACCACGTAAAGCTGGCAAGATCCTACTGCGCCGAACACGTAAGAGAAACCGGCGTATATTCAATGGAAGTCTATAGACATCCCGACACAATAAACATTAATGACGAAGAAGGAAGTACATTAATAAGGTGCCAAATTCTAATCACACCTTCGGGACCCGGGGGGGTGGGAGTTGAAGGGGGGGAACCTAAAGGGGGGTCCTATTTGATGACCTTGACCTTGAATGACCTTCCCTCCCGAAAAGGAGTTGAGTCCTGCGCACCCTTACGTACACAGGGTCCGGTTAGGGGGTGAAGGAGGGGGTTCCTGCAAAAGTGTTCCATAAAAACGTTGCTAGTCTTCATCCCTTCTATCCAACCCCGCTATAAAAAAGGGGGGTTAATATGACATCACTACCCTCGCGAAATCGGCTGTCCTGCGCACCCTTACGTACACAGGGTCCGGTTAGGGGTTGAAGGAGGGGGTTTCTGAAAAAGTGTCCCATACAAACGTTGCTAGTCTTCATCCCCTCTATCCAACCCCGTGAGAAAAAAGGGTGGTTAATATGACATCACCACCCTCGCAATATCGTATAAGTCGCAAGAGGCTCTCTTTACGGTATTACCGAAATCCGGCTAAACTTGCAAAAAAATCATGAATTTATTCAACTTTTCTCGAAAATTGGAAGCTTTCGTTGTGTTTTCAGGATGTTTCAGGTGTTAAGTTTATTGCAGTTGCCGTTGTTTTCGTTGCTGTTAGTATCTTTGTTTTTGTTATAAAGCATTTGTTATTTGTTACTTGTTTTCGTTGCTTTTGTTGTTATCTTTGTTTTTGTTATTGTTTTTATTATAGGTTTATTATTTGTTACTTGTTTCGTTGTTATTGTGTCGTTATTGTTTTATTGTTAAAATGAGCAATTTGGCACCAATGGAGCTAGTGTACGCAGTCATGGTATCGCTTATCGCTCTACCATAACGTCACGGCTCGCTCCTAATCAATTAGTCATGCCTTAGTCTTACTTGTTGCAAATTCGCAGATTACTACAATGTTGTAATCAGTAGGCTGACCGATCGTAAATTTAACAAGGCCTTGACAATGTGTCATTCCTAGGTTTACGACCATATTAAAATAAATGCGTTTTGCACAAGATAAGAAACCCTACTATATAAGGGGTTCATCTCGCCTTCAGATTCATTCCGTCAGCTGCCTTCGTCTAGTTAAGTTATAATATTGTAACATAGTGTAAGACTTGGAACAAGTAAAAATACTAATCAGTCAGATTGTCATTTTTATTGATGTCTGCTTTGCCCTTCGTTATCCCTCACGCCGAGCTCTGCCTAGCGATTTGCGTTTACTACGCACGTAATTTCAATATTTGGAATTACGCTGCGTACATAACCTCCGAAGAACGAGCAGTTGAAGCTGCTCGAGAATGGCTGCTTCTACCGGGCGAGAACATGGATTGCCCTGAATGTCGACAACAGTAATTATAAGTAAATTACGATAAATAACTGTATGATAGTAGATTTAAAATATAAATGATATTCTAACCTGAATCACATTATAATTCGAAAAGAGAGGACAAGGAATTAAGCAAGCCAAGTGAAGGAAACATTGTTGTTGCTGCATTCGATCTACAAATATGTTTAGCGACTCCTTATCTATCAGCTGGAATATCGTTTTATAAAAGGAAGCTATGGACTTTTAATTTAACTGTTCGTAACATCACAGAAAAACGAACGCACTGTTTTGTTTGGTACGAAAGTATCGCACAAAGAGGTGCGGATGAGATTGCATCATGTTTGTTTCGATTTATTATGGAGCTACCAGATAATCTTCTACTCAGATACCTGCCCAGGGCAAAACAGAAATAATATTTTACCATTAATGTGTGCATTAGCTGTCAATCGAAAAACCAGTTTAAATGAAATCCATCACAATTTTTTAGTGCCCGGACATACGCATTTAGAATGCGACAGCGATCATGCAGCGATAGAAAGATTTATAAAACATCATAGAGTTTCAATTTCTGTTCCACAAGATGGGGCAAACATTATCCAAATGACTAGTCGCAGATACACAGTCCAAATGATGTGTGTCAGAAGAGTTTTTAGGATTTTCTCAACTTTTCAAAACAATGTTTATGAAAAAAAACATTGATACCGATAAAAATCCTTTTATTTGGAACAATATTTTTTGGATAACGTGTTCTAAAGACTCTATGATGTTGCGTTCAAAGAGTCTTTAGACTCAAGTGAACCTTTTAGATACTACTCATTTGTTAAAAGGGGACGGGTATCATCGTTTGCTACTTTGAGCATACCAAGAGCATATTCGAGTCCTTTACCTATATGCTCCAAAGAGTACCATGATATTATAACTTTGCTACCTTTTATAGATCGTGTTTATCATAACTTTTTATAAAAATTTGAAAACTGAAAAATCGGCCGCCAAAAGTAATTTCAAGAAAATACAGATTGCCCAGAACAAATTAATTAAATTACTTTTTCATTACAATAACTTGACCCCAACGACAACTGTTTTTCAAAAGACTGGATTAATGACTGTAACTCAAATGTATAAACTCTACGCATGTATACTAATAAGAAAGATACTTACTAAAGATACAAACTCCCAAAAAGTTTTCACTAAGAAATCTCAGTTTCAAACCCGAAAGACGAGGAATGCTAACAATATCTGCTTGTATAGCCCACGAACCAAATACGGACATGAGAATATTCTGTATGAGGTTGCTAAAATATATAACAACCTCCCTCAAGACATTAAAGAAATACAATCGTTTCCCTTATTTAAAAAGAAATCATTTCACAGAAAGAATTTCACATCATGAAAATTAATTAATTATAAATGTTTAAATAATATTGTTAGGTAGTAGGATTCCTTTTATTTACGCAAATACGATACATTGAACCTGTAAGCAGTTTGAGTGTGAGTAAATCGCGAATTAATCCATAAAATAGTTTCACTTTAATATATGGTTTTTATCATAAAATGATTGTGAGAATGTATTAATGTCTGTACAATTGCTATCAAGAAAATCGATACTTAATATGGACCTTCCATTCAACAGTCACCACGGACGGCGCGTTGTTGTGCATTCCACTCATTTTTATTTAACAGAATACCCACAAAATTACATTTAAATTAAGTATAAATAAATTTGTTGTTTTTTGGCTAAGTGAATAATGTTTTTAAACTAAGCACTGTAAGTAAATGTAAAATGTAAGTAAACTACCTATTGTTTCTAAAATTGTTTCGCTATGTTCTGTTCTCGTTTCCTATGTGTTAATTGATTTACTATTAACCTAGTGTTTCTCATGTAAGTGAATTGTAATATTCTGTTTTGAGAAATAAATGTCTTAAACCACAAAACCTCAAACTCGAATCCTGACTCTGTATGCGACAGTGACGAAAATTACGAATAAATTATAACACTTATGTTCTACTAACTTTTGATTTCAATATGTTAAACAATGGGTTTTAGAAAACAATGGGTTTTCGATTTAATTAATGTTAATTTTGTTAAAAAATGATAAGTGCCATTAAAAATGAAACGGCTGTTTTTAGTTTTAGTTAAAAAAACCTGGTTGATAAAAAGTTACTGCAGCAGTGGTTGGATTTTTCTAATTTATGTAACTGATTTATAAATTAAACTTGAACCTTAAAAGTCTTATACTGAAAAATTACGTTTTTGGACTTAACAGGTTTCTCCTAGACACCACAGATACTAAGACTGATTCTCATACGATGATACTCACATTGTTATTTTTGATTAAAAACGTCATAATTTAAGCAAATAAAAGCATATTTTACTTGTTAATGGCTCTTTTATTATTGTATTGTTAATACACGTAGTTAAAATTAGCCCAATATATCAAAAAGTAACATTTCAAAGCAGATAAATTTTGTAGGCCAATTAAAACACTCAAAAATGAAAAAAATGCCCAATTTGCCAATGGCCCAAATGTGAAAAAAAAAATTGACTTCACTTGATAGTTTATCTTAGACATACTTTAAAATTAATCCCTGTTATCTATAACATTTCTTAGAGAACATAATCTGTCTATTAAATAGAAATCAATACGACGAAACGTCAAAAAAGCTAAAAATTTAGGTCAAAGTAACCTCAGTTTACGGTACTGTTTTGAACAGGGTTGGAAAAAAAACATGATTTTTTGAAAAAATCTAATACAGCACGTTTTTTTTTAAATCCTAATTAATCACGATTTTTTAAATTTTTTCATTTCACCATTTAATTAAACTATATTTCTGTGCAAAACGGAACGCGCCCTAAAGGGATTGCGCGGACACAGCTTGACATTCATATGTCAGACAAAAGGGAAATCCCCGCGCAGTGTTTTATGTACTGCAGACATGAATTTTTTAATGGTACTGTGTAACAAATAACAACATCATAAGTAAAATATGAGTATTTATTTATTTTTCAGAACTAGCTTCACTTTCCGAATCCGCGACGATTGCGCGGAACCGTCTCTTAAAAAAAAAGAAACTATCTGGAAACTTAAGCTCCTTTATAGTAACAACGCCAAAGTCCACGAAAAAAACAATAGACCGACAAATAGCAAAGGCCATGTTTGCTACAAACTGTAGCTTCAGAAGTATTGAACATCGAGAAGTAAAAAAAGCCATTTCATTATTGCGCCCAGGGTATATCCCACCATCTCGGAATGATATATCAGGCAAATTATTGGATCAAATATACCTTGAAGAAAAAGAACGGTGTTTCTCTAATTTATTTGGCAGTTATGTGAATATGTCTATTGATGGGTGGTCCAACGTTCACAATGAACCGATCATTTGCGCCACAATTACGACGGAGCAATCTGAAGTAAATCTTTTTGACTCGATAGATACCACAGGAAAGCGAATACCTAGCTGAACTTGCAGAGGGTTTAATAGAAAGATTAGTCTCAATATAATTGTAATGTTGCAAGTTTTGTTACCGACAACGCTGTTAACATGGCTAAAATGCGGAGGGAATTAAAAAATAGTGATACAATAATCACATGCGGCTGTTCTGCACACTTGTTTAACTTACTTTTCAAAGATTTAGAAATTAGCACTATAAAGCAGCATGTTGTGCAAATAATAAAAAACTTTCGAAACAATCATGCAGCTAACGCATTGTACAAAGCGGAAGGTGGGAAAGCATTAGTGCTGCCACAAGATGTTCGTTGGAACACTGTAACTGACTGTTTCGAAGTGTTTGTGTCTGAGTGGCAAAAGCTATTTAAAGTATGTGAAGAGAACAGGGACGTAATAGATCCTGTTATTAGAGCAAAAGTTGAGAACATGATCGTAAAGAGGTCAATGGAAGACTATTTAATACTTTTGAAGCCAATATCTGTTGCATTGGATACTTTACAAAGAAATAATGCAAATCTGTCTACTGCTGTAACGGTTTGGAAGAAACTTGAAGCTAAATTCGAGGAAACTGATTTAAATATTAGCCAAATGTCGAAGTTTCAAAAGAGATATAAGCAAGCAATGACCCCCAGTCACTTTTTGGCATTTTTATTAGACCCAACCCAAACAGAATTCACACTGACAGATGAAGAAGAAGAAAGTGCGTTGGAGGAAGCACGAAATCACTATGATGGTTCAGTTTTGCTACCATTTATAATAAAACTAAAGTCAAAATCAAAACCATTCAAAAATGTTATGTTCGCAGAAGAAATAGTAAAAAATGTGACACCACTAGAGTGGTGGATGTCACAGAAAAATATATTTAGTGAAGAGGAACAGACAATTTTTTTTCCAGTGGTGAAGCAATTGTTTGGGGCCATAGCTTCTTCAGCTGCTGTGGAAAGAGTGTTTTTTTTAAATATTACACTCCACTGGATCGTTATTGGGAAATGAATTATGAGAATAGTATAATGAAAAATGACATTTATCAAAAAGGATCCAAACCAGCTTTTACCATAATATCTAAATAAATATTGTTGAGTATGACGTTTTTATTTGTGCATTTTGGAGGTAGATACTTATAACTACAAATATGATGTACAATCCTTTTTCTCCCGCCAGTCGGGCATTAAACCGAATATGTAATAGACGTGCGGTGTTTTATTTATCAGTGGCGAACGAGGACGGTTATAATTTTGATTTTAAGATGGCGGCGGCTAAATTCAGTGAGTTCGATGTTGTGGACTGGGCGCCGGCGCAGCGGGCCTGCGCACTCACTACGCGCAAGAAGAAATCCACACGGGTGAGGTAGATGATGACCAGGATCCAGATGAGGAAGAAGAACCCATATACTTAATGTCTTTGGGAAATTATAAACCGGTGAGCATTCCGATCAAAGTACATGATAGGGTCATTAGAATGGAGATAGACACAGGGTCAGCATTGTCATGTATAAGTGAAAGTACATATTCAGAAATGTTTTCACAGTTCCCTTTGCAGACTTGCAATCTGTCTTTAAGATTTTATGATGGAAGCAGAATTAAACCTTTAGGAGTTTTAGAGGTGAAAGTACAATTCGGAACTATATGTAAAAAATTACACATAAAATCATATGATAACACGGCGGACGCCCTTTCGCGCTTGATTACCGCGCAAAAGGCAGTAGCAGGCAGGGAGGAGGAATGTCCGGAGCAAACATATTTACATTTCGCGTCTGAAGCGTTATTGCTTGATTACAATATCATTAGGAAAGAGACACGTAATGATACCATACTGAGCAGAGTATATAGTTACATTAGGGATGGATGGCCGATTGAAATAGACATCCGCGAATTAAAACCATATTTTAATCGCAAAACTGAGCTGTATTGTGAACTGGGCTGTATCATGTGGGGTCATAGGGTAGTAATCCCGGAAAAGTGTCGCGATAAGGTGCTACGCGAGCTGCACGATTCTCACATGGGAGTGGTAAAAACCAAGGCATTGGCTCGCAGCTACGCGTGGTGGCCGGGCATCGACGAGGCGGTGGAGGCGGGCTGCCGCGCCTGCGAGGTGTGCGCGGCGCAGGCGCCGGCGCCGCCGCACCACCGGCCCTGCTCGTGGCCGTGGCCGAGCCGCCCGTGGTCAAGATTGCACCTCGACTTTTTAGGGCCAATAGCGGGTAATAAGTACTTCGTTATAGTGGATGCAAATTCCAAGTGGGTAGAAATCTTTAGAATGCCTAACACTACGGCGCAGATGGTTATTAATAAATTACAAGAAGTCTGCGCTCGTTTCGGTCTACCGAAAAAAATTGTTTCGGACAACGGTCCTCCTTTTTCTAGCGAAGAAATGGGTACTTTTTGTCAAAATAATGGTATCGATCAGGTATTTACAGCTCCATATCATCCTTCGTCTAATGGAGCAGCAGAGAACGCAGTAAAATTATGCAAACGGGTAATCAAAAAGGCATTAGATCAAAAAGTAGACGTAGATTTGGCTTTAAACCGTTTTCTTTTAATTTACAGAAATACTGTTCACAATACAACCGGGGATAGCCCAGCTCAGTTGCTGTTAGGACTAGACTCGATTGTTTAAAACCTGATCGTGAAAAAAGAATTACAAACTTACAACGCCAACAGGAAAATACAGCGGGAGGTAATGATCGTAACTTTACAAGTGGTGACAGTGTGTGGTATAGAATTTTTGGGGGAAAGAATAAATGGGAAAAAGGCTTAGTAACTGACAGGTTAGGAGACACAGATTATCAGGTAATAGGTATAGATGGACGGGACGTACACCGCCACGTAGATCAACTAAAAAGGCGCGAGATAAGGCAACCTATAGATATACAGGCACATGATTCGCACACAGATGGCATTTCATTATCAGCGGCGTTCGCAGCAGGGCGGGGGGCCGCAGGCGAGTCGACCGCCGGTCTGGACGCGAGCAATGCGACTCACAGTAGGTGTGGTGAGTCACCTACGCGCGCGCTGGACCTGCGGCCGACGAGCAGCGCGAGCGCGCTGCCGGTAGTTAGGGACGTGGGTTCGGAGCCCGACCCGACCGTAACACGCAATCTAAATGCGCGTGTGCGTAGGAAACCCAAAAGATATGGGTTTGAGGAAATAGATTAAGTATATAGTTTTGTATTGGTAAAATGTAGGAAGTAGGTAAAACAATTATATTTAAGTAAAAATGTAAATTGATGATTACCTATTTATTGTCTCACTTGTTTTGTAATCTTACTTTTATGCTAAAGGTTAAGTGAAGTTAAAATAAAGGTACATCCACTTATTATGTGTTAGGACACATTATTGTTTAATTTAATTTATATAATAAGTCTTAATTAAATCATGGAGTTTAATAAGGGTGGAGGTGTTGAGTATGACGTTTTTATTTGTGCATTTTGGAGGTAGATACTTATAACTACAAATATGATGTACAATCCTTTTTCTCCCGCCAGTCGGGCAATAAACCGAATATGTAATAGACGTGCGGTGTTTTATTTATCAAATATAAGCCTAAATTGATAAAAAATTGTATGCATAAAAAGAAAAATTTTTTTTAAATATTTTTTTTTAATAACAAAATAAGCACAAAAAGTCCATTACTGAGCAAATAAAGCTTGAAGTTTATTCTTTAATATTTCAAATGTAACATGGTGTGGTTTGGATCCTTATTGCTAAACTGCGTCCAATTATGTTTAGAATGTATTCAATGATTAAGTTAAGCTACATAATGTTTAATGCTTACAGCTTACCGCTTCTGGGAAATGCAACACTCGAACAGATTTTGGTTGATGACGACATACAAGACAGTTTTTTATCTAATACAACCTCTGCTGAAATACATAATCCGAATGCTAGTCCATCCAAATCAATTGTTTGCTCTCCATCGCGCTCTAACACACCCACCCATGCCTCCTAATATTATTTCATTTGGAACAAATTCACAGATGCTGGATCCTATTTCTGAAGATAATGTTTTAAGTTCATTCAGCCCACAAATCACTTCACAATCGATTTTAGGCACTGATACTAGTGCAACATCATCAGCAAGTGGCGCTTCCAGTGAATGCTCTTCACCTTCGTCATCAGTTATGTCTGGGAGAAAACGACGTAAATTTGCAATTGACGTTACAAAGAAAAAAAGGAAATGCAGAAAAGAAAATTGGATCGATACAAGAAGAAAATTATTGCAAAATCTCGGTAAAAAACACTTATCACGGAATGGTAAAGAGCAGAAAGAAAAGGATATGAGACCGTCATGTGAAAACTGTAAATTTAAGTGTGGCACAAAAATAAGCGAAGAAAGAAGGAAACAAGTGTTTGATTTATTTTGGGGTTTAGGTAATCATGTTAGGCAATGGGAATTTATTGGTAAATATACAAAACGTCACACAAAAAGAAGAATCACGACTGATAACGAATCAAAACGTAATATGAGCGTTCATTATTACCTACCTTTACAATCAAGTGAACATGACAATACTGTAAAAGTTTGCAAAATTATGTTTAAAAATACTCTTTGTATTAGCAACCAGTTCATTCAAAGCGCAATGGATAAGTATGATAAAACCACAGGCTTTTGTGCAGAGGATCGACGAGGTCTTCATGGCCAGCAAACCAAATTGCTGACTGAAACAGTTATCCAAAGCGTATGTGATCACGTGAAGAGTTATCAACCAGTAGAGTCACATTACACCCGCAAAGATACTAATAAACTGTACTTAGACAATTCTTTAAATTTCAGTATTATGTTTAAAATGTAAAAAACATGGGCTGAAGAAAAAAACCTCACAGAAATTGTCCAAACATTGATGATACAACATTGATTGTACAGGGATGTTGTTAATTCCCACATGAATGTAGGCTTCTTTATTCCAAAGAAAGATCAATGCGATCAGTGCACTGCTAACAAAAATAACACACCTGATGATTCTCAAGATAAAATAACGTTTGCCAAACACATACAAAATAAAATTGTGGCCAGATCATTGAAAACCGAAGACAAACATCAATCTCTTAACAGTCCTTCGAATATTGCAGCTGCAACGTTTGATTTCCAAAAAAATCTTAACTGTCCTCATGGTGAAGTTAATTCTTTTTATTATATGAGAAAATTATCAGTTTATAACTTTACCGTCTTTGACATGGGTCTGAAAAAAGGCATTTGCTACATGTGGGATGAGACAACAGCTAGAAGGGGATCAAATGAAGTTGCTAGTTGCCTTTACGACTACATAAAGAGAAAAAGCCAAGAGGGAGTGAAGGATATACGTTTATGGTCCGACAACTGTGGAGGGCAGAACCGAAACCGCATCGTTTTCGCTATGTATTTATACGTGGCGATAGTTTTTGGTGTTCGCGTCTTATACTGAAAAATTACGTTTTTGGACTTAACAGGTTTCTCCTAGACACCACAGATACTAAGACTGATTCTCATACGATGATACTCACATTGTTATTTTTGATTAAAAACGTCATAATTTAAGCAAATAAAAGCATATTTTACTTGTTAATGGCTCTTTTATTATTGTATTGTTAATACACGTAGTTAAAATTAGCCCAATATATCAAAAAGTAACATTTCAAAGCAGATAAATTTTGTAGGCCAATTAAAACACTCAAAAATGAAAAAAATGCCCAATTTGCCAATGGCCCAAATGTGAAAAAAAAAATTGACTTCACTTGATAGTTTATCTTAGACATACTTTAAAATTAATCCCTGTTATCTATAACATTTCTTAGAGAACATAATCTGTCTATTAAATAGAAATCAATACGACGAAACGTCAAAAAAGCTAAAAATTTAGGTCAAAGTAACCTCAGTTTACGGTACTGTTTTGAACAGGGTTGGAAAAAAAACATGATTTTTTGAAAAAATCTAATACAGCACGTTTTTTTTTAAATCCTAATTAATCACGATTTTTTAAATTTTTTCATTTCACCATTTAATTAAACTATATTTCTGTGCAAAACGGAACGCGCCCTAAAGGGATTGCGCGGACACAGCTTGACATTCATATGTCAGACAAAAGGGAAATCCCCGCGCAGTGTTTTATGTACTGCAGACATGAATTTTTTAATGGTACTGTGTAACAAATAACAACATCATAAGTAAAATATGAGTATTTATTTATTTTTCAGAACTAGCTTCACTTTCCGAATCCGCGACGATTGCGCGGAACCGTCTCTTAAAAAAAAAGAAACTATCTGGAAACTTAAGCTCCTTTATAGTAACAACGCCAAAGTCCACGAAAAAAACAATAGACCGACAAATAGCAAAGGCCATGTTTGCTACAAACTGTAGCTTCAGAAGTATTGAACATCGAGAAGTAAAAAAAGCCATTTCATTATTGCGCCCAGGGTATATCCCACCATCTCGGAATGATATATCAGGCAAATTATTGGATCAAATATACCTTGAAGAAAAAGAACGGTGTTTCTCTAATTTATTTGGCAGTTATGTGAATATGTCTATTGATGGGTGGTCCAACGTTCACAATGAACCGATCATTTGCGCCACAATTACGACGGAGCAATCTGAAGTAAATCTTTTTGACTCGATAGATACCACAGGAAAGCGAATACCTAGCTGAACTTGCAGAGGGTTTAATAGAAAGATTAGTCTCAATATAATTGTAATGTTGCAAGTTTTGTTACCGACAACGCTGTTAACATGGCTAAAATGCGGAGGGAATTAAAAAATAGTGATACAATAATCACATGCGGCTGTTCTGCACACTTGTTTAACTTACTTTTCAAAGATTTAGAAATTAGCACTATAAAGCAGCATGTTGTGCAAATAATAAAAAACTTTCGAAACAATCATGCAGCTAACGCATTGTACAAAGCGGAAGGTGGGAAAGCATTAGTGCTGCCACAAGATGTTCGTTGGAACACTGTAACTGACTGTTTCGAAGTGTTTGTGTCTGAGTGGCAAAAGCTATTTAAAGTATGTGAAGAGAACAGGGACGTAATAGATCCTGTTATTAGAGCAAAAGTTGAGAACATGATCGTAAAGAGGTCAATGGAAGACTATTTAATACTTTTGAAGCCAATATCTGTTGCATTGGATACTTTACAAAGAAATAATGCAAATCTGTCTACTGCTGTAACGGTTTGGAAGAAACTTGAAGCTAAATTCGAGGAAACTGATTTAAATATTAGCCAAATGTCGAAGTTTCAAAAGAGATATAAGCAAGCAATGACCCCCAGTCACTTTTTGGCATTTTTATTAGACCCAACCCAAACAGAATTCACACTGACAGATGAAGAAGAAGAAAGTGCGTTGGAGGAAGCACGAAATCACTATGATGGTTCAGTTTTGCTACCATTTATAATAAAACTAAAGTCAAAATCAAAACCATTCAAAAATGTTATGTTCGCAGAAGAAATAGTAAAAAATGTGACACCACTAGAGTGGTGGATGTCACAGAAAAATATATTTAGTGAAGAGGAACAGACAATTTTTTTTCCAGTGGTGAAGCAATTGTTTGGGGCCATAGCTTCTTCAGCTGCTGTGGAAAGAGTGTTTTTTTTAAATATTACACTCCACTGGATCGTTATTGGGAAATGAATTATGAGAATAGTATAATGAAAAATGACATTTATCAAAAAGGATCCAAACCAGCTTTTACCATAATATCTAAATAAATATTGTTGAGTATGACGTTTTTATTTGTGCATTTTGGAGGTAGATACTTATAACTACAAATATGATGTACAATCCTTTTTCTCCCGCCAGTCGGGCATTAAACCGAATATGTAATAGACGTGCGGTGTTTTATTTATCAGTGGCGAACGAGGACGGTTATAATTTTGATTTTAAGATGGCGGCGGCTAAATTCAGTGAGTTCGATGTTGTGGACGGGGCGCCGGCGCAGCGGGCCTGCGCACTCACTACGCGCAAGAAGAAATCCACACGGGTGAGGTAGATGATGACCAGGATCCAGATGAGGAAGAAGAACCCATATACTTAATGTCTTTGGGAAATTATAAACCGGTGAGCATTCCGATCAAAGTACATGATAGGGTCATTAGAATGGAGATAGACACAGGGTCAGCATTGTCATGTATAAGTGAAAGTACATATTCAGAAATGTTTTCACAGTTCCCTTTGCAGACTTGCAATCTGTCTTTAAGATTTTATGATGGAAGCAGAATTAAACCTTTAGGAGTTTTAGAGGTGAAAGTACAATTCGGAACTATATGTAAAAAATTACACATAAAATCATATGATAACACGGCGGACGCCCTTTCGCGCTTGATTACCGCGCAAAAGGCAGTAGCAGGCAGGGAGGAGGAATGTCCGGAGCAAACATATTTACATTTCGCGTCTGAAGCGTTATTGCTTGATTACAATATCATTAGGAAAGAGACACGTAATGATACCATACTGAGCAGAGTATATAGTTACATTAGGGATGGATGGCCGATTGAAATAGACATCCGCGAATTAAAACCATATTTTAATCGCAAAACTGAGCTGTATTGTGAACTGGGCTGTATCATGTGGGGTCATAGGGTAGTAATCCCGGAAAAGTGTCGCGATAAGGTGCTACGCGAGCTGCACGATTCTCACATGGGAGTGGTAAAAACCAAGGCATTGGCTCGCAGCTACGCGTGGTGGCCGGGCATCGACGAGGCGGTGGAGGCGGGCTGCCGCGCCTGCGAGGTGTGCGCGGCGCAGGCGCCGGCGCCGCCGCACCACCGGCCCTGCTCGTGGCCGTGGCCGAGCCGCCCGTGGTCAAGATTGCACCTCGACTTTTTAGGGCCAATAGCGGGTAATAAGTACTTCGTTATAGTGGATGCAAATTCCAAGTGGGTAGAAATCTTTAGAATGCCTAACACTACGGCGCAGATGGTTATTAATAAATTACAAGAAGTCTGCGCTCGTTTCGGTCTACCGAAAAAAATTGTTTCGGACAACGGTCCTCCTTTTTCTAGCGAAGAAATGGGTACTTTTTGTCAAAATAATGGTATCGATCAGGTATTTACAGCTCCATATCATCCTTCGTCTAATGGAGCAGCAGAGAACGCAGTAAAATTATGCAAACGGGTAATCAAAAAGGCATTAGATCAAAAAGTAGACGTAGATTTGGCTTTAAACCGTTTTCTTTTAATTTACAGAAATACTGTTCACAATACAACCGGGGATAGCCCAGCTCAGTTGCTGTTAGGACTAGACTCGATTGTTTAAAACCTGATCGTGAAAAAAGAATTACAAACTTACAACGCCAACAGGAAAATACAGCGGGAGGTAATGATCGTAACTTTACAAGTGGTGACAGTGTGTGGTATAGAATTTTTGGGGGAAAGAATAAATGGGAAAAAGGCTTAGTAACTGACAGGTTAGGAGACACAGATTATCAGGTAATAGGTATAGATGGACGGGACGTACACCGCCACGTAGATCAACTAAAAAGGCGCGAGATAAGGCAACCTATAGATATACAGGCACATGATTCGCACACAGATGGCATTTCATTATCAGCGGCGTTCGCAGCAGGGCGGGGGGCCGCAGGCGAGTCGACCGCCGGTCTGGACGCGAGCAATGCGACTCACAGTAGGTGTGGTGAGTCACCTACGCGCGCGCTGGACCTGCGGCCGACGAGCAGCGCGAGCGCGCTGCCGGTAGTTAGGGACGTGGGTTCGGAGCCCGACCCGACCGTAACACGCAATCTAAATGCGCGTGTGCGTAGGAAACCCAAAAGATATGGGTTTGAGGAAATAGATTAAGTATATAGTTTTGTATTGGTAAAATGTAGGAAGTAGGTAAAACAATTATATTTAAGTAAAAATGTAAATTGATGATTACCTATTTATTGTCTCACTTGTTTTGTAATCTTACTTTTATGCTAAAGGTTAAGTGAAGTTAAAATAAAGGTACATCCACTTATTATGTGTTAGGACACATTATTGTTTAATTTAATTTATATAATAAGTCTTAATTAAATCATGGAGTTTAATAAGGGTGGAGGTGTTGAGTATGACGTTTTTATTTGTGCATTTTGGAGGTAGATACTTATAACTACAAATATGATGTACAATCCTTTTTCTCCCGCCAGTCGGGCAATAAACCGAATATGTAATAGACGTGCGGTGTTTTATTTATCAAATATAAGCCTAAATTGATAAAAAATTGTATGCATAAAAAGAAAAATTTTTTTTAAATATTTTTTTTTAATAACAAAATAAGCACAAAAAGTCCATTACTGAGCAAATAAAGCTTGAAGTTTATTCTTTAATATTTCAAATGTAACATGGTGTGGTTTGGATCCTTATTGCTAAACTGCGTCCAATTATGTTTAGAATGTATTCAATGATTAAGTTAAGCTACATAATGTTTAATGCTTACAGCTTACCGCTTCTGGGAAATGCAACACTCGAACAGATTTTGGTTGATGACGACATACAAGACAGTTTTTTATCTAATACAACCTCTGCTGAAATACATAATCCGAATGCTAGTCCATCCAAATCAATTGTTTGCTCTCCATCGCGCTCTAACACACCCACCCATGCCTCCTAATATTATTTCATTTGGAACAAATTCACAGATGCTGGATCCTATTTCTGAAGATAATGTTTTAAGTTCATTCAGCCCACAAATCACTTCACAATCGATTTTAGGCACTGATACTAGTGCAACATCATCAGCAAGTGGCGCTTCCAGTGAATGCTCTTCACCTTCGTCATCAGTTATGTCTGGGAGAAAACGACGTAAATTTGCAATTGACGTTACAAAGAAAAAAAGGAAATGCAGAAAAGAAAATTGGATCGATACAAGAAGAAAATTATTGCAAAATCTCGGTAAAAAACACTTATCACGGAATGGTAAAGAGCAGAAAGAAAAGGATATGAGACCGTCATGTGAAAACTGTAAATTTAAGTGTGGCACAAAAATAAGCGAAGAAAGAAGGAAACAAGTGTTTGATTTATTTTGGGGTTTAGGTAATCATGTTAGGCAATGGGAATTTATTGGTAAATATACAAAACGTCACACAAAAAGAAGAATCACGACTGATAACGAATCAAAACGTAATATGAGCGTTCATTATTACCTACCTTTACAATCAAGTGAACATGACAATACTGTAAAAGTTTGCAAAATTATGTTTAAAAATACTCTTTGTATTAGCAACCAGTTCATTCAAAGCGCAATGGATAAGTATGATAAAACCACAGGCTTTTGTGCAGAGGATCGACGAGGTCTTCATGGCCAGCAAACCAAATTGCTGACTGAAACAGTTATCCAAAGCGTATGTGATCACGTGAAGAGTTATCAACCAGTAGAGTCACATTACACCCGCAAAGATACTAATAAACTGTACTTAGACAATTCTTTAAATTTCAGTATTATGTTTAAAATGTAAAAAACATGGGCTGAAGAAAAAAACCTCACAGAAATTGTCCAAACATTGATGATACAACATTGATTGTACAGGGATGTTGTTAATTCCCACATGAATGTAGGCTTCTTTATTCCAAAGAAAGATCAATGCGATCAGTGCACTGCTAACAAAAATAACACACCTGATGATTCTCAAGATAAAATAACGTTTGCCAAACACATACAAAATAAAATTGTGGCCAGATCATTGAAAACCGAAGACAAACATCAATCTCTTAACAGTCCTTCGAATATTGCAGCTGCAACGTTTGATTTCCAAAAAAATCTTAACTGTCCTCATGGTGAAGTTAATTCTTTTTATTATATGAGAAAATTATCAGTTTATAACTTTACCGTCTTTGACATGGGTCTGAAAAAAGGCATTTGCTACATGTGGGATGAGACAACAGCTAGAAGGGGATCAAATGAAGTTGCTAGTTGCCTTTACGACTACATAAAGAGAAAAAGCCAAGAGGGAGTGAAGGATATACGTTTATGGTCCGACAACTGTGGAGGGCAGAACCGAAACCGCATCGTTTTCGCTATGTATTTATACGTGGCGATAGTTTTTGGTGTTCGCGTATGTCATAGATTTTTAGAAAAGGGCCATACCCAACAAGAAGGGGATAGCGTGCATGCGTTAATCGAACGATCTTCTAAAAATAAAATGATTTTCTCGCCTCAAGAGTGGTATACCTGTGTACGCTGGTGTAAAACGAATGATAACCCTATGAAGTTGTGGAGATAAATCAAAATGATATCTTGGATTTCAAGTCTACGCTTAATCAGCACAAATGGGTAAAAAATGAAAACGGGGATAAAGTAAAATGGAATCAAGTACGCGAAATACGAGCGGTGATCCAAAAGTAATGATAATCAGTTATTTCTAGTGCACACAAAAATACAAAAAAAAATATCAGTCACTTGCTCAGTTACCGACTAGTTCAGGAAAAAAAAATCATATAAATAGGCCACGATTCCCGGGAGCTACATTCATTTGAATACGAACTGTCAAGGAGTGAACATCAAAATGGAAAAACACGAAATCAGAGCTGTAATTAAATACCTCTGCTTGAAAAAAATTTCTACCAAAGACATACACAGCGACTTGGTGGAAACATTAGGGGACTCTTTTCCTCCATATTCCACAGTTGCACGCTGGGCTAAGGAGTTTAAGCTGGGAAGAACATCGACGGAAGACGAACACCGCGAAGGACGCCCAACGACGTCCCTCACTGAAGAAAATGTGAAAAAAGTTGAAGAAGTTGTATTGGAAGATCGAAGAGTGACTATCAGGCATGTAGCTGAGGTCACAGGGATCTCATATGGCAGCATTCAAAGAATCCTTGCGATCGAATTGCATATGAGAAAGGTCTCCGCGCGTTGGGTACCGAAAATGTTAAACGACGAGCAAAAGAAGAAACGAGTCGACATGTCAAGAGCAAATCTCGAAAAGTTCCAGGCAGACAAGGATAATTTTTTGTCACGTTTTGTGACCATGGACGAGACCTGGATCCACCATTTTGATCCTGAAACAAAACAACAATCGATGACATGGAAACGATCCGATGAACCGACGCCGAAGAAATTCAAAGTGTCAAGCTCAGCAGGGAAGGTTATGGCGTCTGTTTTTTGGGATGCTGAAGGAATAATCATGGTGGACTACTTGGAACAGGGGGCCACTATTACAGGCTCCTACTATGCAGAACAAATAAGAAGATTGCGGGAGGCTATTAAGGAGAAAACGAGAGGCAAACTGCGGGCTGGAATGCTGTTCCATCAAGACAACGCACCGGTTCACAAAGCTGCAATTGTCATGGCTGCCATTCAGGGCTTTGAGCTGGTGGAACACCCCCCCTATTCACCAGATCTAGCCCCCAGTGACTTCTATCTCTTTCCACGACTCAAGGACCACCTCCGAGGCAAGAAATTTGACGATGATAGCGACGTGATGGCCGCGGTTGAGGACTTTTTTGAGAATCAAGATATAGATTTTTTTTCTACGGGAATTTTAGGTTTAGAAAAGAGATGGACTAAATAATTGACTTGCTAGGAGACTATGTTGAGAAATAAATTTAGGATAATAATAATCATAAGTATAAAAAAAGTTTTCTTTAATAGTAGTTATTTAGTTCAAAACTTTAAAAAATATATCTTTAATATTTTTTCTTGTTGATGATTCTTGTAACCCATTTTGATAAAATAAAACATTGTAAATTAATGCATTTTTACTTAAAACAAACCTTTTGTGTCGTTAAAAACTAAATAATTGAATTAAACTAATAAACGTTCACGAAGTCAACTGGTAGACAACCCATTTAGTAATACTTTTGAAATTTTAAGTGCAAAGTAAATAAAGACAACTACAAAATTTTACCAAAAAAAAGGAAACATAGTATTTTAGGTTGCTAAGATTTTCTCTAAGTATCTTCAAAAGTATTCCTGGGGATTATTTTTTTTAGTTTATTAGACAAATATTCTAAAACGGGCGCTTTATTCCTTACAATGTATAAACAGATATCTGGCAGATATCTTCTTTAACGTCAAAGTTTTTCAGAGTAAAAAAATACATCTACATTATTTCAGTAAAAATACAATATACAGATTAAACCTATTATATTATCAATAAAGAATGTTATTTTAATGCATCATAAAAAGTTTTATGTTAATCAGTCAATAACTCTCAAAATGACCACTTATTTTTACTAAATATGCTCTCCTGTTAAACTGCAATTTCGTAGATGTCTTTTTTTACTTTGCTGCCATCTATATACCTATAGGTAGTTTTGTTTTGATAGACAAGAAAAAGAAATCTTTTTCAAGTTTATACTGTTATTCAAAAGAGAATTTTTAGTTTTTGTTACTTTTTATTATTGCTTTTCATGTTTTGTACCTAGCACATAGGAAACATTTAATTTTATAAACAAAGAAGACTGCTAAGAAATGAAAAGTCTGATTATAAATAATTCATAATTAAAATAAATAAAGATGATTCTTAAAAATAACCTTGTTTGTTTTGTTTATCTCTTCCCTGTTCATAAAGTATCCTCCCCTGTACACCTTGTCTCTCCCCTGTATTGTGTATTTCCCCTGGTCACTTATAAAACGAGATAAAACCAACAAATTGACTGGCCACTTTGTAAACGTTTTCAACGTAGCAGTTTACATAAAAAAAATGTATACTTAAGTAAAAATATATAAAAAAATCCCGTGCCGCCATTTCATACAACGAATTACCTCTTAACTTAGAATGACCCGTACATGTTTAGTGCTAAATTCACTTATGCAGCTGTGTAAATCCAGCCAACGGAGGAAGCAAGTTTTATCTGAGGCAACAATTGCAGACTGGTTTATTTACTGCCAAAAAGCAGTCGTTGTTTCCCAGCCTAAACACAAGGATGACAGGAATATAATTGGAGGACCTGGAAAAATTACGCAGATAGACGAATGTAAATTTGGAAGGTCAAAATACAATAGAGGATGGAATATTGAGAGGCACTGGGCATCTTAAGCATGATTGAAGACGAAGTGACAACCTCTATTCAGATGTGCCCAGATAATTTAAGAAATTCTGAAGTTTTAATTCAATTAATCAAAAAGCATGTTTGGGAAGGCATTACTATTCACACTGATTACTGGAAAGCATATGATTGCCTTCCTGAAGATGGCTATATCCATAAAAAAGTAAACCACAATGACCCCATCAACTAATTCGATACACAAGATGGGGTCCACACCCAGCAAACAGAAACCCATCGGCGAGTTATGAAGAGGGTGTTCGGTAAAGAAAATTATAAATCGAATTTTAAAGACTGGCTCATAGAGATGTTGTGGTAAATGTGGAGAAGAAGCAACATAATTAACAACGATTGTTTTGAGGATTTATTAAAATGTATTGTTTGTTGATAAAAAATTATATTGATTTATTCAAATATTTCACGTCCTATAGTTTTCCTAAAAGTAATGCAACATTTGCTTCGTAAATAATCATTTCTATTTACAAAAAAATAATCTTTAGCGTGCGTAATTTTGAGGTTATATTTTACTAATTTTCATTATTGTCAATTTCTTAAACAAGCAAGCATTTCATTCCGTGAGGAAGGAGAGGCGTCGGGGGGTAGACCCCATTCTTTTCCATTCTTTAGTAGATTTAGTTTTAGATTCCATTCTTTAGTATTTTATCATTTAATGTGCCAAAATGTTTAGCAAATCGATCTATCATTCCAAATATTTCTATCTAAGGAACTCATCAACAAGAAAGATCTATAGTGGATTGATATTACCACTTCGCACCTTTAGAATTGAAGTGGCTTATCTAAAAAAAATAAGAAGATAACTTTTATACATCGAACGACTTAAAAATATGTATTTTATCAGTTTATTAATAATAAACAGACTCTTTTAGTCTAGAAAAGGACAAACATACTATTTCCGTCTCTTTGAAATCACGCGCTTACCGCGCGTCCCTCGTTATTGGAGGAACCCATTTAGTGTTGCGTGGATAGTGCTAAAGTTGGGTGCCGCGCGGTCGCTCCGTAAGCGACTTAAACTGTAATCCGCCGTTTTAATACTAAACGCAAGGTAAGTTATTTGTTCGATATTTATTATTGTAATGACTTGTTTTAGTTTTGGGCGTTTTAATACTGAATGATAATAATATTGTGTTGTCGTATTTGTACTGCTGTCATTTTATTACTAAATATTGCAATAATTATGGAGTGTTATTTTATATTATGGCTTTAATTTACTAACCGATTTTGTGACTATGGAGACATATTGACAAATATGTTTATTTTTTACTGAATGTTGTGCGACTTAGCGAGCTTTATTGTAATTGAGCCTTTTTATTTTTATTTCAGTTTAAGTTTGAGATCAATAATGAAAAGAAGAGCGGATCTTATTCTGCAACTATTAAACCGGAATGAAAATACTCAAGTCCTGAAGGTGATACTAGTGTTCAAAATTAATTCAAAGAGTGTGACAAGGAAAACTATTTGCTATTTCCCTTGGATAAGGCGACTGATGGAAGTTCTAGTAATAATCCTGAAATTTTACCGCAAGTGGAAGCTGAAAAACGGATTAAGGATAATAACAATTCGTCAAAATTCAGTGGTGAGTATAACGTTATTTCAACTATCTATGAACAAACATCACAAAACATGAGAGACCGGTCCAGTAGTACATCATCATCTAGTTCTTCTGCGTCATCATCTTCAAGTTCCAGCACATCGTCATCGTCATCAAAGTCTTCTTCATCGGCGAAACAAAGCGGAGACGAACTGAAGATTAACAGCTCACATTCAATCATACCAGGTACTCCAAGAGACTGCACGAATATAATTTGTGCCAAGCCTTCAACTAGCAAAAGACGTTTAGATAAAGACGTAAATTACCGCCAATCACCTGTTCATTCTGAGGAATCAGACGTTGATCTGAGTGACGCTGATCCGAAGATCCGAAGACTTATAACGATTCATCGCTACGGCGCTCTTTAAGTTCATCAACCACCACGTCTGACAGGGAAAATGATGTTAACGATGCAACTGTTGCCTCTGAAATACTGCCACAGAATAAAAAATCTAGGAAGCGCCAGCGCAATCCATCTTAATGGAAACAAAATATCGTTAAATCGCTTCGGAATACCGGAAAAGCCTACCAATCACTTTCAAAATCTAATAAAGAGGTACCTGCAAAAAAAGTAAAAGATAGTTGCGTTTGTAGACTTCGTTGTTCTGATAAAATAACCCCTGAGAAGAGATGCGAAATATTCGACTGTTATTGGCAGCTTAGTAATTTGGACTTGAAGCGATCTTTTATCAAAGCATGCATGATGGAGGTGAAACCCAAATATAAGTACACAAATGCTGCCAATCCTCGTAAACCAAACAGCCTTTTATTTTACTGTTGATAGCCAAAGAATTCGCGTGTGTAAAAAATTTTTTATCAATACTCTAGATATAACAGAGAGACAAATTAGAACTGTGAAACTGAAAACGAATTCCAATGGCTTTGTAGAAGAAGATCTTAGAGGACGTTCTAGAAGCCGAGCACCGATTGACCCAAGTCTTGTACAAGATATTAAAGACCATATTAACAGTATACCACGCATTGAATCCCATTACCTAAGATCTTCTACAACAAGAGAATATATTGATGGCAGCAAGAGTATAAAAGAACTATGTAGAGACTTTAATAAATAATCAAACCAAAGAAAACAAACCTCTTGCTCCATACCGGGTTTTTTACTTAATATTTACAACTGAATTCAATATTAGCTTTTTTAAGCCCAAAAAGGATTTGTGTGACCAATGTACAAGATATGAATTAGCATCAGTAAATGAAAAGTTAGGTATTCAAGAAAAGTATGAAAAGTATATTAATGAAAAAAAATTATGTCGGGAGGAAAAGAAAAGTGATCGTTTTGATATTAACGAAACTAATATTTGTGCTGTTTATGATTTAGAAGCTGCCATGACTTGTCCTAGAGGAGATGTTTCATCTTTTTACTATAGATCTAGACTCAATTGTTACAATTTTACCATAGTAGAATTAGCTCCTAAATCAAAAGACACAAATAACCAGAAAAATGATAGTGAATTAAGTGCGTATAAAGAAGTATACTGCTATTTTTGGAACGAAACACAGGGTAATAAAGAGGCAATTGAAATAGGTTCCTGCGTTTTTGATTATTTAAAGTCCATTAGTGAAAATAATGCAGACATTAAATGTAATATTTTATTCAGACAATTGCAATGGTCAAAACAAAAATAAATATATTGCCAGTTTATACTCCTATGCAGTGGCCCATTTTCACAACATTCAATCAATAACGCATAAATTTTTGATTAAGGGACATACACAGAATGAGGGGGATAATGCACATAGTTTAATAGAAAAAGAAATCAAGCGAAACCTAAGATCTGGTCCTATTTACATACCTTAACAATATGTGCCTTTACTAAGAGGTGCTAGAAAAACGGGTACCCCATTTAGAGTGAAAGAGTTAGATTAAAATTTTTTTTATAGACTTAAAAGTTTTACAGAACGAATGGGGGTATAACTTTAATCAGGATATTGATAAAAATACAGTGGCTTGGAGGGACAGAGTCCGACGAGATAAAAGTGTTAAAATTTGTTAAGGACGAATTATTTTTATTTTACTATAAAAATACATACGCCGAAAAAGATTTTAAGAAAGTAAATATGCGCAATAAAAGAAATAAAATGAAAGAAACGTGTGAAATTACATTATCGAAAGCATATAGAAACAAGATAGAGCTTGCGGAAAACAAAAAGAAAGATCTGAGTTATCTTTTAAGAACTAAAGCAATTCCTAGTACATACTCCTGGTTTTATGGCTCCGTTTTGTAATTAATGACTACTTAATCATTTATTTTTATCTCATTTTGGTGTTAAAGCAATTTATGTTATTTCTACTGTTTTGATTACCTACATGAAGTTTTTTCTATTATGTTAAGTCTCTCTTACATATTTTTATAAACATTTTATGGCTAGTTATTCAAATATAACTAAATAAGTTTTGATTTCTTGTTCATTTTCTATTCTATTCATAAGTGTTTTGTTAATCTTTTATAAAAGGTTGATATTCGGAGGTTATTTAAAAAAGTTTTATAAACTTACTTTAATTGTGTTACAATTATTTAAACCATAGGGTAACAAATATTTTATAATTTCAATTAGAACTGTAATAGTAAATAATACCGCGTTGGGTATATTCTATGTGTGGGCTGACTGATCTCAGGGATTTTTTCAAGTATGAATAAGCCATTTTTTCAAGTCTGATTGTTTATTTTCTAATAAGTATTAGTAAGATATAAATATGTTATTTTTATGTGATGATAATGTGATGATAGCAGTACCAAGTAGTAGTATTGATGATTAGTGAAAATAATGTCAAAATAAACGATTATGAAAGCATACTCTGTTTTTCACTTTCCTTTAATTTATCAATTACACTAGCATATAATTCTTAAATGAGTCACCATGCAAAAATAGAACATCAGATATGAATTGCCTCTTTTTTAAATAGTCACAATTTTGTTAGTATTGTTAAGTAAAAAATAGACACAAAGTCAAATAAGCCAATAATATAAAATTGTTTTCGGACAATAAGTGACATATTTTTTAAAAGAATTAATTAATAAAGGTTCTAATTAGTTATACTTACAGGTTTAGTATTCAATCATTTAAAAAAAACCCTACCCTACGGTTAATAACAAAAATTGTGACATTAAACACTTAGGCTAAAGTATTATAATCAAAAACAAATTGGGCGTTTCAATTACATTTTGGGCGTTTTCCAAAAAACATGAATTTTTGATTAAGCCACTTCAATTCTAAAGGTGCGACTTATTAAATAGAAAGGAGACAGTTAAAAGATGTCGACATGACAACAGAGGCAGGATCCAAAACGGTTTTTCGGATACCCTGGATGGCTCACTCATCACAATTGACCTGTTTACGCACACTTTTTAGAAATAAAATTTACACAACTAAAACAGCTATGAAAAGAACAAAAACTGTTAGAAATTATGAAAATTCCAGCCATTTTTTAACCCACAACAAGATACTCCAGTACTCCACAGAAGCAGTGTTGCCAACTTTATTTTTCAGAGGATCGTACCAAAGACTAAAAAAGATAGTATTTTGCCATGAATTCAAGGAAATAATAGTACGCAATGGAATTTAAATAAAACAAGACACTGAGTATTTGGATTTACATGTTGTTTAATTATTTTTATTTGTGAGGTCTAGAACCCAGAGCCGAAAAACCCAGTATTTAAAAAAAACAAAGACACAATTTTGTCACCCGTGCTGCTGCTGGTCGGCGAACAAAAATGTCTCCCAGTTGTCGCGTCGCAACGTGCGCGCACCTCCATACTTATCAGAGGACTTAATATGAGAGACAAAAACGTCGCAGCGACAAGTCTCCCGTGCGCGCACTCTATAAGTAAATTAATAACCATAGACCGGGAAAAAAAAGAGAGAAAACTCCTTTGTCGTCCTCTATACGGCATTTAAAAAAAAGGGAGTATCTCCCTTGTTGTCTTCAACGGGGTAGACGTACAGTTTGTGAATTTGCCTACATATGTGTCAAAGCTTTGTCAAACTAGACGATCATATTCGCGAATGCAAATGACTACCACCCAAGCAATAATTAACCATCTGGCTCGGGAAGGGGACTAATTTGTCGCCGCGCTACTTTACTACACCACCACTTTTAAAAGTCCGGATTTTGTGTTGATAGCTTTGTTTATTCATACAAGTGTGTATAAGTAAAAGAGAGAGAATAAAGTGCTCTTTAATTTGATGTATAATACTTGTATTGTATTTTCTCTATCATTGAGTCCAGATGTTTTGTAAACATGTCAGCACAGATTAATATATGTCTAATGTGAATGTGCGAGCCTAAATCTATTACAAGGTATACAAGGCCATTTTCCCATTTAAAAAGAAAAAACAAGTATGCAGGTCAATAGAGTATGTATTCAACGTTATAGTAGAAATGAATCATTTATCCAAAGATGCCTAAGTTTTCCTAGAGAAATATATTTACATTAATATAGACGATTTTTTCTTTAGTATTTTCTTTTCCCTTATATGAAACCTATAAGGAGATAAATCGTTTTGAATTTAAAATACTAGAACACAGCATTATTAAAGTTAGAGAGTGCGCGCACGGGAGACTTCTGTCGCTGGGACAAAAAAGTTTTTGTCTCTGTCGCGTCGCGTCTTCAAAGAGGGGTGCGCGCACGAAGGAGACAGAGACGAAACTTTTTTTAAAAATTCGAAGCGTCATTCGCTTGTATGTAGGATACATTTTTTTATATTTTATAATTGTGTTTTACGGCTCTGGGTTCCAGCCCTTTTAAGCCATATGTAGAATACATGGAGAGCAGTGTTGCCAGACGTGGGATAAATAAGCTAGATTCACGATATTTTGGAATGTAATGCAATAGAAAAAATAATAATGTATCGCACGATAAATCTACGAAAATCCGTGACATTTTGCTCAGTTAAGTAAAAGATAGTTTTATGAAATATCAATCTGTGTATTTGAATACATTTTACCTTTATTTGGACAACTTTGACTCTGACAGCAGGATAGTAAATATAATTTCTTTGCACTACGAAAGAGATAGACTTTTAGCGTAAAAATATCTGCCATTTTTTTATCTGTATCTGTACTTTTTTATTTAGGCGATAGCTATTAGTTGTCATTTCATACTAAATGTAAGTGAAAAATCACTTACTAGTTTTAAAAAGTAGTCAATTAACATGATTTTAACTTTTGAGCCGTATATTCTGTTCTTTTACTAGTAAAATCTAGATTCGGTAGTTATAAATACAGTAATTTTGTTAACTGGGGATGCGATAACACGATAATTTTGCAGTAAAACTAGGATAATTCTTCTTAACCTATGAATCTGGCAGCACTGGCGGAGAGACACAATTTTATCCAATGTTTTTCATTTAACTAAAAAACATTGGTTTTTATTTCGAAATTTCGATGGTCTTAGAGAGTTAGAGAAATAAAAGTTGTGTTTGAGCACCAAAACACGACACTGAGTATTTGGATTTAAATGTTGTTTAATTATTTTTATTTGTGAGGTCTAGGACCCAGAGCCGTAAAACCCAGTATTTAAAAAAAAACAAAGACACAATTTTGTCACCCGTACTAGTCAGTGAACAAAAAAGTCTCCCAGTTGTCGCGTCGCAACGTGCGCGCACCTCCATACTTAACAGAGGACTTGATAAGAGAGACAAAAACGTCGCAGCGACAAAAGTCTCCCGTGCGCGCACTCTCAGTTTTCTTTTCACACCAAGCAAAACCTTTTTATAGTTTCGGAGTATAACCACGTAACTTACACGGCAATAAACTTTAGCCGCGGCGCCCACTAACTAAACAAGTAATACTTGGCAGCGCCACGCCATGATAGTTTTTCCCCCTACCCGACCGGGCTTGCTACCATTGATCAAGTAAAACTACATTTGCTACCACCATGTGATGATAAACTGCACTGACATCATAGTAATAAAAATAAATATAGACTGGCTGCTGTCAAGTTATATTCATTGATTATTGCTATTATATGCGCTGTAGGACATAGTTACAGAACTTAGAACTAAACAATTTGATATTTTAAATTTAATTAATTATTATAATTTAATTTTTTGATCTTCATTAAATTATTATGCAGTGACTGTGGGTTGCCTAGAATATAAGAGAGGTTCAGAGTCGAGTCTTGAATACAAAAATTCGTATTTAAATACCCATTGAATTATTATTCTTTTTAATCAAAAACGATGCGGTCGTGCACGCATGATGGAACGATAGATTATTTATACTATCGATCGATCGATCTATAGTATCGATGGTTACTAAGAACAGTTGTAGCCGATACTATCGATAGTATCGATACTATCAATAGTAATATCGATATTGAGCTTCAATACTATCAATACGATCGATAGTATTGCAGTATACTGATACTATTCTACCAAACTGAGCTATCGATACTATCGATAGACCTATCAATATAGATGATTTTCAAGTCCAACTATCTATAGTCAAACATCGATACTTCGGCAACACTACCCCGAACTGGTACTAGGTAAGGCGCAAAATAGGCATTTTTTTAAATGGACATTATTGTTTCAGTAAGCTACAATCGATGTATGCTCAATCCGGAACAAGAAGCAGAGTCACAAGGACTAAAAGCACATACGTCGCGGCCAGATCGTAAAATTGATCATTTCATGATGTGACCGATCATTTCATAAAATGGTGTTATTTCATGATATAGAACAGAACACGCAGCCTACATCATGATGTGGTCTGACCAGATCAATGAATACTCAGCGTTTAACGATATAAACAAATAAACACACGAATACTTCATGAAATGGTCAAACATTAGTGATCATATCGTAAAATCGTTACATTACCTACCGGTAGAGGCGCTAATGTTGCTTTGTTTTTGTGATGAGTAATGGCGGCGGACAAATATTTTATTCATAAAGTGTATAATAATGTGTAAATGAAAGGTGAAAGTACAGTGAAATACCATTACGACACCAAGCTAGGCGATTTTAATGAATGTCACTCAAAAAATCAAGGAGATGAGAAGGAATGTAATTTGAGAGGTTAGTTAGGTTATTTAGCTATTCAAGTGTTTTTATTATTAGTTTTGTTTAAAAATAATAACTATTGAAAATGTTTAAACTATCTATCGACCAAATTACAAATATTAAACAAATTCTCGTAACTTGTAAACATTTTTTTTTATTTTTTTTTATTATGGACTCATCCCGCTCTTAAAAGAGCGGTGATTCTGCCAATGTCGAGTGTATCGTTTAAAGTCAAAGCTTGACAAAGTTCGCAATAAATAACGGGTGTTTAGTTTTTATTGCTTTTCTTGGATTCAGTGAGGCTACTGTTCCCGTATAAGCAGGTTTCAGGACGCTATCGGGTCTAAAGCAAGTTGTCTTGAGACAAGTCACTTGACACTCGATGCGGCGTTGAATACAATGATATTTTAATAGTTTCAGATCGTTATCACTTCACCAAACATTAGAACACAAACTACACCAAACTTGCACTCTAAAAGCTCTTAAAATGATAAATAAAAACCATTATAATAGATCGACCATGCTTTTCGTTCGACTACCCCCCACCGAATCCAACATATTTTTATATTAATGATATGGCCAAACGTGGATTGACATTTCATCAAATGTTGACGTTTAAACGATATGGTCAGTTTCAGTTGGCCATATCATAGAATGTTGTATAGCATTAAGTCCGCCAATTGTACTTGCTTGTGTAATAAAGTTTAAATAAATCATGAAATACCACCATTTTATGAAATGATCGGTCACATCATGAATTGGTCAATTTTACGATCTGGCTACGACATATACAAACGGCGACTGACGTGGCTCCGGACTCGTCTTGACATTGTAAGGTCAAACGCTGCCATTGGTCGATCCTTGGGCTGGCGGAAGTTGTCTGAAGGATAGACCAATGGCAGCGCTTGACCTCACAATGTCAAAACGAGTCCGGAGCCGCGTCCGTTGCAGTTTGTCACCAGCTTACCGCACTCTTTGATCTACCCACATGGTGAGCTCTGGACGTGAGATGAGTTAAGTTTTAAGGTTTTACCGTAACAGAAAATTACAGGTATTTTATTCTTCTTTTAGGGAAACAATTCCGAAATTGGCCATAATCGATTAGTATTTTTAAACATAATCCGAGCATAATATAATAATCTTTAGACATATATTAATCTGTGAATCCGAGTTTAGATTCGCCTACACGCGACGAAGCGATACCGGAAGAGGAGACTGTTTTCCATGTGTCATTTATACCCGTTAGCTTCATTTTTCTACTCAATGAAGGACTCAACCCCGTCAGAAAAAAAACCTTATGAAAGACGCACTTACTTGATCAGTAAGTAAAAACGCTGTCTACGTAGCCACTAAACAAGTAATACCTACTACGTTATAAGGCGTGGCAGAATAGGTATTGGTAACATACAACGTTCTTAACGTCTCTGCATACAAAAATTATTAATTGCCTTCGACCACTGAACAAGTAATACTACGTTTTACCTTCGACAGAAGAAGAGAAATAGAAGAATGCCTTTAAATAACCTTTATTGATCTTCAAGATTACATTTATAACAATTTATACAATCGTAACTGTTATTATTAAAGTTTTTACATAGATACACACAATTATTTTTATTTATTCTATATTTTCAAAATTTTTACAATTGCCAGATTGAGGTATGCCTCTTACAATCTAAATTAACATCGGTATCTGGTTGCGATCAATGCAATTCAAAAAAGGTATTTTAACTTTTATAATCAATCGCAACCAAATCTTGACAAATTCGTATTTAAATATCTAAAAATACTGTTAAACATTCAACAAAAAATATATCGTGACATCGAAACGCATAAACAAATATAAACTAAGTAGATATATATTACTCGATTAATAATGATATGTATAAGTACCTGCCTCATTAAAAAAGAATAGTCGAGAAAAAATACCGACTCAAACAGAACACAACTGTGCACGTCTTTTTAAACGAAATAAAGAAGTGACAGTTTCCTTTTACCCAGGTTAAAGGGAAATTAAAAACACTGTAGTGTCTATTATTGGAGCACAAGCCTAGTAAACAGAAAGAGACTAACTTTCGTGTCAAAGTCATATAATGTACCTATCCGTACATTATAGATAGGTATGACTTTGACACCAAAAAAATAATGTAACGTTTGTAAAAATAATGGCTGCACTAAATCGTTGGGTAAAGATTATTTAAAAAAAACTGCACCACTCGATTATTATTACAAAATTCGTTAACAGACTTTTTCTGTTTAAGAAAGATTTCGAAAATATAATTTAAGATGTGCTCCCAGAATTCATGCTTACATTAAGTACAATAATAATCATGTTAAATATAAATACTTCATTTGACCTTGTAAAAATAAAATAAAGAGAGTTGTTATATGATTATGTTATATCTAAAAAAAGTAACAAATAAGATAGATTGATATAACACTTTGGAACATCATAGCCGAGATTAGGTCCCTATAATCTAAATATATATTTAGGAACCTAAATATACAATAGTTGCATAAGCCACAGTACAGCTACTCTTATGAATTCGCGCCATGAAAATAGTCCTACGGATTTTTGTGGAATTAAATAATCACGTACTCTCGTCTTTCATAGCTCTTTAACGTAATCAATCGAAAAAAATAATATACGGGAGGTGGTAAGAATCGACACTTTAAGACTAATACAGAATCTAGATAACAGATGGCGTTATATGAATGCGGTTCAATCAGTATGAAACAAATAACCGTTATTCCATTCAACTACAGTAATGTAAGTTAATAAACGAATACTCTTTAAATGTTTCATTAACTAATAGTAAATTGGATATTGCTAGACTAAACACATTTTCTGAAAGCTGGCGGGATTTAGTGGCACGGGTTTATACGGTGCATTACGTCTAATGTGAAGGAAAGAGGGCTCCACTTTCAAACAATTCTATGAAAATACTGTTGTTTTATAGTCACTTCTTTATTGTCGAACTTAATACAACACTACGAGGGAGGGTAAATAGATTTATCTGTTTTAGTTCATTCGTGACCATGGCGCTTGCAGTAGTGACAAAAACGGAGACTCTTAATAGTAATATGGTTAAAAACCGGTTAATTATTATTATTCTCAGCCTATCAAACACTAAGGTTCACAGGTTTGCTAGGTTTTGCAAGTATTGCTATTGGCAATTTTTAGAACTAACGTGCCATGTATCGTGCCTTTGATCCTGGTCAAGTATTGATCCACTGATCAATTAGCCAACCTTGCTGACCTTGCCTTGTAGTTTTAAAGCTGTATTTTGACAACGAACACGTGTCATTTCTGTCAGAAAAGAAAACTTGACTGCAGCATGGATGTAATATCACATCCATGACTGCAGACCGGTAGTCTAACGTAGTGTTTTATTTGATCAGTGTCCTGCAGTGCCATATTTGTCGACCAAAGATCTTAGTCGCGCTGACACAAATGTACTTTGTGGCACTGACCCCGATTTTATATGACTTACTTTCCATCGATATTAAGGTGGGAATTGACCAGTGTTACAAGGCGTAACGTAATGTTAATGTTACAAAGCGAGCATTCGTCCATTTAGTCCAGGGCAACAAAATCAAATGAGCAACATTGGTTGTTTGTATTGTTTTGGAATTGCTACTTTAATGTCTCATTTTAATGGACTATTGAATTATGTTGCATTGTTGACATTGTTGCGACTATGATGTTTGACTATTTAAGATTTTTACTCTAAATTGATATTTATATTTTTACCTGGATTTGCATTTGAATGTTTTTCGGACTATTATAAGATTCACACGCCAGTTATGGCAAGATAAACTGTTACAACAGCTATGAGAATATCAGTAAGATTAAATATGTACGAGTAGTTTGTACATTAGTAGTTTTTTTTATAGACTATTAGATCCTAAAGTAAGTAGCTTAAGTATTTGTGTTATAGAAATCAGAAACAACGACGGTACCACAACACCCAGACCCGAGACAACATAAGTTCGTTTTCTACATTAACCTAACCGAGAATCGAACCCGGGAACTCAGAGATGGCGTTAAGTCCAGTCCGGTGTATTTCAATGAATTTTTTTAACGATCTAGTTAAACGGACTTTAGCACACGTAACAAAATATGCTCGTTGCGAATGCTACATTATTTACGCCTCCTTACGCTAGTCTATACCCACCTTTACGTGTCGTTTATCTAAATATGACGTTGCTAGTATGCGAGCCGCGATGGGAGCTGTTGTCGCGGGCGGTATGGCGCCGGAACGGGTTCCAAGATGGCGCCCGTCTGGCCGAGGACCGCGCTGTGACGGCGGTTGAACCGCTGGACGCTGTGGACGCGGCAGACACGGAACCTTGGTTGGAGTTCGACTGCCGGGGGGTTTCTGGTGAAGCCTGTAAAACATTTAACTATTACTATAGTCGACTATACACGTAAACAAATATGGCACCATATCCACACCAATAGTCAAGGTTTCGAAGTAATCAATTAATTACTAAACCAGTAAATTAAATTTGAAAGCCTCCTTTGGCATGACCACCAAAACACGATATGATATAGCGATGTATCGATACAAACTGTAAAAATATAACAGACTAGCTGTTCCCCGCGGCTTCGCACGCTTGTAATTTAGTTTGTCACAGAAATTCGTTAACTACGAGTAACGTCTCAGTAATGTCAGTGGGTTTGTCAGAATAAACAACAAAATATACTTACACCAAACCTTTATATTAAGGTTTGCTTTAATTGTGACTAAGGTTTTAGCACGACTTCAATGATGATGAAGTCCAAGGTGGATCATTACTAAGTAAATACGGTCCCTATCTAACCCTCTTATTCGGAACAAAAGTAAGCTAATTTATAGTAGAAATTAATAGGATGTTGGTACCCACGCAGCATGAAATCTCGTGCCAAGCTTTAAAACGGGTACGCCAGAGTTTTCTTCAGACTACTACACGCAGTTTTTAGAAAATGTTATTTTTTGGGAAAAAATCTGTATTGAAAGTTGTTTTAAGACGTCTTCTCTGTATTTTACTCTCTTGGGATTGTATTGAAATTCAACCCATGTCAATACCATCCCTTTTTGGTAAGCATTATGTCACAAATTATAGGTAGTGTCTAAATTTTAACTCTCTATCCTAAGCCATTTGGGCTCGATGAAGATTTTACATACATACTTTCATTGACGAACTATCATACAAACTGTAATCGTCATTTTTACCCCCTTAGAGATTAAATTTCCAAAAATCCGTTCTTATTCCTTGTCTATGTTACTAAAGGAACCTCTGTGCAAAGTTTCATCATTCTAGATTCAAGGGTTTGGGCTGGGCGTTGATGAGTCAGTTAGTGAATGAATGAGTGAGTCAGGACTTGTCTTTTTATATATAGAGAAGAAGAAGATAATTATAGTCGCCATGTTGAATCGCCGTTCCGGTGACGTTACATATTATGATCGCTGTTTCGATTAAAAATCAACACGGCGGCTTTAGCTAACATATTAAAAAAAATAAAACAGTTGATTTCGATAAATCGCTATATCATATCCGTGTTTTGGTGTTCATGCTAGGGGGGCAGAGGCATCTCCCAGACCCGAGCCAATCAATCTATCAAAGGGTATGCGATGACATTAACTACCTTCAATAAACTCTTATCCATAGGTGTCGCTAGCCGCATGGTGAGAGTGTCTCCAGCCTGCTGGATGAGCCGCACCACCTCCTCGTGCGAACTCCATTTGACGTCCTTCTCGCCTATCGTGATGATGAAGTCGCCTTCTCTCATACCGCCAACCTAGTTCAGATATTTTAACAAAAGTTAGAATACAATTAAATGTTTTTGGTTATAAACATATTCTGATTCCGATGGAAGTTTTGCTAGGTAAGTATATCTATGAAGGTACTGACAGATATGTTCATTAAAGTGCATGCTTTTATGATGCTCATAACTAGCATAGTCAGCAACTGTTTACATTTGCTAGCAATAAGCATGCAAGTTTTGCATTGAGATCGAATCAATTCTAGTAAAGCTTTCAGAAAAACAAACCTGTTCAGACGCGCTCACATTGCAGCAGGCGTGCTTACTGCTAACAGCTAGCATGCTCGAAAATCAAACCATTGTTATTATATGAGCATGCTCGAATTAAGCATGGTCATAACTAGCAATGCTTCTTCAAACATGCCAATGCCAAGCTTTAGTACGACAGTTTTGTTAATCATAATCACGTGATTCAATTATGCGATGGTGGGACTTCCATTCGCTGTCGAGCGCGTCCTCCTTTGGTAAACTAACTTCAATTTCTAGGGGTGTCAGGTTTTTGCAGTGGATGAGAGCTGAAGACTAGGCTGCAACCACCGTGGTTCTTTATGCAGAAGGCTGAAGCCCTTGCACGGCTGAGATGGGAATTTTCTTTCTACTGCTGTAAGGCCGTTTGCCGTTTCTAATTTAAGACGTTCGATTATTCAACTATCCATTATTAAATTACTACATTAAGTGTGTTACTCATATGAAATCTTTGGATATCTCGAGATATCCAAAACATACTAACTAAGGATTTCATACAAGTGAAAAAAAAGTCACGGCGACAAAAAATACTCGTGCGCGCACACTCTTATTGTTGTAAAAATATTCCCAACAGCAGGTATCTCTTTGCTTATTAATATATCTACAGTTTGCAAACCCGAGCTGCAAATTATGTTATCTCATCGTAAAAAAGAAGTCACCTCAGCCAAGGAGTTGGGTTCAACGGCTGCTATGACGACCGGCGCGTCCCCCCTCACAGAGAAGCCGAACCCTTCCTCATCAGTCTTCGAATTGGAAACATTGTATTCGCTCGCCACCCTCCTCAAATCGCCTTTCCGCCTCTCCCGCCCATTTTTGGCAGACTGTGGATAAAAGTTTAGTAAGGTCAGTTCTTTGTACATGGGTACAGGGAGAATAGGATACTCAGGCTCAGACTACAAGCATCCGGAATTTTTCAGAACTCCATACAAAACGGCTCCGGACACTCCCGGATTCAATCCGATTTGTATGGGGTTCTGAAAAATTCCGGATGCTTGTAGTCCGAGCCTTAAAGTACTGTGGGAGAAAAAAGTGTGCGAAAAAAGTGACGACGGTGTGGGAAATTGCGAAACAAATTTTCGATGCTCCATACATTCATAGAGGTACGTATGTATTATGTACCTACGTCGTTTTAAGGAGTGCTAAGTGTTTATAGAGTTACGAGCAATGAAATGCATACACTTCGTAACTTATTCCGTTGTAATAAGTTTTAAAGTCCAGTGAACATGTATTGTATTGAGATATGGATGTACAGTGTTTACTTACCTAATAATATGTATGTATTTTAAATAAACCTAACCCCTTCTTACTAATATATTAAATTTTAAAACGTTAAGGTATACCTGCGCTTCTTCATATTAGAATCTAATGCCTACCTATTGACTTCATTTTACTATTGCTTTCAGTTTGTATAACGTTGACGGAGACAGAATGATGTCATGGTTCGTAATTCGGTATGTACCTACGCAACTCCACCTAAACGCGACGGTTTTACTAAAGCCCGAATTAGTATAATAAACGCAATTATTAGTATTTCTGTATCATCGTTACTTATAGTAAAATTAAATTAGTATCTAAGATTCTCAGTATACTCGTACATAACATTATTTACCTTTCCATTTACTTCTCCGTTCTTCATGACGCCATTTTCCGTCGTTGACTTCACAAATGTATCATTAACTTTATTTCTATACGAATTGGAATCATAATCCAGGACTTTCGGATGGTACTCGTAATTGTTATTATTATTATAGCTGTTTATGTACACTCCATTCTGTTTCATGACTCTATGAAGCTTCTTTTTATCATACTCTTCTGTGTACTTCTCGTCGCTTCTAATTATTTGGTTGTAATAAGTGCTGTTGTCTTCCGACCTATCCCGTTTCTCACTTTTCCTTGTTTTATCTTCTGCGTACTCTTCTCTGCCGTTCCGTATCCTTCTTGATCCTGAAACATGTAAAAAATATGTAATTTCCAGTCGCTATGCAGTTAACTGCTTTTTAATACATATTCAACTTTTCGTTAACTTTAAACCGATTACGCTGTGCGCCATTGACGTTGATTTTACTAAGGTCAAAATACCTCAGTGCCTTAAGACGAAACAACCAGTGTGTGTTACCAGTGATGACATATGGAACAGAAACGTGTCCTTTCACTTTGGACCTCATAAGAAAGCTTAAGGTTGCACAGCGTGCTATGGAAGGTTTATGCTTGGTGTTTCTTTGCAAGATCAGATCAGAAATAAGATCCGTAAACGAATAAAAGTCGCTGACATAGCGCGCCCAAAGGATTAGCAAGCTAAAGTGGCAGTGGGCAGGGCACATAGCACGTAGAACTGGAATGGAGGCCACGTACGGCGCAAGTGGCCTTAGCCGAGGCGATTACGCCAGACTTGGCGTCGCCATCTCTGAGGTCCCGGATTCGATTCTCGGTCGGATCAATGTAGAAAACTAACTTTTCTATATTGTTTCGAGTCTGGGTACCGTTGTTATTTCTGATTTCTATAACCTTACCTTAGGATCAGATTTGATGGTGGGAATTGTAAAAAAGCGCAGCTTAGGACGTTAACGTATTAGGACGTTAACCCTCACACAAGGTGGATAGACGACCTGGTAAAGGTTGCAGGAAGCCGCTGGATGCAGGCCGCTTTCATCAAGTCAATCTGGATGTCATTGGGGGAGAGCTGTGTTCAGCAGTGTATGTCCTATAGCTGAAATGATGATGATTTCATTGAATACTACAGCGTACTGCAGCATAGTGCGGATAAAAAATGCAGTGTCTGTCACACCGAGACTGACAGTTAGCACCTAACAATACTACTAATAGGGAAAATGCATAAAAAAAAGTTTTTACTATATTTATAAGAAAGTATATGAAATTATAGTGCTAATAGTGAAAACAAAATTGATTTTGAGAAAAAAATAACCGTAATATGGTAATTAGAAATTAAGGTATACCTATCTCTTTTTAAAACAACTTTTATTATGAAAAATGTATGGCGGACGTGTAATGTGACGTCACGGTACATATCGGAACTCCTTGTCTAACACGCGACTTTAATGGGCTGTAAGTCAGGTATTTATCAATATTTTTCGAAAATTCTTAGTTTTATTAATTTTAATTAAGTACTATTTATTTTAGGACCCAAATAAAACATGCTTATTCCCCATTTTTCTAATAACAATACTACTAAAAACTAATTGGTGTGATTGTGGCCTAAAAATCACTACGTTTTACGTTGTAGTAACTGTCCGTGTGTGTCCAATGTCTCTCGTACCTCGTTTGTCTTGTTTTTGTAGTTGGACTAGGCGGGGGGCGCTCCAGTGCCGCTTTGCTGAGAACACGGCGATCGGGCCGAGCGACTTGAACAAGTCGTCGACTCTGTGTTGAGCGAAGTCTGGCGGAGTTAGGGCTAGCTGGAACTTTGAGGATGCTGTAAAACAGAATGAACGACTTTAAGTATTTTACACTAACAAAATGACATCCTATATATTTAAAACTTGCCACATGTCTTGGAACTGTATTTCTTGTCAAAACCCTGAATGGTGACTGAGTTTGTTGCACCGTTTCTTATCATCCCCAGCCGATATGTAGTCCCGAAGCGGTGGTAGGGTAAAGCTATATTTTTGGGACGTGTACGGGCTCAGAAGAGGGCCTATAAACTGATTATGGCTGTTGTGCGCAGCCGCAGTGCGAATGGAAATCAAATTACATACATTTTTGAGCTTGCCTTAAGACTTGGTCCTTTTAAATATGTTTACTGTTATAATAGTGTCCTTAGATTGAATAATAGAGAATGCTGTATCTAGACTAGATGCACTATGCATTCAGCATTAGATTGTTTTATGAAATTAGCACCTGAGTGAAGTCATATTTCAATAAACTATCGGTCACAAAAAAGAAATCACTAATGTGTTGGATCTCTGAATATTTTAATTTATTTGCCACAAAAATTAAGTTGAAAAGATAGTATCATTTAGTGATTGTATTAGTATCAACCAGGCATCAGACTCCGCCCGATCACGTGACGAATAGGCTAATTAGATATTTTTTATTATGACAGCCGTACAATTTTAAAGATTAAACAACGATTCCCATCAACGTGAGTAATAACACCATGGATATTATATCAGCATTTAAAGTTTGCCTTTTGTAAAGTTTTTTTGTTTTATTAAAAACTATTCATGTTTTTCCGAGCCGGCGAAATGGAAACAAACCATTTTGATCTTGCCGTAACTCAAATTTTACAACATAAGTGATTGACAATCTTCTTTCATATTTATGAATACTTAAAGCACTGCAAGACCTGAAAAAGTAACCAGTTGCCTTCAATAGTTATCTAAGAATCAAAATGTGCTCCTGCTGAGTGAAAACAACCACACATGTTGTACTTACAATAATGTATTCTTGTAGGTTCGTCCTATAGCAATCATTAATAAGGATATTTGTTCTGCTATCATATCTCTACCGAGTTTTGCATAATATTCATTTGTGTCTAACAAAATAGGAGTATTCTTTTACTAAATCTACTTATCTTTGTACCCTTGGTATTCGTGATAGCAGGAAATATTTCAGAACTTCATAGTATGTTGTGTCAATTTGCAATGTTTTCTAAATTTTTTGGTTGTATTATACAATAAAATGCAAAGACTGCTTATATTTTTAACAAAATATATAAAAATAAATCGTCATATTAAGATTAAGATTAAAAAAAATATATATTAGGATTATCAACTGCTTTTACAATGTTTTTAAATCTAGAGGAAACATGCTTAGGGAAATTAGAAATATTGCACGACAGATTTATAGAATACACACAACACAAATTGTACCATATTTCACACATGTATAGATTGTGTAGACCAGCCATACTCTAAGTGTGTTCCGCGGAACCCTAGGGTTCCGCGATACCCCTGTCGGGGTTCCGCAAGAAGTTAGAAAAAAAAATCAAAACACCTCTCTCTGGTCGACCGTTCTGTCGCGGCGTATCACGATTCACGAACAATTTTACTATGCCGCCACCGCCGATACCTACTTGTGACCGCGCAATCCCTTTGATAAAAGCCGCCTTTGAAATTAGACGCTATAATTGTGAACAAGCGACTTTCGGCTCTAACTTCAAAACGTAAAGTCGAGATTGCTTACACCACATTTTTTGAATTTCTATTTTTATATCGGCTTTTTATTTATCAAAGACGCCGACTCGAGTATTTTTGAGAATGTTCGAGATTGAGGCTAGGACTATAAAAGCGATGATCAAGCCTTGACACTAGTCAGTCGACGATTAGCGTTCGGAGCGATAAGTACCTACCTGCTAGAAAAAAATTGTGTATTGTTCTACTGCTGTTTTCTGATTGTATCAGTTTTGTACATTTCTTCTTTGGACTAAAGTGCTAAACTCTTCTACGCAGTAACGACCGTGCATTATTTTAACCTCACCATCCTGAAAGAATGGAACGTTGGCTTAAAGGCGTTAAACGTGTCGCAACAACATCTTCCAACGAAGCCGAATGTTCAAAAGCAGTCCGCGTGGAGTATACAGCAATTACCGATCCAGACGATGATGCAACGACGTCAAGTTCCACGGTTTCAAAGGCGAAAAAAAGGAAGTATGATGAATCATATATCAGTTTTGGATTTGTTGATTCCAACGGCTCACCTCTCTGCATGTTATGTAGTAAACTGCTTCCTAATAGTTCCATGGCACCTGCCAAGTTGCGCCGACATTTAGAAACTGTACACCCCGAGTCTAAAGACAAGAATAAAGAATTTTTTGTACGTAAAAAAAGAACAGTTATTGGAAAGTCAAAAAACAATGATGCATGTAACCCAAACTATCAATGAAAAGGCCGCGGAGGCATCATATTTAGTTAGCTATCGCATTGCACAAGCAGGAGAAGCGCACACTATCGCTGAGAATTTAATAAAACCATGTGTATTAGACATAACAAAATGCATGCTCGATGAAAAATCTGCAAAGCATCTTTCTACTGTGCCGCTATCTAACGATACTGTTTCACGGCGAATTCATGATCTAGCAAGCTACGTCAAACAAGAACTAGTTACACGTCTACAAAAAACACAATTCGTCTTGCAAATGGATGAGTCGACTGATGTCGCTGGTCTGGCTATCTTGCTGGTTATCGTGAGATATCCATGTGAAAGTTCTTTTGAAGAAGACATGCTTATGTGTTCACCTCTACCCACAAACACTACCGGAGAGGAAATTTTTAATAAAATAAATATATTTTTTGAGGAAAATAATCTCAGTTGGAACGATTGCATTGACATTTGTACAGATGGGGCCAAGGCGATGACGGGTAAAACAGCAGGAGTAGTGTCACGAATAAAAAATAAAGCGCCTAATTGTAGTTCCAGCCATTGTATCCTGCATAGACAAGCACTTGCGATGAAGCAAATGCCGTCCAATCTAAAATTAGTTATGGATGAAGCGGTAAAAATAATTAATTTTATCAAATCACGACCACTACAATCCCGATTGTTCTCATTATTGTGTGAAGATTATGGCAGCACACATAAAACACTGCTGCTCCATACAGAAGTGCGATGGCTGTCTCGGGGTAAAACTTTAACAAGGCTATTTGAACTTAGAGCCGAGTTACAAATGTTTCTTTCAGATACTTCTTTTAATTTGAAAGACCGTTTGTATGATAAAACTTGGTTGTTCCGACTGTCTTTTATGGCGGATATCTTTCAGAAACTGAACGAATTAAATTTATCATTGCAAGGTAAACAGACAACAGTGTTCCAGGCCTGTAACAAAATAACTGCCTTCAAAAGAAAATTAGATTTTTGGATTATTTGCGTTGGAAATAGAGAAATAGAAAGCTTTACGTCACTCAGTGAGTTTCTTGGCGATAACAACTCAGAAATATTTCAAGATGATGTATTTGAAGAATTGGTCCAATATCTCACTTCGATGCGCGCATCTTTTGAGCAGTATTTTCCTGAAGAACAGAATACAAAAATGAAACTGAATTCATGGATTCATAATCCTTTTTTACCCAACTTACAAAAGCCCGAAAGTATGTCAAACGAGATATATGAATCTCTTTTAGAAATGTCATCTGACACAAGTATGGAGTCACTGTTCAAAACGACGCCTCTCAACGATTTTTGGTGCAGAATCCGAAATGAATATCCAATGCTTGCCAAAATGGCTTTGAATATTCTTCTCCCGTTTCCAACAACATATTTGTGCGAAACAGGATTCTCAACCTATGCAGCCACGAAAACAAAATACCGCAATAGACTGGACGCCGAACCTGATATGAGACTTCAACTGTCCTCTATGAAACCTGATATCAACCAATTGATGAAAAATAAAAAACAGTTTCATACATCCCATTAGTTAGATTTTTTTTCTTTTTCAATGTTATATTTATTATTATACTTGTTATGTAAGTAAGTAATAAGTAACTGTTACATGGTACTCTAATTATGCTTATTAATAAAAAATACACTTAAAAACCATTGTTTTATTGTAGGGTTCCATCAAGTATTTTGCTATCCAAAAGGGTTCCGTCACCAAAAAAGATTGAGAACCGCTGGTGTAGACGATAAATTATAATAAGAGAAAAAAAAAGAAAGAAAAACATTATGGTACACAAATTTTATGAAAGCTATGAGTAGAAAGGAGAGGGCTAACTGACAATGCTACATAGATCTCAAAGATCATATACTTTTCTTAAATCGGAAGATTGAATCCCAGTGGATATCCAAATGTTCATTGTATTTGTTGTATAGTTTGCAGAGACGTGGAAGAGGTGAACGGGCACCAAAAAGTGTCCTACGTTGTGGCGGGCTTAAATTGTGTTAATTTTTTTTCAAGGATAATGGAGAGGTACTTGTAGGTTAAGTTTACTTAGAATCTGTGGACAGTCGATCATATTTCTTAAAATTTTGAACAAAAATATTAATAATATTATATAAAGATAATGTCATTTATTTTTTAAATCTAAGTGCGCGTTTAACACATCTTTTATTTTGTGTCCCGTCGATGCACGTTACAGCCTTAAGGTCATGAAGCATTTGAATTTGTATCGCATCGAATATGATTTTTAATCTGTGCAATAAAGTCTAAATAAATAAATAAATAAGCACATTTCGTATAGAGTAGTTAATGTCTTAAGAACATCCCATAGATTGCTTTAATCCTATGGTAAATAGCTAAAGCTAATAGTGCCGCAACACTCAGACCCATGAATTGTCACGGGTCTGAGTATACGGTATAGAAAAGCTATTTTTCTACATTTACCGGTCAGGAATCGTACCCGGGACCTCGGAGATAGCGACACCAAGTCCGGTATGCTCGCTTCTCGGCTACGGAGGTCGTCAACTAGTTTCAGAGACAGATTATTCGTATTGCTGCTCTTATAGGGTGCTCGATCTGTTTATTTTGATTTTATATTTTTTTGTGGCAGCTAGTGGTGGCTGAGTTTGTTCCGGCGTTTCTTCTCAGCACTTGCCAGATTGTCTGCTGTGTCTTGTCTCGAAGCGCTAGTAGGGCCAAAAAAATAAGGACATGTTCTGGCTCCATATGGGCCAATAATGTTATCATTGACGTCCATAAGTGGCAATTATCTGTCCTAAATTGAATAATGATTTATGACTTTGACTAAGGTACTAACACATAAGGTACGAGCAGCAATAAGAGCGAACCATCTTACTCCGAACTTGTAGGCGGACCTTTGAGTGTTTCGCGCTGGTAAAGTTTCACCTGTATATTAAGCCTATGTCTTTTAGTCTTGTATAGCATGCATGGTGTGTTAACTGGTTTTAGTTTAGTTCTGTTATTTACTCCTAGCAAGCGCGGCGCTGCCACGCATATTCAATGTTGTCTGCCTTTCCTGGTGCCCATGGATGATCAGCTACCTATCTGGTTTCTTGACATTTTGCCGAGTGGAGGCTATTTCAGAACTAGGATAAAATTGAATTTTTACTTTTATATTATGTAAGTAGGTATGTGTGGTTTCTGAATTAATTATATTATTCTTTTGTGTACACATTTTTTCATCTCAGCATTCGCTGGTATTACAAGGCAACACGAGCCTTAGTCAAGTGTTGCCTTTATATTTTACTAATTTGTACACGTAGTACGCGCGTCGGATAAAAATTTGCGAGTGATTCGACATTTATTTAATATGACAGCTTTCTGGATTAAATTTAGTGAGTTATGTTTGAGTTGCAAGATGTCGAGATTCTTAGATAATGATTTGGGTATAACCCCAGTGGCTGAAATTATTATTTGTATCTCTCCTACGGTAAATCACGGCACGAAGGCCGGTCCTTTTGGAAGGCGTTTGTGGGGATACAGATACAACACGAAGAGGCCCCTTTAAGATACGATAATGAGTTGGGATATGCACATCTAGCGGATACTATCTCTGCCTGTACTATTGAGAAGATACAGCCAAAGACAGCACCCGCTAGGTGCAAGGGCTATTGCAGAAAAGAGGGAAGCTTTACCGGGTCTATGGAAATTAACTTGATGGACTGGTTGCCGGGATATTGATAAATTGATGAGACAACGGGACGCCTGCCATATCAAATGTCTCATCTCGATAATCAGGGCAGACGATGACTCACCGCTCACTAGATGGGCAGCCCTATTAAAGCCACCAGATGGTGGCGAGGGTAGCAACATCGGTGTAAACGGCTAAGGTTGTAGAGAGGTGAGTCTGTGGGGTGCAAGACCCCAGTGCTAAACGCACCAGTCAACGGGACCCCGGCGTTATGACATTTTACACTTCCAACCTGGAGCACAGGTTCTGCTCTTGCAACTCCACTCTTGGCCGGCAAGTTATGGCAAGCACAAGAGGCGAGGGCCAAAGAAATACGGGCCCTCCTGAGGATCGGGGTCCGAGGTGTCGCCACTCGCCTACAGCTTGCCACGAGCTGCCCCTGCGACCTGCGAGGCTATTATTATTATTCTTCAGCTAGTAAGTAATTTTGACTTACATTTATCATGAAATGACAAATCCTATCAACTCTCGCCTATACAAAAACAGTACAGATACAGATAAAAAAATGGCTGAATATAGATAGATAGATAGATACTCTTTATTGTACACCAGACAAAAAAAACAAATCACAGGAAAGTAGTTAGTGAATAGCACAATTTAGGCGGTCTTATCGCTGGAATCGATCTCTTCCAGACAACCTTCAGGTAGAGGAAAGTTGAATTAATATTGAGAGAAGGGAGGCGGTAAAGAGTTCCAAAACATAAAAGTCCAAAAATTTAACAAACTAATTAAACAAACAAATAAAATAAAATAAGAACAAATAAAATAAAATACATACTACCTAGTACATGTGCATAGTAAAATACTTATATAATACAGACATAATATGAATACATACTTAAAATAAATACATGTAAATAAATAAATACCCTATTAACATGAAAAAGAATCTAGTGACCAAGATGTAGGAAAAATGGTTAAATAAATAAAGTAGAAGAAAAATAGACAGGAGAAACTACAGTGAAAGGAGATAGGTTTTATGTCTAGTTTTGAAACTGTGAAGCGATTCAGATTCTCGAATAGACAATGGCAAGAAGTTCCATAGGCGGATGGATTGCACAGTGAAGGAGTGGGAATAGGTTTGAGAAGAATGGAGTGGAAAAACGAGGCGAAGTTTATAATATATGTAATATTTTGTCGAACAAATCTTGAAACGTTTTTACACTATAAGGCATGTGCTCCATGGGTGATAATGTTAATCGACTCACGCAGTATGTGCGGCGCGTCGACCAGCTCCGCGAAGTCAGGCTCGCGGCCGTCCAGCGCGCGCGCCGCCGCCGCGCGCTCCAGCGCCGCGCGCACCGCGCGGGACAGCGCCTCCTTGCCGCGCAGCTCCCTGGGGGCGAGCGGCGAGCCGCAGTCAGTCACAACTTCAGTCAACCGTAACAAACCTCCATACTCTGATGTTCAACCCACTAAGCCGGCTTGTACGTGCTAGGAAAAGTCGCCGGACCTACGCGAGAATTCGTGTCGTTTCTACACACGAACCGTGTACATTGCTCCTGCGCTGACCAAGAAATATTTTTTGTCTGCGCCAGATACGACACGCGGACGCGCACTTTGTGTGTTGATAGTTTGAGTATGTTTTTCTATATGCGTGGACGTTTTTACTGTAGTTTTCACCCAGTAAAGTCTCTTGCATTTTTTCCTTTTTAATTCTTCTATGGATATAATAAGCAATTTTATCCTTAACAAACAAACTTGTCTAGTGACCCTACTGCGCCCTACGCACGACTGCCCGAAAACTATCTCATCGTTTACACAGCCCGATTTATCTTGTCTGCAGCAGTCACGACAAATTTTCGTAGCTAGGTCTGACGATATTTTTGTCGTGTACATGATGACTTTGTCTTGTCTACGGCAGACACAGTGAAATTTCTCAGCGTGTACAAGAAGCTTAACAAACCTCCGTTACATCTACTGTTCAATCTGCTGACAGACCTCCATTACATCTACTATTCAGCCAAACAACAAACTAATGTTCAACCCACTAACTAACTTTCATCACATCTACTTTTCAATCCACTAACAAACTTACATCACATCTACTTTTTAGTCCGCTGAAAAACATCCATCACATTTAGGTACTGTTCAACTCGCCAACCAACTTCCATCACACTGTTCAAACTTCAAACCTCCATCACATATACAGTTAAACCAGCCAACAAACCTCCATTACATCTATTGTTCAACCCACTTAGAAACCTCCATCACATCTTCTGTTCAACCTACCAACCAACTTCTATCACATCTACTGTTGAACCCGCCTGTTTTTCTAATAAAAGTCTTGCTTTTAGTGACTAATAATAGTTTATTTGGTCTTGATTGAGCTACACAAAAAGTTATATTTTTGCACCCCAAAACCACAGATCCTTCGGCTGTCATAAAAGTCAGGTGACAAGTCATTTGGCGGGAGCACCAAATCTGGTATTGCCAACACCGCCAATCAACTTCCATCACATCTAATGTTCAACCAGCCAACTACCCACCATCCATTACATCTACTGTTCAACTTACCAGCCAAATTCTGTCACTTCTACTGTTAAAACTACTAATAAACCTCGATTACATCTATTGTTCAACCCACTTACAAACCTCCATCACATCTTCTGTTCAACCTACCAACCAACTTCTATCACATCTACTGTTCGACCCGCCAACAAACATCCATCACATTTACTGTTCAACCCACCAACCACCTTCAATCACATCTACTAGTTACGACACTGCGTTTTTATAGTCATTTTTATGTTGTTTTCTAGACCTTATTGCTTAATTTAGGCACTACTTTACAATGTAGCCTTGTAAATAATAGAGTCCCTTTACGATATTGTTTTACTAGCGCAAGCGTTGATCGAATAACATACTAATACGCGTTCCGATTGATACGAACTTAACGAACAATCGAGAGCAACGCTGTCTATAGTCTGCACTGCGATACGTTCGATAAACGCGAATTTAAAAAGACTTTTTAATTCCTATTGCACGCTGTTGATATCTAGTGCACCTCGACTATGTCAGCGTTCAGACGCTGACATAGTCAGCTATATATATATATATATATATATATATATATATATAGCATATACTCGCACGAACTTGATGAGCTATTATAATATTTGGTTATAGTTATGTATATTATATCATGCAGTTCATACCTGCACATTCGCTGCAACCTCAGTGCTTCTTCATACAGGGATAGCGCTTCAATCAAATGTGCTCGCCCCAGCGCCATGTAGTCCAACTCTTGGTCTTTCAGCGAAGGAGTAATGGTCGACCCTGGAATTTTTGACTGATGTAAACAACCAACTAAATAAAATTACAACGATTAGACATGAGTCGTTCAAATCAAATCAAATCAAATCAGTTAATTTGCATGAATAGTGGTCTATAAAAAATGTGCGCACAGTCCACCAGAAACTGGCATACACATATTGTTAAAATTTTAAAAGATAAAAAATCCTGGTACAAATAAATTAAAATAAGCATTCATGTCAGTTTAAAATATTACACAATTAACATTATACAATTATTATTTTTTAAATACAAAATCACATTTCGTTGGGTTGTCAACTGTCACGGCATCATGGCAAATATCTTTTAAGCAAAACCGTCAAAGATAAAAACATGTTTCTTGTATAGGGGACCCAGTTAATTGTTAACTTTTTTGGAATGAATTTACTGCTTACAGTTTACAATACAGTAGCTTTTATATGGGGTAATTATTTAATTCCCAGACCGGAGCGACGTCAACGAAACCGTCATGCCCGTAATGAGACATGTACGCCGTCACGCCCCACCGGCTGTGTGGCCAAGGCTTTAATTAATAGTAAACTTGCCGTTGTCAACGCTCCTGTCGCCGGCGGGTGTGTAGAGAGCTGTAAGGCGTTCTCTCGCTCGGACGCCAGAGGGCGCGTTTAGCAGGCCCGTCGCGCAATACTGATGCGCTAGCGCTAGAATATAAAAAAAAAAACATATGAAATACGCTACTAGGTACGATAGAAGGAAAAAGAATAAATTAAAACCTTAGAAACTAAAAAAAAGAAATAAAATAGTTTGTAAACTATAAAACACACTTAGTAGTCTGTTGAAATCAAAGAGATTCCTATTACGGGTCATTTTAGAAACTATGGCAAAGTGTGTTGTCTAACGCATATTTATTTTAATTAAAAAATAAATGATATTGTTTTAATTAAAAATTAATGAATTTACTGTAGAGGTTGTAACTGAAAGATAAAATCGGTCATTACCTTTATAATACTCAGTCTTAACGTGGACGAGGGACACCCACGAGTATGGCACGTAGTTGAAAACACCCTCGGATTGCATCTGCAACAAATAAATTCACAATGAAATTTTAAGTTTGGCAAGCCTCTTCGCTCCCTAGAAGATACTGAAGTTATCTAGTAGGTATCGGATACTTGCATTGCTTTTAGGCGAAGGAGTTGTGCGGTTCATCTTTAGTCGCTAAAGATCAGCAAACTGAAAACTGGGCTGGGCTGGCGGCGGTGGGGAATAACAGGGGAGGCCTATGCCCAGCGGTGGACTTAGTAAAGGTTGCAGGAAGGCGCTGGATGGTAAGGGTCTAAAGCCGCTGTAGCGTTCCATAGGGGGGACTTATGTCCAGTGGACTTCCAAAGGTTGATGATAATGATAACAGATGAAGTGCCTACCTTTTCATAGAGCTGGTTGTTGGTGTGCGCCAGCAGGGCGCTCTTCTGTGCAATGTCTAGGTACATCACAGGAGAGGTCTATGTCCAGTGGAGTTCCAAAGGTTAATGATAATGATAACAGATGAAGTGCCTCCCTTCTCATAGAGCTGGTTGTTGGTGTGCGCCAGCAAGGCGCTCTCCTGTGCAAGGTCTAGGTACATCACAGGAGACGTCTATTTCCAGTGGACCTCTAAAGGTTGATGATAATGATAACAGATGAAGTGCCTACCTTCTCATAGAGCTGGTTGTTGGTGTGCGCCAGCTTGGCGCTCTCCTATGCAAAGTCCAGGTACATCACAGGGGAGGCCTATGTCCAGTGGACTTTCAAACGCTTATAATGATAACAGATGAGGTGCCTACCTTCTCATAGAGCTGGTTGTAGGTGTGCGCCAGCTGGGCACTCTCCTGCGCAAGGTCCAGGCACATCTCCAGGTCGTCACGCAGCTCGCGGTCGCGCCCACACGCCTCGCGCGCCTGCAGCTGCAACTTCTCGAACAGGCACTCGCGGGCTTGCGCCTGGAAGTTAAGAAGATTCACATTACCGCAAACATAACTTATACATGGTTAGATACATTTTATTAAAGGGGTGAAAACAAATTAGATTGAGGCGAAGCCTGTATTTATTACAGAGCACCAGTAATTTTGCCTCTCGATGACTAAAACTATAAACTAGGATTTTTTTTAAAAAAAAACGCGAGTCTGTGTGTGTGTTCGCGTGTGTGCGTTTGTGTTTGCGTGAGCATCAGCTGCTCGTGCATACCTTATCAACATTTTGCAATGTTCAATATAAAATGTATTAATAAAAAAAAGCATGATGCAGCAGTTCACCATCGTGTCACAACAACAGAAGTTTTGTTGCTTTTGATCTACTTATATGACAGTTACATTGGTAGACGAGAACTATGTGTGACGTAGCCGAATCATAAGGTTCAAGTGGCGTTGGGCTGGTCAACTGGCTAGACATGTTGACGGCAGGTACGATAGAGTAAAGCCTTGAATTGTTGGTTTTCGCACGAAACAGACTACCAACCCCATTACTTACAATATAACAATAAAGCAGTCACAGGAACATAGAAAATTGTTAATATTAGGGTTTTGTTTTTTCATTCGGACGTTCGGAAGCCTAAATAGTGAAAAAAGTGAGAGATAGAAAACAAATCTTACCGTCATGAGAGCTCCGAGTACTAGTAATGTATCGGCTGCAAGGTCCACAGAAGGTGCATTGGTGAAGTTCTCATGGATATACCGGAGAGTGCCGGCAGCTCTGAGCAGAGCGTCCACCGCTCCGTCTAAACCAGTACAGGTTTTTCGGTCCTGAAAACGATAAAAATATGAAAAACTAGCTGTAAAATAAATGTATGAGTGATTGCATGTGCAATCTAATGCTAACAGTGTACATTTATAAAGGAATTTAGGAATACTAATTATAAATTCTTTGACATTTACTTACTACAGATTTTTACAGATACAGATTTTTTATTATTCCTATCTGCCTTTAAAAATGAAACGTGTTTTATTTACGATTGATCGATTAAATAGGCAATAGAATAACATTATTTTTGGCGCAGCGTCGGCGTACGCCTGTGATCTCTGATAAATGAATCACGTTTGGAAACAATCAAATGGGACAAACAAACACAAAAACATTCAAACATATTTGGACAACTGAAATAAAAATACCTAAAAAGAATATGTAGATAAGTTTTGTGTCCCAAGTACCTGTTTAGCGCCAATTTGTGTGTAGATGCCAGCCATGTTGAACAAGACACAGGCTTTCTCAAAAGCCACTGTTCTCTGGCACGAAGGGACTCCTAAAAATGTCATTAATCAATTAGTTATTAACAATTTCTTTGGACGTGGAGAGACATTAAATCATGCGTACAACAAACATGGCATTCACGCGATCAACTGTGATTTAAGCGTAACACACACAGAAGGCGCGAGCGGGACGGCTCGCCACGTACGCTGGCTGTTGGTGGGCACCTCATTCAAACGTATGTTATTAGACCCGCCGGTCTCCTAACCCGCCCTGTCGCCGTCCCACACACGCCTTCTGTGTTTCGCTTCATGAAATAGAGACAAACCAATATAAGAATTTAGGTTTATATAAAGGCAGTTCTTTGTCACTTGGGAAAAACCATGAAAAATAACAGCCTTGTGACAACCGATTTGCAGCAGGCGAGTCTAGTTTCTTAGGTAGTGAAGGATATGTTCCTTGTTAAGGTACCATTTGAATCTTGGCGGTAATGCTACCGACATAGTCTTCTGCACACAAATCCCTATAGAACAGTGCGTGCGTAGCGAGCGACTCCGCCGCCGCTGCCGGATTACTAGATGAAATTTGACCAAAACTTGGCAACTTCCACGGCATTTGCAATATAAAAACCAAGTTGACCTAACTGCAACCGTGCAGCTAGCCTGTAGCCAGTGTGCAGTCGTTAGAACTGCACGCTGACTGCAATCGGACCGCACAGTGTTCAATTTGTATGCTGGTACACCGCAAACTTCCTCGACTATAACATGATCTAAAGATAGCGAGTGACGACAAACACCGTAGAGGTCGCATTTTGGTCATAGGGGGCCTAGTGTGAGATTTGTAAAGTGATCGCTTCACACAAATCTTCAAGCATAATTGATTCGAAAGAAGATACCTGTTAACGAATCGAACCACTCGAAGTAGACGCCAAGCGAGCGGTCCGGAGGAAAGAACCGCCTCTCTATGTAGTAAAGCTGATTGTAGTACTTGAATAGAAGCGCCACGCCCGCCGTAGACCGAACTGGTGTCCGCATTGCCTAAAAAAATATATAAAAAATGTAGAACAGAAAAATAAATATCTTTGTAAATGGTAAAAAGGTATTACAAAATAAAACAATCTTCAAACACGCATAGATCTACCCTCGCTCGCACGTACGCAGAAGCACGCTTACACGCCACCGTTTACGTACGTACATACACGTACACACACACGCTCATACTCTCGCACACGCAGGCAGACTCATGTAAAAAAAAACTCTGTATAATTATACAAAATGACATCTTTAAGAAAGTGTTCAAATCTATGAAATCTGATGTACCGTTATAAAAGTGTTTTAGGCTAGCCTTAAAACGCTTATAACTCTATCTACCTACATGCACTGTAAATCAATTACTCTCATATAACTCTTCTTTTGCTATTTTCATGCTTAGAGAAAAATGTTAAGAAGAAAAATGTCCTTGCTTTAAAAGGCTAATATAATAACATTTAGCTAATGCACTCTTCTTGTCCTTTACTGCTTAGAAAGAGAGGTAAATAGTGTTATTATAACAAGGATTTTGTACCTGTCTCATGTCCATGAAATCTGATATGGCGTCTTCATAAGTGGCCGGGTCCTCGCTGTAATGCTCCATGATGAAGTCTTTGAACGGCTCCCGGAAGTCCACCTCTTTGGTTTCCTTCAGGCCCAGGGGGATCATTGGCATTACGCATTCTTTGCTGCAATAAAAAAAAACAGTTTTAATAAATAGCATACCTGCTGATATCTGTCGCAGAACTGATAAAAGCTAAAGTAAACGGGTTCTTGAGTAGAGACCACGCCTTGGCAAACGTAGTGTAGGATGCCCCCAAGCTTGATAGACCGACGACCTTAGGAAGATGGCTAGCAGTGGCTGGATGACAAAAGTGGGAGATCGTGCTCTTTGGGGAAGGCTTACGTCCAGATTTGGACTGCAATAGGCTGACATGGTGATGTTGCCTATTTCCATAGACTTCAATAAAAATTTCTAGGTTCTAATAAGCGCTATTCATACGGAGGGCCAATATAAATATCAATCAGTATCCATGTGTTACGAATTACCAGATAATTAATTTTGCCAGGTGCGCCCAGCACACCCATTTTTAAACCAATAAATAAAAGTTCGTATTCTGAATTGACCCGAACCGGGAATTGGAATTGACCCGAAACGCTGCTACGCCAATCAAGTCGTCGAACAAAAACAACGGTGGCTGGCAGAGGTTGGCGCGTGAGACGTATTTGCTCTCACCTAATATAGAGGTCACTGGATAAAAGATAAATATATGTTAAATTTATTTCTGTATAAAACTTATCCAAGATACATAAAACATAGCTCTCTCTAGCCCTCGTAATCATTTGAACTAACATATCTAGCCTCTGCGATTTTTCTGGCGGGGCATTGCTCATCTCCTGTTTTGTGATACTCGTAGCTAGGTTTATTGAATCGCCGGCACGTTTGCTTGTTCAAAATGCTTTGAGCATTCTTTTATTGAATGGCCAACGCAGCCGCAGTGCCCACAGGTAGCGTCAGCCTCCCGTCAATATTTTGCTGAGTGGCCATATTTTTGACACTTGTAGGTAACATCTAATTACAAGGGTTTAGTCTCTTACTCGGCATGAAGTCCCTTTCCTGCTCAATCAGAAGTTTTCTAAGCTCTGATGGTAGTTCCAGGATAAAGTTGCAGTAAGAAGCGTCTTTTTTATCGGATTTATGGCTTAGTTTGATCCCGTTAAGGAACTTTTCGCGTTCAATATGCTGTTTGCCCGAAATGTTTTGTTCGTATAAGCATTCGAATACTTCTTTCTCCGCAGTATTATTCGGTACTCCTAACAGTATTACTTTAAGCTTACGTTTCCTAGTCTATTCAGCTTTTAGCCCAGATGTTATAAGCTGTTCTGACTGCTTTAGCTTTTCTAGGTCATCTTTTCCTTCAGTGCTTATTATGACGCCTCCAGCTTTAGTTTTTCTTAATCCTCGGATATGCAGCTTGAGTTTAGTCTTCACTCGACTTATCTTTGCTTACTGGGCAAATAGCAATAGTACCTACTAGTGTTTGATGTTCGTATTTTAGAGCCTTTGCTTGTTCTTGCCACCTCTGCAAAAGATGTGTTCGGCGGTTGGACTTTTGGAGCAGAGAGAACGCATTCCTTTAACTCTTCGAGCTGATCTCAAATTTGATTGGAAGACTCCTGCTAGTCAGTCATGGTCTTGATAAGGGTTTGGGCTGAAATATTTTTGTTTTTAAGATTGATATTGTACAGCCAGCTGAGATACACCTCCCAACACATTTCTGCTAACATTGCTAATTTTCACCTTCTGGAAATCATTCCATTTACGCTATTTCTAAGCACTACACCCGATTCAGGCGTGTCAGTATCTGTTCCTTTGGTTTCCCTTAACAAATAAAAGGCAAAGCTGAGTGATTGACTGGTGGATCGACGCCCAGCCGAAACTGCTGTAGGTACCTAAAAACTTGAAACTGCATATAAATACCTTCAATTATTTAAGGATTTTTGTAAATTCAACCCAAATTATAAAGGTGAAATGCAGGGTGGTAGTTTTAACAGAGAATTCCACATTTGCGTGGACGAAGTCGCAAGTCTAGATTGGATTACTAGACTATTTAAAAAGCCCGGTTTCATTGTGGATCTTATCACCCAAAATGCCAAGCATAGTGGAACTGTTCAATGGCTAGTGGCTAACAGTAAAACCTTTGTTTGGGTCTCACTTAATAAGTTTTAGTTTGTTTATTTAACTATCATACAAAAATTACTCTTACTACCTATTAAATCATCAACCAAATATAAAATGGCATCAAAAGTTTAAAATAAACCACTTTAAAATAGCTACTGAATGCGGATAAAAACAAAATAGCTGGACATTAACTTGTCAATATTATTTATGTGCGCGCGCAGGTCGTACCTAAAATGGATCTTTCCTTTGCGTATGGTTTTTGCCGACATAAGTGGCCAACCACTTATATCATTTAGTAAGATTTGTCGGGTAAACACATCATGTGAGGTTTGAAATTGCGGGATAAATAATAACAGGGCTGTGCTTGTTAAAGTATTTTATTTTATTTAATAATAGCTAGTCAATAAGCCCCGTATTTCGGTTGGTCATAAAATATACGTGGAAAAGAATATTTTGGAGAGGCCTATGTTTCCTATGTATATTTTTGTCACATTCATTCTGTCTCGTGGCCTCCATTCTAGAACCTTTCTGCCCCATAGGCCGTCAGTTCTACATGCTATGTGCCCCGCCCACTGCCACTTCAGCTTGCTAATCCGTTGGATCCACAAGGTGGACCGACGACTTGGTAAAGTTTGCGGGAAGCCGCTGGATGTAGACCTGATAAGTTATGAATCATTAAGGACCTGTCATTATTTCCGACGGCGAGCATGCGCAAGTAGGGGAAGGGTGAGAGGCACCAAAACTTTACCTTCCATGCGTTTAACTTATTTTGATCGTGTAGTACTTTGTACATTAAGACACTACGGAGAATAGGCAGTGTAAATAAATATACTTATATGGGCTTCATCATATAAACTAAAAATTATAAATGTTCATTAACAATAAAAAAAAAAGATAACTTTTAAGATTTTTTAACGTAAATTAGATTAAGAATTGCACTTTCATAGCTTGAATAGTAATAGATTTCCCGCGCATTCCATAGACTATGGCCACAGCATGGTGGCATAAAAGAGAATGGATCAGAAGGTCCAAGTGTAAAAAAAAAATTACTGTCAGTTTGTCACATAGAAAAATATATCACTAAGTAGGTTTATTTTAAGATGGCACTCTTAAATCGCCTAAAATTTGGACATAATATTTCTTAGACCGGATTCGACCAAGCTGGTGTAAGTTTTAACTTGAGAGTATACCTCTGCTTAATCAAGAGTAAGCTGATTTTTCATTCTACCAACCTAATCTTTGAAAAATAATAAAACGGGCGATTTTGACAGTGTATAAATTAGACTGAGAATAAGTAAATGTCAAAGTTGTCACTTGTCAAATCCAATCCTGTCACCTCGAAACTGACGTGTTGTCAACATCTGTCATTGACTCTATTATCCTACATAATTAAAATGTTGTGGCATTTCAAGTCAACCTAGAAGAAATGGATTACATGGATTTTGGTAGGTTTATCAATTCGTTGATCGTTCAATTTTGAACTACAGAATAACAATACCGAGTTTAGTGCATTGTTCGAAAAACGTAATCGAAGTTATCCAAGGGTAAATTCAAGGTGTAAAATTATACCCATAATAGTTATGCTGGTATAGCTTTGTGTTTGGTCGAGTCGGCCCTTAATTGGTTAGTGTGATGGCATAATTGTAATACAGGGGTGCATTTAGAAAGGTTTGCGTAGTGGCCTTGTGATTTGCCTGAAACCCAAAGGAGTAAGATCGATGATTGGTGCGGGTCAATAAAGAAGAACATCTTTTCCAAAATAGCTAGAGTCTGCTGGCAGACGACTTTGACAAAATATAATTGTTTTGTACCTTATAACAATAGACTTTATTACCTTACTTTAAAGTAATGCAAGCAGTTACTTTGTCCAAAGTTGTTGTGCTCTACAGGGTTCATAATTAACTGCCAAAATGTTAAGACCTAACTGCTAAACATATTTAAAAATTAATAATTGAGTATTATTTCCAGGAGCGGCTCTACTCCTTCTATCTACATTGCAAAGGCGGCGAGCGCGGGAAACCACGACAATGACGGAAATAGACCTTTTTACACGCTCTTTCTTAATTGTAATTGCCTCTGTGAACGGATTAATTAAATTAATACGATTTCTTGTAGAAATGTAACTATTCTGGTAACATAATAGAGGGCTATGCGAAGTATTCTGTCTTTTGCAAATTATTTTACAAAGTGAGAATTATTGAGAAATGGGACAGTAAATGTACTAGTGATATTGTTTTTTGTAGGAAGTGTTTATTTAAATTTTATTTTCTAGAATTTTCGTCGTATGGTTTTAGACAGGGATAGTGTTTGTGAAAAATCAGCTGAATAAATTTAATGTAGCAACATCAATTTATGGACCATTCTTCCTACCATTATTTTATCCTCTAAAAGTATAGTACTATTTCAGTTAGACTTTTATATCTCGTTCCTTAAATGTCGAGTGACATGGCAACACTGTGACGGTGCACTATCATCATTACGGCTATTACCCACTATTACCACATTCGCGGAGCAAATGGCTCGGGTTGTTCCGAGGGCTGCGAGGCGCGCCTTACACGCCAGTACCCTTATTAAGAGCCATTTCGAGTTTTTTGTAAGCCCGGTACTCCCGTGGCTTGTAGGTGTAGTGATGTCCTTGATAATATTTTGTTACTAGTACAGCGCCACCAACATATTTATAAGACGGAAAAAAGAGGAACTGAAAAAAGCAAATGAAAATACCCGAGGATCAGGCTTCGTGGCGTGCATTGGGCGAAGGTTTATTAGCAGTTAGGTCTTAGCAAGAGACGTGAGCTTATTATGATGATAATGTGAAAAGATAAACTAATATTGAAAAGTGCATCATTTTTTTTATTATAAAATATAAATAGAACAACACCGATTATTATGTCAGTACAGCGCCTGGCCTTCTTCGGGTCACAACTAAGGTTAGCACAAAAAAATTTTGGCAAATGCCAATCTCTTTTAAAGTTTATCTATTAGGATTTTTTTTAATGTGATAAAAATAGATCGATTGTTTTGCTGTTATTTTTTTATTAAAACATGGGAAAGAAACACGACTTTTGATTAAGGGCCGGTGTTTCAATACCCAGATTAAAACGATCTTTAAACTAGTATATAGTTAACTACAAAATGTCAAATTTACTCAATGGATTTTTATTTTAAATTTTGAAGGTATAGAGTTCAATATCGGTTGAGAAAATTAGACGTTTTGTAGTTGGCTGGAGAGCTAGCCTATTCTCCAGTGACAGTGTCTCTTTAGTGAAATAATTTTAACAAATGTTTTTTCCTTCTTAATTTCTTCCTATTTTACTAGGGATCAACTCGTTTTGTCATTCTTCATCAGACGTGTCTAAGGATAATGTAAATACAAACTTACTCAATCATTAACGACCTCGAAAGCAATAAAGACAAGTAAATAGTATGGACAAATGGATTTCCCTGTCTTTCCTAATAGAAAACAGCTTTTCGCCATATAGGAAATGTAGCTGCATGAGATGGCAAAATAATTGCGTAACTCTTGATGGATGTATCTAGTGACATACATTTTAGTGTTTACTGTTGTATAACTTTTTATTACATTGCTTCTTACCGAGATGAAAACAATGAAAGCATGTTGCTATTATGACTGGACACGCTGGCATAATATCTGTGTGTCTTCTGACATAGTATGTGTAGGTAACCTCCATAACTATACCTCACTTTATAATTATTGGTTGGTTGTGTGTTATACGCTACCGTTTTGTTTTATTCTATTTCCCAGAAAAATATTAATGAAAAACAACAACACAAACTAAAAACAGACAGTGATTAATATTTATTATTTAACAGAACCGTTACGTTATTTCTTGTATATTTGGTTCCCGTTATTTCATGTATCTGCTCGAAAACGTAGCACATCCCTATAATACTTTAGGTTGATTTTTTCCGTAATCGCCTTATTAGGTATGTAAATTTCAGAATACCAAAATGAGTAGCATGATTACGCATAAACCTAGTAGCCTTTCCATGTAATGATGATCAGTTTATTAATTTCCGATGCAGTTTTAAAATGTCTGGCGAGGCAGTTGATAGTAAGAGCCTGTAAAAAGTTTAGATATTATTTCTATCTTCTTTCTTTATTTTTATTTAGTTTATGGAGAAATGACTGGACCCAGCGCTGACCAAGATCAAAGAATATATACACTACGCGCCAAGATCGATAAGTCTCCAACTAAGTTATGATGAAGGGCGTGCATTGGTTTCAGAGGGGGGTAGGCTGTGAGTGAAAATTGAGTAAGTTTGCGTGAAATAGTAGGCGATCTCGCGGTAGCCTAGCATTGGTTAAATTGCACAGGATCGATCTAAGTTGCGCGCTTTAGTAAGGAATAAGTATAGGTAGACGAAAAATGGTTACAGAATATTTATTGTTTATTGTTGAATACGTAATTAATAATTATGGTTAGCTGTTCTGTCAGTTTTTTATGAAGGTAGGCTCAGCATAATAGCCTATATGGGATGCACGCTCTCTCTCCGGACTACAAGCCAGGCACATATGGGCAATGATATTATGTCGTTGGTTGCGGGTTCGAATCCCGCAAGTCGAATAAACAAGATTAAATAATATTATTATTAAATAATGAAGGGTTCTGATATAATCACGGTAAGAAAACAACTTCGTCCAAGAAACAAAATATTCATCATATCATTATCATCATATCAGCCTATTGCAGTCCACTGCTGGACGTAAGCCTCCCCCAAAGAGCGCCAAAGAGCACGATTTCCCGCCTTTTTCATCCAGCCACTGCCAGCCATCTTCCTAAGGTCGTGGGTCCATCGAGCTAGGGGGCGTCCTAAACTACGTTTACCTAGACGTGGTCTCCACTCGAGAACCCGTTTACGCCATCTTTCATCGGTTCTGCGACAAATGTGGCCGGCCCACTGCCGCTTGCTACATTTTAGGACTATGCCCATTGCTTTGGTCTGCTGCCGGATAACTTCATTTCAAATTACGTCCGTCCTATTCATATTAATAGTTATCACACACCAAGACTAGTTTATAACATTGTTGTTTGTTATCATAGTATATAAAACCCTTAAATATTTTACACTTAGAAAAGAATAAATAAAGTTTTTATTATTATTTTATTACTTATAAAATTCACCCTATATATTTTGTGTAATGAACCCGAGCATTTCCTAAGTCATGGATGTTTAAAATGTATTAAGTAAGTATCTATGTTTATCCGTTATCTACATAGTACAAGCTTTCCTTAGTTTTAGCCAATTAGTGTGATTATTGGAAACATTGATTTCTTTATAGAAGTAAAAACACAAAAAGATATTCATCCTATTCATTCACCCACAAGATGGACAGACGACGACAGAGGTTGCAGGAAGCGGCTGGATGCAGGTCGCTTCCAAGCTGTTTCTTGAACAGTCTTTTTCATTTCTATAAATATTAGTAAATATAAAAACAAAATCTTATTTATATAAAACAAAGTCTGCTTAGTTACACTATTTATACGAGTAAGTCAAGAACGGCTGGACCAATTTTTATGATTTTTGTTTTGTTGAATTTGTTTCCACCCCGAATAGCAGAATAACTATAAAATACCAAAATTTCGCAAAAAAAAAGTATGGCGGCACTAAGTATGCCGGGACAGCTAGTAATCTTATATGTATGAAACAAAGTTAAAACATTTATAATAAGTCAAAAGAACGGCTGCACCAATTTTTATGACCTTTGATTTGTTAGATTTGTCTCCGCCCCGAATAGCAGAATAAGTAATATAATGTCGAAGAGATTGACAAAAAATAATAATTAAGAGGCGGTACGAAGTTCGCCGGGACAGCTAGTAATCCTATATAAATAGTCAAATATAGCGACAAGATATAGTTTGGGTAATTAGTTGAACTTGTTTAGTCCAAATACTTAATGTAGAGAAGTAAAAGTTGTTTTACCGACAAATTGTGCAATAGCAAATCACTTTAAAGTGTAATGGTGTGGATATGTTACAATCGTTTCGCAAGAGGCGGTTAATGATTATAAGATTACTTAATTAACAGTTTTAAGATACTGAGTGACTTATTTCAGCAATGTTTCTTATTCATTAGTAAGGAATTAATTAAATTATTAAACTGACGAAAAGCCAATAGCCTAAAAATGCCATTGATATGATGTGTTTGTAGCTTGGGTACAGGTCCCCTTTCTTTTTATCTGTCCTCTACCTGAAGGTTGTCTGGAAGAGATCACTTTTAGCGATAAGACCGTCTAAATTGTGCATCTTTCTGTAAACACAAATTGTAACTTCTTTGTATGGTGTACCATAAAGAGTATCTATCTATCTGTCTATCTCATTGGCGGCAGTGGATAATAAATACGTGATTGAAAATGCTCGAATACGCTCGTATAGATAGAGGTGTAGTCGTGCTTACTATACAGGGTTATTTGTAAAACATCAACAACCTCCTAGGGGCTGATTCTGGTGCTCATCATCATCATTTCAGCCATAGGACGTCCACTGCTGAACATAGGCCTCCCCCATTGACTTCCAGATTGGCCGGTTGGAAGCGGCCTGCATCAACGTCTTCCTGCGACACTTACCAGGTCGTCTGACCACCTTGTGAGTGGACGTCCTACGCTGCGCTTGCCGGTACGCGGCCTCCATTCTAGAACCTATCTGCCCCATCAGCCGTCAGTTCTACGTGCTATGTGCCTCGCCCACTGCCACTTCAGCTTGCTAATCCGCTGGGCTATGTCAGCGACTTTAGTTCGTTTACGGATCTCATCATTTCTGATTCGATCTCGCAAGGAAACACCGAGCATAACCCTTTCCATAGCACGCTGTGCGACCCTGAGCTTTCTTATAAGGCTCATAGTGAGAGGTTACGTTTCAGTTCCATATGTCATCACTGGTAACACACACTGGTTGTAGACTTTCGTCTTGAGGCACTGAGGTATTTTGGACGAGAAGACGTGGTGTAGTTTCCCGAACGCTGCCCAGCCGAGTTGGATTCGACGATTGACCTCCTTCTCAAAATTAGATCTACCCAACTGGATAACTTGTCCTAAGTAGACTATTTGTCAACAATTTCAAGAGTAGAGCTCCCAACGGATACTAGGTAGGGCGCAACATAGGCATTCGACATGAGCTTGGTTTTGTCCATGTTCATCCGCAGGCCTACTTGTTGGGAGACTCGAGTAAGGTCATCGAGCATTGTGCTGAGGTCTTCAAGCGATTCTGCCATGACCACAATATCGTCGGCAAACCGAAGGTGAGTGATTTACTCGCCGTTGATGTTGATGCCAAATCCTTTCCATTCCAGGAGCTTGAAAGCGTCTTCCAATGCAGCGGTGAACAGTTTCGGAGATATAACATCTCCCTGTATTACGCCTCGGTGCAGAGGAATCGCCTTCGTGCTCTGATCCTGTACTTGGACTGACACGGTGTTTCTTCTGTTGCTAAAATACAACAACTTTTTCTATGGGACCAACATTGAAATCCCAAAAAAAAGCACTTTCCCATACTAAGCCGCCACCAGCTGACATCAGTTTGTATGAAGAAGTGTTTTTTTTAAATTTCAATGAAGGTCCCGTAGAAAAAGTTGTTGTATTTGAGCACCAGAATCAGCCCCTAGGAGGTTGTTGATGTTTTACAAATAACCCTGTATTGAGTAGGTACCATCACATACATGCCCTGATCCTAAGGTAAATTTAGCTAAATCACAAGTGTTATAGAAATCAGAAACAACGACGGTAAATTATAATATATGACACTAGACTATAATATCAAGAAAACTCGAAAACATGCAATTTACTACTTACATATACGAGAACGCGAGAGACGCCGCGGGCGAAACATAGTTATCGATATCGGTGTTTCGACATTTCATCGACTAACAATCTACTCTATAGATATACTTTCACATTCTTCAACATACTTGAATGTACTAGTATGCGTACTTGTTTGATCAAACTAGGTTAAAAACACTGAAATATCGTGTGGCATGATTATACGATATTTTAAAGCTAATTAATGCCTCCGGCTTTGTTTGTAATATGACATATCAGTTTAACTGACAAAAGAACGACACTTATTTTTAAAATAAAATGAATGAATATTTATGCCACGGGAATACATAAACAGGATAAAAATCTTAGGTGTTTAAGGTAAACTTATCAAACATACAAATATATTATACACATAAGTAGGAATGAGCAGGGCATGTAATTAGACTGACTTCCTGGAGATCGTGACAGATTGTCCGCCACTGCTGCCTATTACGGACGACGTCAGTGAGGTAAGTCCAATAAAGGTAATAAGACGATTTGTACAGTTTTTCTCGCGACTGCATGGCTGATTTTTGGCTAAATGGCCTGATTTGGATGAAGTCTACTGCTGAGCCAAACGAAGATGTCTTAAAGGTGCGTACAAATACGCCTCATTGCGTAAATTATGCGAATGTCCGCGCGGCCCGCCAGCGGCGCGCAAGCCGCACATTCGCGGCGCGATCGTTAGATCTGTGCGTAGTACCGTCGATAAGAAATTAGTGCATAATAACCTGTCACTCTGGTACAGCTCAACGGATGAGTTGAGCTCGGCCAGCTGCTCCTTCAGCAGCTGCAGGTTGGAGTTCACGAAGCTCAGCTCGAGAGCCACCGTCTCTCTAAGCTTTCTGTTCGTTGTGGCCTGAGGACAAAAGATATAGCTCATTAAAGCAGTGATACAAGAACAATCGATATCTGTCAGTTTAAACAGAATGATAGTCAGAAAAACACTGACAGTTCGAGCCCGAGTGTTCCGAGACTTCCATATTTTAGATGCCATACTTCACCACGCGGGTATAGTGCGGTGCGGTGGAGGGGTGGTGATGTAAGGCCATTGACTTGACTTTACTGCTAGATGTTATTAAGCCGCCCTAAGGCCTCTCTCTAGGCTTTACGACTAGTATCAAGCGATATGAGCCAAGACCAACTTTTAGCGTGCCTTCCGAAGCACGGAGATGCTTGTGAAAATGTCACAAATAATGACGTAATTTCGGATATTTCCTATCTAAAAAAATCTTCCTAAATTATGCGATTTCATGGATAATTGTAAAACAAAGGCGTTGTAACATCCTGCGCTGACATCACCATTCGTGAATGGGAAACCATTAAGCAAATCACCTTTCTTTGGTCCGTTGACCGGACATCATTATTACGAAGTTGGTGTAAAGGTGATCCCATACCGGTGTTATAAAAAGTTATTTAACATTTAGTAACAGCTCGGTTTATGGAAGAAAGAATTCCGCCACACGGAATAGTACTAATCGGTGGCGGGTAACAGGTCTTGGCGTGTGCAGCTGTCCAAATACGCGGGGCATGATAGGAGGTGAAGCACTGCAGACACACTTGTGATTATCAGATGAAAATAAACGTAAAAGAGTGAATGAAAGAAAGTAATGAATAAGTAAGATGGATGACGAATGGCTTACAAAGAAGCCGAATACAATAATTAATGTTTTTCCTTTTTAACTTGTGTAAGACAGACCGCATATTATCAGAAGCTTCTAATAAGAAACATTTCGGACCGAACTGTCAAAGCTCCGAACATCCCGGTAAAAACAAAAACAATTCAAGAAATGATCTGTCATTTGGTTTTTGTGTTCATAAACATTCAAGATTAAAATATTAACATTTGAAAATGTTTCTATAGTTATATTCTATAGCGTTACTAAGTTTAGTTTAGTTTTATTCTATAGGTTTCGAAACTTTTTAACAAACTGTGCAACGTTTTTGCACGAAATAGTTATAAACTTCGGTATGGAAGCACCTTAACACGACGTAAATGGACACAAGTATTCCAAGTGTACCACAGTATACGATATGCAGCAGTCAGTCAGTTAAGTAGTAATACATCCGCAGTTACTCTTTCTCGATACAGCACATTATTTTTTCAACATCAAAGAGTAGATCTAACATTTTATAAAACTGGCTAAGTGAGTGTCAAGCTCGCACCCGAAAGGTTCCGTATAATATTTAATATTTTTTTAATAAATTCCCTGTATGTAGTAACAAATCAGTGCGTCTTTGACTTACACTTGGCTTTCATGTATAGTTTGTTGTTATAGTGTTATAGTTGTTATAGCCTTAACACTCTGTGAAAACTTTAAGTTCTTATCTACCTATTAAAGATGCAGCCCTGTGTCTCTGTGACGGACAAACAGGCAGACAGCGGAGCGATAGGGTTTCATTGGCACCCTTTGAGTACGGAACCCTAAGCTATATGCATTTCTCGGTAAAATCATTTTGACGACCCAATAGGCTAGTTTTTTAGGTCAACAAAATATTATTCTATTTAGTCCGTCAGTTAGATTATCATTTTTTGTTTGATTGAGAAAAGAAAAAATACTATATACTAATCCGATTCCCGGTTAGTAGTATAGTATAGTAATGACCGTAGTATTAGTATTGCGAACTTCGTCTATATAGTAAACCTTTCAGTCGCACTCTAATTCACAAAACAAAAGTGTGTTCAAAATTAACCAACTGCTTAGCTTTATACTATGCCATATACGTTAGAACCACACCGACAGACGAAAAACGTGCGCGCCGGACCATAACACCCTTTCTTGTCGGGTCTCTGAACCCTGACCTTGGTGAGAACCAAATTTACATAAACTCCTTTGTCTTGACATGTCTTTTGGATGTAAAATGGATGATAAATATGCGGTAAAGTATGAACTACACGCGATGCGGTGATATTTAGATGATATGCTTCAATTGTGTCATATTCAGTAAAATTAAAGGTTTTATGTGTTTTGGTATTGATTGGACTACGAATTATAACTACTATCTATGTATAATGATGAATGGATCCCCGTATTAAGGGTACCTGAAACCGTTTGAAAATAAAGAAGAGTTTTTTTTTTGTGACATAACATTGTATTTCATAAAATGGAACAAGTTTGCTAAATAAAAGGATAGATCCCGAGCCAATTTAGAAATATGTTTTTTTATTTTATTGTTTTAGCCTACTTATTTGGTTTTTTTTTCGAGCACTTCTCCTTTCACATCCATAGTTCCATACCCTAGCCAATTTAGAAAAGTTTGTTTTCTAAATGACCTAAATTGGGAATAGAACCCGGAACGCGCGTTTAGGACGAATCACGCCAACGCCAACCAAGACGGTATTTTCACCTTTCATTAAATTTGAACCTTTTAGCCCTGTTATGATAATATTGTTTAACACTTTGCAACCTTATGACAAGTAGTTAAGGTTTAAAGTATAATAAGTTAATGACTACTGCCTCACTCGGTAAGTAGCTCATAATTTAACCCTTTATTACCTCTATGCAATAATTTAAAAGCAAGAGGCTAGGCTCAAAGCCAGCCTAGAAGAAAGCTGGTCATATTTGTTTTATTGCCTAAAGCCGAAGCCTCGATTAGCAGGAGTTATGAATAAATGACAGTGAAAGTGTTGAGCAACAATGTTACGTGGATCGACGTCCGACAATCGGCGTCTCTGTCTATAGGACGAACAAACAAGAACAGACAGATCACTTAGTTTACAGGTCGAAAAAAAAAGTAATGAATCATGTACTTTCTGGAAACACAACCAGCTGCTTTTACAACGTCATTTACCCTGGGTGAAACATTTGCACCTGCAGGAGAAGTTCTAGGCCAAGAAAGTCGATGTCTGGGAGCTCTTATCTGGAATGACGTATCTTAAAACCTTACTTCGAGAGCATGTTAACTATTGGCGCATTTTTAAAATAATTATTTTGTCTTAAACTAGAAAAAAATAACTCGCAAAGTAGTTCTTAACATCTAATACTCAATGCCTGCTGCAGCCTCTTTAAGTAAATTAGCAATTGCCATCAGACTTCTATTAGAGAACGCCAAACCAGACCATGGCTACACAGCCATTATTATCTGAACTGCAGGTTTTCTTACGATTTATTCCATCACCGCCAAATTGGTATTAAATCCGTAAATAGATTCTAAAATATGCAGTTATGTGCTTGGATTTGAACTCATGACACACGGACAAGAAGCGAGTCTCTAACCACTGAGCTACCCTATTCTATCATTCATGACCCTCCTATGGTCAATTCCTGTATCATCTATCATCATGAAATATATTGTGAAACTGATAGTCTTCCCCAATAAATGAAAAATATCAATATATATCATTTCAGCCATAGGACGTCCACTGCTGAACATAGGCCTTCCCCATTGACTGCATCCAGCGTCTTCATGCAACCTTTACCAGGTCGTCTGTCCACCTTGTGGGTGGACGTGGAATGCGCTTACCGGTACGTGGCTAATTCCTATATTCCTGTATAGGTTTATCATTATTGTCGACAACAGCGCGGCTGTTTTATCTAGGCTGTGCTTGCGGCGACAATCTTCAAGACTATTTGCAGTGGTTTCACCGATTTGCCGAGGTGTGATGGAATTCCGTGCGGAATTACAGGATTGCGGTCTGACGCGGTATTAGCTCTTATCGATCGAGGTGGAATTATCCGAGATATACTTCTCATGTGGTTTAATAAAGACATTATGTACGTAGACGATGGTGTTGGTATTTCAGATAATGTACATCATTATCGTCAAAAACCAATAGAATGATTTACATAATTGTGAATAAAATGAAGTCCTGCATCAACAGTTCTTGAATCTATTTTATTTATTTATCCCTGACATATTTTAACTAACTTACGGCATATATAATAAAAAAATATATGACCAACAACACTTTAAGGTCAGATAATAGAAACTCACGAGTTCTATTACCTTCAGAAGGATTGAGTATGGATTATTTTCTCCTACTGGTCTTTTGGTTACGGAGAATGCCAAGATCTGACATTTTAGACACTCTTTTGCGAAACCATTCACTACAAACGCACCTTAAGAAAACAATGGACTGAGTGGAAATAATGTAAGCACTACCTTCACTGTCCCGATAACGACAAGGGCAAAGATCGTAGAATTCTAATTAGGAAGGGTAAGCTAGCAGTAACAATCATCAAGAGCATCTTACTTGACCTGTCTTTACCCCGTAAGGTGCTTAGAAGTACAACTGACGACGGCTTATTATGCAAATAAAACTGTATGCATAATTTAATACATGACTGGTATGCTACCATTCATAAGTTTTGGTACCTTTGTGCTAAAGTGGCCTAAACACTTTCATTTTAGCATTATCCAACTTCATTAATTTATTTCATTTTGCCATTGATGCGCTAAAAAGTTAAGAACTATTTCCTGGTGTACATACCTACAGTTTGTATTACGTAGCTAGACGTGGCGAAAAGAGGTGAAGTAGACCCTAAAGTTTCTTAGAGTGATTACCGAGAGATAAAAAGCGAGTTCGGATAACCATAAACTCGATAAATAAATAAATAGTTTTCACAATCACACCAATTATCTAACTAAGCAAAGTCTGTATCGTGGCGACTTATCGGATTAACATACATAAAATAACACATTAACATTTGCCCCTTGCAGGATTGGAACCCGCAACCACCAGGCTTTGTAGTCTGGAGCACGAACCACTACACCAGACAGTCATCAATAGGTCGGTGCATCAAAATGACGTCAAAGGTACAACACAAAAGAAATGGGAAGCGGGTAAGAACGTTAGTCTAACGCAGCCGTCAATTGACTGGGACAGGACAGCATCCTTATCATCATTATCATTCATAATTTCAGTCATAGGACGTCCACTGCTGAACACAGGCCTCCCCCAATGACTTTCATCTGGGGGGATTGCCAATACTCGCCACGCTTGGCAGGCGAGTTGGCGAGCGCAGTTTTTTATAATATTAATATTATAGACGGGCAGCACGCCGACGCTGCTGCCCATCTCGTGCTACAGGAATTAGTCGCCTCTTACGCCACGCCTCCTGTTGGCGGTGAGGAAGTGTATTCTTTACGGCCGTCCCTACTCTTATGTCATGTCTCCAGGCTAAGGTTGTGTGACGTGGAAGTGGACGTCCTGTGGCTGAAATGATGATGATAATAATGATTTAGTTAGACTCACCTTGAACAAGTTCTCTGCACCAGCTCGCAGGCGCAGTTCTTTGTTGATCTCCTGGTTGAGCTGGCAGCGCCGCGTCTGCAAGCGGCCGCGACAGGTCGCCACGCGAGGGTCTGAACCCTGCAACAAAGATACATTGGTTAATTCTGTGGATGTCGAACGGCCGTCTGAGATCGCGTAACAATAACATTTCTATTGTGTCTTGTTTTTATAGATAAAGGAACACTAATTCGTATAAAATCTGTAACCAATTGGGATGTTGACTTTTTTTTTAAATAACACCTAATTTAATAATTTGTTCAGTCATAATTTTTAATTGTTTCTTGAAATATATTTTTAATTGCTTTAAAACTATTATATAGATAGTCAGTTGAGTTTGGTAAACAGTGACGTCATTGTCCGATATTGCCATACAATTTCTAAGGAAGAGGTACGTTTTGACAGGTCATAAAAAGTATGTCAATTGATTGGTAGTGTCAACTACCCCAATCGTTGAAATTTTTGATCGTTAGATACCATTATTATTATTTAATTAAATTAATTATTATAACCAGCGTTAGGATGTTATATTATACATTATAATATTAGCATGGAGCATTGAAATCTCTTCCAGCAATAATTGTGCATTGGAAGTCTCTGCTCTTTATTGACAACTGCTATCGTAGTTATTACGAATTCTGATAAATCAATCGTTAGATCGTAATTGATTCTTTAAAAGAAAAACTTGGAATCTCACTGAAAAGAGCCAAAGGTGTTTTGCCAGTATTATTTGTTTATCTATCTGTTGAATAGTGATAAACCATGATCATCCTACTCTAAATAAATTTAAAAAAATGAATTTTCTTAATCTAACATCAAACAATTCAAACATGTCAAATAGATACAACAGTTAATGTATAAAATAAAGACCAAACAATATTTTTTATGTAACTACTACACTTGTTTGTATCAATCAATCTTCGCAACAAATTTTATGGTGCGAAGTTACGAAACGCAGCCATAACTATAATACAAACGTGACATGAACTCCAACGTGCTTATGCGTACAAACTATGAATGTAATCATTATTCAATCATACCTTAAAAGTGCATCACAAATGAGTCGGCGTTACAAACGACGGACATTTTTGGATGCATAATTGTGTAGTGCGTTGACATTTAAATATTACGTCTGTATTAGTAGTTGGTACACTCTATTTTATTATTCTTATGTCCTTCATTTTTTTAGTGCATCCACATCGCTGTTACTATTTGTAAAGCAATATTTAGCAACATGGAAATATTAAGTAACGTTGAGTTACTTTTTTATACTGGTTTTACTTAAAACAAAATAATAAAAAAATCATTCATTCATTCATGAAACGTCTCTAAACATACAAAAGGGATTTTGTTTTAAATCTCATATCCCGAAGGATGCAAGATGAAGGTAAATAATGTTATCAAATAATGTTAGATTTAATAATTAAATTAACTAATCCAAAATCTAGCGATTACACCAATTCTAGCCCCAAACTAAGCATAGCATAATATGGTAACTATAAAAATACATTACTTATATGATTTCTATGACTTAGGTACAAAAGTTGCCCCTTGCCCCTTGAGGGATTCGAACTCACGATTGATTGCTTTGTACGCGAACCACTAGACTAGACGGTCGTCATGTCACTTTTCAATTGGAAACAATATACGAGTATAAATAATTATAGATAAATAAAAACTTTACTATGCAATGAAATTTATTGCTCATAGTGCCAGAGTTATTATTTTCACTGGTGTTTCTAAATATTGGTGGCAAATTTTCAGGTATAAATAATACGATAGTTCAAAATATTTCAAAATAATTGGCGGGTGTTTGTTGTGACTTGTAGCAATTATTACAGTGAAAGCTGTCAAGAGACGCTCAGAAATTCCTGACGAACCGAGCAAGATGAGATGATTTATCGATGTCGTATCGATGTTTTTTGTATCCATAATTGAGAATTCCGTGACACAACAGAACTAAATAGTTATAAGGGGAAAGGAAGAAGTAGCTTCGGAAGTATAACACAGGATACTGACAACCCTGTAACTGTCATTTCATTGAATTATACGTAATAAGAAAACGAGTCTTAAAGGTCGGTCAGACAGACGGACGCCAGTCTGTTTTTTCCTTTTGAGAGACTAAAAAGGAAAATAATCTAAAAAAAAAAAAACTAAATTAGAAATTAGAATAGTACTATCGATACGAAATCGACATTTGGTCAGCCTTCAAAGATTCACATCACGTAAGAGCTGTCACTGCGCACGCGTCGCCCGGTCGACGAATAACATACGCTTAGGTAAAACGCAAGTGAAACTGATTTCATTGTCAGCATGTCATTGCAAGTGGAAAGGTTTCTAAAAATCACACATATTGGATCTAATGAATCTTTGGGTGAAAACCTCAAATTGATAAACTATAGGAGACAGGAGCGGAGGCGGTAAGAAACCAAGTATGTATGGGACAAACCCCAGCAGATAAAACCGACTATCTTAAGTTGATGGCACTAGCATTCTGCGATGGATATGGAGATGGTAGGACATAGAAAGCTAGGGATCGAGAGCTATGAGAGGCATATTTATCGTTCAGTCGACAAGATAGCAAGATTGATTGAACCACAGGCACTATGTGGATTTTGTTAAGGTAGAAACTTTATGGATAAAGTATAGTCAGACCTGCAACCCTACCAAGAACACTAAACGGTACGCAGTTAGGTTTTTACATCAAAACCTATACCGAAAGATCAAAACAAGATTTAAGTACTTATTATTCTTCTTCCTTGTTCTTGATTTATGAAATCTCTGAAAAACAGGGTACTATTTAGAGATTCCTCGATTAGCGATGACCTCGTCTCGACTATAAAAGGACGGTAATTGGATTGACAACTTATTAAAAATATCCATGGGCATAACGATGGCATAACATTAGATACTATAGTTAGTATAAGTTTTATTCTTGTGCAGTCGACAGGTTTATAAACCTACCACAAAATGTGAAATTTCCTTGATTGATTTTAAGACTGACTCGAAGGCCAATGTTTAATTTCAGGCTTTTAAAAACACTCAACTATTTTTTTAAAACATCGTCTCATTACACCTTCGCACATAAGCAAACATATTCAGATGACGATACGAACGTCTCGTCAAACTCTCAACCTTGACAAACATCCTCTCCACGTCATAAATCACCAAAACACGTGTTCGTTTTCAAGTACCCCAAGAATACCAATGAAGCATCGGAATGGGAGATGTAATCGTCAAATGCACCGATGGCTTGTAAACCATGGTTGTACGTGATTGGGGTATGGATGGTATTTGTGTGGGAGTTGTTTATGAGCCTCGGGTTCGATGTCATTGACTAAATATTCAATATATTATATGTATGTTAATAATGAAGAAGATAAGGAAAGATGCTTATTATAAACTTAAAGAATTATTATTTGAATAGAGTTATTATTATTCAATCCAAGAATAATTAGCATAAAAAGCGATAAAAAGCAAAATAAATAAAAACATAGTTATAAATAATTCCAAAATTATATATATTTTATAATTTAATTCTTGTTTTAAATGACTTTTCAAATTTTGCGTGACTTGTTTTTAATCTAGTAACCCGATTGATTATTCCTTCTCACTTCTAATTGCAGCGCTCGTCAGGGTCCATAATGATCTGAATAGCTTTAAGACTTATACTACTACCTTATGTCACATTATGGTTATGCAAAATAAAGAATTAAATTGAATTGAATATCAGTATCTGCAGCGTGGGGCGCCCTCTAACAAGGTGGAGCGACGATATGAAGCACTCCTAAAGATTTGGCACCCCTTTGCAATGTAACCTTGTATAAAATTTTCAAACTGTAACAAGATCACACAGGGAGTATAAATCTTGTGTTGGGAATCTGTAAGGATTGCAATACATGACTTTTAATATTGATTTATGAAAGTATCAATAAAAACCTCATTAACAGCTGAACGCGATCATGAAAAATACATGACGCATCAATAATCACTGCTGATGCCCCACCGCTATGCAATCTCGGCATTTGCAATGGAAATAGATCAAGTGCATATTGTATAGCGGTTGTCAGAGATTGCAATGGTGGGAGAGAATACAAACATTCCGGGCTGATGGACCCTATAAGCACAGTTTAGAATGGTATGAGTATAACGGAGTCTGACCAAAAGGATTTTATGTATTTGGGTTATCCATTGATTTGCGATATCAAATTGAAAAAAGTACTAGTTACTAGTAAAGCAATGGTTAACTAAATAAATAAAACATAGTATACAGTAAGAGATACTTTTCAGAGGTTGGATTTAATATTCTTTGGTGTGATTTTGAATTATTCTATGACTTTTTCGAATTTGCATAAAAAAATATCAACTTCCCATACAGATACCGAATAGCCTGAATTTGTCAGGCTGCCAGAATAGATTGAATTTGTATAGAAAGACAAAATAACTGCATATTTTTAAAAGTCATAGAACAAAATTTGTTTACTAAGATATATAGAATATTGTGGTACAATGTTATCCTTGAGTTATTATGGGACAGTATAGTTAGTTGACGTAAAGCTAATAAAAGTGTGTTCACAAGTAGGAAATGAGTTGATAATCTTCAAACGGCTGAACAGCTCTTTATAAAATATAGCTATCTATAGTAATATCAGCTTTAAAACAAAAAAAAAACTACATCAAAATCCGTCCATTCGTTTGGGAGCTACGGTGCCACAGACAGATACACAGATACACACGTAAGACTTATAACATCCCTCTTTTTCGCCGGGGGTTAAAAAGTATTGGCAACAAATCTACCTAAAGCTGTTTATTTTCTGTCCTGATGTCCACAGAGTTGCAGCAATATCTAGGCATAATATTAAACAATATACAAAAAATATATATCTTTAATATGTCAGTCCATTTTTATTTCCCGCCTTACATCTCCAAATAAGTAATTCGTAATGAAATTATATTCGTAAATGAGTCGTCACAAAAATGTTAGCGCAACTTATTTCGTAGTATTGCAACGCGCACAACCTTATTTCATTAGCTATTGTAGAATGCGATATCGACATATATAGTTACTTCGTATATTTCTGTATTTATAGAGCATAACTGACGTTTTCATAACCATACATTACTGTCAACTTACGATACTTTGTAGAAAATGTGGGCGTGTTCTTAGCTGGATTATACAGTAAAAATATGGACACAAATTATAGATTATAGATATGCGCCTGATAATACACCAACTTCGTTATAAAAAAACAGATACCAGAAGAAAAACCAAGCTTAACAACATAGGCCCAGAAATAGCGCTAACGAAATGGAAGTGAGCAGTTCATAATTGTCGAAAAACGGACAGTATATGGTTAGGAAGGTGTTGGGGTAGAAGCGTAGAACTTTATTACTTTATTATTTTGGTTTACTATAAAAGTTCCCGTGTCCAACAAAACTGAATACTTGGACGGCTTTACCTGGTTCTGATAGACTTTGTCCCTCGACAGAGAATAAAAATAAAACCACAAGTTGTCATTCTCATTAAATAAAACATTCTTCTATACTGCTGGTAACCTTGTGTGAAATATTTATTTTACAACAATAGTTAATACTTTCTTCGATTCCCACGTCATGTATTGTTGTGAATTAATACAAAATCCTTTCACAGTTCTACGTAGCAATATATTATTCATCGCTAGATTCCCCGTATCGTTGGGAGTGATATCGTGTTGCCTGTGATTACGACAGACAGACACAACAAATGCCTGAGATTATTTTGTTTTTTAGGGTTCCGTACATTAAAATGTCTGACAATACTGTGCTTTTAGCTTACTTATCAGTAGCGGCTTTTGTTGTACCAATGTTAAGCAAACCACGTCAAGGTTATATTATTCAGACTATATTTAGTGACATTTATCACACATTGTTTCGGAAGGCCGTTAAAAGCTTATCCCGGTAATATCGCTTGATACTAGTTGTAAAGTCTAGTCAGAAGATGTAAGGTGGCTTGATTACATCTGACATTAAGGTTTAGTCTGGCCTTACAACAGTTACAACATCCCCCCACCAATCCGCATTGGGCCCGCGTGGTAAATCTTCAAGTTCTTCAACAGATCTCTGATCAACTCGCTCCAAATATAACTGACGGACTGACTAGCCGCATTTTTAGAATCATGGTCGAGCATACTTTGATTAAAAACGTAACAAAGCTTTAGAAGGAAGATTTTGCACTCAGTATTTTTTGGCTGCTTAATCTCTAGTTTTGTTAATTTACAATGATTTGTCTATTTATCACTTCATCCATGTGATGGGGAAGCACACTGCACATTTTCCCGGTAGGTGTCACGTTGTGTTTGGTTTTCTCATAGTGCTATTGGTCCACTGACCAATATAGCAGAACTGCACTGAGTGTTGTAACCACTATGTTAAAATCTAAAGTCAAACTCAAGTTTAAACGCCTTTATTATTCTTTGATAAAAACGATGCCTCTGTGTAGTGCGAATACATTTTTATGTGTTTTGAGCCAAAAAATATTTGTGTACAAATTTTTTTTCTTCTTCTCGATTGATGGCACCACACATTGATATTTACGTTGACATTATTTGACAAGACTCTGGCGCCATCTATGATTAGCTTTGCTTCTTACTCCAAAATTCCTTCCTTCCGATTCCTTTTTACACCATTGCACGAATGAATAATGGTCTATTTAATGTACATGTAATGTCACCACCACCACTACATCAATATAAAACACCTGCGTAACATTGAGAATGCAATAAATTGAATTGATTTTACAGAGATGCACTTACCTGCAGCTTCTAAGGAAAGGAAGCATTGGCTGCAGACGCTGCAGTACGAATGATAAATTAAAACGGCCAAATTTCAAATTCAAAAGGAATGGTGGTATTAAACTTAATTTACCGTCTTCTCGCTAAACAGACCTTATAAACAGTTTAATTGTCAGAATCATCGCTTTCAAAGGCTCGCCGTGATATCGTGTTGCGAGAAACGATAACGATTTATCGTAACCTGATCTATACGAGCATTACCGTACATAATGGTCGAGTGAATGAATGTTTTGCCCGTGAATGAATGGAGCAATCGTATTTTTATCGCCCATTATTTCTTTGTACTTTATCCGGATCAATGGCAGTGTCTTTAATTCAGTAACATAATTCTTTATAGAGCAAGATTTTGTCACGATATAAAATGTGTAAATCTATTTTATTGGGTTATTCTACTGCTGAAATAGAACAAAATTGACTATAGGACAACATTTGAAAAATGCACTTCCCCATACTAAATAGTCATTGCTGTAGGTGGTATATGAATCATATACAGGGTTATTTGTAAAACATCAACAACCTCCTAGGGGCTGATTCTGGTACTCACATACAACATCTTTTTCTACGGGACCAACATTAAAATCAAAAAAAAAATCCCTTCTCCATACAAAATGATGTCAGCTGGTGGCGGCTCAGTATGGGGAAGTGATTTTTTGGTCCCATAAAAAAGTTGTTGTATTTGAGCACCAGGATCAGCTCCTAGGAGATTGTTAATGTTTTACAAATAACCCTGTATAATATGAACTGTTCTGAGGCTATATGAAGTAATTGGTAAAGAAATAAACCAGTACTTGTAATATTTATGTCATTATAAATTATGCAAAAAGCACAATGCAATCATAATTAGCTAAAAGTTGACAAACCTCTTATTATCATAATAAATTGCCTCATGTTCTGTAATTTAAAAATGGGATAGTATGACAAGTTCTTGCACTTTTTAATGTCCGTTATGGGCTTCGCACACTCGGTACATAATTGTATAGCACAAAAAATACATCTTTGAAGCGCTTTGCATTATAGAGTTAAGTTTAAATTTAAAAAACTGGACCTACTACATACGTAGCCGAGATAGCAGATAAGCTAGCTTCAAATAATCAGTAGGATTGGGAAGGGCACGTAGCCTGCTGAGACAGGAAGTTCCCTAAATCAGACAACGAACTGGAAAGGACAGCGCAAGACGATTGCTTGAGGGATGGACGACATGATAAAGGATCTAGGGGAGTCTGTTGCGGACTCCTATATCAGCATTTAGCATCAGCATTAATATATTCAGCAGTGAGTGTCTTAAGGCTGAAATAATGATTACTTACTTTACTTTCGATTCGAGAATACAGTCATTTGTATGTAAGTAATTTTATAATGTAGAAATGTTCATAAAGGCTGTATCAACTAACCAACTTAACGAATCAATAAATACAGAAAGAAAGTATTAAGTGTACTAGGCCTCTTAATATAATTGGTCGTTGCGTAACACTGGCAGGACAAGTAAAAAAGTTACGTTGACAGCTCGGCCGCCATCTTTGATTACAGATAATAAACGCGCGAAGCCTGAAGGGCAAAAAGTTAAACATTTATAAATTAAATAATGAGCAAAAAGTGGATAATCATGTCTGATGAGGAAAGGTCAATTATTTTTTAAGTTAAGTAGTTATTTAATAAATTAACTTTGTTACAATACATTAGTCCAGGCTTTTTGTAGGTACTTACTCGTAGCGTAGAAGGTAGGTGGGTATGTTATTATATTGTCCAAACTTGACACCCAGTTGCTAAAAGACATTTACGCGGTGAGAGTCCGTTGTAGCAGAATTCCCATAGAATAAAGTACTTTTTTTTTCAAATCCAATTCAATTGTCTTTTAGTTGTTATTATAAAGACAATAAATAAATAAAATGCCCTTATAAAATGATATTATTGCCGTTTTCTCACTTCTTAGCTACAGCGGTCATCTTTTACTAAACTAATTTTATTTACGGAAAATAACAATTCTAGCTCGTTTCTCACTTAAATGCATATTAGTATGGCATTCAGAGAGGAAAAGCTAGGTGAGTTTTCTTCAGCAGCTCACTATATGTATCTCTAAACCTATACGTGTGGGGTATCTATGGATAGGTCTTCAAAAATGATATTGAGGTTTCTAATATAATAATAAATATTTTTTGTGATAATATGAACCAAATAAATAATTTTCTTTCTTTCTTTCTTTCTTTAATATTTTTTTTTTATAAACCGAATAGTTTGCGTGAGATACACTTCCAAAGTGGTAAAATGTGTGTAACCCTGTAACTTCTAAAATAAGAGAATGATAAAACTAAAAAAAATATATGATTTACATTACTATGCAAACTTCCACCGAAAATTAGTTTGAATGAGATCTAGTAAGTAGTTTTTTTAAAATACTTCTTAAATCGTAGTAAGTACCTCACTGGATAAGTTTCAATAAATCATAAATAAATGAAAGTTTTTGAGTATAGAGTAGTTATAGTACTTATAGATTGCCTTTTTATTTTTATTATTATGTCAATTACACAGCCTATGTCATCCAAAAGAACTTAAGTAAGGATTTTAACGATATCTCATACATCAAAATCGGTCAAGGAATTTAGTTGTTATGGTGGAATCATAGATTTATAGCCTTAAGGTGTGTGAATACAGAAACTCACACTCATACATACATAAATACCTACATAAACCCTAAAAACATTATACTCCTTATTGGGCAGTTGTGTAATAACTAAAACAAGTAGGTCTCAACGACACGTTCCAAAGATGTACTAAAGGGCAGTCCTTTACACCTCCTATTAGATATTATTAATACCCAAGCTAGATCTATTATTAAGTTTTTCTTGGCAAAACTAAAAATAAAGCTATTATCTCCAGGTGGGGAATAAGGTCAGTTGATCCGCGCATGCGTACTGATTATAGTAATTTCCCTGCGAGACTATGTCGTCTGATGTGGTCTTAGGGATGTCAAAATGTTTTTTTTTAATAGGGCATTTTGGTGGCTTATATTGTATATTGTTACTCATTTTGTATATTGTTTTGACAATTTTTTTTACAAAGTTTCAGTAAACGGCGTATATTTGCGTACTTAGACGTTTATCAATCTTGGAAATAGATGAAAATTGATGTCAATAACGAATAGTGTCACCATGACGGAGTTCATGAGATGTCTAAACATCTTAGAGACATTTCTTAAACACAATTCATATTTTTTTATTACAGTATTGCATAAAGAATACAAGAGAATCACACAAAATCTTCTTCTAGACAACCTTTAGATAGAGGAAATGATGTATTACTGATAATTAAGCTCCCTTAACAATATATCTTTACTTTAAAATATCATTGCGAACTTGAAAAGAAAGTATATTAATTGCCTTATTTTTAACTTGCGAGAGGCAACCCTATAGTAACGTAACTGGGCTATCATACGGCTGTTACGGTGTGGTAACGCCCAGCGAACTCAGCACTAGTTTCTTTTTATCGTCTCGACAACGAAACTTTGATGAAAACCGATCCAAAATAACCGGTTTACTCGTAATTACCAAATTAGTATCAATAAAAGTAAATAGGGTCAAGTTGTAATTTCTGAAGCATAACCACATTTGGAACTAACTGTTGAATCGCAAAGAACGCTTAAAGAAATTTCAAAACCTTGCTTCATCTTGATTGATGGTCCTAATGTCCACATCTTAAGCTACCTTTAACAACTATTTAAAATATATATATATAAAACAAAGTCGGGTTAGTTACACCAAGTTAAGTCAAAAACGGCTGGGCCGATTTTTATGATCTATGATTTGATGAGTTGAAATGAGCCCCGAATAGCAGAATAACTAAAAAAAAAAACAGAAAATATTCACGAAAAAAGAAAGTATGTAGGAGCGGTACGAAGTTCGCCGGGACAGCTAGTTTTATAAAATTCTTTAGGACAGGAATATACATTTATAATTCGAATTGTATCTTTTATCTAATAAATATAATTGTACGAGTACGTTTGTCGTCTTTGCTATCAATCTGATTAATGGTTTAGGAACACCATTCATCAGACTGTGAAGGAATGTTGGTATGATCTTCGGAGGACGCCAAAGAGGGATTCTGAATTAAATTGAAGACCAAGCGAACAAAGTTGCGAGAAACAGCTAGTCATAAACAAATCATATCGTAGTACAGAGTTTTTGGGTTTTCAGATTAAGGGAATGGCTAGTAAAAATATGTCTTTTTTGTTGTGATATGGATCAATGTATCCAAAATAAACATTACTTTTATTTATATTTCAAATATGCTATTATTTAGTTTGTTAGTTATTCGACTGCATTAAAACTTTGGTGAGATGTTGTGCGTGGGTAAGTAAGAATTTACTGAATACCAGGCGAACGAAATCGCAGGCAACAGCTAGTTAGTACTCATAAAAAATGTATTTCATCAATAACTAGCTGACCCAGCGAACTTCGTTCCGCCAATTCGTTTGACAGGTACGAACAGTTTGTATAGGAAAATAAAATAATTCTTATTACTTTCCTTGCAACGTTTTTTATATTTTCTGACCTTTTAAACCTTCCCTGGAAGTTCAGGGGGGGTTTAGGGTTCACAAATATTTCAATATTAAAATTAGCTAAATCGGTCCAGCTATTCTCGAGTTTTAGCGAGACAAACGAACAGCAATTCATTTTTATATATATAGAAGATAATAATACTCATTTATTCAGTATAATATAATATAGGCCCTCTTTTGGGCACTTATACACGTCCCATCATTAGCTGGCCCTGTTCCCGGGTCATCTGGGAATTGGGAACAATATGTTTAACTCATTCATGCATTCCAGTCAGTCGTTATTGAGTCCTCCACTGCCTTCAATATCTTTAACTCATCCATACATTTCTGTCAGTCGTCATCTACTCGTAGTTATACTGCCTTCTTAGTCTTTAGTCTCAACTCTTATACAACCATCTCTTCTTCAGTTCTCTACATTATCAGTCACTCACCCACCAACACTTATATCCATAATAATTGTCCTCATTACGAGCCATAAAGAGTCGAATACCTTAATAAACCATGTAAATCGTCGATTAAGGACATTACCGTAGCCATACAATTTGTATGCAATGGAGACTCATTCTCACTACATTTCTCTTAGAAATCCACTGTACGTTTCGAATTCTTATTGCCCTAGACAGAGTTAATGAATAATTTAGTGCTAAAGGTAATGTTACTTATGTAATGGCACATAACGCGTAAGTGAAAGACTTTCTATTTGTGTATGGGGAAAGGTTCGACAGTGCGTAATAAGTTCGTGATATTTTAGGTCTGATCGACTTTGAAAAGGTCGTATTGACTTGAATCTTTATATATCTCGGGTTCGATTCCCGGTCGGTCAATGTAGAAAAATAACTTTTCTGTATTGTCTCGGGTCTGGGTGTTGTGGTACCGTCGTTGTTTCTGATTTCTGTAAGACAAGTGCTTAAGCTACTTATCATAGGATCAGAGCAATGTACTCGTATGTGATGTTGTCCAATATTTATTTATTTATTTATCTATATAATAAAACAAAGTCGGGTTAGTTACACCATTTATAAGTCAAGAACGGCTGGACCGATGTTTATGATTTTTGATTTGTTGGATTTGTCTCTGCCCCGAATAGCAGAATAACATACAAAAATCGAAAAATTCACAAAAAAAAACGAATGAAGACGCGGTACGAAGTTCGTCAGGACAGCTAGTTAAAAATAAATGTCGTTGGGTTCTGTCTGCAACTTTTTCCGCGTATACCTCAGAATTAAGCCAAAGAAGTATAAATATTCCTCTTACGGGAAAACGTTAGCTAGATCAATATTTATACAGGGTGGTAAGGCTGTTTGCTTTCTTTCACATGTTTAATATTAGTAAAGTTCGGCATTTTTCGGCAAGGCCCTTGTAGCTTAGTTGGTTTGTGAAGCGCCTGTGCGCAGAAATCCTAGGTTTGGTCCCGGAATTTTTCTCTTTTTCAAAGTATAAAGAAGCATGATTTTACTGATTGTTCGAGTGGCGAACACAAACTGCATGGAAGACGCGGCGTGAGCAGGGTTCTGACCCGGTGGACTGATGACCACTGGCAATGTTGGAGAAAGCCGCTGGTTACAAACAGCCCAGAGCTTCTCGCTGTATTATTGTATAGACGAGGCCTATGTCCAACAGAGGACTTCCAAAGGGTGATGATGATGATGATTTGGTTATTTTATTGCGCTAGAGCGAGTGAGAGAGTATACTAATATCCTGTCAAATTGACGATATGTTTTGCCGACCAGCGAAACAACTGAGTTCATTTCAAGAATTCCGCGGTGTTTTTGCTTGTTATTTTTAAAACCGACAAACGTACTTGATACTTTCTTCCTTCGTACAGTACTTCAATAGGCACAATGCACTGTACAGTACATTAACTAAATAACATTAAGTCCGTTCATTTAACTTTTAGGTATTGATGTGGTTTATTGTATTATTTCAATATTTTGAGCTGGGAAGTGACATGAGTCGTTTTACAACAATTAACGAATTGTGAGAATAAAAAGGTTTTTGTGTTATTATTTTTGGGTTAATCTTATTTTTAAAGGAATAAAAAGGTTATGGTTCTGACTCAGAATGAAGAGAGAAAAAAAGTTCAAACTCGGGGTTTGTCAGAGAGCGATGGAGAGCAGCATTTTGACTATTTAAAAAGGAACCGTCAAGATTAGAAATACGACCATCCGATACAACTGGTAATGTCGATGTGTGTACGTAGACAGCGAAACTAAAGTGGAAATGGATGGGTCATGTCTTCGATGTGGATACGTTGGCAGCAAACAAAACTGAAATGGAAGTGGGCGGGTCATGTCTGCCGGATGCATCCAGACAAATAGACCCAGATCGCCACTCAGTGGATTCCTGAAGATTTGTATTGCCATAGGTCCAAAGAAGCGATGGCGTGACTTTTTGGAGAGCCACGCTAGTAATTCGCAGACTTTGGCCCTCAACAGAGAAACATGGGGGGACTTGGGAGTAGGAGAGACCACCCTCTAGCAGTGGGACACCATAGGTTAAAAACCTCAGTGGTTTATGGCAATGCACTCTAGTAAATTATGTATGTAGCTTGTGTAAAATAATATTAGTAAAAAAAAGGGAAAAAAAAAGTTTTTCTGTTTAATGATTATTTACCGTAGTAAGTTATTATTTTTTGCATTTTTCATCGTTCTTACTTATTTATTTAAAATAAATAATTTCGTTAAAAAGAAATGGCATGTTTACAATATACACCATGCAAAGAAAAACGTAAATACAAGTTCAGTGTGTAATAGGCTCGGTCTTCGTGGTACGGGGGACCGTTATGTTGCCCTAGCCGTAGCCGGTCGATAGCCGCGCCCGCCGCTTTGAGAAGCAATTAATTTTTACGCTGCATTTAACTAGTGATGTGTTGAAGTTGTCGATTTTTTGATAAAGTTGTTTGGAAGAAAGGTTATCGATTTTTTGAGGCGATTAGTATTTTTTATTTTTATTTTATTTATTATCAATAACGTATGTGTCCGATATTAAGATGAATATCACATCACAACGGGAGATATATTAGACACGAAAAACCAACAAGAAAGTTGTAAAAGTGTCAAAATCCAACAATAACGGAATAAAATGAAAAGGTACGGGCACTTACTTAGTTGATTGTTGTAAATAAATAATGTAAAAAGTTATTAAAAGCTAAAATGATGAAGCTAAGTGATTAATTAATTTGTTAGAGTAATTTACTTACTCAAACCATTCCGTTTGGATAAGAAATAATTCAATATAATTTTTAATATTTAGAAAACAATTAAAGAATTCAGACGAATTAATCTTACCCTTCATAAAGTTTTTTTTCGATTATCGATATACCTAACGCTACCCCATCCCTAATACTACAAGAACTATATGTTACGGTTAACCAGCACTTCCTACTTATTTCGCTTTGTGATTTATATGGCTGCCCGCGGTCTCACACGCGCCGCTGCGTTTTATAATGCAATTGTTCTATTATACTGAGCTAATCATTTATCTGTGGGATCAATCGATGGTGCTAATAAACAGCATGATGTTGCAGTAACACCATCAAATTCTACTTAGTTCGATAAAATAGCCTAGGTGAGGTTTAATCCTATAGTTATGGTATGATACCTCCCTCACCTCTTTCGACACCTGTATGAAAAGTAGCATTTTTAAAAATTGTAACAAGTGCCTTACGTAAGTCGTTTTTTATTAACAATTATATTAAATTATATTTCAAGGTAATACCTAATTTAAAATTGATCAAACGAGTGAATGATTATTATAATATGACCTTCAACAACCGAGATCTCATCCCATCACGAAAGAGGAAAAGCTGATAATCTTCGGATCGGCTGATTAGATCTTTATCACACATAGTTCTAAGAACTACCTCAGGTAATCTAGCTAAGGCTTAGGTTTACTTGCAACCTAATTGGACTATCAGTTTAGGAATGACGTTGCCACAGGCATAGTTCTTATACTTCTTATCTAACACCCCTCTTGTTGCGTAAGGGGTTAAAAAACAAATGACTTCTGGCATTCTAGACTAGATTTTAAGTAGAAGCCGTGACGTGTGTAACATAGTAGGGCAGTTGGAAAAGAGACCAACTGGGTCTCCTATCTAATAGCTAACAGTATTGGCATGTTAAAATAATACAGGGAGTATTTTTTCTTGGTATTTCTATATTTTTTTATTTTATCAAGAAAAAAAACTTGTAAATTAAACAGTGAGTAAAATAAAGACAAAAACAATTCTATAAGCCTATAGTGTTCACCTCAAAGTAAATAAATATGTTAATATACTTATGTTACTTAAGCAATGTTTTAATTATCCTCCTCACACTTCGTTTGTACGTACCTATGACCTCAGACCACTTAGTCAATTTCCGTCCATAGTTAACATCAACAATACAAAGATAGTAGTAGATTAGACATCCCACGAACCGATTAACTGTTATAAAAATAACGTTATTCCACTAAAGTGCCTCATGCACTTCCCACACCGGTGTTATCCGGTCAATTCCAGTTATGTTTCCTTGTGACCTGAATATTATAACCGGTTTTGTGTTAAAAACGTATCCTTACGTCATGCATGTCCGTTTTATTAAAAGTAAATGAAACTTGTTTGCCGTTATGAATCTTAAAACGTACAGGAAACGATTTTGAGAGGTTTTTTTGAAGCATTCCAATTCCAATTCGCATACGAAATCTCAAGAATCTTAAACGACTTTATAAAAGCAATAGTTGAAAATTTGTTCCGTGAGCTCGTCCAACCCACTTGTTTTTTGATTTCTACAAAAAAGTTAATTGTTAAAATGCACGAAATAATTTGATTGATAAGTAAAAACACATTGACACTTGGTTGACATAGATTAGACAAAATGACATTGACACTGACATTAATTTACGTTCCGTTTTCTAACGGCTTATTACCGGTTCTTAAAACCAATGATGATGATAAATGGTTTCAGTATTTATGCGTGTAACAAAAATAAAGGCTTACTTAGGAGGTCAACAGTCAAAGACCACGAAAGAAAAATGCATTGATTATGTTAATTGATGATCTTTGCATTTTCAGTGGATCTTCGACCTCCGTAGCCGAGAAGCGAGCACGCTGGACTTGGTGTCGCTATCTCTGAGGTCCCAGGTTCGAGTCCCAGTCAGGTCAATGTAGAAAACTTTTCTATATTATCACGGATCTAGGTGGTATCGTACCGTCGTTGTTTCTGGTATCTATAACAGTGCTTTGGCTACTTATATATCTTAGCATTAGAGCAATGTTTGTGATGCTGTCCCATATTTATTATGTATTATATCGATCATTGACATTTGATTTAGGAACAAGAAGTTTTAACTTTGTTGAAAAGATCTTTATGCTGGCAAAAATGATGCGCAATACCTGTATTGTCTTTGACAATCACAACAATGTAAAGGTTGACAAAAAACTCAATAACACTATTTCACTTGAAAAGTTTTTGGCAACTAATATTCTACTGTTTTTCATTAACAATTTTGATACAAGTTTCAACACTTAGCAATTTGATGTCCAAATTTTCATCCTACGAGTCGTTAGTGCGGAATTGGCAGATGTATTGTTTCGAGTTAAGAAATCCTATTCGATACGCTCTTTGATTCTTGATCATGAATTGCGTAGTCAAGAAGTTGAATTTTTGGATTTTTGAAGTTAGGGAAGTTATAAAAAAATATCTCAATGTAGCATGTGATTTAGACAAAAAATACTAACTGGAGTTCAGAATAAAAACATTTTCTATAATTTGTGCTTGCTAGCATTTCATCTGTACGCATCCACACGGAAATACAGTAACATACAAAACCAAAGGCAAATACAGTTTAAATCTATGATATCCTGGTTTAATTTATGTGTTATTAGTAGTGATTTGTTAGGTTTACCAACCAACCAATCACTTACCGACAGTGCCATTAGTTCTTGTTGCTGTTTATGAAAGCCGTCAGCATTCTAATACAGCACATTTAATTCATTAGAGTTAGATGTGATGATGACCGAAGTGGGAAATAAATGTGGGATGTGTGGAATGGAACGCAAGTTATGTGAAAGAGATGGAAGACGGAGTGAGCGAGAGGAGAGACGAATGCGGATTTTGAATGTGATGACGGACGTTTTTCTATTGTTTTACGAAGGTTGAAGAGTCAGTCAGAGATGTTCTTGGTGCGTGCTTCTGTAAACTGAATAAACCAAGTATCGTTGCAAACCAGCATTTCCTTTATCCTTATATAGTTAAATAACATGACTTTGTCCATGAAGGATTCACATCTTATAAAGACCTGCTTGACTGCCATGATGGTGGAATGAATCTGTAGCATCTCATTAGTATCGTCAACATGCGGTAGATTAAAGCAAGATGGGGTCGAGTAAATTCAATAAGGACCCAAACAAATGAGCTGCATTAGACTGCCAGCTAATTGCAAAATTAAATCTTTATTTATAAAAATAAATCTCTATTTCCCTTGGTCATCGAATCACGCGTGAACGGATGGAACAATTTCGCTAATTCTTTTTTTTTATTACAGTCAGGAGAAGTTTGTTGGAAAAAAATAATTAAGAAAGTAGCGCAGAAAATCCTGAATAAACTAAAGATCATGCGAACGAAATCGCGGGCAACAGCTAGTAATAAATAAAAGTTTGCAGTTGGCATATTATCTGCGTACTAGGCAGTCCAAACGGAGTTCATCTGTTTGGGCCCTAAGAACATCCTGGTGATTTATTGGTCCGGATTATTTGATTTAAAAAAAAGATAAATAGCAGCTGCAGCACCAAAGTGTATTTATATACTAGTACTATTCCAAAGTACTTTATCATTTCCCTCCAACCAACCAGACAATCGGATCTGCCGATCCAAATCGATAAGGTCACGGGACAATCGATGCATCCAATCGGAAGTGGTCACGGACGGTCGATCAGCTCTGATGACACAGCTCAACGAGTAAAGACAGATAATCTGTTGGTCACATTAGGTGATGAAACCTTCATCATCATCATTAGCCTGTTACACATAGGCCGCCTCTTTCAAACGTTTAAGCGAGCGGCTCTAAGCCATTACCTAGGTTAGTTATCGTCACACTGGATGGGTTTCGCCTATATTACGCTGCGTTTTCTTGACCTCAGACATGATGTATTTGACGAGTTATAGTCATATTTTAATAGAAAGTCGCTTTTATTAACTGCATGGTATGCTGCGAGAATCTCCTGCCAAAATCAACTGTCTGATACCACTTAACACAAGGTTAATAATTCCTTAATTCTTCACCAAAACCATTGTATTTTCTAGCGTATGTTACATGTTTTTTTTTCATTTCCTAAAAATCAAATGCGACTGTGAATTATGGGTTATTTGCAAGCGTGCATTGCATTACATTTTGGTCAAATACGTTTTTATTGTGAAATCGTTTCACTAGATCTGGCTGTTATATTTGCACTATGTATCATCCGTCAACACTCCGGAATCGATTTGTCGATTGGCTTTGCGTTTGCGCAACTGACCCGACTTTTAATTATGTAACGTCCGATCTAACCGGTGCGAATCTTAATTATACGTTTGCTATAAGGTAAATAAATTATGTTCGGCTAATAAGAGCAGTTGAGAAAACTAAAATACAAAATGTGACATAATTTATAAGTTTGATAGGGAAATATAGACAGAGTGTTAAGTAAACGTGAGGTGAGTGAGGTTAACACCTTGTATATATTATTTATCATTACAGGTCGGCCTTCATGTGAATATAAACAAAATTGACCAATAATAGTGTAATCGAGAAAAAAATCTGTTCCATGCTGAAGTTAAAGTGCAACTCAGTCAAAATGTATAGATAAAGCTACTTTTTTGATATTCTAATGTACCCTTCACTTGTTTATTATTTTTTCAAAATGTTAAAATTCACGGCAAACCAGATTTATTTGCCAGATGCATTTTACGAACGCATGATTTATTTTGATGGCATTTTAATTCTAATGTGAATTTGAATGTCTACAATTTACATCGAATAAAATAATGGGCGCCTAATATATCTAATAATTTGGTTTAAATCATAAAAACAAGTCTAAATTAGGTCTTATCCATAATTTGTTACAGTCACACAATCTGGAATTCATTGGGGGAGGTCTATGCTTAGCATTGGACATCCTGCGGCTTAAATAATATTGATGATGATGATGAATATTTATTGATGCTTAGTAGGTTGTATAATAATTTAATATAAGCCAGACAATAGCCAACTATCATAGCCTCTAATTAGGAAATTAACATCCTTGTGTTCAGATATAGAGAATATATTATGCCAGGGGCGCCCAGCACACACAGACCCAGAAAAGCCAGGTAGTCAAATTAGAAAAGTTCGTTTTCCTGAAATGCCCCGAACCGGGAACGTTCAAGTGTCAAGACTCCACCACGCCACTACGGGAATTGGGACGTCATGCGCAGATGAAAATATGGAATATGATGTTAATCTAAGTTTTATAGATTTACGCTTTAAATTTATTGACAGTGATTTAGATTTAGAGATATAAGCGAGTTAGTAACGACGCACGCCTCAGGCCTTATTTCAAGTTGAACAACTATTTACAATCTAGATTTTATAAGCGACGGACCATGTTATTATTTTAAAATTAATGTTAACTAATTCAAATGTAATGCATCCGAAATTCCAGGCTAAGTTTGCACATAACAAGACCTTGATTCGCTGCAAAATGCCAATTACTGGAGGATGTTACGAAATTAATATTTTAGTTTTATTTGTAATGTAATGAAATCGGTACATTTATTTCAATAAATCAAGGCTTAAAAAGTAAATGAGGTAATGCAACTGAAAGAAAATTGCGAAATTGTTTTAACTGTCATTAAATTAATTAATTAGCTATCCTACAACAGAAGCATTAAGTTTGTTTGGACCATTAAAACCGGTCAAGTGGGAGTCGAACTGGCATATAGAGGGTTCCGTGCTTGTTCTTCATCTATACAGTCAATCCCGGTTGCGTCCAAAGCCATTGCTTTCGAGCCCAGGGTCCGCTTTCCTTGATTTACTCCGCCACTCCGCGCGGCCTTCAGCGTCTCTAGTTGTGAGATCATTGGCACGCCTGTCAGCCCTCACTCATCGAGGGTTCCGTGCAAATAAGTTTATAAATAGTTCGTCCATAACGGGACAAAGATCAAAGATTTTAACAGTTTTTTCAGTTTGTTAAAAAATCTTGCCATATTTCATGATTTTATGTCAACGGGAAGTATCCTATTAGTGATGTGCCGAGTCGCTGTTTTTGTGAATCGAGTCAACTCGAGCCAGTTTATACGGTATTCGAATCATGACTCGATTCCGCGATTACAGGCAGTACTCGAGTTCTATGTGTGGTATTCGAATGTTGACTCGAGTCTAGTACTCGAGTCTAGAAATTACAAAATGATCTTGATGAGCTTTTTTTCAAATTAGTTGTAATTTTGTAATAAAATTAATTAAAATAATTTCATTATAATTAAATTAACTCACAGTAACAGCTAACTGACACAAAACAAGGAAATCAAATCAAAAAGTTGCAGGTTCAACCTTGAATTTATTAGGCATCACTTCATTGCCTAAGTAAACCGAGATCGAGTACGAGCGAGTCAGTAAGTACAAAATCGATTCTTCCTGACTCGAGTACCAGAATCGAGTCCGGCGTACTCGAATTAAAATAAACCGGTATTCGAGTAGCCGAGTCCGAAGTAGGAATCGAGTCTGACTCGAGTCAAGCCGTACTCGGCACATCACTATATCCTATAGCTTTTGATTCCTTTGAGGATAAAAATATAATATAAATTGTTCATCATGATGTACAGTAAATGTAGTTACAAGGTTATCATTGAGTTACGAGACACCCTGTATATCATTATTTCAGCTATAAGACGTCCACTGCTGAACACAGGCCTCCCCCAATGACTTTCATCGGGGGCGATTGCCAATACTCGCCACGCTTGGCAGGCGGGTTGGCGAGCGCAGTTTTTTAACACATTTCGCACGCAGACGCTGCTGCCCGTCTCGTGCTACAGGAATTAGTCGCCTCTTACGACAAGCCTCCTGTTGGCGGTGGGGAAGTGTATTCTTCACGGCCGTCCTCACACGGCAACCTGTATAGCTATACTTTTATTTTCTAGTAAGTAGGTAAAAATTAGTTTTTCTCACGGTTTTCTTAACCACATACTAGTAATATAAATATAAATATTGGACAACATATGCTCCGATCCTATGGTAAGTAGCCAAAGCACAAATTTCTGTAACATAAGTGCTTGTCTGCTTGCTGCAAGTTGTTGTGCTTGATTGTGTTGCAAGTGCTGTTGTCGTTCTACGACAACGGTACTACAACATTCAATTTCATCCGAGACAATACAGAAAAGTTATTTTTCTTCATTGATCGACCGGGAATCGAACCCGGGACCTCAGAGATAGCGACACCAAGTCCAGCATGATCGCCTTTTGGCTACGGAGGTCCTCAAATTATAAAGAGTATTTGAGGTCTAATATTTACCTCCACTCGCTCGAATTAAATAAAAGGTTTCGTACAGTTTCCTGGATTTCGACCTTTCCTGCGTGGATTTTGGTCTGTCTATAGTCATTCATGAATTTATTTTAATTTTTTTTGGTACTTTAACGTAGTTCATGTTTTTATTCTATTTATAAAGAAATGTGTACCTGTTCAAATCGGTGCATATTTCACTTATGCTTATAATATTAATACTTATTTTTCACATACTTTTTGATGTTGCAAGTTTTCAGCAACGTAAAGCCAAGATACAAACAAGAGTACATTGTTATCCTTATGTTATGGTGAAAGTAACTTGTTTAATCCCAAAACGAGGTTTTGCAATAGTCGAGAGACTAAATGAGTTATTTACCCCAGCTAAGAAAAATGTGGTAGGTAGGTAGGTTCTCACACACTCTAAAGGTAGACCACATGACCTCTTATATTAGTAGTGTTTTCCCTACTGGTTTTGCCGCGTCTCAAGACTAAGCTCATTTAATAAACGGCTAAAGTGGCCAGTCCAGGGCCAAGCTTATGCGGGCTCATCATTCTGTTGTGGTTTCGCATAAAGCGCTTTCTAAAGTTATACGAGCTTCTCGGAATTGGCAGAGCTTTTGAATGGCGATGTTGTTAACGCGGTCGGCATTGGCATATATTTATTAGCTAGCGATTCCCTGCGGTTTCATCCGCGAAAATTTAAGATCTTTAAGCCGAAATACAGCAAAAAATGAGAGTAAATTGTATGCGCTGTTATGGACACGTAATGTGGTAAAATAAAGACTATATTGATGACCTCCGTAGCCGAGAGGCGAGCATACCGGACTTGGTGTCTCTAATCACTGAGGTTCCAGGTTCGATTCCCGGTCGGGTCAATGTAGAAAAATGACTTTTCTATATTGTCTCGGGTCTGGGTGTTGTGGTACCGTCGTTGTTCCTGATTTCTGTAACACAAGTGCTTTGGCTACTTACCACAGGATCAGAGCAATGTATGTGATGTTGTCCAATATTTATATTTATTTATTATTTATTTATTTATTGTTAGATAAGACTTGTCCATCACTAAAGCTAAAATGGGTAGAGGTCCTACAGGACATCCACCGAAAACCTGGACGCTAACCATTCAAATAGATACGCTGACGAATGGACTTCTTAACCTTTTGAGCGCCAAAGACGACGCAAAAATAGGAAATAAGCCAGGAGTTTGATTTATTAACGCGGAACTGATGCTCATTAGTCGCCACATTATTTTACGTTCTAAAATAAAACTAAAAATTTTAAAATGAGATTATTTTGACTTGTGATAATTCCTGTTATGATTATTATTTTGTACTAGCTGTTCGTTCGCGTTGTCTTTAGTTTATTCATAATGGATTTTCTGCACAACTCTTAATTTATTGTTTTATAAGAACCTTCTCCTGACAACAATTCACACAACAAAAACGAATTAGCGAAATTGTTCCATCCGTTCACGCGTGATGCGATGACCAAGGGAAACAGAGATTCATAATTATATATATATAGGCTATGTGTATGTGTGTGTGCCTTAAAACATTTAGGTATATCTCTTTCTCTAAAATCAAAATATCAAGCAAACGAAGTCATGAAACGAAGGAAAAAGTACATAATGCCAAAGCTTAAGCCTAATAATATTACGAAAGGCAATTAGAGATAGGTAGTTTTAGTTTATAACAAATGGTCATTTGTAGCCTTTGGCCAAAGCTAACAATTTAACAAATACAATGGGTTAGGCAACGCTATGCAATACTGGACAATGGTTATAGTGCTTTATTCGTACAGTCGGCCATTTTTAGGATGCTAGAGAAAAGACCGTAATGCGTCCAAGGGCTTTTAAAAATAAAATGGAACTAATTCGCTTTATACAGGGTTATTTGTAAAACATCAACAACCTCCTAGGGGCTGATTCTGGTGCTCAAATACAGCAACTTTTTCTATGGGACCAACATTGAAATTTGAAAAAAAATAATCACTTCTCCATACAAACTGCTGTCAGCTGGTGGCGGTTTAGTTTGGAAAAGTGTTTCGCGATTTCAATGTTGGTCCCATAGAAAAAGACAATAATAATAAATAAATAATCATAGGATGTGATGTTTTTGGCTTAGTGGCGGCACCGCCTTGGTTAACTAAAGTTAAGCCACCTACGCCACGGTTGTGATTGGATGGGTGGTAGCCGTGGTAAGTAGGTACTCTAAACAAAAGCTAAATGCACTTGCCACGGTTAAGATAATCTTAGCTAAGTTTTCAAGGTTGCTTGGACTAAGACAATAACATTCCGACAAATAACAATCTAGTATGTTATTGTGTTACCTATTATAGGTTACATACTAGATTGTTATTTACAGGGTTAGAAGTATATATAGCCACAACAGTGACCGAGTTTCTTGCGCGGCTTCTTCTTAAATTAAAGTCACATGTCAAAACTACCCTAATGTCTAAGGGGGATCAGAAAATTCAAGACTATCTCGATGACAAGAATGTATGGTCAGTCCAGCTTGCACTAAACTGATGTACCTACCTGTTTATTTTGTTTTTTTTTGTGGCAGCTAGTGGTAACTGAGTTTGTTCCGGCGTTTCTTCCTAGCACTTGCCAGATTGTCTGTGTCTGTCTCGAAGCGCTAGTAGGGCCCAAAAAATAAGGAGACATGTTCCGCCCCATAGGGGCCAATAATATTATTATTGAAGCTCATAAGTGGCAATTTTCTGTCCTAAATTGAATAAATGATTTTTGACTTTTGACTTTCCTGCATTAACCCGACCGGGAATCAAACCCAGGACCACCGAGATGGCGACGTCAAGTCCGGCGTGCTTGCCTCTCGGCTACGAAGGTGTGACTGTTGGAAGAATTGATTTATTTTCTTAAGGCGCCATTGACTACTTTCTATGCTGCTGGCTGCATTACCAGTTATATACTGGTATACAAAAAGATGGGTAGCACAAAGAACTTCATTAATGTCACCGTACACATTTCCCTTCAAGTACTCGCAGTCAAAGGAATGGTAGAAAGCAGTTTCTATTTGCAGAACCACTGACCATCTTGTAGGTACTTTCTCCGCGAATCGTAAGTAATAATTACTGTGGACTTGCCCGAACTGGTCGGTAAAAGTTACGGTTTTTATCTGATAAGCGAAAAGAACTGGTTAATCTGGACAGATTGACAGCTCGTAAGATTTATACTTACGTTTGAGAAGAGGTGTTATTCGGCTTCTAAATCGTTAAAGACTCATAAACCCGAAAATAATGTTTAGGATAAAAAAACACTTTAATAATAATTACCTCATTGACTTATATTTCATATCATAAATATGGCTGATTGATATAAACGTGATAGTTATTTTTAACCAAAAAATATGACTGAATAATGTTTTATTACTTAAATTATTAATGACAGACGACCTGGTAAAGGTTGCAGGAAGCCGCTGGATGCAGGCCGCTTCCAACCGGATAATCTGGAAGTCACTGGGGGAGGCCTATGTTCAGCCATAGACGTCCTGTGGCTAAAATAATGATGATGATGATTTAAGTGATTATTATTCAGTAAAAATATCATTACTGGCTACAGCAAGGCACCAGAAAAACCAAAGTCGAACTTCGTACCGCCCCATTGTACATTTTTTTCCGTGAATATTTCCGTTTTTTTATAATTATTCTGCTATTCGGGGCGAAGACAAATTCAACAAATCAAAGATCATAAAAATCGGTAGAGCCGTTCTTGACTTATAAATGGTGTAACTAATCCGACTTTGTTTTATATAAATAGATATACTTCGCTCAATTCAGCTCGGCTCCGCCTCAATAGAGTCACAGCCTTAAACGCAACGCTTGAAAACCCTTCTTCACGACCAGCCGTAACGAAACGGCGACCTTAGTGTTTAAATGATTACAACTAAAGGAGTGTTTTTATGTATCCTAAAGTATATTTCCATGTAAGAAAAAATAAATTTTAAATATCACGCACCCGGAACAGTCTACTTGACGAACGGACCGTCAAACCTGACAGCAATAAATTACAATACTAATTCCAAATCAAATAAAACTCGTTCGCTACATCAAAATTTGCTTTGATACTAAATCTATTTCGCTAACTCGTTTATTTTTATTAAAATCTGTCTGACTGAAATGTTTTCTAGAAATCGTGGAAGAGTTTTGAGTTCTGTGGCGGCAACGCTTTGATAGTAATACATTTTTTACAAAATTTTTGGAAAGCACGTTAAAAGTTAATCCCTAATATTGTTATTGTTATATTCGTTGTCTGGAAAGTACCTCGTATCCCAATTTACTGAGTTTTGTCAACCTCAGCAGCCAACCTCGGTACGAACTGTTAAGCGCTTTCCAGGGCCATGACTGTTAGTGCCTACAGGTGGTACCCATGATGAAATTGAATGGCGGCGGTGTTTAGAAGGACCGGGGTTGAATTCGAATGTAGGATAATATGTTCCAATCAACGCATATTGCAAATTTGCAATTAACAGAGAAATATCAGCATACTTCTGTCAATTACGAAAAAATATACATTTCGCAACTGCACTATTAACGGTAATTATGTGAAATAACAAATGCGCGAGCGTAAATACCTCGATTTTGTATTACGAAATAAAGATGTAGTATAAATTGGACTAGCACACGCTAGGTACGTTTCGAGTGAATAGAAAACGTATTACGTAAGTACAAATTGATTTTAAAAACTTTGACATTGAAGTCTTTGTCGGATGCACGAAGTTTCTAAGAGTTACTAACAGAGGTAAAGTTTTAATTATTGAATTAATCTATTAATATCTACTACGCAATGTAATTACGATTGTGAATGGCCGTGGCTGTGTCTGTCTAGGATTTATTTACTTACTTGTTTGTGTAATTTAGAAAAAAAGTGAGGATTTCCTATTATTTTAAGCTGGTGCTTTGCTTTGATAAAGGAAGTTTTTACATACAAAATATAGTATGTAAAATTATGATAGTTACATCAGGTGTTTTTTTTAAACCATAAATTACATTTCATGCTATTTATTAACATGTTTGAAGTAAAAAGATTTTAATTGTACTCAAAGTTTTAAGCAAATTTTGTTTTAAAATATTTAGTGTCAGTCTGACTGTGATAACAGTTCAAGTAAACTATAAGATGGTCTTCGAATGCGTCTTAGTAAAACCAAGGTTATATTCAACGCATATTTTATAGCTGTGGACTGACCTACTATGCATGATGTGACTTGATTATAATTGAAATTAAAAGTGCCATTTTAACACTATTTTTAATTATATAACATGATTCAGTGAATTAAGTAATATAATTACAGCTCTATAACACTTGTTAAAACTCATTAATTGCTGAAATACTAGTTCAAAGTCCGTTACTCGTATTAAAACATCTAATGTATTTATTTCTAAAGATTTTAAACCCTAAGTGAATTTTTAAGTAATACAACTGGCCTGTAACAAACTAATGGTCAAACAGTGCCAGAGGCATGCCAACTTTATATTGTTTTTGAGCGTTTATTTTTAAATTGGTAGTTAAGAATACATAGATAGAAAATAATTGTTGATTAAATTGCTTCCAACCGGCCAATCTGGAAATCACTAGGGGAGGTATATCTTTAGCAGTGTGGCTGAAATAACGATGATGATGGTAGATAGATAAAAAATCTATTTCATATAAGTAAATTTTATTAAAAAAAATAAAACCGACTTCAAAACACTAAAATGCTAAAAATAATCCTAACACTTAAGTACCTAATCAGTTACTTTTGGAGTCGGTGCAAACAAAAACATTAAATCTCTCATCAGTTGGCACCGACTCCAAAAGTAACTGATTAGGTACTTAAGTGTTAGGATTATTTTTAGCATTTTAGTGTTTTGAAGTCGGTTTTATTTTTTTTAATAAAATTTACTTATTTCATCTATTTTTAGTGATAAATCCTAATCTAACTGCTGAACACCGATTTCATCTCCTATTTTCCTACCCTTAGGGGTGATTTTTATTATGCAAACTTTTATCATATTATCTTTGAAGTATAAGCTATTCAATAAAACAAAAATCATCAAAATCGGCTCATATTTGTCGAAGATAGGTAACAAGAACCACAACCAAAATATTATCTGGGTATATATTTGTTGATTTTCTCAAAAAGTTCTAAATCAATTTCATTAAAATTTATATGGGACCACTTCTGAAGTATGATCTACCAAACAAAAAAAGAATCATTAAAATCGATTCATAATTGGCGGAGTAATCGCGTAACAAACATACAAAAAAAAAAAAAAAACATTCAGTCGAATTGAGATCCTTTTTTGAAGTCGGTTGAAAATAAACAGAAAATAATATACAGCACTAAATTAAGCATTTAAAACTAAGATATAAAATGTAGTGTAGAAAAGTTGTTTTTCTACATTGACTGACCGGGAATCTAAACCAGGACCTCAGGGATAGCGACACCAAGTAGGGCATGCTTGCCTTTCGGCTACAGAGGTTGTTAAATACATTTGAAGTGATTGCCATCAAACTTTGACTAAGGAACCAGACCCTTGTGGACAACGGCTACACATCCATACTCCAGAAATACTTTCTTAATGTTTAGGTTTTCCTGTAATGTTTTCCCTTCGCAAAGAAAGTATAATCATCATTATAATCAGCTTTGGGAAGTCTACTGCCAGACATAGGCCTCCCCTATAGACCACCACAGCGAGCAGTTCTTGCATGGCCGTTTGCATCCAGCGGCTGGCCGCGACATTGACTAAGTTGTCAGTCCACTGGGTGGGCAACCTGTCACGCTGCGTCTTCCAGTTCCTGGTAGATACTCGAGAACCTTTCTTTTTCAATGAGAAAGTGGTATAATTCTAAACATTTCCGAGAAATATAGAGACCACCTTAGCCCCAAGACGCCCACTGCTGAACAGGCCTCCCCCAATGACTTTTATTGGGGGGGATTGCCAATACTCACCACGCTTGGCTTGGCTTGGTTGGCGAGCGCAGTTTTTATAACATTTCGCACGCAGACGCTGCTGCCCGTCTCGTGGTACAGGAATTAGTCGCCTCTTACGACACGCCTCCTGTGGTGGGGAAGTGTATTTTTACGGCCGTCCCCACACGGCACAATGAGCTGAATATAAAGCAAGACTACGACCGACTTATATCGTTGATATTTCACAAGAATTAACAATAATTTTATAAAAATTATGCGTTGCCGTTGGATGATGACATGTATGTAACTCTCTAAATGTATGAGAAAGCATATAAAATATGCATTATGCTAGCGTGATTTGACAATACACGCTTAAAGTCATGTAGTATTTGTAGTTCCGTACAATGAGTGTTAAATTATCGGATAAATAATGTTATTTAACGTTTTCTTGATAGTGTAATCATTATTAACGTCAAACTTAAGTTGTAAGTTATATATTATATTTCGAACTAGCTGTTGCCCGCGACTTCGTTTGCGTAGTGTTAAATTTAGAAAACTTCACTGGTGCGCGCGTAACAACTTACTAAAGTTTGATCGTAATTGGCTAAATGAATTAAGAACGAATACGGGACAAACAAACAAAAATTCTTGCAATTATAGAAACTTTTATGTTAATATTACTTTTTGTAGTTCTTCGACTGATAAATCACACCTGTTAATATTTTGAGACGCTTTATCGTGCTTACGCATACTTGAAGGATCTGATTGCCGCGGTGGCACGGAAATTCCAAAGAGACACAGGTTTAATTCCTAGTCGAGTCAATTTAGGAAAGGAACTCTTCTACATTAGCATCTGGGAGTGTTGGAAGACGTCGCAAAAAACCATGTCAGATATACTTAGTAACACAATATAAGGATGTTTTTTTATTCCTTAATTCTAGGCCATGACCCTGTGTGACCTGGGGCTTAACCACAAGCTCATAAAACAGTATTACTTAAACCTTGTTTCGTTTTTTTCTGCTTATTTTCACTTAAATTACACTGCTGTCATCAAATCGTTGGCTGTCATAATAATATGCAACCACCTATTTTAGCTGCACCATGATCTCTATCAAAGAGAGAGGTAGTGCTTTTCCCCGGGCGCCGCGCGGCCGAATTCCGTCACGACAAACAGAGCGTGTCGTCGCACTAAACGATTAGGGTTCCGTACCGTGGCTCTGAAAACGAAAACTGGCCATTTTGTTATTTACCACAAGGCAATCGTCTAAGCTGTATGGTGTCAAACCAGAACAAAGATATAATAAAAATTGCTGGAGCGTGAATTGCGCTATAAAGAGAACGAGAAAATTTGTAAGAATGAAGATTTAGAATTGATAGCTTCAAAGGGCGCGACAAGGCTTGAAATACTCTGCTAGAACCTTGACAAATAAATTAGCGACCACTATTTATAATAAATCATAACTCGAAAACTACGAAAAATCGTAGAACACACATAGGGGTGATTCAGATACCTCTCAACACGAGGAACCTAAAAAAAAAATTTTGTCCGTCACTTTTCTTGCCACCCTGTATAATAACGACTAAGACTAACAAAATTTAAGATCAAAAAGATTACCTAGTACTAAAATAAATTGGGAGAAAAACTACTTATGTAACTGCTTTTATAATATAAAAGAATTCATTGAATTTTGTAAAAAATAAAAAGTTGACATTATATAAATGAATAACTAACTATTTTAAAAAAATTACTTAAGTGACTAAATCTACTAACAATATTAATTTAAATTTTGCACGTCTGCTTGCAGGCAGAATACTAATGCTTACCAAATAAAATAAGACCTTAGTGTAAAACTGTATTCTTGCAAATAAAGATTTGATTTGATTTGATTTACTTTTCAATACCCCGTATTGTAATTTATTATACGGGGCCCAGATGTTAATTATTGTTCGAATTTCTCAGTTTTCTCATGCCACGGATTTGTAAGCACATAGCACATGTTTATAACTCATTTCTTATAAAGATGACAAAAGTGTTTTTTGAAATTCACTTTTACTAAAATGGCATCTATTAAATCATAAATAAATAGCATTTATGTAACATAGGTTTAACAGGAATAGGCTCATTGTGATTCTGTAATGCAAATCAGAGGGATCAGTGAGATTTCCTGTTTTTAAATATGTTTTGTGACACCTTCATCTTTGTAAGTAATTGTGAATATGCGTGTGTTAAAGGTTCTTACACAACGAAGTTTATAAATTATTTAAAATTGGTTAAAAAGGTGATAAACGGTTATAAGACAGTCTTAGACTCTTTGTTACATTAAACTGAGTGACTTGCAAATCGCTTTTAAATGATGTTTGACCTATGAAACTAATATCGAAATCAGGCGAAAAAGTTCACTTTTCTATACAAAGTAGTAAATTTTCTGGACAATAATGTAGAGAGCATCAGTTTTTTTTTTTGGTGTGTCAGCATTGGCCTCTTAGTCAAAGCTGTTTACTTTAACGGACAGAATATCCTGATAAAGTGATTTCCTTATTACCTGTCACACTAGATATTACGTAACGCATCTTAACCACAGAATAAATAATAGTTATGGTTATACAGAAGTTAAGCTTCATTTTTACAATGCATGCTAAAGCAACGCACACACAGAACGCTCACGAACACAAAATCTGGGAACACGCTTCAATCCCACGCGTTTCTAAATTTTGTATCCGTGAGCCATGTCTATTTGTGCGTTGCTCTAACGCGCATTGTATGAAGCCTTACTTGGTGTTTTGTGGCTAGTATTCTCAATATTTTTTAAATCTAACTAGTGTATGAATATTTGATAACAATAGCAAAAAAAATATTTTTTGCTCCAACACTAAATGATATAACTTTAAAACCAATTACATCTTCGAAGAGGCCTGAATTAAGCTTATAATATTACCATTGAATTTTATTAACCCTACCCCCATGTGGAGACAATATTGTGGGCTAGAGCCGAGAAGAAGTATCGCAACAAACTCGGTCACCATCGTATAACCACTAAACCTAAAATCCACTTATCAGGTAATCACTACGTTATACATTGAGTTCTTTTTTTTTACGATTTGACATAACGCAGTTTCGCATAAATCTGCCTGAATTACAAGTTACTAAGTTACTGTTCTAATGTAGTGGCTACTGTCAGTCAATTAACACCTGTTTGTATAGCTCTATAAGCTGTCAAATTCCATCATTTTTATGATGTTATAAATCAAATTTCTCCACGCATAATATTGACGTAAGTATCAGCATTATGTCCCGTTAGAACGTTCGTAAATTGCTTCATCATTTCATTATATGAACTGGTGTGTGATAACTGTATATTTGGAGATAGCTCGAGCAAGAATGCTTATTATTATGCAGAGAATTTTCAAAAATGCCTAATTTCTAACTCACATGCAAAGAATGCATACATTAACACCTAGATATTTGCTCGTACACTTAAAATATAAGATGTGCAGTTAAAAAACTGTATTTTATTGACTGTGAGGCTATGGGACTCGTTTAAACGAATCAAAAGGACCTAACCTCTAAGGTTTCACTACTGTTACAGATATTGTATAGGATTATTATACTAACAGTTGATGTGATTGTTAGAAGAATTTCTCTTTTATTTCATCATCACTTCAGCCATAGGACGTCCAATGCTGAACATAGGCCTCCGCCAGTGACTTCCAGATTGTCCGGTTGGAAGCGGCCCACATCCAGCGGCTTCCTGCAACCTTTACCAAGTCGTCTGTCCACCTTGTAGGTAGACGTCCTACGCTGCGCTTGCTGGTGCGTGGCCTCCATTCCAGAACCTTTGCCTCATCGGCAGTCAGTTCTACGTGCTATGTGCCCCGCCCACTGCCGATTCAGCTTGCTTATCCGTTGTCATTTTTATTTATGATCATTCATTCACCTTCATGATCAGATCAGCTTGATGGTATTAAATTATTGTATGTCACTCATAGATAGTAACAAAGTTTTAAATTGATAATTCTTCTAAACGGTAATCGATGAAAAAACGTATATTCTGACACTCTCAAGGAAATAAAAGTAATTAAATAATTAGGGTACTTCCCGTTGACTTAGAATTATGAAATTTGGGAAGAAGCAATGTCCTATAGCACAAGTAAAGGCATAAGTCCAAAAACCATAATTTTGTAGATACATTAAAAAAGTTTTTTTAACAAACTCGGAAAATCGGTAAATATCTTCGAGACTCGATTTCCGTTATAGACGAATTATTTATAAAGCTATAAGTCGGTATGGAACCCTCGGTGCGCGAGTTTGACTCGCCCTTGCCTAGTTTTTTTCTGTAGACCAACAATGAAATCGCAAGAAGTCACTGTCTGTCTTCGATCCAAGCTTCAATCAGTTAAGTGTTTTGACTGTGGCAGTTCGAGGTTATTCACATCCTGCGATGTGTCACCTCATTGAATAAGCAAAATCCGATTTGGATGGCCGCTATTCACTTTCTTTCAATCTAAACGTGGAGGGAGTCTCTAGACTGTAGTAGTGTCGCGAGTTCATTTTTATATCTTATAGCGATATATTATATAATATAGCGATATATCGACACCAACTGTAAAAAAAATATTATAGCGATATAGCCGCCGTGTTGAATCGCCGTGCCGGTGACGTCACATGTTATGATCAGTGGTTTGATAAAAAATCATAGTGGCGGCTATATCAATTATATTTTCAACCGACTTCAAAAAAGGAGAAGGTTCTCAATTCGACTGTGTTTTTTTTTGTATGTATGTTACGCGAGTACTCCGTCAATTATAAATCGATTTTGATGATTCTTTTTTGTTTGGTAGATCATACTTCAGAGGTGGTGCCATATAAATTTTATCAAAATTGATTAAGCAGTTTTTGAGAAAATAACATAAATATACCCAGATAATGGTTTAGTTAGTGATTCTTGTTTCTATGTTACCCAATATCTTCAACAAATGTAGGTAAACCGATTTTGATGATTCTTTTTTTATTGAATAGCTAATACTTCAAAGTACTATACTACAACTACTACTACGCTAATAATATCATACTACGATGGAAAAAATTTCGGAAAAAAAATACCCGTAAGTGTGAAAAAAAAAGGATGAAATCAGTTTTTAGTAATTAGATTAGGATTTATAACTAAAAATAGATGAAATAAATAAATTTTATAAAAAAAATAAAACCGACTTCAAAACACTAAAAAGCTGATCAGAGTTTGAATGTTTTCGTTGCACCAACTTTAAAAGTAACTGATTAGGTTTACGTGTTAATATTATTTTTAGCTTTTTAGTGTTTTGAAGTCGTTTTTTTTTATAAAATTTATTTTTACAGTTGGTGTCGATATGTCGCTATATCATATCGTATTTTGGTGCTCATGCTAGGGGGCTGGAGTCTTTCTTTGTAAGGACTTATGACCTTTCTACAATCTCCTTGATGGTTGGAATTTGTAGGTCTAATCATGCCGTCGTACACGTACGTCAATGTTCTTTGTATTATAAAACTGAACCCATACCAAAGAGCTGATAATCGAATTGTTGCATTTAAGTAGTGGAACCATTCTATCGTTTGCTCAAACAAGGGTGACTAACAAAGTATGACCTTATACAGGGTGGCCCAAATTACTTAATATGTTATAGCACCTATTCATCAGTCATAAAAATTTAGACTTACCTACTAAGTTATACAAAGGAATTCGTCTACTTATTTCTGAGCATAAAACAATGAAGGATAAAACAGCTGTGAAACATACCTGTAACAAAAAAAAAGTAGGTATTAGTCAAATACTCGTACAATAAAAATAATACACATTGAGCATAAATAAAGTTATATTGGTTACTGTACAGATATTATTTATTATTCTAAATATTATTCATATATTATTGTTCTATGAGAATTGAACCAATGTTTACTACAGTACCTACTTTAATAAGATAATAAAACACCAGAGACTATATAACACTTGAAAAAAACAATCGACCACCTCAGGTGGGAATCGAACCCACATCTTTACGCAATCTAGTTTTTTTGTGCCTTTTATTAAATATTTTCTTTAAATGCTATTACATTTATAAATGCAAAGTTTGGATGGATGGATGTTTGCTATCTACTTAATCACGCCGGAACGGCTTAACGGATCTAAACGAAATTTGGCACAGACATCGATTATAGCCTGGAATACTATAAATAATTGTCGATGCAAATAATGCATTCTCGCGGGTTCTGCATTGGTTTAGTACCAACAATCTTTTGCTCAATGCAAACAAAACGAAATGCATAAAATTTACAATGCCAAATGTAAGGCAGGTCTCAACACATATCATTGTAAAAGATGAACGACTGGATAATAGTAATTCCACTACCTTTTTGGGAATAACTTTAGATTCCCGTCTGTAGAATCTGAAGACTTAGTTCAGCTGCTCATGCTGTGAGAAAGATAAGACAATTGACTGATGTTGGAACGGCAAGATTAGTGTATTTTAGCTACTTTCATAGTATAATGTCATACGGAATATTGTTGGGGCTCAGCAGCAGATATTGAATCTATCTTTGTACTACAAAAGAGAGCTGTACGGGCAATTTACAACCTTCGACCCCGAGACTCGTTAAAAGAACTGTTTAAGGAAATTAATATACAGTGGCCTCTTAATTCATTTATGAAAATATTATGTCCATTCGCAAAAACCTGCATCTTTTCCCTAAGAAAAGTGACAAACATAATTTTAATACCCGGAATAAAGATAAACTTGCTGTTTCAAATTTCAGACTGCATAAAGTGAGTAATTCGTTCATGGGGAAATGTATTCGCTGTTTTAACAAATTACCACAGTCTATTGTTGAACTACCCATGTTCGAGTTTAAATCGCATGTTAAGATTATTTTAATGAAAAAGGGTTATTATACTGTTAATTACTATTTAAATGACAAAAATGTCTGGAATTAAATACTGCCCTGCTCGCACAGGTATACATTATTTTCTTTTCATTTTTTTTTGTGGCAGCTAGTGGTGACAGTTTGTTCCGGCGTTTCTTCTCAGCACTTGCCAGATTGTCTATGTCTTGTTTCGAAGCGCTAGTAGGGCCCAAAAAGGTAGGTTTGTTTGGGGGTCACGGGTGACCACCATGGCTCTCAATGTGTTAAGAATAGATTAGTTACTTTTAATCCCGGAAAAATGTGCGGATCCCGAGAGATGCATGATGACTGACATAGATGTCGTTTCTTACCGTTAGATGGCACTGTTCAATTGGCAAAAAAAGTAACAGTACCTTTTGCCCGCGACTTCGTTCGCTCGCGTGGTCTTCAGTTAAGTTAATCTTAGTTTAGGCTAATTAGTTTTGCAAAGCCCACGCGAACATATTCGCCGGCCACAGCTAGTATGTCATGAATATGAATTATGAATTTATAACACACAATTTTGGAAAAGACCCATAATATTAATAAGATCCGCACTAAACCTGTTTCGCGTATTCAGATACAAATATGGTAAGTATTGTATAATTTACATAATATTAGCCAGTGATTTAATTAATACCCAAATAATTTTTTTCGTATAAATTAAGTGCTAATAATCGTAATAACATTACCACATAACACGATTACTGAAGCGATTTAATTTTAAGATTATTAAAGTGATTTTAATTAATTTCTATAATTAGCAGTGATCGGAATAGGTAGATTGATTTGGGGTTAATGATCTCAAACATTGATGTTAATATGGACATGACTTCCGGATTTTTGAATTTCTTTGTATCAGTTCTTTAATAAAGACATATCCATATTATGCTAGCACTACCAAAGTACATCAAATCAATCTACCTATTCCGATCACTGATAATTAGTCAAGTTAATACGTGTTACGGTTCCTTATCAGAAATGAGGTGATGAGATGTTTTTGACCATTCTCCTTTCCTGTTAGTATAAATGAATATTTCTCGAATAATAAGACCAATTAGAGCCTCTCCCTTTTTGACGCAGTCGCAAGGATAGCAAAAAGAAAGTCGTAGTTGAATTCCTATAAGAGGCAGTTAAATTTTTTACAAGTTAAATATTAACTTAGAGTATACCTACAAGTTTCTGACAGGTCGTCTGTGCATTGCCCCCGTTATCTTGCAAATGCAAAGTGTATAGGCGACGATAGCCACTTTCTAATATGCAAGCAAGCTCCCAATAGAAATTACTAAATAAAAACATCTCGTACACAAGGTTATTATTAAAACTTTGTTTTTTTTTCAAGTGTTATATTTACAGCAACATTGATCAGATAAAACGCTGATTTCGACAGCGAGAAACACTTCACAAATTTTGACGGGTCAGCTAACGTTTTCAGTAACTTAGTTGGAAAAAAATACGACCGGAATGCGATGAGACGTGCGTTTGATTCCTATCTGAGGTGGTCGATTTCTTCAAGTGATATATTATTTTAGATATAACTAGCTATATAAAAAGGTTATTATTGTTTATGCAAAACCTTTTAAAGGTGCTCAATTAACTATGGGACGAACATCGAAATCTCTATAAAAAATAACTTCTTCATACTAAATGACCGATCAGTTGTTATGATTTGATTTATGTAGCCGTAACATAAACAGTATACAGCATATATTTATGGATATAGTTGTGATTTTAAACAACTTATCCATAGAAAATGGGCCAAAATAAAAAATTCATCCATACTAAACCGACCAAAAAAATATGGGGTGAAATATAAAAAAAATACATTTCATTCTATATTGGTCATTTCAGTTGACTTAGAAAATTTGTTCTATGCTAAATATATTAAATTTACTTACAAACATATCCTGAAATACAATCTGCAAATAATATTTATTATTATCTGGTATGATTGCCTAAAAATACCTGCTTATTTATAAAATAAGATTGTATGATCAGATTTCCAGAACACCTTATATCATTTGATAATCCTTCCACTCCACGTACGATGCTGTGATTATCCGATCACTGCACTGCGCTTCGTTCGGAAGCGAGCGGTTACGGTATCCTCAGATTTGGGTCAACACGTTCAACGCGTCTGTTTGTTTATGTCACTTCGCCTCCTTCGAAGTAGGTACAATCAATAAATCAAATCCAACGTACAATTCTCTTGAGGCCGTACCCCCACCAAAACTCGTTTTTCCCTACTTTTTAGCAGCTTTCTTCTCCATATTTAAAATAATTGAAAGTTATAACAATAATCTTTGAATTTTATCTTTAAAATCGTTTTAAATTGGTGTGTACTCATATCATATTTAAAAAAACAGGCTTATCAACTACGTCGATACAAATGTATTCTATACATCTCCTCCGTAAGTAATCCTTATATTTTTTGGCTTTGACCAATCGATAGAAAATTTAAAACAAAATTTTTAATTGGCCCATTATTGATTATTTGTTTTGATATTTCTGACAATTATTCATGATCTACGAATTTCTGTTTCTCTGGTGGGCCGTACGGGGTAGAAAGAAAATTTATGCTGAAGGTCATTTGCTCGGGGAGCCGCCTTAATTCATAATTTTAAGTAGAATATCATTCGAAGAAATATGCACCTGACAACACACTATCTGTCATGGTCTAAAAATAAGAAAATAACTCTTTTTGTGTTATGAGGTGACAGTGGATTTTGACAGGGGCGTCAATTTGCCAGTTTAGAAATGATTCATTTTCTGAATTAACCCGAACCGAGAAACTCTTTACGTTCATGAATTATCGTAGAATTTTGACAGTTTGTGGTCAACCGGAGAAGCTTGACTACACATAGGAATAGATTAGCTTCTTAGCTCGTCGTGGGAAATTATACAGTATATATAAGGTACATACGAATAGGTTCCTAGCTTCATAGCTCTTAGGAGCCTATACAGTATGAGGTACCTGTACATACGAAAATATTCCTAGCTCCTAGGAACCTATTTATTATGAGGTACCTGCACATAAGTAAGTAAACACTTACTAAGGTAGTAAGCAAGGAGCTAGAAACTAGCACCTTGCTTCCTACGTCCTAGGAAACTATACAGTGTAAGATAAGCTGCACGTATCTATATGTGATATTTAAAAAACAAGTATTATTATTGAAAATGCAAAAAAAATTAAAGTAAAAAATTCCGATTTATTTAATTTTATTAACAAACGTTTAGAATTCTATTAACCATCTGTTAGGTTTATTGTTATTTGAATGAATTTTACTCGATATTTGGTTTCTGAACGAATCTATAGGAAACTGTTTATTTTTACTGGCAACACCGAATATTGAAAGACAAACGGTTTTGACTAAAATGGCGAATCGGGTACCTGACTCACTTTTGCTCGGGCGCTCGTCGTGGACGGACGACTGGAGAAACTGTACTAGTGTCTGACTGTAGAAGAAATAAACTACACCTTTGGAAATTAAATGTGAGTATTATTACAATTCAGAAGTGGGATACACCTACTTGCTAATCTCGTTTTATTATAACTTTGGAGTAACGAAAAGTGACTTATCTTCTTTTTCAGTTTGAAATTAATTATTTCTTAGTTGATTTTGAACGAATAATGTTTATCTATATTTCTTACAATATACGAGTAATTAAATTGAGCAACGATTATTTATCATTCATCGTTTTACTCTAAATAATGTCGTTCTACCCTCGTTGATAATATAGTTTCAACCCCCGATAAAGATCTGTTGAAGATCATTAGGTTTACGTGTTCCGGGCATCACGTGTGGGGTCTACGGGGGCCAAAATTTTGTTGTTTTTGAGCTAGGACGCATCGTTTTCGAGATTTTTGATTTTTAAATAATACCATTCATTTTTACGCTTGGTAATGTCGTTCTACCCTCGTTGATAATATAGTTTCAACCCTCGATAAAGATCTGTTGAAGCTCATTAGATTAAATACGGTTTACGTGTTCCGGGCATCACGTGTGGGGTCTACGGGGGCCAAAATTTTGTTATTTTTGAGCTAGGACGCACCGTTTTCGAGATATTAAATTCTTAAGTAATACCGATATTATTATTACCCCTATTCATGAATATGATCGTTTTTTTTTTAGGATAAATACACAGCTTATGTTTTCGAGTTTCAGAATAATGCCGCACGAAGAGGAATTACCACCGCTGCGACGTCTAGCTACGCCTGAGAGACAGAATGCGGGCAGTAGCCGAGAATCGATACGGCGAAGCCGCAGTGGCACACGGCGTGAAAGCTATGGATATCGTAGCCGAAGCAGACTACGAAGTGTGGATCGACATCAAGGGCGTCGCAAAAGCTTACTGGAAAAGGAGCTAGACCTGGATCGTGAGCGTCAACGACTTCGCGAACGAGAAGATGATTTGAGGAGAGAACGAAGCCTTCTTCAACGCGTAGAACCTGAAAGGGAGCAACCGGGACGCAACGAGCAGCGGCATCGCGAACGACGAGAGGAGTCACGGCGCACTTTGGGCACCCAACGGTCCCGCAGTCCGGAGGTTCGACGAGCACGCAGCAGGCGGGTCGAGAAAGACAACAAGCAGGCGCGAAAATCTAAACGGTCAGTCAGTCCTACTTTCTCAGCGTCAGACGTCATTAACATGATAAAATCTCTTAGTAATATTAAAGCTCAAGTTCAGCCGCCCACGTTGGCCACTCAGACTCATAATAATAATAGCATCAGTTCCAAAAATATTTTGCCAGATTTCGACCCTTCTTCAAAGTGTCAACGTATAGACGTTTGGCTAAAGAAAGTGAATGAGTGTGCCACCGTGTACGGATGGGACGAAAAGACGATAATTCACTTTGCCATGCAAAAACTCCAGGGATTGGCTAAGACGTGGTATGAAAGTCTCAATTCAATACTGTTTACATGGTCCGAATGGCAGCAAAAGCTGTTAAACGCCTTTCCTTTTGAGCAAAACTATGGCCAATCCCTGGAGGACATGCTAAGGCGAAGGAGTAGGTACAACAAACCCCTCGAAATATATTATTATGAAAAATTGGCTTTACTGAACCGGTGTGACATCGATGGCAAACGCGCGGTAGAGTATATTATACACGGCTTAAATGACAAAACTATGCGATCCGGTGCTAATGCGTTGCGATGTACCCAACCAGACCAACTACTACCGTTCTTAATGAGCAACAAAGAGGTCCAGCAACCATTTGATCGTAGTAATAATCGGAGTAGGCCTGGCGATGTCGGAAATAACTCGATTGTCCGCCTGAGTAGGACTAATATGAATAATAATCCGGATTTATATTGCTATAACTGTAAGGAGAAGGGACACCCTTACCTTAAATGCCCAAAGCCTTTAATTCAATGTTCAAAGTGCCGTAAGTTTGGTCACAAGACGGAAAATTGCATGATTAGATCTGAGAAGGTTAGTGTTAATAATAATGATGCCACAGTACGTAAAACAATGCAAATTTTAACGTCGGGAGCGAATTCTAAATTTATAAGAGAATGCAAAGTAAACAATGTCCCATTCAAATCATTTATAGACTTCGGTAGTGAGGTTACCCTTCTTGCCCGATCGGCTGCCTTAACTTTAGGGGTAACGTGTGACAATCATCCTATACCCCTAAAGGGTTTTGGTAATGACGTTATCCAGTCTTCAGGGGGCGTTGAGGTAGAACTAGAAATTGATGGCGTAAATGCTAAGGTACTATGTCAGGTAGTTGATGATAAGCTTCTCGACTTTCCATTGCTGGTAGGGCAGTCTTATACCGAACAGCCTCATATTGTCGTGTATAAAGATGCAGAACAATTAAAGTTCTCAAATGTTAACCACGAACTACCATTTTCGACATTTGACGAGTCGCAAGACTTGAATGTTAAAGTGTACGCTATGGCTGATGCCATTATTTATGGCTCGGCCGTTATTAAAGCTTTTACCAATCCTATAATAGATGGGAACATTGTTTTAAATGGAAAGGTTATAGGCAAGCCTAATCAACAGTTTAGTGTTCATGGGGGTGTTTATAAAGTTAGGGAAGGGCAGCTTAACCTGCTTATTACCCCTCTGGTGAAATGCTGTCAACTTTACGAAGGAAGCATTTTGGGTAGGGGCACAAGGGTTAATATAGTTAATCGAGTTTGCGAAGCAGCCGAAGATATTCGACAGTTAGATTGCGAGAACATAAATGCAGGGAAGGTTCACATAGGCAGTTCGGTAAGCGAAGAAATTAAAGAAAAACTACTTAAGCTATTAGGGGACTATAAACACTGTTTTGCGTCAACTTTGAAGGAACTGGGATGTACTCACGTAACAGAGATGCAAATAGAGTTAAACAGTAAGAAGCCCGTGGTTTTTCGTCCCTATAGGTTGTCGCATAAAGAGCGTGAACAGGTTAGGGAGATGGTAGGGGAAATGCTAGAGGCTAGCATTATCCGAGAGTCGGTTTCTCAATATGCAAGCCCTATAATTCTGGTACGAAAAAAGGATGGCAGGCAGAGGCTATGCGTTGACTATAGACTTTTAAATTCTGTAACAGCAAAAGAGCGCTACCCTATGCCTGTCATTGAGGACGAGGTTGCCAGATTATCAGGGCAAGCATGTTTCGTTACCTTAGATATGTCCTCTGGCTATTATCAAGTCCCCATAACAGAAGACTCTAAGCACCTTACGTCGTTTGTCACCCCGGACGGCCAATATGAGTTCAATCGGATGCCGTTCGGGTTGGCTAACGCACCAGCTGTTTTTCAGCGCATGATAAATAAGGTACTAGGGTCTGCCAGGTTTACGGAAGCCACTGCTTATATTGACGATATTTTGATATACGGAAAGAACGAGGACGAATGCTTGGCGAGATTGGAAAAAGTATTGCGTTTGATTGAGGAGGCAGATTTGAAATTGAACCTATCAAAGTGTAGTTTTCTTCAGGACAAAATTATTTATCTAGGCTATGAAATCAGTGCGGCAGGTGTTCGTCCCGGCGATAAAAAGATTCAATCTGTTATGGATTTCCCTCGTCCTACAAATGCGCACTCAGTTCGTCAGTTCCTTGGATTAGTAGGGTATTTTAGGAAATTTATAAGGAACTTTGCAACGTTGGCACACCCATTAAATAAATTGCTTAAGAAAGACGCAGATTGGGTTTGGACCCATGAACAGGAAGTGGCATTTCAAAATCTTAAGGAAAGGTTAGTCAATAGGCCCATATTGGCAATTTACGACCCTGGTGCTGACACAGAATTACACACCGACGCTAGTAAGGTCGGAGTTGGTGGGATTCTGTTGCAGAAGGCTGCGGGTAGTGAATGCTTCCAGCCCGTAGCATACTACAGCTCGAACTGGAGACTCTGGCTGTAGTATGTTCCCTTAGGAAATTTAGGGTTTATTTACTTGGTCTGAACTTTAAAATTGTCACGGACTGTAGCGCTCTACGCTCGACGTTTTCTAAGCGCGATTTGATTCCACGCATAGCTCGCTGGTGGCTTTTGCTGCAGGAATTCCAGTGTTCTATTGAGTATCGAGCGGGAATCAAAATGGCACACGTAGACGCGTTGTCCCGAAATCCCACCCTCGAAAATAGCGTTGGAAATGAATCTGAACCATATCCGAGTGTAATGACAATAAGTAGTCATGATTGGCTTCACACGTTACAGTTAGGGGACTCTGAGCTTTGTCGAATTCGAGACATTCTCTGTTGCAATATGGATGCCGATAAATTAAAATATATACGGGATAACTACGTGATGAAAAACAATGGCCTGTATAAGTGTGTAGATGGGGATAAGGAAGATTTGCGTTGGGTTGTGCCAAAGGGCGCAAGGTGGCAACTTTGTCGCATGAACCATGACGATATTGGTCATTTCGGAGTTGAGAAAACTCTGGAGCGTCTTCGCAAAACCTATTGGTTTCCCGGGATGTCCAAGTTCGTCAAGAAATACATTCAAGCGTGTATCCAATGTGCGTATGCTAAAAAGTCCAATAAAAACGAAGGGCATCTACACGTGATAACCAAAGTGGAAGTGCCATTTCATACTATACATGTTGACCACCTTGGGCCCTTTGTAAGATCAAAAAGGGGGAATTCTTACATACTCGTTATAGTAGATGCGTTCACAAAATTTATTTTCATCAGACCAGTTCGTAACACCAAATCCCAAATCGCGATTAGGGTACTTGACGACATATTTTATACTTTTCGCAACCCAGACCGTATAATTAGTGATCGGGGGTCCTGTTTCACGTCACACGCTTTTAAACGATTTTGTTTGGATAAGGGCATACGTCATGTATTAAACGCCGTGTCTAGTCCGAGGTCTAACGGCCAGGTAGAACGTTGTAATCGCACAATACTAAATTCATTGACAGCTCAGAACTTAAATTTTGACGAGAAGGACTGGGATGATAAGGTGGGCAGGGTACAATGGGGGATGAATAATACGCGCCAGAAAACGACCGGTAGGACACCGACAGAGGTTATGTTCGGAACAAGTATGAACGCTGAAATAGATCCAAGAATGAACGAAGTTGTACATGAGACTCGCGAGAATGTCGATTTAGTAACTATGCGTGAATGCGTCAAAGATAGGATAGACGAGGAACAGGAGAAGCAAAAACTCACCTACGACAAAAATCGACGTCCCGCTAGGATATATGCGGAGGGCGAACTCGTCAAAATTACTAGAACTTCTTTTGATAATAACGGCAAGAGCAAAAAGCTCCTTTCTCCCTTTATAGGACCATACCGTATAATAGCCGTTTTGGGTAACGACCGTTATAGGGTGGCTGCAATACCTGGGTTGACTAGCACCAAAAGTAAACGCCAAACCACCGTTGCTGCCGATAGGATGTCACCCTGGGTTCATGTGGCCGCTTTAGATGTCAATCAGAATAATTGCGAGGAACTTAGTTCCAACTCTAGCGATACAGATAGTTAACTTGATTAGTAGGCTTTAACGTTATCCTTGTACTCGTATATTATGATTTCGTATGTATCTTGTAAGGTTAAAACTAATGCTTAAATATATAATTTGTTTGTAATCGTCAAGTGTTAAAAGTATCATGTTATTAAAAATAATAAAAATTGTAAGTAAATAAGATTTAGGATTGTATTTATACAATGCTAGTATATTTACAGAATTAGTCTACACTGTATATTGTGTTTAGGTTCATAAAAGTAATACAATTAGGAACTTGACCGAATTGCATAATAATTACAAGATGGTTGTGTAATGATTTTTATTATTTACAAAGGCTATTAGAATTGTTGGATTATAAGTTAAAATGCTTAAAAAGATCTAAGAGTTTATTGTTTTAATTTATACGTGGGTGTTAACTTACCTATTTTGATATGGTTGAAACGGGGTTATTAGGTTTTTAAAATTTGTTATGTTGTTCGTCTTGTGTTAATGTCTGAGTAACCAATACAATACAATGTATTAGCCGTTAGAAAAATAAATATATTGAAGAATTATCTATGAGAAGGAGGGTTCATAGATAGTTCATGCAAGGAAAGTGGTTTGTGTGTATGTGACGACCATGAGAAGGAGGGTTCATGGTCTTAATTGTTCTCTTTGTTAAAAAAAAAAGAACCTTGCAGGAAGGAGGGTCTGCAAGATGTAGAATGTGTAAATAGTCGTAAGAAGGAGGGTTTACGACTAAGCCTGGTTTTTTTTTACAAGATGTAACTTGCAAGAAGGAGGGTTTGCAAGAGTCATGTTGTTGTAGCCATGAAAGTAATTTTTTTTAAGCAGTTAAATTATTACCTTTTTTTGTAAAGTGACTCGATTAGCCAAAGTTAGGTTTATTGGTGCATGGGGACATGCACCACGTCAGGATGGACGAATGTTAGGTTTATTGTTATTTGAATGAATTTTACTCGATATTTGATTTCTGAACGAATCTATAGGAAACTGTTTATTTTTACTGGCAACACCGAATATTGAAAGACAAACGGTTTTGACTAAAATGGCGAATCGGGTACCTGACTCACTTTTGCTCGGGCGCTCGTCGTGGACGGACGACTGGAGAAACTGTACTAGTGTCTGACTGTAGAAGAAATAAACTACACCTTTGGAAATTAAATGTGAGTATTATTACACATCAACAAAACATCATTAACAATAAGCATACATAACAGAAAATAACATTTCTCTAACAGTACTTAATTAAGGTTACCACCAGCCTCCTTTATACTTACCCTACTTAAATGAAACATGATCCGAGTTCACGCATTTCTAATGCTTTATGGTCATTAAAGATTAGATGGCCAACTCTATGGTATACGGTCGGTGCAGATACGCCATTGTCTTGTTTATGGATAAAGTAAAATAAGTAAGAAAGATGCTACCTATTAATCAAACCATTTGTATGTGTTTATTTTAGCTAGCTAGTGTGGTTAACTTCATGATCTCACAACTAGTGATCTAGATCACACGCTCAAGACCGCGCGAAGTGGAGGAGCAAATCAAGGAAAGCGGACCCTGGGCTCCAAAGCAATGGCTTTGGACGCAACCGGGATTGACCGTATAGATGATGATGAGTGTGGTTAACTTCAAAAGCTTTTGTTAAATAAGGAAACTATATAGGCATGTAACTGTTTTTTATATACTCTGGAAGACGAGGTAATCGGTATAATAGGAAATTCTACTGGACTGGAAATACTGGAATCGAAAGAAAAGTGTTCACCACTAAATAAATGAATTTAATTTACAACATTAAAAAAAAAACAACATCACATACATTGCTCTGATCATATAGTAAGTAGCCAAAGCACTTGTGTTACAGAAATCAGAAACAAAAATAGTACCACAACACCCAGACCCGAGACAATATGGAAGTTATTTTTCTACATTGACCGACCGGGAATCGAACCCGAGACCTCAGAATTAGCGACACCAAGTCCGGTATGCTCGCCTCTCGGCTACAGAGGTCGTCGAATGTTACGAAATTTCCATAACGGAATGCTAACGAACGTCGTAAAAAGTTATCGGCGTGTCAAAGCTTACGTGATATGGGTGATAATTAGCAATCAATGGGTGTTCAAAATGGTATAATGTTTAACAGGAATGGATTTAACCCACCAAAGAGTCACGACAAATATATTTTTTTAGTTTATTAGACACGCGATTGTTTTGTGTTAATTCTCATAATACCAACGATAATAGTTAATGTGCTTATAAGGTCTGATTTATTTATGGTACTATTTTATTAATTACCTTTTAAGGGGTGATTCCATTGTTTAAATACAACAAGTTTGACTAAAAACCAACATTGGAATCGCAAAAAAATGATGTTTTTTTCCCACAACCCACTGTTGATCAGCTCTGGATTCAGAACCCTTCGATAACAAAATAAATTGTCAAATGGAAAACCACGTAACACTATAGGATTTAACATTAGTGTCACGTGATTTACCGGTTGTCAATTCTTTATCTGTGTCGCGTGGGAACGGCCGTAGTATCGTGTGGGAACGGCCGTAAAGAATACATTTTCCCACCGCCAGCAGGAGGGGTGTCGTAAGAGGCGACTAATTCCTGTAGCACGAGACGGGCAGCAGCGTCTGCGTGCGAAATATTAAAAAAAAAACTGCGCTCGCCAACCCGTCTGTCAAGCGCAACTGCAAGTATTGGCATTCCCCCCCCGCCTAATGAGTGGCACAAAAAAGTCTAGGCCCCCAGTCTCCGGTGGTCCTGCTGTTCTTGGCTATGGTAGCGGTCAGGATTACAGCGGTGCAGGGGGTGCTAAGAATTCCCGGAGGCGGTTCCGCTACCACCACCAAAGGCGCAGCGTAGGACGTCCACCTACAAGGTGGACAGACAACCTGGTAAAGGTTGCAGGAAGCCGCTGGATGCGGGCCGCTTCCAACCGGACAATCTGGAAGTCACTGGGGGAGCCCTATGTTCAGCAGTGGACGTCCTATGGCTGAAATGATGATGATGATGAATTCTTTGTCGAAGGGTTCTGAATCGGGGGCCAGGAGACGTATTTTTAAATCATTCGAATTCCAATTTGCATACGAAATCTTAAGCAAATTACTAAGAACTTGGAAACGATTCTTGGAATTTTGTTTGCGAATTGGAATTCGAATGTCTTAAAAATACGTCGTCAGCTATTTAGTATAGGGAAGTGAATTTTTTGGCGATTTCGATGTAGAACCCATAGTTGTATTTCAGAAGTAGGAACACCCTTTAAAAGAAAGTTGAGTAATAAAATAGGCCCGTTATAACGTCATTCAATAATCAGTCTTATTATACTTTAATCATATATTAAATAAAATAAAATAAAATAAAATAAAAATAAAATAAAATAAAGTAATCCTTAAGTGATGGTGTGATTTGGGCTCATAGATTTATTTTCAAAATCGTAGTCTAGCTAAATATAGCACTAAATAGATATTAATACACCGCAAAATGTACGCAAAAAACCAGTAAACGTTCCACCAATTCTTACTAGACCGACACGTTATTTGAATCACAAATTGAAAATGTCGAGAGCCCATCGATAAAATTTCTAAGTTACGCAATCGATACAGTTTTAGCATTAGTCTGTTTTGCATAGTCTGGTATTACACATATACAAGGTTATTTGTAAAACATCAACAACCTCCTAGGGACTGATTCTGGTGCTTATATACAACAACTTTGAAATCTAATAAATTTTTACTGCTCCATACAAACTGATGTCAGCTGGTGACGGCTTAGTATAGGGAAGTGTTTTTTTTTTGCGATTTTAATATTGGTCTCTTTAAAAAAGTTCTTGTATTTGAACCCCACCCTACTCCCAAACTTTGACTATGACTCCCAGGCTAGGCCTGTCACGTGGGGGTCAAGCCGAATAGATTGCCAGAACAAACATAGTGGCCATTTGCCATAGTTACATAAAATTTTAAAAAAAATATATATAATGTTTTGAAGCTAAATAGGATTAAGTTCTTAATCTAGTTTATAGTATCTTATTTATAATTTCACAAAAGAAGAAGAAAAAGAAGGAGGTTCACTCACAAAAAAAAAAACCTTTATTTTTTGATAATGTAACTGACGGACTAAATAAAATTTCATTTTCTTTACCTAGTCGTCATCCCTATTGGTATACCTACAATGGGCTAGTTTCCTAAAAAAATCTAATTAGTCCGTCAGTTGGATTAAAAAAATTCTACCTGATATGCTAGTTTCCTGGGTCAAAAAAGGTTATTCTATTTAGTCTGTCAGTTAGATTATCAAAAAATATTGGACCCACATATTTTGTCTTTTGTCAATCAAACAAAAAATTACGAAGATTATCTTCGTATCTGCGCATCAAAGTGAGCACTTGACGTCACGCCTTGCTAAAAAGTGTCGCAAGGCGTGACGTTACGCGGAACTGTAACGGGCTATATCTTCATCATGTTTTCTTTGATTGACAAAAGACAAAATATGGGTCCAATATTATTTGATAATCTAACTGACGGACTTAATAGAATAATCTTTTCTTGACCCAGAAAACTAGCCTATTATATAGAAAATTTCACGTACACATTTTTAGTTAACAATTGAACTCCCTAGATGCGTAATGTAGGTACTATGCAAAACCAATTTATCTACAGGGAAAGTCGCGAATTAAAACAAGTCTATGTTATTATTAAACTTCTGATCATTAAATAGATACGGCAAAAATTACTAAAAGATTAAGTAATAAAAATCACATACTCTCGCTAATTAGCTGGCTTATTGGAGCCGTTTGCAGGTGAATGAATAAACATAGACAGGAGAACGATATTATGCAACTGGTTGCGAGCGATGACCCGGGTGGAGTAAGGAAAACCTCAGAGATTCTTTTCTAACATTTCTCACTTAATTTTTTTCTTAGCAAGAAGCGCTAGCTCAGGTGTTAGTCTCACATTACCGCAGTGGGTGGTGAGTTCGAATCTCCTCCAACGTACCTACCTCGGGATTTTCGTAAAATATGTTGGTCGACATTGAGCAATAGAGAGGAAACCTATTCGGATGACAATGGATGTGAGAAAATATTGCAAAATTATCTGGTTTTATTGCCTAAATGTTAAGATCTGATGGCAATCGTTCTAAATGTGTTGACTAGATTTGCCACTTCTAGGATTATGGTCAGGTTTACTAAAAAAAATGGGACAAAGCGCAAGGAGGCAGATGATGATTTCTCAATGCAGAACTTGATCGACGGTTTTCTTTACAAAAAAACTTTACTTACGTTAGAATCAGAAAAAAGAAAACAATGATAGCTATGTGTTGCACGTCGACTGATAGTTCGTCAGTTGGACAGTTAAATCAGCTGATTCGTCAGGTTCTTACCTGACGAAGTTCTTAGGTTACATCCGAAAAATTTCTTCGATTTTGTCAAAACTTAAAACAATTCTACCAAAATATTTTTTACTAACTATTTGAATCTCATTAGGTACTTACGCAAGTCAATGGCACTTTGGTTTATCATAAAAAACAAGCTTATATTAGACAGTTTTTTTTTTCTGAAATATTTCAGATGGCTTAGCATGTAGCATCTAAAACGAAACAGCTAACGATGGTTGCTACTCAAAGAATTGATTTTCGAGTAATTTGCACTACTACGCCAATCATGTCGTCAAAACTGATCGTTTATCAAACTATCCACAAAACAATAATTGGCTTCGACACTCTACAGTTTCTCTGTTCAGCCGGTAGAAGGACCCTATACTTACTATATTGACGGGAAACGCGTCGTCGGCCGACACGCGACAGGCCAGTGACAAAGTAATGCAAAGTTCTGTGCACACTGGGTCCTTTCGGTATATACTTCAAAAGGATTTCGTTATTTATTCGGCATTGTTCATCTTTCTTTCTAGCCCCGCGGAAAAATTAGCAGAGACGGAGAACACTAATATGGCAATTGGATTCAGATTCAGATTTTTATTGCAAATCACATGAATAGCAAGATATTACAGGATAAGATAGGTACAAGTGACGCCCCGCAAGGGCACAGCAAACATGAGGCAACCATTGTCTTTTACTTATAAATAAAACAGTTAATCAATATTAAATTTTTTTTCCTAGCAGACATTATTGAGTTAAATTAAGTTAAATAATTAGTTAGTTGGTATTAATTAAGTTAAAAGTTATAATCGTTTTGCAGAGAGTTATTAATAGGGTTATAATGTTTAATAAGTTAGTCAGTTAAGCTTTTCTTTTGAAATGTTTGAAAAGAGATGCTTACGGCTGTTAAAGAAAAATAACATTTTAAATTTTCGTGTTGCATTTTAAACTAATACTATGCACCAAACGGGTATTATGCAACACATACCTTATTTTACGTTATTGGTTTTCTCAACGTTTTAACCTAGTTGCATAGGCCGTGGTCACGGGATGACTAAGTATGATAAGCAGTGATCGGAATAGGTAGATTGATTTGGGGTCAATGATCTCAAACATTGATGTTAATATGGACATGCCTCCGGGATTCCGGCATTTCTTGGTATCAGTTTTTGAAAAGAAGGCATATTCATATTATGCTAGCTATACCAAAGTACGTCAAATCAATCTACCTATTCCGATCACTGATGATTAGGTATGTGTTGCTTAATACCCGTTTAGTGCATAGTGTTAGTCAAAGTAAAATTTTAAAAACGTAGCAGCCACATTATCGTACATTATGAATTGGCTGGCTAATATTCAAACTTGGTATGATTAAATCTGGTTTGATATTTGTATTAATAACGGTATTTATACCCCGTTAAGTTAATTTTTTAATCAGCTTAACGCTACGAGACAACGGATGAACAAACAAACAAGTTGGTTAAAGACATCAACGAGTTATAACGTTGTTCATCTTAAATTGCATAAATACTATCGCGAAGTTATAAATTAGATATAAATCTACTTTTAAAATATATATAATATAAAGCGGTTTCTAAGTTTAATTCGTTTTGAATGAACATAACAATTTTTGAAATGATAATATCGAATTTATGACGTCACACGTCACCATATTATGTTACCTTTTTTAACTATAAAGGGTCATAAACTAAAACCCTGTGTAATCTTGACATTCAAAGATTCAAAGATTATTTAATCACCAAGACAAGGTCATACAGTAGTGATGTTACAAAATGGTATGTATAATAAATATAAAAGGTAATGTTGACTGACTGACCAAGGAATCAACACGCAGCTGAAACTCTTTGAAAATCCAACCGAGAGGGTGAAACGGAGGATGGAAGTATGTACAAAAGTATTCCTTTCATTGATTTGCGTTAATTTTGTAATTATACTCTTCAGTTAAATAACAAAATGTGTATTTCAGCGTTTCTCAAAATTGAAAGGGGTGAAAAAGTTTGTATGCGAAATAATATTTTTCTTAAAGTTAGATTTGATGAAATGTAATATTTAAAAAGCTTGAACTCTGGGGTTTTTTGATTTACTTAATTATAATTTATTTAATTTCACAGAGGATTTGTAGTTAAGATAAAGTTAAACTGAATTCTCTCGTAGCGAAGAATAACAGTGATTTTAATAATAAATAAAATAAATATTAGACAACATCACATATATTGCTCTGATCCTATGGTAAGTAGCTTAAGCACTTGTATTACAGAAATCAGAAACAATGACGATACCACAACACCCAGACCCGAGACAATATAGAAAAGTATTTTTTCTACCGACCGGGAACTCAGAGAAAGCGACACCAAGTCCGGTATGCTCGACTCTCGGCTACGGAGGTCGTCAAGGGTTTGCGAAATTGATGACACTTTGGTCGCACCTTTACTAAATATGGTGAAGAAACGTTCCAGCTTTAACAGCATGGCATTAAGTAGAAGGCTATAAATAACTACCTTTTTCCTACCGCGTTCAAACGACGTCATTTCTAAACAGGACTTGTTCTTCCCTATAATAATGATACATTAACCGTGGTATGTCCTTTTCCACGTTAAAAAGGTCCTTTACGGAGGAGAATTGAGTTATGAATGTTGTAATGTCATATTTTTGTAGAATAAAGACTGAAACGCCATAAGAAGTGACAGCATCTTGATCTATTCTTTCGCGTGGATTTGTAATCTAGACCACCAGGCGTTTGCGGGTTCGAATCCTGATAAAGCTGATATTTAGCAGGTAGTTTACCTACTTGTCAGCAAACGAACGAATTTTACGACGTCAGTATTTTCTAGTAGAGACAACAGCTAGTTAACCTACTACAAAACGTAACTTTTTCTCAATTTATATTGATGTCTACATGTCGGACTTAAGGTTGAAAATCGGTTCGGTAACTAGCTTTTTTGGTAGTTTAACAGGTTACTGTAAATACGAGTATTACAAGTAGTTCGTCAAATAAGGTAATTTCGGTAAATAAATAAATGTCTTTTCTCCAGATTACTATCAAGACAATAATTAATATTGCAAATAAATTTAGAAATCAGAAATTAATCACGACGTCAACATGGCAGTGTTTCGCGTGACTGTATTTCAATTAAATCTAGATATTCATCAACTCTGGCACAGATAATACTGACGTCATTAAACTGATTAATATCAATTTATTAATTAAAATATCCTCGTTAGTAAACTCTGATCAATGATCTAGAAACAGCTGTAGTTAGTTAAAGATCATCATCGATTTGACTAATCTAATAAAAGATAATATAATAGCTTATTTAGCTAAGTAATAAAACATGTCATTCTTTTTTGGAAAGTTGTGTAGAAATACTAATAAACACGATATGTTATAGAAGGATATGAATAGATAGGTGACCATTACGACCACGTTTTGTCCATACGAATGTAAACCCTTAGAAATTGCAGTTGTTTTATGACACGTCAATAAAAATCTTTTAAAATATCTATCCCTGATGCTGTCTATCTTATTTCCCTAGCAAGTATATAGAAAAACAAAAAGACAATTTGTAGACGGATAACATCATGCACTATGGGCCAACATTTCTATTCATTCTAGGTTTCAATCAATGACTTAATAATCACTAAAAGCAAGGTCGATAAATGTTAATAAGTACCTTGAACTAAAGATAGATAGATTTTGCACACTACACAAAAGAAAAACAGTAACAGGAAAAAGTACATTAAAATAGATAAATTAATAAATATTTTTTTATTTCGGACACATTCATCCATATTACAACAAAAAATTAAAATACTAATAAATGCAGATTCAAAATTAAATGCAAACACACAAATAAAAACGATATGATTAACACAATTAAAGCGGCAGTAGAAGATGAAGGAAGATTATATTATTAAGACATTAGAAATATTAAAAAACAAAAGAAAGAAATTAGAAGGCTCATGCTGACATTTTGTAGAACCTTACCATCAAAACAGCTGCCATTTTCATCATTTTCGACTGATTTGATCAAACACTGCTCATCACATCACACATTGATAATCACAAACAACCACAATCACTTCACAATTTGTTCTGATAATGTCTAATAAATTATTGTATCAAACAGCGATGGAGTAGCTAAAAATTGGAACACAGTTGAATAATCACGTTCTATTAATATGACTAAAAGTCTCAAAGTTAAGGACCTAAAATATAAATGATGATGGAACTAGAAAAGTATAAAAAAATCCAATTCGTAAAATTTTATGATACATTTGTATATATGTAGAAAATTAAATTTTTTAAACAAATACTAAATAAGGAGTTGGTTTTAGTTCCATTTCTAATATTTTGTGATAAATGTTTTATTTTTATTAGTTTTATTTTGTGATAAATGTTTAAACTAACTGTTTGAAAAAAAATCCTTTTGATTTGATATAGGTTCAGCTAAGTGATTTATTATTCTAGTTTTGCGTATTTATCGCTCAATCTTGGGCTAGGCATTGAGAGAGGTCTATGTCCAGCAGTGGACTGACGTGGAGTGATTATGATCATGGGTCTTCTGTAAAAAAGGTTCAATATTGAATGTTTTATGTCATAATAAAAATAATTTGACATCATTCATCAAAATGTTGATGGCGCATTTTATAAGTTTCTGATAACATTATCAATCGTCATAGTGACCCAATTACTATCGCATTTAAGCATCGTGTGTTTTGGCACGTCATTGATCAAACTCCTTGCTTTCCATAAATCTTATGGTACTAAAATATCAACTTTGTAACTCAAATCAATATTCTTTGCTTGGAGAGGTCACATTGACTGTACTGTACATCTATAAAAATTTGAGTGTCTATAAAATAAATTCACATAAAATAAGGTTCCAAGATTTAGGCTTTACTCTGTAACTCGGTCTATTAAAGACCAAATCTACATCCATTCGATCAAAATGACACCAAAAGTAAGAATTTAAATAATAATGTCATTCCAAAACGAATATTGTACAAAACTGGTTATCATTGTGTGCCTTCGAACAGTCCAAGAATGTGACACACATAGCTTCTCAAAAGCTCATACATAGCTATAAATCTAGCGGCGCGCGCGCATCTTTACGAGCACTGGCCATACATTTTATATGACTTCTTGCGATGTTCCGGGTCTACTGGCCCGGTCAATGCCAGGAAGGGATCTCTGTATATTGCAAAATTATACAGTGATCTATTTGTACTTATTTATTGGCCCAGAAGGGCAAATAAATGACGGTCAATAGTAATTCACATTACCAATAATTGATACACTTTTTATGAGCTGTCAAACGTATTTTTTTAAGATTTTGAATAACAAATCTGTGACGTGCTATATTTAACTGAAAACTTTTTTTTATATTGTTTTAAAAGCAACTTTGATTTTAATTTTCCAAAGGATAAAACGAAATAATGTCTACGAGGTGTTATTTTAAAGTAATAGTGTCTTAGTATATCTTGTGAATGGTGTCGACTTGACAGTTGTAGATTATTTTTTTAATTAATGTTTTAGATTAAATTAGCTATACAGGCCCTAAATAGCCTTATAACCACATATTCTATGCATCATCATGAACAACTTTTGTTCTATGATTTAAAAAAAATGCACATACCTACTTTTATTGCTTTTCTATACAAATTTAATCGGCTGGTAATTTTGTATGAGAAATCGATAAATCATGCAAATTTGCAGAAGCCATATTATAACAAAAGTTTATTTATTTATTTATTTAGACTTTATTGCACAGATTAAAAAATCATACAAAAGGTGGACTTAATGCCATGAGGCATTCTCTACCAGTCGACCATTAGGCTAAACAGAGACGTTTTGTGGGCGGTGCGATATAGGCGATACAAATTCAAATGAAAGGTAATTGTGAAATTATTTTTAAAAGCATAAACTACATACAGTAAATAACGATATACATAAACTAAATACTATCATACATAGATTACATAGGCAAAATACATACGTAAATAAATATGAATAAATAAAGTTGTATTCCATTATGTATAGAAGTGGTTACAAAGTTATCCTTGAGTTATGGGACGCCCTGTATAAGCACTGCACGGTATTGATTGTATGAAAGCGAGATTTATCAAGGAGTTTTCATCATCATTTCAGCCATAGGACGCACACTGCTGAACATAGGCCTCCCCCAGTAACTTCCAAATTGGCCGGTTGGAAGCGGCCTGCATCCAGCGGCTTCCTGCAACCTTTACAGTCGTCAGTCCACCTTGTGGGTGGACGTCCTACGCTGCACTTGCCGGTACGAGGCCTCCATTCTAGAACCATTCTGCCCCATTAGCAGGGAGTTTTGTATACCCAAAATATCAATGATATTTTTAAACAAGTGTTATGTTATTGTTTACCAAACTGATATTATTATCCCACCATGTTATATGGTCTAGTCTTAGTGAATATTCTCTAATGTAGAGATGAAGCAATTAAATATATTTTGTATGACGATAAACTTGTTATGATTTATAATAATCCAAATAAAATGATCAACATAAAACATTATACTGTCAGTTTTTTAAGTTATTATTTTTTACATTTACATTAATTTCGTTTTATATTTATATTATTAAAACTAATTTAAGCCTTTATAAGGCAGTTATAACATAGTAGCCATCATACTTTGATCTTAAATCTCTTGTCAATATCATCATCGCCACCATAACCAGCTCTTGTCAGTATATTGCGGACATAGGCTCTGATGATAAGGTCGAAAAATAAAAATAAAATTTACTGGTTCTCTCTTATATGTGGATATATGAGTTACATAAAAATCTGACAATATCTTTAACAATTCAAAACGCAAGCACCCAAGAATGCCAACGAACAAAAGATGTTTTCGGTTCGGATTGCCGACGTTTCTCTTGTATCAAATTACTCGGAAAGCGACAAGTGGAAAGTATGAAATTTATTTAAGCGTCAATAAAAACAAACTGGACTCAATGAGTCGAAAGTACCGCTCAGAGATTGGAAGCAAAAAGTCCACCTACATTTTTCGATGTCTTGATTTTGTTGTTTGGTATATTTGAATCTAGGATTATTTTAATAATGTTATGTAGTTGTAAATACTTTTGACTAGCTATATTGAGATAATTTGTGTACAGTTATTATTTAACACGTCGGTAATATTATAATAATTGAAGCGTGATAAAGCTATAAAAAGTTACAAAAATTATGCTATTTCATTGACGTTAACGACAATGCTTTCACGGGTATTGTCGTAACATCAATAAAATAATTAAAAATATAGTCAAATCACCTCGATCCCTTCGTATGTCTTCATTAGAAATCCAATGAATGAGTCACTCAAAATAAAATTTTATCACATTTTTCGACGCACAATAATACACTTGCACTCGCGTGATTCGATACGCACGTCCTATGCGCACGGCTGTTCGCGAGAGAATGCGCGCGTTCGTTTGCGGGCTGCGCCGGCGCACCGGGACACTGTTGATTTGTTAAGGTGAAGGCCTTAACTTAGTTATTTAATGTATATTCTTAAAAGCAATTCATTTGAACATAAATAAAATATCTGAAACAAAATCAATTAGATAGGAAAGTCAAGGTAAGTACCTCAAAATTTGTGTTATGTTTGAACATATGTCCGATGAGTGTATGTTAAGATTTAATTAACATCCGGTATTTATTTATTCATGTCCGGTATTTAGTCGTTCCATGACAATTTCGGTTTTACACAGGAAAATGGTAACATTACTGCAACTATGTACCTGTGCGAGCAGTGCAGTTTTTTAAACCAATACCATTTTATTATTTAAATAGTGATTACTAGTATATATTTAATAAAATTAAAAATCATCTTTACATGCGATAAAAAATGCTAATAGAGTTCAGCACTAGACTATGGTAATTTGTTAAAAAAGCAAACACTATGCAGTCTGAAATTTAGAACGGTAAGTTTTTCTTCATTATTATAATTATAAAGCATAAGGCTAGCGCAGGGTGGGACGTCCACCCACAACGTGGACAGACGACCTGGTAAAGATTGCAGGAAGACGCTACATGCTGGAAGTCAATAATGGGGGAGGCTTATGTTCAGTAGCCCACGTCCTATGGCAGAAATGATAATTAAAATTATTTGTGTAATTTTAAATACGTAAAACCTCTTGATCTGCTCAAAAACAGCAACTTATTATATGGCAACAACATCGAAATGATGTCACGGGAGACGACCAAGAAGTTAATATGAGACATCGATGTTCGTCGTTTAGAAAAAGTCGTTTTATTTGGGCACTAGAATTAGCCCTAGGTTTTGTATCTTTTAATTTCACATTGTACATGTTATTTTTCTTGTGGAATTTTAGATGCATGTTTTTGCGAATGTCAAGAGTCCAAGTGATGTCTTCTCCTTAACAGGATGCGGCACTGGCCATACGCGGAAGCGGCCGCAGCTTCGGTAAACACCATTGGCCGTAACGGGAGTGCCTCGCTCTAGCCGAGAATTGTTGCGAAGACATCGCAAATGATCTATATGCAGGTATGAATGTAAGTTCGTTGGCCCTTACCCGACCTAAGTGCTTGCGCGTTTCAGTGGATCTTAATTTGGAACTTCCTGAGAGCTGGATACTTTTTACACTAATCCATTTTCATTATAAAACTATAAAGGCGCGTTGTTGTGCATTCACTCATTTTTATTTAACAGAACACCCACAAAATTACATTTAAATTAAGTATAAATCAATTTGTTGTTTTTTGTTGTTTTTTGGCTAAGTGAATAATGTTTTTAAACTAAGCACTGTAAGTAAATGTAAAATGTAAGTAAACTACCTATTGTTTCTAAAATTGTTTCGCTATGTTCTGTTCTCGTTTCCTATGTGTTAATTGATTTACTATTAACCTAGTGTTTCTCATGTAAGGGAATTGTAATATTCTGTTTTGAGAAATAAATGTCTTAAACTAAAACCATTAAAGTACCACAGTGAGTTATTAATCTATAGAGTAAAGAACCTGAGAACTAGAGAGGTATTACTTTTGAGACCCAGTGCATACAACAAAAGCTGGTCTATAATCTGCCAAAACTGGAATTTGTATCAATGTCACTTTCGACGATTATTCCCATGAACCATTTATGAAGTATTTCCTTTGGAACAAAAAATACCGGACAAGTGCGAATCAGACTCGCCCACCATGGGTTTCGTACAAATTTGTAGGTAAATATTATAAATAGTTCAGGAATCTCGCAGTTTAATTACATAATATAATTGCTAATGTATAGTTTTCAGATTTTTTCTGTACTTGTATCCTAAGTGAGACGATATTACTAACCAAATTTTATAGTTTTAGGTCAACGGAAAGTGCCCTATAAGTTTTGATTCCCTAGTGTTGAAATATACATACGTTTTTTGCAGCACAAACAACATAATAACTTTTTTTACGTTAATTTAGAAGTTCGATGAAGTAATATATCGGGTGTAAAAAAAGGCTTAACGAAGCCGAATACCACATATTCTACGTATTATTACGATCATTTTTTTCTTTTACACTGTGCCTGGGAAATGATGGGTTACCGAGTTATTGACAGTCAAAGTTACAATTTTTTTTCATAGATTTTTACAAAATTGACTTCTGTTTGATAAAACTAAACTTTTTTCCAAAGAAACATGATTAAAGTTTTCAGTACTTCTTTCATAAAAGGCCTTTAAAGGGCACAGCCGGCAATGAATCGTGCGCACGCACACAACTACGCCGTCTTTCAAATGTGCATGCGCGCTCGCTGTATAGCGCTCACTCGTGTGCGCGCGATCAGCTGTTAGCAGTTATCGAGTTCAATGACGCCTTGCCTTGTACTGACTCGCTCATAGTCTTAGATCGATTGGTTTAATCCATCTTATGAAATTGGTCAAAATAAGGAATTTTGTGACTGGCAATTCATTATCTGTTAATTAATTAATAATTTTTAATTATTTATTTATTGAATAACAACAAATCAAATCAACATATCATTTTACGTACATAAACAATTTGAGAAGAAAAAACAAGTTTAAAAGATTATGCCTGTGCAGGTGCATACAACACTTTTACATTAGTACTCGTACGAGATCGACTAAGAAAAAAAAACTTTGTAATTAACTTTTACACAATACAAATTATTTCAACAATCCAAATTTGTGGTAGGTTGATGAGCTGTTCTCTGTACATCGAAAGGTCTTACATTTGAGACGTAGTCCGCTTCTCCTTATCGTGTGGGCTGCAGAAACTGATGTTAGAATTTAAGCCTCCGTAGGAGTTCGACATGACTTCTGTAACGACTGCTGCCAGAAGAAGCAATAGCCAGGATCCACGCCGAAGCACGAAATTCTGTCTTATCTATCAGATAATCAGGTTTATTTAGGCCTGTATTCAATTCTAACCAAATGTTATTAGTGTGCCTACTTGGAAATCAAACGCAGGACCTCCGGATTACGAGCCAATACTCTAACCATTAGAAAACTGAGGCGCGCAGTTTACTACAAACTCCTCAACACAAGTTGTTTGTTTTATTTTCGAATAGCAATTAAACGTACCGAAAACAAGCCAGTCAGATAATCGAGTCTAATATTCAGGCCTGTAATCAATATTCTAACCAAACTGGGAACCACCTGACCCTGAAAAAGTATTTATTTCTAACTTGTGTGCCTACCTAAGAATCGAACGCAGGACCTCCGGATCCAGAGCCACCACTCTAATCATTAGAAGATTTAGAAGACAGAGGAGTGCAGTCTACTACAAATTCCTAATCACAAGTTGCTTGTTTTATTATCGAATATTAATTAAACGTACAACAATTTATTGTTTTAATTGTTGAATACGGCATTAGCTATTTTACGATAAGTACCTAAGTTAAAATCTAACTGGCAAAGGAATAAACATTCCAAGTTCTGTTGATAAAAACCCCTACGAAAAAAAAAAATAGCAATTCTTTATAACGGATAAATCAAACTAATTTCTTTTAGTTAGGCTCGTACTTTCACATATCGAGCTATAATCAAGAAATAAAATAAAGCTTCATGGCATTTACTGTTGAAATAATAATAATTTTAAATTTACTCATCGTAACTTACTTTAAAACATTTAATTTTTTGAGCACGATTTAAAATAAACGTACCTTTATTTGCCCATAAATTATGAAAAACGAAGCGCCTTATAAAATCTTCACAAAGTTTTTTGTAAGGTCCCCGTTGTTTAGTTATTCAATGGTTGAACTCCTAGACCCGGTTCTGAATTCGATTCCCAGGCGCTCGCACACAAAAGCATTAAATTTATTGTCTTCTTCTTCTCTTTTAACCAACTCTAGTGCCATAGGCGTCTGACATGACTCATGTAACGACTACTAACGACCGATGCCAGAGGCTGGTACTGCCTACTGTAGCCAGGACCGACAGCTTGTCGTGCCTTTTGAAGCATGGAATCATCTCATATCGGACAATCTGATTGATGGATTCAAGCCTGTAATTTCTAAATTATAACTAACCAATTTATTGGAAACTTACTAACTTTGCGTTCCCACTTTAGAATTGAACCTACGATCTTCCAAAAATCTAACCACTAAACCACTAAGGCGTAATTTGGTCGCGGACCTTAAATAAAACATTTCAGAAAGAATTGATATGGGTCGTCTGATTTACCAAGAGCAAAGCTAAATTGGCTAAGAGCAAAGACGATATCATTGTTTTCAAAAAATCGTTACGTTGACTTAAAAATTGTGGCAATACCTACAGAAAGTTTTACACCGAGACCAGTGAGGCTCGCTCGCCCCCGTGGCCGTGCATGATGGGCGCGGGGCGCGGGGCGTGGGGTACGAGGCGCGGTGTGCGGGGGAGTTTGCGCGAGCGGCGGCGGCGAAATCAAAGCCGAAGAATAATAATGCAATTTGTGAAAATTTAGTTCGGTTTCTAACTTCATCGAATGCGCTTATTACTTGTGATTTTTACTGTTTCCTCTTACAGTTTGTGTTGTGGTGGCAAGTAGTTGAGATTAGTGTGATAGTGGAGTGTTTGTGAAGATGCCTTGGCATCAGTTTAGTGCTCGCAAGTATGTAAACATGGTTTACTGCTACGGTATGGCCCATGGCAATGCTTCCGAAGCATTGCGTATTTACGCAGCTGAATATCCTGATGCGCATCACCCTCGTGATCCGCAAGTGATCACCCGGGCTGTTCAGCGTTTGCTGGATAATCAGCCGATTGTACCCGTTTCGGAGACAGGGCGCGGGTCAATACGCTCTACCACGGAACAAGCCATTTTAGACGTCATGCGGGAAAACCTACGTTTAGGCGTGCGAACAGCTAAAGTGCTGCGGAGAAGGCGAGGTTAGGTTAATTAACGGTTATGTAACGAATACTTTAGAAGACATGCCACTAGTCCAGCTGCGAGAGACGTGGTACCAGCATGATGGAGCGCCGCCTCACATTGTGAGACCGGTTCGAGAGCGGCTTACGGAGTTATTTGGTGACCACTGGATCGGGAGGTATGGGCCTCACGCGTGGCCTGACCTAACTCACTTTGACTTTTTTTTGTGGGGTTTCGTCAAAGACAGGGTTTTTGACCGTCCTTGTGAAAATAGTGCTCAAATGCGTCAAAAAATTATCGACGTATTTGATGAATTAAAACAACGATCAGTGCGTGAAAAGTTTTGGAGCGAGTGCATCAAAACACGCTATACCGAGCGCGTGTTTGATTGGAAATGGGAGGTCGTCAGTTCGAACCACAACTGATTCGTATGGAGAGGCCTGAATTGAGAGGTAAGTAGCTAAACAATTTACAAACATAAGAGGTACCTAATTTAATTGAAACATGTGATATTCGTTGTTGTGTTTTTTAAGTAAATTTATACTCATTTGGTGCGCGCGCCGTAATCGGGCGCAGTGCTCTCGCGCCGCCCGGTCGTACGCCGACCACTTACACACACAGGCATAGACTGTGGCGTGCGCGCTATACATTGCGGGTTAGAAATAAGTTATTTTTTTTGATACCCAAAAATAAAAGTCATTTCCCAGCAATTTTATTTTTTGCATTCTACTTGTTTTTATGTATAGAATTCGTGGTTTTGGGCTTCGTTAAGCCTTTTTTTACACCCTGTATAAGTCAATGAGTTCGATTTTTTCACAGCTTTAGACTTAAGTGGAGGACGCGTTCTCGAGATAAAGGGTCTTGACAGACAGACGGACAAAGTGAGCCTATAAAATTTCAGTTTTTTCTTTTAAGGTATGGAACCCTAAAAATCATCGAAATCGGTCAACTTGGCAATTAATGATCGATAAGCATACATGAAAAAAGACTCCGACTAATTGGGAACTTCCTTGAAGTCGGCTTAAAATATCAAATGTGTAAGTTACTTCGAAATTATACTTTGAGATCAAGGTATTTACTTACCAGCTTGCCTACCATGAGCACTAAAACACGATATGATATGATATGATATGATATGATATGACACAGCGAAATATCGACACCAACTGTAAAAATATGATAGACATAGCCGCAATGTTGAATCGCCGTCACACATTAAGATGGCTGTTTCGATAAAAATTCAAAATGGCGGCTATATCTATCATATTTTTAAAGTTGGTGTCGATATATCGCTATATCATATCATATCGTGTTTTGGTAGACATGCTAGAGGGGCAGGTAAGAAATAATTAATAGAACTGATGCAGTGTATATGGCAATACGTTTTTGAAAGGACTCCCAGACAATGTATTAACATAAAACGTTAATATGGATATTGTAACGAGTAGTATAGTATGTATAATTATTTCAATAAAAAAATATCGTTCCGTTATGACCATCCGCGTAGCTATAATTATAATAATACCGATAGCAACCAATACGCATTAATTTTTCACGAGTGAATGCATCGAGTAATTTAAAAAGCAAAAAATGTAACCGTGTAGTTACACATTTGAATTATGAGGAAATTGCTATTTAGAATTAAGAAGGTGAACTAAGCAACTAAATATGAAAAAAAAACTAAAACGCTAAAAATAATCTTAACACTTAAGTACCTAATCACTTACTTTTGGAGTCGGTGCAAACGAAAACATATCTCATCGACTGGCACCGACTCCAAAAGTAACTGATTTAGTAGTAAGTTATTTTTTAGCGTTTTAGTTTTTTGAAGTCAGTTTTTTTTTTTTTTATAAAATTAACTTATTTCATCTATTTTTGTGATAAATCCTAAAACAAATCTTATGAATGCAAACATAATGTAACTGCTAAACACCGATTTCATTTCCTATTTTTCCACCCTTAGGGGTGAAATTTTTTTTTGCAAAATTTATTATAGCATTTTTGAGGTATAAGCTATTCATTAAAAAAAATATCATCAAAATCGGTTCACATTTGGAAAAGATATTAGGTAAGAATGTTTGATGATTTTCTTATAGATTCCATCATCAGAATTTAACCAAATTTATATGGGACTATTCTGAAAGTATTATCTTTCAAACAAAAAAATAATTATCAAAATCGGTCAACGTAGTGACGAATGATCGCTGAACATACATAAAAAAAAGATTCCGATGAATTAAGAACCTCCTCCTTTTTTGAAGTTGGTTAAAAAATAGGGTATGCTATTCAACTATTTCATTTTCCCGCAATACGAGAATATCTCAAATTATAAAAAATAACTCAACGATCACCTTGTAACCACATACTCTAAGAGTATAATTTGAGATATTTTCGTCTTGCTGGAAAATGAAATAGCTGTTAACTACTATGATGTCATAGTGAACAACTTTTGTTCTATGTAACACAATTATTATAGTTTAAACTTTTAAAATATGCATGATATTTTTTTAGTTTTTTTATACAAATCCAATCGGGTTTTTGGTAATTTTGTATGGGAAGTCGATATAGATTTTCATGCAATATTGCCAAAGTCATAAAATAAAGTTAGTAGTTAATAAAGTTGTTCACTAGACGTATAGAATATGTGAATACAAGGTTATCCTAGTTACGGGACAGCCTGTATAATAATATGTGTAAAAACCTCCCTTTTTCATCATTTATAAAAACGGTGCGTTCAGCACGACATTTTTTTTCACGCGCGTCGTCATATTATTTCATTCTTTAAGCAAATTCACTCGAAAACTTAGCAAGCTAAAATGGCAGTAGGCCGCGGGACACATAGCACGTAGAAGTGACAGCCAATGGGGCAGAAAGATTCAAAAATGGAGGCCACGTACCGGTAAGTGCAGCGTAATACGTCCACCCACAAGGTAGACAGACGACCTATGCCTATGTTTATGAGTGGACGTCCTATGGCTAAAATGATGATGATCATTTATCATGCTACATTATTATAAGCACTGTCAACTAAGGGAAGGCAGTCACGGTGCAGTAATTTAACATGTTTTATTAGCTTCTAACTAGGTAATCTTGAAGGTCCAGTTTAGTAGGTCTAGTCCACTATGTAATTGTCGTATTCATACATATATAAGGTAAGCTGGTCGAAACGTTAGTCAAATAAAAGGTAAAATAATCCTATATTTGTTTACTTAGACTTAGATCTCAAACACCCGTATTTATAGAGAGTTCTAAGTAATTACTTGAGTAAAAGTAATTGCTAAGCAAAGATTTTGTTTTTTTAGTGAAGTAATTGAGTGATGTTAGAACTGTCAAAAGTTGGAATTCTTAGCCAAGTAATAGTCACCAATTCCTTTACTTAAGAATTAAGAACATGCATCGAACACGTTTTTTTAATGATTTAGCGGTAGTTTACGTATTGTTTTATAATTGTTTCCAAAATGGAAAGTTTCGAAGCGACTTTTTTTATTATATGACATCGATAGGTATAGTTGTTAAGGATATTATTTTTATTTTATTTATCAGGATTAAAGCTAAAAGCAAAGTTTACGCCCACAACAACCTCTTACGTCGACTGACTTTTACCAAGTGAGGAGCATCACCAGGTGTTTTGCCCACCTCCATCCTCCTACTCCGCGAATATTTGGAGACGTTCTGCACACGCGGGTCTGGTAGCTACTGGTATACGGTCTCTTAAATCGGCTATAGTTTAAATAATGTATCCACTAGCTGGCATCGCTCCACCAGATATGCGAGACAGTAGCAAGTGGCACTAAGCGTCGTAAGCTAGAGACGAGCAACCTTCATCCTGAACAAGGTGACTCGGAAGTCCTTACATATAGAGCCAAGTAGGCCATTGTAAGCAAAATCAAAGGTTTTACTGGTTTTGCATTGCAAAGACTGCAAAGTATGACCCCCTCCTATCTTACTTGAAATGCCCTGACACCTGCACACGGAAAGAGCTTATGAGTGCCATAGACAATGCCATTCGCCGGACAAATTAGCAGGATCTCAGTTTCTAAAAAATATTTGCCATCAAAATCTTGTTCTCAGTAAAACTAATTTTAATAAAATGTAACGTGGTATTGTCATTTCTAACGGAATGTCAATCTCATCAGCATATCTTCTCAAGTAACATAACACAGCAATCGAGTCTTGCTAAAAGAAAACAACCATCAAGCACTGGCTGTTACTTTAGCATTTACTTAGCTATGTAACGTACTTATCTTGACTTTAGAATAAATTTTCAAAATAAAAGTTCTATACTGAAGTAATGACTTCGCTAAGTTGCTACTTAGCAACAAGCAATTACTTCTTTATAAATACGGGTGTAAGTTTGTCAAGTAATTTTACTCTACAGCGCGGAGTGGTTGTATACCGAAACGCCTGTTCAGAAATTAGTAGCAGTATGTACGAGCCGCTACACATTGCCATGCGTACTGGCGTAGGCGCAATATAGATGTGAGTCACTACCAAGGAATTTCATATAAATTCATTGTTTACTACAAGTTAGCCCGGATACTTGTGAATGTTTATTTACAAAAATGCTAGTAAAACAGGAAAACATAACTATAAGCAATAATTTTGCTATAGAGCTTTAAGGCTACTGGTTTAATTAGAAGTACCACTAAGCTCGATTGACATCTTTAGGGATACGCAGGTGGTCGTGGTAAGACGCAGGTGGGACATAGATAGTACAGAGCCTGGTTTCGGCTTCTTGATAGCATGATGAGAAAGGCGCCTTGGAGTCCATAATCTAATTGACCTAGTTTTTCTGCCGCGGCTACGATGGATTTTGCTGATCTGTATTAGCCTGCTGAACAGCCATGAGAGAACATGCCTTACAGGAGTCTTTAATTAGCCCACAAAGGCTTTTAAAAAATTAAATATATAGACAATTGGGTTAACCCATTTTTTTATGACATAGTTAAGTGTTCATTTTATTTCTTTTATCTTTAAGTAATACAGGTATACTTAAAGATGAAAGAAGTGAATAGGTATTCATTATATGTACTTGTATGTGAATATAATTAATAACAAGTTGATAAAATCTAGCGCTTAGGAGTCAAAGCAATCAGTCAATACAGTCGGTAAGCATTCAGAAGTGCACTTGCGTACGAGTGGCCGGCGCAGGCGCATCGGGTCAAGGATTGCAACACTAAACTTATGTAACAAAGCAACTCGGTGCAAGAAATATGGATTTTTCGGGAGTATGAGAGTATTTACTTTTTATTGCACACCATTCAAAGTGAATTAGGTAAAATACAATATAATAGCTTATTTAAATAACATTTAGACCAGTACGTAAATGGGATGAACAAAAAGTCTGGTGGTGGAGCACGATCTTTTGTATTAAGGTCATAGATGTTTATGAATCTATTTTAATATGTTTACTGTTATCTTATCGTCATAATAGTACAAGTTTTGTTAAGTTTTATTATTGCGTTTTCGTAAAACGTGAACTGTCACCACCATCTAATGCACAAACAGCGCCATCTGTTGGTGACACGAACTGCCAAAATTTTTTTTTTATTCTAAAATCTTAGGTCTACAAAGTTTAGAACCGCGCAGCGCAACTACATAGAAGATGCGCACAGGCACGCGACCTCGCGACCCGCGCGGCACCTGAGAACGCGGCGACATTTGCTGCGCGTGCGCAGTGAGCCATAGTTACCTGTGTGCTCAGTGCTCACAATATGGAACAAACTTAATGGAATTCTAATATTAAGTCGAGTATTAGTCGCCAAATGTAGTTAGCATGTGGTTACAAAAGAATTGTCAGAAAAATATTTAAAATATGCTAAGAATTTTCGAACCAAACTAGACAACAGCATAGCATTTGTTTTTGGTACTTTCCTTCAGGAGAAAAAAAATGTTGAAATCATTAAAAAACAAACAAAAAAGATGCAAATTCTCTGTCTTCCTTTTAACGGCTTGACCGATTTAATTCGTCGATTGATATGCCAACTTTATAGCTATAAACTGAGCATAGCATTTTTAATCGAACAATGGCGTCCATGCGAAAAGTATTGTTTTCCATAATTTTCTCTACGTAAAGACGCAGCGACTGTCGTAACAGCCACGTCTCATTGCGCGCTGTTTTGAACCGTATTTTAATGAATATTCGTGCGATATTCGTACTAAGTAATAAGCTAAAGCTAACTCGAGTCGCTAGTTTAGGGGTACTACCGTACCTGCACGCGGAAGAACGTGTCTGAACTAAAAAAAAAAAACGCAATCATCATCATGACTATAGTCTATTGATGGACATAGGCTTCCCGTCTGAGTTTTCCAGCGGCTTCCTGCAACCTTGGCTAAGTCGTCAGTCTATCGGGTTGGAGGCCTGTCCACGCTGCTTCTCCGACCGTGGTCGCACTTCTATAACTTTTCAATAGGCGTGGTGAGATACGGGCACATTATGTTCAGACACCGGCAGGTCAACCTACCAAAAGGTTAAAGTTGAATTGATTTTCAACTTTAAGTCTACCGCGTAAAGATCAATATCAATTGAGAAAATTTGACCTTTTGTAGTAGGTTGACACTGAAACTTATATAAATCGAATATCACAACAAAACAAACGTTGGGCACTGAGTACTGCATGCAGGCAATCAAAGCTAACTCTTCCAGAGGTCACGCCCAGATTGACTCGACGTATACTCAGCCTCGAAAGACAAAACCTGCGAATAATCGTGGGCACAGTGACCGGTCACTGTCTCCTAAACAAACACCTCTACACTATAGGTAACACAGACAGCCCTCTCTGTAGGGCATGTCTCACTACAGACGAAACTGCCAACCACGTAGTCCTGGAATGTGAGGCGGTTGCGTCACAACGTAATGAAATCCTTGACAACCCAAGGTCGCTCCGCGAAGCCTGTGAAAAACCCAGGAAACTTCTACGCGGAGCTAGGCTGGTTATATCCGTAACCATCATACCCCTTCGCACAAAGGACCGAATTTGAGTCTAAGTGCGGAAAAGGGAGTCCATTCTCATACTCATACATTGTATAAATCGAAGCGGCAGTTCCACCCTTCGTTTCTAGCCTAACCCAACAACCGCAGTTATTATAAGACTTTCCTACTGTTCAGATATTGTCCAGAAAAGGAATGTTATTAGAATTAAGTGTAACATTATTTGATACTACCATTAGTATCAAACTAACTTAATTACCAAGTAGCCCATGCTAGTTTCCTAAAAAAATCTAATTAGCCCGTCAGTTGGATTAACAGAAAATATTGGACACGTATTTTTTCTTTTCTCAATCAAAGAAAAAATGATGAAGATATAGTCCGTTAAAGTTCCACGTACCGTCACGCCTTGCGACACTTTTTGGCAAGGCGTGACGTCACGTGCTCACTTTGATGCGCTTTATCTTCGTCATTATTTGTTTGATTGACAAAAGACAAAATATGGGTCCAATATTTTTTGATAATCTAACTAACGGACTAAATATAATAATCTTTTTTTATTCAGGAAACTAGCCCATTGTTATAACATTATATCGTTACACGACACGACTAAACCTATTCCCCGCCACTAGAGGGCACTGTCATGCGCGTGCGTCGTGAAATCGTGACTAGGCGATTTTTTATTGTAGCATGACATCAGGCTATCAAATCAATCTTGAATGTACTTACTTTGATATGTTTCTAATCGAGTCTCTTGTAATCGATTTATGTCCAACAACATACCAATTGTCGGGTATTTTGTATGAAAGGAGCTACAATCGTATTTTGCTAAAGTCTGGGTGGGCTGGAAGATGTTCGGGCCCCGTTATTGTCTGGTATCGCAAAACGTTAATAATTTATTTCAAGTCAAAACTATGACTATGATCATCTTAGCCTATTACAGTCCACTGCTGGACGTAACCCTTCCCTCCAAAGAGCGCCAAAGAGGCAGGGTCTCCCTCTTTTTTCATCCAGCTTCTGCCCTTCATCTTTCCAAGGTCCTCGGTTTATCGAGCTAAGAAGCGTCCTATACTACGTTTGCAGATTCATTTATTTATTTCAACTTTATTGCACAGACATTTAAAAAAAGTTGTACAGATGGCGGACTTAATGCCAAAAGCATTCTCTACCAGTCAACCATGGGGCCATACAGAGATGGTATAGGCGGTGCAACAAAAAACAAATTGTGTTAAATTAAACCATACAAAACTGAAACAAACTAGATGAATATATACAGTTGTACTACATAGATAGCTATATACGGTATATACATACATACTTATACATAATATAATTATACACAGATCTCATGCCAGCGAGAATCATGGAAAAGAGAAAATAGTTAATCCAAAAAATGCTTGCGCAGAGCCTTCTTATAGGAGAATTTTGACGTGGATTTTTTGATTTTTAAGGGAAGTCCGTTCCAGAGTCGAACAGCCGTCAGGGTGAATGAGATTCGTGGTATTCACTCGACAACCCGTTTACTCCACCTTTCATCAGTTCTGCGACAGAGGTGGCCGGTCCACTGCCACTTTAGCTTGCTTTTATGGACTATGTCCATTAATTTGGCCTTCTGCCGTATGACCGAATTGGTATGTTGTCTAGTGCATATTTCATTATTTATATAGTTTTTATTACCTTTCGATTTTAACCTACTTCAATAGAGTTGAAACTTTGTAAGGTAATTATATGAAATCCAGATGTCAATACAAGTTATTGTATGTATGTTTGTTTATTTACTATATAAGTAAGTAAGATTTATATTTATACATATTATGCGTTTATATTATTCATATTTTAGGTGTATTATACTTATGTATTTAATATTGTAAGGTACTTAACTATAATATTAGATGCATGACTTTAACGTTGGCAGGCAGAGAATGCTTTTAGCATTAAGTCCACCGATTGTACACTAGTTTTGTACGATAAAGTTTCAAATAAAATTAATCAATACAATAATTTGACACCATCAAGGTGATCTGATTTAGGAGAGAACGTGGCGGCTACACAGGTTATAATGTCAGGTATTGAACAAACGGTGGAATGTTCAGTTCCTTTTCATATTACATAATAAAGCTATAGGAAATAAATAAATATTGGACAACATGAAAAATAGTGTAATTGTAAGTATGTAACTCCTTGTAAGATTCTTCATTGATAGTTTTTAAAGCACTATAAATATTCCGCATAGGTTATTGCATTATTTGGCCACGTCAATAAGAAAGCAGATTGTGCGCATTGTATGCTAATATGACCACCCACTTGTCAAAATGACGAGGTGGGCTTAATTTACACTTCTGTCTTCAAAATTATTATTTGACACAGTGAGGAACAACTTTGCCGTCCATATTAGAATAGTACGTAGGTAATCTTTAATGTGGATTGGGCTTAGACTTAGGCCAATTACCCCACGTGCGATTGTTTGATGGTGGACCCAAGCTTCCCCTTTACAGCTTCACTAGGCAGATTGGGTAGTGCAGAATGCACTCAGGAAAGCAGCTGGCTAGGCTATATTAAAATTTATTCCCCCACAAATAATATCACGTGACTAATTTTGTTTACATTTATTTTTAACCGACTTGAAAAAAGTATGAGGTTCTCAATACCATTGTATGTTTTTTTAAATGTTTGTTACCTCAGAACTCCGCCAATAATGATCTGATTAAAAAAAAATGGTATGTTTTTCGATTAGTCAAATTCAATTCTGATGATGTGTTCTATAAGGAATTGACGGAACTTCTAAAATATTATAGATATAACGATTCTAGTATATACAGCAACAAGTTAAGCATTTGCATTAAGAAAGTATCATTGGTAAGGTGGAACTGATGAAGAAGGCCATCGTAGTAGTTCACGAGTGGCGATAAGATAGGGCCATCGTAGTATTTCATATTTCACGAGTGGGGATAAGATAGTTAGGCTTCGTCACAGTCGACGAATCAAATTTAAATAAATGATTCGGGTAAAAATTTCTATCGAACTGATCTGATGTCGAAGGCAGAAGGTGGGCACCGGAACTCCAAACAATGTATTAGAGCCCTTTTGGACATATTGGTATCGTCATGAGATGCACGCTAGCTATAAATATTAAAAAAATAACCGCCATTTAAAGTAAATAAGTAAGTAAATAGATAATGAAGTCTGTGTACAGAGGATGTGTTTGGAGTTGGAGTCCTATAATTTAGGCGCTGCGCAAACGGTAACACTCAGTTTCCAGTTGCCGGAACCGAACACTTTTTGATCGTCATGAGTATGTGCTATGTGGAAGCAACTGGACTCAAGAAATGTTTACGTATGCGCAGATAGGGGATGATTTCATACTGGTTTCATAGAAATCAAATATTCATCGGTAGCTTGTGTCTGACACAAGACACAAAAGTGTTCACGTTTGCGCCCTCGCTTATTCGTCTTGATGAAAATGTATCACTAAAAACAGAAAAAGTAATTTTTTATTTTAAAAAACCGACTTCAAAAAGAAAAAAAACTTGAAATAACATTTTTAGAAACGTATCAGTTATCTTTAGAGTCTGTGCCAGTATTTTTAGTAATTTTTAATCGTTTTTGGAGTCTGTGAATCATTATCAAAGCGCGGCCGCCACTGAGCTACCAGCATTACTTCTCATCTATCCGTGAACAACGAAGTCAAAAACTCACAATAGTCACTGTAAACCACTCCATCACAATCAGTTAGAGTTAGAGTAATTGCATTTTGCCCTATAAATAATTAAAACCAGTCTATTGTTTCACGGAATTCGGCCTTCAGGAAAGCCTATTGCTAATCTAGAGATCAAATCCATTCAATGCAGATCCAATAGTTCTTTTATACGATTCATTGGAAGCATTCAAAGAAGATAATCGTCAATGGTAACTGAACATGAAAGGTTTCAAGCCAAAAAATTGCAATCAGCTGTAATAGATTTACCATGCAATCTAAAAAGGACTTAATGTTTCAGAGATAAAGTAGACTTTTGAAAGCAGCAACGAGATAAGTTTGATGTAGGCTTGGCTATTGCACAAGGGTATTGGGGTCACAGAATAAATAAATAACTTGAATGAATGCAGTCCGTGGCTTCACTGTAAGCTAAGCGGGCACGGAGTGGTCTTTTTATTGTTTTAGATAACAAAATTTAACCCAACGGATTAGCAAGCTGAAGTGGAAGTGGGCGGGGCACATAGCACGTAGAACTGATGGCCGATGGGGCAGAAAGGTTCTAGAATGGAGGCCGCGTACCGGCAAGCGCAGCGTAGGACGTCCACTCACAAGGTGGTCAGACGACCTGGTAAAGGTCGCAGGAAGACGCTGGGTGCAGGCCGCTTCCAACCGGCCAATCTGGAAGTCAATGGGGGAGGCCTATGTTCAGCACTGGACGTCCTATGGCTGAAATGATGATGATGATGATGATGAGATAACAAAATTAATCATAATCATCAAAAAGGCTTATAAATATTTCATTGACAATTTTACGAACATAATGTTCTCTTTGTAAGATGCACCTTACGTTACAATTAGATGCCGTATACGTATATGTACAGTATAGTTACATATTTTCAGATTTAACAAAACAGCTTTAAGTATCGAAGCTGATAATCGCTGACGCTGACAAATGGTTTGGCCTATATTCAGCCGCTGTGGATAGGGTGAAACTATTATAAAGAATTGAATATATTAAGAACAAATTTGATCTGTTTGTTTTACAACTTGATTAGGATAGCAGTAGTGGAAGTCAATGGGCTGAACCAATTAAGACGAAGAAAACCAAATGAATATCTATTCTTAAATATATGTCATAAATAACTTTTTCTTTTAATATGAATGATGTATTTACTCGTATATGAATTACATTACATTAGAAAAGGTTATTAACTAATTAAGAGACGATTTTTCAATAGTCAGATAAATTGTATCTGAAGAATTAGTTTGACATTTTGACAGTTTTCGTACAGAAAATATGCCATAACGTCAATTTAATTCGCCGGATAAAAGTTATCTAGCAATTGAAAAAACGGCCCTAAGATAAATAGAGGAGATACAAATATTTTTTTTTTAAATGTAGCAACATCTAATTAACAATGTAGAAATAAAAAAATAAAACCGACTTCAAAACACTGAAATGCTAAAAATAATCCTAACACTTAAGTACCTAATCAGTTACTTTTGGAGTCGGTGCCAGCCGATGAGAGATTCAATGTTTTTGTTTGCACCGACTCCAAAAGTAACTGATTAGGTACTTAAGTGTTAGGATTATTTTTAGCATTTCAGTGTTTTGAAGTCGGTTTTACTTTTTTAAATAAAATTTACTTATTTCATAAATTTTTAGTGATAAATCCTAATCTAACTGCTGAACACCGATTTCATCCCCTATTTTCCTACCCTTAGGGGTGATTTTTATTTTGCAAACTTTTATCATATTATCTTTGAAGTATAAGCTATTCAATAAAACAAAAATCATCAAAATCGGTTCATATTTGTCGAAGATATGTCACAAGAACCACAACCAAAATATTATCTGGGTATATATTTGTTGATTTTCTCAAAAAGTTCTAAATCAATTTCGATAAAATTTATATGGGACCACTTCTGAAGTATGATCTACCAAACAAAAAAAGAATCATTAAAATCGATTCATAATTGGCGGAGTAATCGCGTAACAAATATACAAAAAAAAAAAAAAAAACATACAGTCGAATTGAGAACCTCCTCCTTTTTTGAAGTCGGTTGAAAAAACATTTTATCCGCTACTCTCCCAGTTAAGCCCCGCCCTAAAGCTAGTTGCATACCGTCAGTAGTCGCAACCGGCACGATTATTTCCCGCTATGAGCCTAAGAAAAACTCTTAGCTATTACTTCGTTTTGAATATAGACATCTTAATAGCTCAAAGTATCTAGGCCATCTTCGTCAGCGGAGTGAGCGCTGTAACATGGTTCTTATTCTACTAAAAAACTATTAAGAATAAATTAATAACCGTTTCTTAGACTTTTATCAAATAAAAATCAGTTTTTAAAAAATGCTCATAATATATAATAATTATCAAAAACTTTAACTTGTAAATAATTTAATTGAATTTGGAAAATTCAACACAATAATGTATTAATAATTATATGTGATTTTAATGTTTGGGTCTTTATTTTTTCTTCACCATCATCATCATTTCAGCCATTAGGACGTCCACTGCTGAACATAGGCCTCCCCCAGTGACTTAGATTGGCCAGTTGGAAGCGGCCTGCATCTATCGGCTTCCTGCAACCTTAACCAGGTCGTCTGTCCACCTTGTGGGTTGGACGTCCTAGGCTGCGCTTGCTGGTACGTGGCTTCCATTCTAAAACCTTTCTGCCCCATCGGCCGTCAATACTGCGTACTATGTGCCCCGTCCACTGTTGTTTCAGCTTGCAATTTTTTTAACTCATCATTACTATCGGTCACTATCGATAGATAATATAACAATTAAAACAAAATAGAACGATTTAAGTAGGAATGAAACCAACGTCTCCGACATTATTAGGTTACTGGTCGAAAGTCAAGTATTTCGTCTGATCAATGTTGCGGTTATAAGTACCTAACGTTAACATTGGATAGAAGTATTGTTGCAAATATTTAACTACCTATCCGTTGAAATAACAACAGGTTTACCGATTTTATTTATAAATATAAATACATACATAAATAAATATAAATATGTTTTTGCAATGACATGCTTTAGCTAAGTTAAGGCACTTAAAAAATCGATAATCAATCGATTAATTAATGAAAATAAGCATTATTTTACAAATGAAGTAATTAAAAGGTAAAAAAGCCGCGTTCTTAATCATCTACAACTGAACTACCAGCTAATTGTTGTTAGAAAGTGTTTTCCCATGAAGACACACACAATGCTCTGTTTGACGAGTATTTCTACCAAACCGCCTATTATTTCTACCAAAATATACCATTAGGCTTTGTTTGGTCACTTTCTTTTGGGACTGTTTTAATTACTTATTTTCGGAGATATTGCTTGATGGTCATTTAGTGAAGAAAGTGAGGGCATTTTTTATTGTACAGCAAAATTTTTTTTGTGACAAGAAAAAGATGTAAATTCAAATTATTTATTCTAAAACAGTACTAAAGAATATAAAAAGCACGTAACGAGAAGAGTGATGGATATGAGTATTAATGGTTGGAGAAGTAGGACGACCTAAGAAGAGATGGATAGATTGTGTGAGGAGAGATATAACTGAGAAGGGAGTGAATGACTCAATGACGAGTGACCGGATTGCATGGAAGAGAAAGAAATACTGTGCCGACCCCAGATGACCTGGGAACAGGGCAGGCAAATGATGATGATGAGGGCAGGGCACAAGCCTCATTTCAACTATGAGGTGGTTTGGTGCGTTTTCTTCACCACGTGGGCCCAGTATTTGTATAGTGTGCAATGACGAGTATCTATCAATCTATAATTCTGCACAAATCCACGAAGACACTCATCAAAAGCCGGTAAAACTCGAAATGCAAAGAAAGCGGTAAAATACTAATGGACAGGAAAAATTACAAGTGTAAAAGTGGACATTGCAAAACCGGCGATTTTCTCGGCGAGAGTTTTGCCGGACTGACAGCTCAGTGCAAACAGACGGACGTTACCCAACCGTCTGTATAGTAAGACCACTTTCGTACACTTTACTACCAACCGTCTTTTAAGGTATTTAGTTGGAATGCATTTGACAGATATACAGGGTTATATTTCACGGTAGTGCCAATTTTTCAGGTACCACTCAGAATGAGTACCTAACTAAATCGATCTACGTAAAAAACATACTTTTTTGTTCGTTTTTAATTCATCCATTCTGCATTTGAAAAATAGAATACTTAAAAAATGTACCATTACTCGATTTAATTGCACCGTATGTGCACTGCATGATGCATGGTTCTTGTAGCGGCGTCGGCGTGATCTCTGACGAATGACGGCGCATCTCGCGTTAACTTTTGTTTTTCGGAATTTTTTAAGTATATTTCACTCCAGAAATACGACGACTGAAATTGATTACGATAAATTAGTATTTCTATATTGTTCTATAGACTTTATTTTTTAAATTTGGAACGACCTTGAAATGTAACCCTGTATACATATAATATAATACACTAGCTGACCCGGCAAACCTCGTATCGCCAATAAGTTGTTGCAATCAGTCGCAAAATTTATTTCTGAACACATCCTGTCTGACTAGTACTGGTTGACTGGTAGCGAATGCTTTTTGGCATTAAGTCCGCCATTTGTACAATTATTTTGAAATGTGCAATAAAGTATAAATAAATAACTATAGTATGAACAGTTTGTATGGGAAAATAAAATAGTTGGTTTTACTACTTTCCCTGCAATTTCTTTACATGTTCTAACCTTTTAAACCTTCCCTGAACTTCACAAATATTTTAAGATCAAAATGACTTTGACTTTGACTTTGGTCCACGCCTCGGACTACAAAGCCAGGCGGCTGCGAGCCCGCAAATTAAACTATCTTGCCCCAAACTAAGCAAAGCTTGTACTATGTCGACTAGATATAACATAAATACATTTGGAGACATCCATGACTCAGGTAAAAAACCTCGTATTTATCATACAAACGATTGCCTCTCCTGGAATTCGAACCCGTAGCCGCGAATTTGTAGTCCAGAGTACGAACCACTCTATACCAAAATAATACCAATACCGTCCCTCAAAAATACGTCAAATACTATAAATACATACAGGGTTATTTGTACACAAATGTGTGCTCAAATACAACAACTTTTTGTAAGGGACTAATATCGAAATCCCAAAAAAAAAAAAACTGTTTCATACAAACTGATGTCAGCTGATCGACGGGTTTCAACGGGGAAGTGATTTTTTTTGACCTCCAGAATCAGGCCCTAGGAGGTTGTTGGTGTATTAAAAATAACCCTGTATATACTGCACTGCACTGAACTACAATATTTTCGATAGTGGGATACTGGGATTAGTGGGCGGGGCACATAGCACGTAGAACTGATGGCCGATGGGGCAGAAAGGTTCTAGAATGGAGGCCGCGTACCGGCAAGCGCAGCGTAGGACGTCCACTCACAAGGTGGTCAGACGACCTGGTAAAGGTCGCAGGAAGACGCTGGATACAGGCCGCTTCCAACCGGCCAATCTGGAAGTCGGTGGGGGAGGCCTATGTTCAGCAGTGGACGTCCTATGGCTGAAATGATGATGATGATGATGATGATACTGGGATTATTTTGCAATCGTATTATTTGGTCTCTCAAGTAGTCATTTCCATGTTTTCTATACAAAAAGATTTAAGGGAATTTAAACTTGAGTTTTTGATATTAATTTTGTACATTTTTTTATAAATAGTCTATCAATTCAATAGTAGAATGTCAAATAGGCATCACTATTAGTGACTGGTATAAACTACTAGTACACTTGAAGTATTAAAGGCTCGTTAATAAACAAAGGACAATTAGCAGATTCTGACGTTCGTAAACTATGCGTATGCGCATATAAAATATTGTTAACATCGCTGAGTGAATATGGCAGTCAAGATATTTTGATAGGGCTGCCAACAATGACTTTCAATCATAGTAAAAGTCACTTTGTGGATAGCTTCCTACTTAGTTTACTTAAGAAAGGTAGCTATAAACACAATGACTTACGTTTACGACCTTTGACTTAGGGGCTGCCTTAAACAATAGTTGGGATCAAAGACATTTATTTTTATTTCATAAGAATGTACATAAATTCACTTAAATGTGAAAAACATTAAAAACAAATATATACAGGGTGTAACGAAAAGGTGAAATAAAACTTTAAGGGGTTATTCTACGGCTAAATTACATCAGCAGCATACAGCAAAAAAAAATCACTTTCCCATACTAAAACGCGACCAGCTGGCATCAGTTTGTATGGAAACGTCAATTCTTCAGTTTTATTTCACCTTTTCGTTACACCCTGTATAGTAGGTACATATGTGGTGCGTTAGGTGATGGGCGTTTATAACTGGTATTTTACTATGTCAATAGAGGGTGTTAAAAAAGGTACGAGAATTTTTTTACGGGGCGGTTCAGAATCGAGTCTAGAATACAAAAAATATATTAAGAAAATACGTTGTATAAAATAAAAATATTTTTTTTATTCAATCAGAAACAACTCTAGTATAGAGAAAAATCTATTGCCTACGCATTGTAAATAAATACAATGCATGAATAGTGCATTCTAGTAGTAGTATAGTACAGTTTAATTTAACACATTTTTTTTAATCATCATCATCATCATTTCAGCCATAGGACGTCCACTGCTGAACATAGGCCTCCCCCATCGACTTTCAGATTTTTTAAATGGATTTCTACTCTAATCTAGACTCGATTTAGAACAACCTCGTGAGGCGAGTACGCAGGACTTGGTGTCGCCACCTCTGAGGTCTCGGGTTCGATTCTCCGTCAGGTCAATGTAGAAAACGAACTTTTCTATATTGTCTCGGGTCTGGGTGTTGTGGTATCGTCATTGTTTCTGATTTCTATAACATAAGTGCTTTAGCTACTTATCATAGGATCAGAGCAATCTATGTGATGTTGTCCAATATTTGTTAATTTAATAAACCTTTAAAAAAATTGCTCGTACTTTTTTAACACCCTGTATTGTTTATGCCAAGTGCCACCCCTACGGCCTGGAATGCCGTACACTTTTCCGCGCATACCGGCGCAGGTTGGGAACAGGTAGACTGCGACAACTCCATTCGGGCTTATTGAGAAATCACCAGCTCCGCAGTTCCAAGTATTTATTACTGGTTGGTTTGAGAGGGATTTGGAATGAATAAGCAGTAACTAGACTAATGGGTGGGCTGTTTACATGATATTTATTTATTTACAAAAATAAAATCGTACAAAAGGTGGACTTAATGCCATGTGGCATTCTCTACCAGTCGACCATTAGGCTAAACAGAAATGTTTTGTGGGCGGTGCATATGACTTTACAAAAATGAACATGATAGGGGGCCGTTCAAGTATTACGTAACGCTGTTTTTGAAGATTTTTGGCCCTCCCTCCCCCCTATGTAACGCGCGGTAACGTTTTTCTGTACCCCCCCCCCCCCTTGTTTTAAACGTAACGTAACACCCATATGACCACTTAAACTTAAAAGTCAAAATTATGTTGCGCAAAATACCCAGTTCCCAGTAAAAATTGTGTACAATACAATCCAAAAACGAAAAGGGTTGCCAACTTATGCATTATAGTTCCCTAGTTTTTTTTTTATTTAAAAAATTTTTTTTGAACCCCCTTCCGCCCTTGTAATGCATCGTAACGTTTTAAAAGAACCCCCCTTCCCCTCAAATTGCGTTACGTAATACTTGAACGCCCCCGTAACAGTAAGACTCAGTAAATCGGAATTCTATTGCTGCAGTTACTGGATACTAATAGGTACTACAGACGAGTTCGACCCAGTAAGGGTAATAACATATAAATCAATATTAAGTGAATTCCGTGTTCAGTTTTTTTCGTATTTGGCACATTCGCTATAGATACATACTTAGATTATTGTATGAAATCATTGACTTATATGAAATGTTTGATTTTTAAAAATTAAACAGTATTTTTTTCCGAAATAATAGCCTTACTTACCTACTGTACATTTATAAAAGTTGCATCATTTTTGTTTGAATTTTTTGGAAAACTGCTGTCCATCTTTTATTTTCTTGTTGTTTTATTTTATTTACATTCTAGGTAGAAAAAAATATTTTTGCATAATTTTATTTTAGAATCACTCATTATGTAGCTTCTTTTATTTGAAATAATATGATGTTTGTTTTATTTGGTAGGGCGAACCAAGTTACCTCCCAGTACCGTTGATTCACCTATTTTGGGACAAACTGTATTTATGTGTCTTTTCTCTGTATTTTATGAATTTAGTTTAAACATATAAAGGTTTTAATTTTTTAGTTAATTTCCATCTAGTAGGGGATGATTCTGCTGCTAAAATAGTGATTTCAGGTATACACATGCGAATCTTGCGATTTCGTATTCGGATTGGAATTTGCATGATTCACTATTCATAAAAAATGGCTGATAGTCCCATACCATAGAAAAAGTTGTTGTACCTTTTACCAGTACCAGTATAGTGGTACCAGTAGAATCACCTCCTAGAAGGAAGTAAACTAATAAAAGGGGACCTTAAACAGGGTGTCCCGCAAAAACCACGTCTCTTTTTCATTACGCACCAAGTATCTACACTATTATTTCGAACAACTCACTAGTCGTTCGAAATGTAGATTACTATCTATGATTATTTTGAAAACTTTAATAAAAATTCGACATTAATTATTCGACTTCTCAAACGAAAAAGTCATAGAACAAAAGTTGTTCAAATCTTTGTTGTGACAAGGTGACGTGGTCTATGGGACACCCAGTATAATAGTATGTCTATGCTTTGCTTTTTAGAATATTTGTCTGGCGTAATAATTAGATGATTTTTATGTCTTTTTCATTTCCTTTGTCGCTCCGCACCGCAAACACAAAACATTGTCTTTAGCCTAATGGTTGATCGGTAGATGATGTCATATCACACAGGGATAGGTCACCGTTTTTAAAAATCTTAAAAAAAATAATTCAAGTGCATGTAGACACAGGGCCGGCAAATGGTTGGATTAGTCGATTTATCGAAATTATCTATAATGCTCATAAAATTAAGGCGTAGCCATTTTACAAGTTTAATAAGTATAATAAATCTGGGTTAGCTAACTAATTCATCGCATCTAACTTATCGTATTAAAATTTCATAAAGATATCAAGATACGTGACTTAGAAGTCATGATTACCTGCACTTTTTACTTATCTCAAGATTTCTATAAAATAATGGTAGTTTTACCATTATCCTCATCTTTAGATTTAGATGTTCACTGTTAGTTGTAACTCTTCCCCATGGAACGCTTCAGCGAATACAGCGAGTAGTTCTAGGCCGTTTGCATCCAGCAACAATCTTGACTAAGTCGTCAGTCCAACGCGGTGGTATATGCTTGACGCTGCGTCTTCCAGTTTGTAGTCGCCATGCACTTACGAACCTTTAAGAACCTTTCTTTGTCAACTTTATTATTATGATAGTCACAGTAGTTTCTATGTATTTATTAACTTTTTTGTGAATCTATATCTTCTACCGATCTATAGGGTGGCCAGAAAAGTGATTTTTAGGTGCCTTGTGTTGCGACTGTTGCAAGGTATCTGAATCACCCCTATGTATATTCTACGATTTTTCGTAGTTTTCGAGATACGTTTTTTTTTAATGATTTTTTGCAAAATTGCGGCTGTATCAGTTTGAAAAATTTAAAAAAAAAGAATGTTTCATCGATTTTTTTTTCTTGCAGCTAAATCTCTATGAAATTTATGTTAAGTGAGTTATCATTTAAATTTCCACTTAAAATTAAAAATCTAAACTGATAATTTCATAATTATAATAAATAAGTAGTACTTCAACGGCTTCATAAGCTTTTTAAAAAAATCGTAACTCGAAAACAGAAAAATCGTAGAACATACATAAATAATAATTCAGATACCTCTCAACACGAGGCACCAAAAAAAACTTTTGGACTTCACTTTTCTGAACATCCTGTATTGTAAAAAGCTCAACAAATTAGAAACATCTGAAAATAAATAGTAATATTTTTTTGAACAATCACACCAATTACCTGGTCGCAAACGAAGCAAAGCTTGTACTATTGCGAGAAGATAACGAATAAACAAACTCGTATTTTAATAAAATATTACAACTATGATTAAGAACAAATGCTCGTGCTCATCACATAAACATTTGCCCCTTACGGGATTCAATCCCGAAATCATGGGTTTTGAACACTGAATCGCGAACCACTGTAAGTACCAGACAAATTAAAGTCGTATTTAGAACCTCCTTTTATGAAGTCGGTTGAAAATTGTGTGCCAATTCTCATTATATTGCTTCAGACCGATTGTCTGTTCGTCTGCATCGGCAAAAACTAATCTGGGCCAATTGTCGATACTGTGCAGAACCGCACAGTTTTACAAATTTGTTGTGCTTTCAATCGCTACGCTACGCTTATGTGAGAGGCACGAACGTATCTCTTCACCGTGTAACTCTTTTTGCGATTTTAATGTTGGTCCCATACAAAAAGTTGTTGTGTTTGAGCACTAATCAGCCCATAAGAGGTTTTACGTATTGAGAGTTACACGGTGTATACAGGGTTATTTGTAAAACATCAACTGCCTTTATATCTTAGAATATTACTGGTCACTGTTAGTCTCGACATCTCCTCGCATATATCAAGTAGTATTAAGTATGTTTACTGTATGTATGTATAATTATTGTTATGTATTTATTTTATTTTTATTTAGTTATTACTGTGTGTATACGTCTATGCCATAAATTTATGCAATCCTATTTGTATCAGGTAACAATTTTAAGAACTCTGCAACACCTTCCCCTTTCTTTAATGGTTGTCCTCTACCTAAAAGCTGTCTGGAAGAGATCGCTATCACCGATAAGACCGCCTAAATTGTACATCTTTCTGTAAAAATCATGTGTATTTTACTTGTATGGTGTGCAATAAAGAGTATCTATCTATCTATCAACAACCTCCTAGTGGCTGATTCTGGAGCTTAAATACAACAAGTTTTTCTATGGGTCCAACATTAAATCTAAAAAAAAAACTGATGTCAGTTGGTGGCGGCTTAGTATGGGCAAGTGGATTTTTTATTTGCGATTTCAATGCTAGTCCCATAGAAAAAGTGTTTGTATTTGAGCACCAGATAGAGCCCCTAGGACTCCTAGGAGGTTGTTGATGTTTTACAAATAACCCTGTATATACAAAACTAGCTTCCGCCCGCGGCCTAGCCCGCGTTAAGTTTAGTTTGTCATTTAGTCTTTATCAGCGACCAAATAGCGCACGCATCGAAACTCGCAAAAGAAATATTTTTTACCGTGTTTGCAACATTTTTCATTGATGCTCCGATCCTATCGGTCGTAGCGTGATGTTAGTTCCTAAATTGTTGTTACGCGGGAATCGAACCCGGGACCGCCAATTAGGTCGCGTCGCCTCTTGTTGAAGCTTGAAAACCGTCCTAAATTACTTTCAGTATACGCAACCAGGCGGTTAAGATAAGGTATCTTGGTATAATTAGTCATGTTACTTAAATACTGACATAAGTAGGTAATCTTAAAGAGGCAAACAATTCAGAGTAGTTTGTTGTGAATGATGTGACTCACTGTAAAGTTGCAACATAATTAAATAAAGTTCTATTTTATTTAGATTTATCTTATAAAAGTTGGCACCAGCACCCAAATAACTTAACAAACTTTTACTGTGGCAACAACATTGTATACATACCTACTCATTAAAAAATATGCACGAGTGACCGACTATTTTTTTGCACAGAGATTCCATGATAATAGTAAGTGAACACTGGTAAGATTTTTTGGGTTAAAATCGTAGGACTGACTCCTGCTTTGGACCTATAAAAGTTTTTGTTTCTTACATAGATTTGCGTTTAATTTTGTGACAATACTCTCTACAGCACGTATGTAAAAACGCTTCTAGCGTTTTCAAAGTTCAACCTAAGATAATAAGATGAAAAGAGGTGAAAAGAGGTGAAAAGTTTAAATGGAAGTCGCGTGTCTCGACTCTGAAAACCACAAGTGTCATAAATAATATCGTAGGTATCATAATACAAAAAAACCCATCAGCTGTTTGTAACCAAAAACAAATTTAGCTGTTACGATTTATAATAGAAAGTTATATTTTTTGAAATTGTAATTTATTATAGTATTAACGTTGTTATTCAGCCTATTTTAATAACATTGAATAAACGATACTGACGGACACAAAAACATTTATATTAAATTGCACAGGTTTCGTTAAATAAATGAAGTTTATATACAAGGAGAAATCGCGTACATTCGCACGTAAAGGATTAATAAATCGTGTGTATTTTATCTAATTGTCTTTAGTTAATAATCTATTATTTCATATTTGATAGTACAATTTATTACGTGACGGCTGATTGTTCGATTTCGGAATTAATTTGTTGCTATCACCAATACGCATTTTATTGCACAATTTGCAAATCTGTTTATTGGTGATGGGTTGTTTTATTAGTTATTGGTTGCGGAGTAAATTGGATTTATTGAATATTTTAGGTGAAGAGGACGGCCGAAACTGAGATGTTTGAGTATTGTCAAAAAAGACATAAAAAGTAACTTTCAGAAGATGCCATGGAAGAAAACGAAATGGACGAAGAAGAGCTAAAGCGAGATGGAGGAAAAAAACTGGAAAGCGGACCCTGTAACAAGACGGGATGTACGATAACAAGAAGAAGGAGTTTATTTCATACAAATAACAAACCAGAACCACACAGTAGTGACGCTGCACTCAGAATGAAAATAAATAGATAAAAAGTCGTTCACACAACATAACACCATTTCCGAAGGCGAAAGACAGTTTGTAATGGGTTGCGTACGTGCTATTGAACATACTACAGAATTATAAAAAAGTTTCGTGTTACTTGTTGATTTTTCTAAAGTAAGATCAACAAATAGTACATGTAATGCTTAGTGTGGCACTTTAGTTTTTTATATTAGTCATATTAGTGAATTATTTAAAAGCCCATTGTTATGTTATCTATATTTTGTTTCTTTGAGTTTTCCTTTTGTACATCATTATGTAACTTTGTGGCAGACTATTTGATTGTAAAACAATTAATTAACTTTATAAAAATGTTTTTGTTGATTCCTATCGCAATTTTGAATGTAAGTTGTACCTACCACGTCGCAGAAAAATGTATTGACAAAACTTTCGAAGTAACGTTACATCGGACAAACAATAGTTGGAAAAACAAGGAACCGAAGTAAGATGTTCGATGTTTAGATACGTCAAACAAAAAAACCTTCGCAGAAACAAGCCATTTCACTATGAAAGCTTCGGTAGAAGGTTGTTGATGTATCAATTTTCGAAGAAAGGTGTTTCGAACACACGTAGAGAACCTGTTTCTGGGTAAAGGATGCTTAATATCCACCGAACGGATAATAAGTCTTCTAACTAATTATAAACAACTTACCCGCACAAAAGGGTTCTTCTTTGGCAATTCATGGTCGACCTCGTCTCTGGACTCATCATCGTCGTCAGCCGAGTTGACCCTCACGCAGGTCTTATGTATGGTTTTGGTCTCATCCATACTCTGAACACATCATACACGTTGCACTTCTAGTGATGTCACTTCACTTCGCACTTCACTTATTCGAATTTGAAATCACCACATCTATTCGAAATTAATTTTATTCAAATTACAAACAATACACTTCACTTCATATCACTTGTAACGCGTTTGTACAGCAAGTGCGTCGAGATCTGAAAAAAATTAAAGAGTGATTAAGACATTTTTTGATAAGCAAGATTATTAGGGTTGCAACGTCTGAATTTTTTTAACAAAAAGTTTTTAAAAATATTCTTAAATAATAGTTTTTGTAAAATGAAAAACATATATAAAGAAAATAAAAAATATTCATAAAAAGTTTTCATGTATTTTTTTTTGCATTTTAAATATATGTAATTTATATTAGTGGAGACTTTTTTGTTTTAGTAATTCGTTAGTGTACTATAACTAACTAAAAAAAACTAAAACGCTAAAAATAATCTTTACACTTACGTACCTAATCAGTTACTTTTGGAGTCGGTGCAAACGAAAACATAGAATCTCTCATCGACTGGCACTGACTCCAAAAGTAACTGATTAGGTACGTAAGTGTTAAGATTATTTTTAGCGTTTTAGGTTTTTTTTCAAAAATGTTTGATTATAGTATATTTGAAGTATAAGCTATTCATTAAAAAAAGAATCATCAAAATCGGTCCACATTTGGCAAAGATATTATGTAAGATAGATACTAAAAATCAGTTGGCGTGGTACGGAGTTCAAGCAATGTTTGATGATTTTCTTATAGATCCCATCATCAGAATTCAACTAAATTTCTATGGGACCATTCTGAAAGTATTACCTTTCAACCAAACAAATAATTATCGAAATCGGTCTACGCAGTAACGAATGATCGCTGAACATACATAAAATTGTTTTTTTTAAAAAGATACCGACGAATTGAGAACCTCCTCCTTTTCAACCGACTTCAAAAAGGAGGAGGTTCTCAATTCGTCGGTATCTTTTTTTTTTTAATTTTTTTTATGTATGTTCAGCTATCATTCGTTACTGCGTGGACCGATTTCGATAATTATCTTTTTGTTTGAAAGGTAATACTTTCAGAATGGTCCCATATAAATTTGGTTAAATTCTGATGATGGGATCTATAAGAAAATCATCAAACATTGCATAAACTCCGTACCACGCCAACTGATTTTAGTATCTATCTTACCTATATCTCTGCCAAATGTAGACCGATTTTGATGATTCTTTTTTTAATGAATAGCTTATACTTCAAAGATACTATAATAAAACATTTTTGGAAAAAATTTCACCCCTAAGGGTGGAAAAATAGGAAATGAAATCGGTATTCAGCAGTTAAATTATGTTTGCACTCGTAAGATTTGTTTTGATTAGGATTTAACACTAAAATGGATGAAATAAGTTAATTTTATAAAAAAAATAAAAACCGACTTCAAAAAACTAAAACGCTAAAAATAATCTTAACACTTAAGTACCTAATCAGTTACTTTTGGAGTCGGTGCCAGTCAATGAGAGACCAATGTTTTCGTTTGCACCGACTCCAAAAGTAACTGATTAGGTACTTAAGTGTTAAGATTATTTTTAGCGTTTTAGTTTTTTGAAGTCGGTTTTTATTTTTTTTTGAATTCGGTTAAAAACTCGTTCATTTCGTTAATAAATGTGCAGTGTACATTACAACATTTGTTATTTTCTAAATAATCTAGGTACAGTCAACGGTAGGTCAACCTACCCAAAAAAATAAAGGTCATTAAACCGATTTTTTAATTTAAGTCCGACACGTAGTGATCAATAACAGTTGAGAAAATTTGACGTTTAATTATACACACCTACCACGTTGACGTGCTGTTGTCTGTACATCATACTGTATTGTTTACGCCTGCGTTGATTATATTGACATGCACCAAACAAATACGCCAATTTTGTCATGTTTTAGAAGTCGGGAACTAACATCCCTTCTCTTACTAGACAATTTCTTTGACAGAGTCTTAAAGTCACCGCACACACACAGACGCGAGGAAATTTAGAAAAGTTTGTTTTCTAAAAAAAAATTTAAATATATATCGCAGTATTTTAAAATTATAGTTATAATTAACTTTAAATGTGGGATATTTCACATACTGTCCAGCATTATATGACCGCAATGTCCAGGCCACCTGGCAGCCCTAATAACGATTATGACTAACCCTTGTTTTAGTATTGATGTCATTATTTACTGTTTCCATTGTTTACACAGCGATATCGTATCTTTGATAGTAATGGAACGTCCTTATGAGATTGTGTAATAGTAACAGTCTACATATTCTACAATAATTTACAGATGTTAATAAACTATTGACCCAGTTATAGTAATTGTTTTATTCAGTCTTGGAAATAGCAAACTTTTTTTAAACGCAAAATGAATTATTAAGTCTAGGTTTGCGTAGGTTGGTAATTGTATATCCAGTATTACTGCCGTGGGCAGTTAATTTATATTACCCATAAATTATTTGTATATTGTGCAATACAGTAAACTAGCAGTTCCCCGCAACTTCGTATGCGCAATTCTTGAATTCTCTATACAAACTTCCACCCTGCATCTGTTTACGTCTGAAGTCAGCATTTCGGTTATCAATTTGATTGCGCGAAGAGGTGATCCGTCAGTACGCCAGTTAGCTTTGCCTTTTATACAGTGTCACTTAAAGATCAATAGGCTAGTTTCCTGGGTCAAAAAAAGATTATTCTGTTTAGTCCGTCAGTTAGATTATCAAAAAATATTGGACCTATTTGTCTCTTTTGTCAATCAAACAAAAAAAGGACGAAATAAAAGTGCATCTAAGTTTAAGATTGACGTTACGCCTTGCTAAAAAGTGTCGCAAGGATTGACGTTACATGGAACTTTAACGGGCTATATCTTCATCATTTTTAGTTTGATTGAGAAAAGAAAAAATACGTTTCCAATATTTTCTGTTAATCTAACTGACGGACTAATTAGATTTTTTTAGGAAACTAGTCCATTCACCTTATAACCCTAAAACATAACATGTTCACAACTTCTGTTCTATGATAATTTTTTTTTTTCGGTACCATAAAAGTTTTTTAATAATGCTTTGAACAACTTTTAAGTCGCCACTCTGTGACTAGTGCTAAGGTGGCGTTGTCACCAACCGTTTGGAGTCGGTGCAAGCTGATCAAAGTTTTAATGTTTTTGTTGCCCCGACTCCAAAAGTAACTGATGAGGTTCTTACGTGTTAATATTATTTTTAGCTTTTTAGTGTTTTAAAGTAGTTTTTTTTAATAAAAATTATTTTTATCACACAGTAAATACAACTAAGACAAAACAAGACAAGACACCAATTGTCGTGGAATTGTATTACGAGGTAAGAGATAATTAATTACGACAGGCTGTGTCCCAGTCCCAGTAAAAGCAAAACCAATTTATAAAAAATATTCTCTAAGTCCGGGACCCTTTTGCAATAATTTAATAATGAAATACCTAGATAAGATAATAAATGTCAGATTTAAGGACATTTTTGTTGTATATCCTTTTGAGTCATAGTTGTGATTTGTTAATTATGAATTATCGAGTAAAGTGTGTGATAGGGATAAGCTAACTGACTCACAATACTGTCATGGAATAATCCGATATATATTTTTTAAAGAATCTTGAAAACGATGGCGTCATGACTTAGACAATTTTCTCAAGGATTGGCAAGCTCTGACCACTGACATGGTAAGTAAAGAGATTTGGGGTCTTTGCCCAGCAGTGAGACTGAAATATCTAAGTGTTTAAAAAATCTCATCATCATCATCATTTCAGCCATAGATCCTCCACTGCTGAACACAGGCCTCCCCTACTTTCATTGGGGGGGATTGTTAATACTCACCACGCTCGGCAGGTGGGTTGGTGAGCGCAGTTTTTTATAACATTTTGCACTCAGACGCTGCTGCCCGTCTCATGCTACAGGAATTAGTAGCCTCTTACGACACATTTCCTGTTGGTGGTGGGAAAGTTTATTCTTAACGGTCGTCTCCACACGGCACAAAAAATCTCAAGACATTTAATAATCTGAAAATTACATAAAAACTGACTCACGCCGCACGCATCTTATAAGTGCCTACAACAGTCCAATGCAGGACACACGTCTCTCAATGCACGACTATTCTTTACCATCCGCTGCCTGCCATCAGCTTGACCTATATATCGCACCATCACCTTGTCAAAGCCCGTCTTATTACTCTCGTTTACTTCACTTCACTCAAAAATTATACACTATTGATTTTACGGCAATTATGAACAGCCAACTGCCAAGGGAGCTTGCATATTCTCTGTGCTATATGTCGGGTCCATTGATAACTACCGAAAGTTCGGAAGCGAGAATTCTTTGCCATACACGCACGGGATGTTTTATTTTACTTTTTTGACAAAATCTATTTTGGTGTTTTCCTTGAAAAGTAGCGTATAAAAAATTATAATTTTTGTAGCGTAAAAAAAATCATTTATTAAACTTATTGAACTTATTCTGTAAATATTTGCACTTACTAAAATATAACCTTATGTAGTTTTAATTCTGATTTTATATATATCCTTGAGCTATAGCATTGTCTCTCTCCATTTTTATACCACGACTTCTAAATGTGGTCACTATACTTAGTATATTGTTACGTGCCGATATAAATTACCCTAGAAATAGCTATCCAGACACACTCAGTATGTAAGAATTTTAATGATTCAGAATAAGCAGGTATTCAAAAAACGATAAAGAACATCACTCAGAAAATAAGCGTTCCATTGATGATAATGTTGCAGGAAGAGTGAAAATATATTCAAGGTGACGTACATAGTTAATTAAATGAGCTGGTCGCTAAAGATGTACATAATTAGGTTTTGTGGGTGTAAAAAAGTGTTTACAGTCTGCTTTATCCATTCCATTTAAAAACATAAGACAGTAATGACAAACAATTTTTGAACGTCGTAGAATAATTGCGTTATTTATTTTGCGAAATTGCTAGGTAAAGTCGAGCGGTTACTCGATTCTTTTAGGTGGAAATCTATAATAAGCATTTACTGATATAATTAAAATCTGACGCAACTTGCTTCGCATTAGCATCGTAATAACAAACTTATGTGCGAAGCAACGATATCAAAACTTTTTTTTATAATCAATAATTTATAATATCGTAAGAGCAAAGTAATCTTACGCGTAGATCATAGAAACAATGTCATTTGTTCTTTGGGTAATATACGTTCATAATAACAGCTCCAGACAGAAAATCACACTCATTCGAATTTACATTATTTTAGGAATGGTGTCAGGAATGGGTAATAGTAATAATAACGGTAGATTATTCATAATTATCGTCATTGTTAGCAGACGACCTCCGTAGCCGAGAGGCGAGTATACCGGACTTGGTGTCGCTATCTCTGAAGTCCCGGGTTCGATTCCCGGTCGGTTAATGTAGAAAAATAACTTTTCTAAATTGTCTCGGGTCTGGGTGTTGTGGTACCGTCGTTGTTTATTATACATATATTTTTTCTTTTTTCAATCAAACGAAAAATGATGTAGATACGGCCCGTTAAAGTTCCGCGTAACGTCACGTCTTACGACCTTTTTTAGCAAGGCGTAAAGTCACGTGCTCACTTTGATGCGCTTTATCTTCAACATTTTTTGTTTGATCGACAAATGTCAAAATATGGGTCCAATATTTTTTGATAATTTAACTGACAGACTAATTATAATAATCTTTTTTTGACCCAGGAAACTAGCCTATTGGTGTTACAGAAAGATGAACATTTTAAGGCATGGATTTACAACACGTATTTATGTATGTTTATCCGTTATCTAGTCGCCATAGCACAAGCTTTGCTTAGTTTAGGCCCAGATAATTGGTGTGATTGTGGAAACAATATATGATTATTATTAATTGTGCAATTACTATTACATCAGCCAACATGCCTTACTGTAGGAAACACTGATAATGTTTAATTTATTCTTACTTCAGAACCTTCAAATATCGTGCAATAAACTGCTTATTAGATAACTGAGACGAATTGTTCGACCTGACCTTAAGCGGGCCTTGCATTTAGCTTAGGCTTCCTGATGTTACTATCACATTGCATCAAACACTATAATTTAAATCTATAGATTTGTTTATCGTTGCACATCAAGCTGAAAATTCCCAGTGTAAGCTGACCTCGCGTTATGAAGACATTTAATTCAAATAAGCGAACAGCTTATACTAGACATGTTTAGTTGGATGTGTACAAACTTTATTATGTGGCACGGAACTAGTGCCGTGTTTGATTTTATGGATAAATTGCTAGTATTTAATTCCAAGTTTTTTTATTATCATTTCAGCCATAGGAATTAGCCCACTGCTGAACATGATGATCTATCAATGACCTATCATCAGGGGGGGGGGGGGGAGGCGGGGTTGCCAATACTCGCCACGCTTGGCAGGCGGGTTTGAGAGTTTTTTTAAATAAGATTTCGCAAGCAGACGCTGCTGCCCGTCTTATGCTACAGGAATTAGTCACCTCTTACGACACGCTTCCTGTTGGCGGTGGGGAAGGGTATTCTTTATGCGGAGTTTTTATTTACTGTAGATTAATTATTTTGCTGGTCCTATTTAGATAAGGCTTAGATCCAAAAAATTGTTTTGCTGAAAAACCCCTTTTTTCAATGGAGAACAATGCAACTTTTACGTTGACGTTTGGCCAATGAAATTATGACAGTCATCGACCATTGGTAAATTGGCGAAAACATTCCACAAAAGAATAAGCTTAGAAACTTTTTGGTGAAAGGGATACCTTCAGTTACAAACCTGTTTGTTTTTCTTTTCCTAATAATATTATTAGAAATAAAAAAAATGAAATAGACGTTAACCCATTAAAAAAAGAATCGGTTTAAATGTTATTTTGTTAAGGGTTTTCCAACAACCTTTAGGAATATCAAAGTCTAATAAACAACAATACATTTTCTACCAATAAAGTATTATTACGTAACTGGACGTTACATTTGATGAAAATAAAATATTTGTTTGTTTTGTAAATCTGATTGCCAAAACATTGGCAAATTTTCATGCTTTAGTGACCTTTAGTTAAGTGACCAGCCCACTGCCAGTTAAGCCAATTGTCTGTATTAGGACTATAGTTTTCAATAGAGTACCTATTGGCTATCAACTAGACAAAAATAAAAATTTACCGAACTCAATTACTATGTTGAAAAAACTTTTACTTTTGGATGTGTCAAAATATATTTTGTGAACCAACATTTAAGCCTTGGCCACACAGCCGGCGGGGCGTGACGGCGACGGGAAGGCGTCGCGACGGAGCAGCAGCGCGGCGTGCACGTCACACTGCGGACGTGACGGTTTCATTGACGTTCCTGATTTTTCCACTATCCATTATTAAATCACTAAAAAGTTGTAAAAATAAGCAAATACAGAACGCTACGTGACTAAGTACGATTACTATGCAACACAATATCTAATTGTCCCGCATAAGCCCGACGACAGAGCGTCGCATCGCGCCCGTTTGTAGGTTCGCCTGGCGGGACGGCGACGGGTCCCATAATCCCACTGCGCCGAGCGCGACAGTGCTGTGTGTAGTCTTATATTGACATCAGTACATTACAAACACTGACGTCGCGTTAGCGTCCCGTCGCCGTCTGTGTGGCAAATGCTTTAGACTTGTCAGCCTTAGTCAATGGTCCACTAGTTCCGCCACCCAATAATGTCCCGGTTGGCTATGGTAAGTAATTCGATTAGTTTTAATAAGTTGGCAGCCTTGAACCGATGTGCGCGACCTCGCATAGAAATGCGGGGGAATCAGAGCATGGATGCGTGTCACTTGTAAACTAGGAAATTGGTGTGTGGGTGAAATGGCTAATTTTAATTAAATTAAACAACTATTTTAAATCGTTGATAGCTGACATACTTATTTCATTTGGAAATATATTTTTAGTGCAACAGTTGTTTTAGTTCAATTCATTTGCAAAAATTTTTTTTGTGCAATTGTAGTGTGTTAGTTCAGTTACACTATACTTATTGTTTTTGGTTACGCAAATTTGTCAACTAACTACATCATAATAGACAAAATTACCTATAAAAAGACTTGAACATTTTTATATCAAAATTACCTTATTAGGTTAACTTTTTAGAAGTTTCAAAAATTTTATAAAAATCTAACAACTATGAATAATTAATGACTACAAAAATCATCCACTATTCAGACAAATCGGCTGTCCCAATGACTGAGTAGCTAATCATTCAATTGGAATGCACGCTTAGGTTGAGATAATTTGGTTGATGGCACACAAAACGAAGTTCTTGGAAGTAAATTACCTCTTGGACGTTTACCTGCGTCTGTTGGTTGAAAACTGTGAAACGGTGTGGCTTAAATTATGAAGTAAAAATATTAAAAATCTGTTTAATATTTTCGTCCCGAATTATTTTTCCCTTTCAATTATTTTTACACGAGGAAACACCAGAATTTTACTTCGTTAATAGAAAAATTAATTTGGTTTAATCTAACTACGACTACTGACTACGGAACCATAAAAAAAATTGATATCTTTTCAACACCCTTCGGATTATTTGCAAAAAGTCCAGTCGTGCCTGCAACGTAATAAGCATCTTTCTCCTGCATTACATTGAGCGTGCAGTGCGACTAAACGGCAATATGTTATTATGTATGTGTCAGAGATCCGTTGGTATAGCATATAACCAAAACTTGAATTTCTGAAGCCCCAGATTTTTTTTAAATAACACTATCTTTTCATTCTACTACCAAATCCAAGAAATGATTTAACATTTCACTAGCAAAAGGTTAAAACTATTTGTCACTTCTTTTCTTCGATTCCGAACCCTTCGACTACGATTTGCCAACCGATAAGTCACGTGTCACTAATGCTAAATCATATTGTATGATGTATCACGTGGTTCATCGGTTGACAATTTGTTATCGAACGGTTCTGAATTGCGGTCCAAGTCTTTTTTGTTAACATTCATTGTAAAATCACAATGAAAAAACTAAAAATTATATTGCATGTACCTTTCATTGACCTTTCTCCAAAAATGTAATCTAGTAGGAATAGTGCCCGGATAGAAACGAAACAAAACGCTATCGCGCTACGCCAGGGAAAGACAATAATATTGAGAACCCCACATTAATTATCCGACTCGGTCTTGCCCTGTTTATGGCTTTATTACAGGTGTTGATAGACTTTCATTTGGATTACCGAGGAATTTGCCTTTACGGGCATCTAGTTTGGAAAGCGGGGAAAATGATTTTTAATTTCCAGATACGGGCAAATGAGTTGACAGTTGCTGTTGACTTGAAGGTAAGTGGTAAAACTAATCCATCTATAGCGGGCCGTGCATGTACTTTAACGACCCCGTTGGAGTAGTCGCATGATAATTCGCTTTGAACGCAGAGGGTCCCGGGTTCGATTCTCAGTGCGGGATAATTATGAAAACCGCTGTTTCTAAATTGGTTTGGTTCTTGGACCTTGGTGTGCTGCCTGCCTAGCATGAGCACTAAAATACGATATGATATAGCGAAATATCGACACCAACTTCAAAAATATGATAGATTTAGCCGCCATTTTAATTTTTTATCGAAACAGCGATCTTAATATGTGACGGCGATTCAACATGGCGGCTATATCTATCATATTTTCACAGTTGGTGTCGATTTTTCGCTATATCATATCATATCATATCGTGTTTTTAGTGCTCATGCTAGGCAGGCTGGGGAAAGTCTGGTACAGACAGCAGCACGTCATTCATCATTTTCTCAATTGATATTGATCTCTACATCCAGGACTAGGCAACACGTATGCCAATAAAAATTAAAAACAAATCCATGATTTATCATCACACTTAGGCACCGCTCGACTCCTTATTGATTATTTTCCTCTTTTTTGATTGATTTTTTTTTCTCTTAATACCTATCCAATTACATGCAACAACGTTACAATTGAATTAAATTAGCATTCTTTTGGTGTCAATGGTTAAATTAATCTGTCATTTTGTTGTTAACCCATATTCAAATCGCAAGGTAACCTTCCAAGGTTAAGACGACAAATAAAGATAACACCATCCTGTTGAAGGTTAAGTTTTACCTGTTGCTCTAAATTAGCCTGTATTATCAAGGGCAAAGAGACTACAATCGCAGAAACCAAGGTTGGAGGATAATGGTTTTTTGTCTGAATTTTCCGGTTTTTCTTTAGTTTTCTTGGATTTTTTCCTTTGAATTCATTTGCGTCAATGACTAAGGTTCATTCATTGATTCATTTAATGAAATACTCGGGTTTGGTATAGTTATACTTATTTGAAATAAGCAAGCCACATTAAAACACTAAACAAAAAAAAAATGGATCACTGTTCTATCATTTTCTAATCATATTAATGGAGGTTTGAAAAACCTTTTTCCGACTTCCTTAAGTTTTTTATATATTTGTCAATATAACATACATTGTTCTGTAGTTATAAAAGCACTTGTGTTATAGAAATCAGAAACAACGACGGTACTACAACACCCAGACCCGAAACAACATATACAAATTAGGTAGTCTATGTGGACTCAACTATGAATCGAACCCGAGAAACCTCAGAGAGATGGCGAACGCTAAGTCCGTTAAAGTTTTCAATAAAATACCACATTCTAAGTATATACATCTCTACCTATCTATATAATATATCTCTGTGCCAAATCTTATCTAGATCCGTTCAGTCGTTCTGGCGTGAGTAACAATCATCCATCCATCCAAACTTCGCATTTATAAAAATTTCGTGTCACGGTGTTTGTGGTCGCACTCCTCGGAATTAGGGGGAACTCAGGGGGGATTGCCAATACTCGCCACGCTTGGCAGGCGGGTTGGCGAGCGCAGTTTTTTTATAAGATTTCGCAGGCAGACGCTGCTGCCCGTCTTGTGCTACAGGAATTAGTCGCCTCTTACGACACGCCTCCCGTTGGCGGTGGGGAAGTGTATTCTTTACAGCCGTCCTCACACAGGACAACAATATTTGATACTTATTTTCTGTTGGATAGAATAATGAAACTATAACTCCAAGAGCGACTCAGTAAACCTCTTAGCGTGTATGTATCACGAAAAAAAATGTTTTTAAGTATGAAGCGTTTTAAAAATAGTACCGCTCTTTATTCCTCTAAGTAATCAAACGTGTTAAGTCCAATCGTAACCCAATCCAACAGAGTTAATAACCTTGTCTATTGTTTCTAATCACCCCTAAAAGGTATTATGGTCACGGCTCACCATCGATCATGAGTAACTGTATGCATGCCACAGTTACGTGCGCAAGAGACAACAATACCCAAGCGTACTATGCCAGAACGAGAAAGAACACAAGATCAATTTGTGCACGAGGAAATGGAGTGTGAAGCCCGGTAGGGTTGTCAGAAGTAAGTAAATGAATTAAGCGGACTTGATTTGATTTAACGTTTGGCTGAGAGAGTGTGACGGTGAAATTAAGGCTTTTTTTATTTGTGACGAATTTGGTAGGGTCTGTTAATAATTTGCATTTATTAGGGCGAGGCATATAATTTAGAGGTGAGTAAAATTTTTAATTACTTACCGATAAGAGGCTGTTTTTTAATTATAAAAACATATCACATTATTATATAATATTGAGACGCACGTGTCTGAGTGTGAGGAGCACGAGTTATATGTATCTTATCTGATATTTAGTCGCCATGATACTAATTTTGTTCTACTTCTTAGCATGTTCTCAATACGAAATGGTGACTAGGTATACTTGGCGAATTTTAACTTTTACACAGTTCTAAATTCGATCGATTTCTTCACTATGAATAATAAATAAATAAATATTGGACAAAATCACATTCATTGCTCCGATTCTATGATAAGTTCATTGAGCACTTGTGTTACAGAAAATCAGAAACAACGACCACAACTCCCAGACCCGAGACAATATAATAAAGTTATTTTTCACATTCACCGACCGGGAATCGAACCCGGGACCACAAAGATAGCGACACCAACACCAAGTCCGGTATGTTCGCCTCTCGGCTACGGAGCTCGTCGAAACAATATCACTAAACTTTAAAGTGCCAGCCCTGAACTTAAGTTGATCGTGCATGACGCATCGCACTCACACACACGGCAAGCACGATCGTCGCGACTTCCTGCACTTGTATGGAATCCGTGTATGGGATGTGCGCTATGGTTGTGATGTTGGGGATTCAACTATCAATTACCGAGTGCAATTGGTGCATCTGATCCGTTATTAGCTCGTCATTGAGATGTTTTCATTGTAAAAGCGGTAAAAAGGTTTTACATAATAATATAGAGGTTGTTTATGATGCATTTAGTTTTTGTCTTTTTAATGGGCTTTGTCATGATGTGTTAATAAAAAGCCTAAAGTTTACTCTACTTATATTTTTATCTAGAATATTTTAGGCAAATTTTAAACGGCAACTATGTCTCTTGACTTGAATCAGTCCAATTTATAAGATGCTTAATAATTTTACGACGACTGACAAAGACGACCTCCGTAGCCGAGAGGCGAGCATACCAGACTTGGTGTCCGCTATCTCTGAGGCCCCGGGTTCGAATCCCGGTCGGTTAATGTAGAAAAATAACTTTTCGCTATTGTCTGGGGCCTGGGTGTTATGGTACCGGTATCAAAGCAGTGTATGTGATGTTGTCCAATATTTATTTCTTATTATTATTTTATGTTAAGGTATTAGCTAATATGGAAAACCACTCATAATTTGGTCACTAAAACAATCTAGATCAAGACTAAATCCAATAGCAAGATCTCTTTATCATACTGTTAGCCTACTCGGTGGAAATAAGTATCTTAGTAGCATGTGAATACAGTATTAATATCTATTTACTTTAATTCAAATGTAATAACACTAATAACCTATGTGTATGTCTGAGGTAGGCTTGAAACACGTGGTAGGATTGTATAATTTATTTATTAGAGTAATAAACTATAAACTCTTTAAAACGATACGTAATGATTGTATATTCTTTATCGACATTCATGGCGGAGATTGTTGTTGGGAGAACGATTCATTATTTTTGTGTTTGATTGCGCATAATATATCCATTGTTTGAAAATCTACTGTTTTGTATTTCATTATACTAGATTTCTGAGGCTATCCTTTAATAAGTATAAGTCCAAGTCCGGTGTTTCCATGAGCTCTTACTAATACAGACCCCGCGTGGTCTAGTCTGCATTCACAGGCTAGTCTGCAGTCCAGCCCTGCAGGTATACTACGAAAAACGAAATCCGTCAACACGATAATCGTTTTTCGGATTACTTACTACGAAACGCTTCGGATTTTTTGAAATAATAATATAAACAACATTTTATTCATTCATTCACAAAGTCGTTCCGAAAATATGTCGCATCCGATTAAAACATCGACATCCAAAAGTGTTACGTAGTTAGTAAGCCTATCGTTAGCGTATCGTTTGTTTTTCGTTTCCTCCGCAACATCGTATTTCGTTTTTAGGGTTCCGTAGCCAAATGGCAAAAAACGGAACCCTTATAGATTCGTCATGTTTGTCTGTCTGTCTGTCCGTCTGTCTGTCCGTCCGTATGTCACAGCCACTTTTTTCCGAAACTATAAGAACTATACTGTTGAAACTTGGTAAGTAGATGCATTCTGTAAACCGCATTAAGATTTTCACAAAAAAATAGAAAAATAATAATAAATTGTGGGGGCTCCCCATACTTAGAACTAAAACTCGAAATTTTTTTTTTCGTCAAACCCATTCGTGTGGGGTATCAATGGATAGGTCTTTAAAAATAATATTGAGGTTTCTAATATCATTTTTTTCTAAACTGAATAGTTTGCGTGTGAGACGCTTCCAAAGTGGTAAAATGTGTGTCCCTGTAACTTCTAAAATAAGAGAATGATAAATCTAAAAAACATATTTAATGTAGGTATATTACCATAAAAACTACCAGCGAAAATTGGTTTGAACGAGATCAAGTAATTAGTTTTTTTTTTTAATACGTCATAAATCGTAAACCGCAATTTAACTTTCGTAATGTTATGGATTTCATTTTGCAATAAAAATACCATAACTATGACTCGATTGTCGTGATGGGTGAACTTTTACACATAATTTCCTGGACAATTATAAGACAAATCGAAAATCGAGGGCCGCTACGTGCTATAAAATACCAAAATCTTAACATATTAATAAGTCATTATTGCACAAGCGGTGTAAATTTTTATGAAAGTGCAAAAATAAGACAAAAACGTATATAAACATATAATAAATGAAATACCTTATTAATACTTGTAGTATTAATATTTTTTTATTTAATAGAAAATAACAGCCTTTCATCGTCTTTTAAATATCTACTAATCACCAAATAACCACATAACTGTCAACATTTTGTAATAAGGCTTCACTTGGTGAATCCTAAAACCTAAAATATTAGACATAATTCTAAAAACCACAGGATTTTAAGCCTAACAAAGACATTATAATCTGTATATTAACCTATTAACATAACCTCTGAATGACCGTTAAAACGTTAATACTAATGCGATTTTAAACTTAGTTTAATCGAGTTACCGCGGCTGTGACACAACACTGACATTGAACCAAATATATAAACCTGTTAAAAATAACTGTAATTAGTATTAATTGCATTAGTGTTTGTTCTTTGTCTGTAATTAATTAGAGAATGCGCGTGAGTTGACTATTAAAATCATGTTAACGCTATTTGTATATTATTTTATATTTAAATTAGATTTTATCGTTTTTACCAAAACGGTCTCTTTCTAAGAGTTTACACAAATCAAAATAGATTTTTAGTTATGCCTTTTTAAATTTTCTAATATTTTGTTTCTTAAATTGGCTACTTTTTATTTTATTTTTAAAATGTTAAAAATGTTGACAACTTTTATTATATTTTTAGCATACTTATATATAGTATATATATATATATAATTTAGGTTACTTTTCATTTAAAAAAATAATGTAATATCAAATACTTATTTAAGTAACGTACTTTCGATTTTAGTCATTTTTTCTTATACCTTATTATGTATATTTACGGATTAGTCGCCTAGAAATAAACGATTACGTCCTGTATGCATAGAAATTGTTTGTTTTTATTTAATCTTATCATATTCTAATTATTTTCTGAATAAACTGTTAATAATACCTACACTGCGTATATAAGATAATAAAGTATAAAATAAAAGAAAACCCGATTCGATACACTGATTTCGACGGTGAAAACATAAAACATATCTTTTATTTATAAGAATACGTAAAATGTTAGCATTTTATAACTAGAAATGTTTTATTAGAAGTGCTATTAAAGTATCATTCATTAACTTTTAGTATAGTTTTGTTAAATAAATAATACGCGCTAAACAGAAAACACAAGAGATTGACCGGGACCGGGAAAAACCGGGAATCGAACTCACTTAATGTCATCACACAAGACTTGCACTGCGGGGTTCAAGTGAATCCTGTATTTAAACCCGTCTACAAACAATCACGAAGCCGAGCCGATATTTCCACTAGTTCGAAAACATTTGTCCGCCATTGTGGAGTGTTGTGGCAACACCGGTGGGAAGAACAGATGTATTGTTTCACACAGGAAAATGTCTCTTGGGTGTCTGGTACTGGGGGTTAGGACTGTGCACAGTGAAAGAGGCTAGCTACAACCATAGGAGCGGTGATGTTGGTTATACATATATACGTGTGAGTTCAAACTATATCACATACGACGGACCTATGTATTTTTCTGAATCTATGTACCTACCTACTGATTTTTTGTCACTTGTTTGGCGGTGAGAGAAAATATCGTGAGGACACCGCATAACACTGCATATACAGATAAACACTGGATTTGTATTGGTAGCCATGATTTGGTTCCCTATTTATGGGTTACAGAGGTCTGGCATGAAGAGGAGGCTAAAAAATTTTTCTATGGGGTTTCAACATTTGCGCGGACGAATGTGCGGGAAATCAGCAACTAAATTATTAAAAATAGTTGGGGATACTGAATATCGGTAAAGTTTAAAAGTAAATCTTTAAAAGTTTGTAATATAATAGGTAGTTATCGGTCACTCAACTACTAGTTTGGGTTTATTTTATACCATGGGTTTACTATGTATTGCCCAAATTAAGTAACATCTCGAAACGTCCACATAGCACCATATAGCATCGAACGTAGTGGAGAAATGGATTGAGTCACAAAACAAGGTGACTATAGAGAGAGCGTACATATCTTCACTAGTTTAGCCTCTTTCTGTACATACCTTAGCAAGAATTTGCTAAGCGTAAAGCTATGTCTCTCAAACAATGATGGAAGGTTTTTGAGTTTTTGACTCACTTGCCCTGGAATTAAATACATATTCAACAGAAAGAACTTATGTAACTAAGACACAATAAAATATATTTTGAAGACCGTGTGGTCCAGGTGATTCGTGCTGGGCTACAAAGACTGACTGTTACGTGTTCGAGTCCCACAAAAAAGCGAAACAGGCTTTTGTACTTGATGTTTATAACAGTATGTGATGGTGATGTTTATCTGTTAGTTAGTAGCCATAATACAATATTTGCTTAATACACACTAAAACTGGAATTAACACGATCATTAATAGGTAGATATTTTACATTTAAACTTTTATTTTAGGCAAATAAAAGGTAAAATATGTAACTATTATTTTTTTTAAATTTATTCTTATTTATTCAGACATCAAAAGTCCATTATGTTAGTAACAATATTTTTACAACTATGTTAGTAGATTTAAAAATTAATACATCTTACTTTATTTAATTCACATAATAAATATGTTCCGCCTTAGGATTTATTTGGGCGGCAATCCAATGCCTTAGTAAAGCACTGTCCCACCTTCCAGCCAAAACTTTCAGAATACTGTTGGGACTGCCGATCATTCTGTTTTTGATGGATAGTAATGATCGTGTCAATTCCTGTTTTGGTATGTATTAAATATTGGATGGATTAATCATGTGACGCGAAAATTTAAAAGTAATCTTCACTTAATTTGATACTAAAAATTGTAGTACCTATGTAATGGATAATTTAATATTTTAAAAATATTTGTGATCTTGAAATCACGTCTAGTTTCGAAAAAAGGGGTTTTAGAAATTATTTGCGACTAGTAGTAATTAAACTATCATCTTAACTTTACGCTAATGTCGCTAATTAAATAGCATTATTTTCGTCTATTTAATTGTCGTTGCATTGTCTAAGTTGAGGGAAGTCGTCAAGCAGAAACTTTGCCTCGTCAAGCGCAAGGTTGGACTGAGGTCATCCTCGAACCGTGACTTTAGCTCAGTAAACGACTGTTGATTTTAGCACAACGAAGAATCCTTACACACAGACAAAGCCGGCGGCGTAATAACATTGGCTGTGTAGTTCTGCAAAAAACCGGTGCCTTTGCCGTTGGCCTAGTGTGTAACAGGCTTAACAGTGATTTAACGACTTTATTTGACCCAAACGATATTAATGGATACGATGATGACGAAGCACGAGCTTACTCTACCTTTTAATGTTTACAGACGCATTCTTTTAAGAGCTGCCGCACATTGGAAACTAGTGGCGTCATAACGAAACCACTATACCCTTTTCAGGATAAGAAGAAATATGTTTTATAAAATATTATCGTAAATAGTATGGGTGAAACGGGAAATGCCAAGTGTCAAAAGTATCTTCGTATCTTGAAAGGACTATAGTAGCCGCCACAAGGTGCAGACGAAATTTGTTATACATTTTGTTTGCTAATTGGCTGCTTTGGGCCAAGCTGCTAAAGTGGTCAGCGTTTGCTACTAGTGGCCGCACTAAGCCACGATTAGTGGCTGCGATAGCTTGACTAACTACAACTGATCGCATTTATTGGCTACCACTAGTGGCCCAGTGTGCGGCAATTTTAAACCACTGTATAGTTTCTACACTGTTTTAGTATTGCAGCCTTCTAAAACCTTTTGACTTAAGAGATCTCAAAAAAGATCCAAATATATAAAAAATATTTACTATCTTCTAGGTCAGCAGGAGTTTTCGATGTTAATACCCTATCGAGCTTAGGTGCTAAGCATATGGATCAGTCTCTAAGCAGTTTTGCATTTAGTAATACTCACTAAAAAAACATTCAGTAATCAATCGTCATTACAATCTCATTAAACACATACGAATAGGCAAGTATTGCGCGGAAGTACGCAATTTTACTATTCTGCACCAATGCCAAGGTTATTTGTGTTGTACTGATTATTATGCAAGTTGTGATAAAAACACGGTTATGTGGGTTTTTGAGTCGTCCAAATTATTTAGATTCTAAACCTTAATCTAGGTTTGTAAGTTTTTTAGTTATTTTATTTTAGTTTATTTTAAAAAAAATACTTACTTGAGTTAGTGTTTAGTTAAAAAATATCGATTATTAGACGCTAATAACTTATATCGTATGCAATATTTCGGTAAATAAAAACGTACGCACCTAGTTTTTCATTAAATCTACAATATTTCGAAAAGTTGTTAAAATTGGACTATGTTTACAGGGGAAAACGTTATCGCTTTCTGTGCGATTTTTTTTACAGAAATACTTACCTACTAGCTTCTTCCCGCGGCTTTTTACAGACATACGTATTAGCTTCTTCCCGCGGTTTCTTCTGTTTAAAAGCTAAATAGTCCAGAATTAAGCCAAATAGTAATGTATCATCACACGAGAACACAAAAACTGCATTAAATTAAATCCTATGTTTTAAACTAAATTCAAATCTATATGACATGTGTACCCAGCTAATTCCGAGCGTAATAATCCAATATTGACATTTAGGTATAATATTAGTAAGATTTCGTCAAGAAATAAGAAAGAAAGAAAGAAAGAAAGAAAGAAAAAAAGAAAAGACATTTATTATACATTGGACATCACACACAGACAGTAAAAGACACAATACATTATTTAAATTAAAAGAAAAAAAGAGTAATAAAATAAAATTATAATAGAAAAACGAGTAAACCAAGCGGTGCCACTATGTGCCTGTGATGTCCGGGATAATGGGACCTTACTCAAATAAGTAGCATAATAGATTTATTTGACTATTTTAAACGCATTTAAATTTGAATTTTCGTTGAATTCAATGAAAATTTAATGTGTAACCTCAACTATATTCCTAAACCTGGAATAGTATCACATCATACAATCACAGTCTTTTCATCACAATCATCATTAAATTTCAGCCATAGGAAGCTACTGCTGAACATGGGGCCTTCCCCAATGATTCCAGATTGGCTGGTTAGAAGCGGCCTGCATCTAGCGGCTTTTTGCAACCTACAGTTTGCAAATCATAGTTCCATTGAGTTGAATAGGTTTTGCAAAGATATTTAAGTGCCAGTCCACCATTATTATCTACCTTAAGTAAAACGAATGTTGCTAGAACTTGGATTCGTTCAAATAACAGCCGATAGAGGCGCTGCATGCCACACTGTTGTTTACAATACGAATAGTACCTACTCGTACCTACCTACCCGTAACCACGTAGGTTGTAATGTCAAGCAATGATAACACGGTCGGTCACGGTTGGACGCTACAAAACTGCCGACCTTGGTGCTCAATCATTGGTTTTTGTTCTGGCTTGACACAGTTAGAGATGGGTAGTGGGTTAAAACCCATTCCACCCGATTGGGTTAAAACTGGGTGATTTGGGTTATAACCCGGTTTTATTCCATTTTCACCCATTCTAGTGGGTGAAAATAAAAATAGTTTTTTTTTAATAGTGAGAAGTTGTATTTGTTGCTAAAAGGTTGTAAAATGAAAATCTGAATCCAAAATCACATACATTTATTTAACTGTATAAACTATATTACTCATCGTCCGCGTCACTATCAATAGAAATGCGATCGCAATCTAAAAACTCTATGTTATTAATGCCGGACGTAGATGGTTGAGGGCTAGCAGCGCGAGGTGGGCTGTAAATTGTTGGCGGTGACTCAGACAAGCAATCCTCAGCATTATCACTGAAATCTTCCACGTGCTTATTAATTAAATTCCAATTATATGTTAAAAAAGTCAGTTTTTCTGCCCTTTCTGTTGTCAGTCTATTTCTTTTTTTGCTGTGTATATTGCTGTGAGCACTAAATGAACGCTCTACAGCCGCGGAAGTGCAAGGAGCTGTAAGTATTCGGACAGCAACTTTACTTAACCCGTTGAGGATTATAAGAACGCCGGCGGTTGCATAACAATGTAATTTCTATTGTGTCTCGTTCACACATGCTTGACAGGTTAATAAAGTAGATCCACATATTCCTTTCCACCAGGTTGTTGCCGCTACATTGGTAATACTGTCCCATAAAAATCTTCGACTCCAAAAACCATCTCTGGCTCGAAAAGATGCCAGGTTTTCCATTACATTTAAGCCGATGCTTTGTCCTACTTCATAAATGAACTCCATCGCATCAACTTCTTGATTTTCATTAAGTTCGGATCCATGATTTATAGGGTCTAATAAATAAGCAGCAAAATGGATAGGCTTTAGGCACATGTTGATTCTTTCATCACATTTCGATAAAATTTCGTCTTTTTCCGTTTCTTCTATTATTGTTATTTCCGGTAAACTGAAAAGTAACTTTGATTTCATATTTTTCAGTGTCAAAAACATCTTGTGAATATTTTTTTCATTTCCTTCTAGCTGGAATATTGCATCTGATATAGGTTCTAAAATCAGTTTGCATTGATGAACAATTTTCCAAAAGTTTTCATCTAATAGTGCTGATTTTTCTTCAGAGGGTAGAAGTATAGCTCTTTCATGTACAGCTAAGGTCTGCAAGGCAACTTTAGTGTTTTCTATACTTTTAAAACATGTGTGATAACTACCCCATCGAGTATCGCATGGTAACTTTAAAGTTTCACCAGCGTTTTTTTCCTTCACTATTTGAGCAAGTAACGATGTTAAAACTTGACTTTTTTTAATAGTTTTAACCGTATTGACCGCCATATTTTTGCAAGCGTCAATTACTTCAATTTTAATAATACTTTTGCAGAGCAAATTTAAAGTATGAGCAGCACAGTTAATACAAGTTATATTTGGATGAACGTTTTTAACAAGTCGAAAAGCTTTTTGCATGTTACTTGCGTTATCTCCAATCATCGTGGCAAATTTGTTTTCTCCATACTCAGTTAATACATTTAAAATTATTTCACATATATAATCACTTGTGTGTCGATTTTCTGCCGTCGCAATGCTTTTAATAAAAACAGGTTCTGGTTTTGCTATTATTACATTTATAATGCCTTCATTTCTGCAATTTGACCAACCATCTAAAATTAAATGCAAACATGTTTGCGTTTTTATATTTTCTTTCAATTCATGGTGCATTTCTCTGTAAGTTTTGTCCAAAATGGTGGTAGAAATAGTTTTTCTTGTAGGCAACTTGTATAATGGCTGGAGTTCATTGAAAAAATTTATCCATAGTGGATGTTCGACTATTGAAAGTGGTGCTCCTGATACATAAATAGCCTTAGCTAATAATGAATGTAGTTTTTCTTTATTTATATGTGTTGGCTGGCTTACTGAAGTAGACCCACTGCTTTCAATCGACAAACTTAGTTCAGACTCAGGTCTCTGATTTTCTTTATTTTGTGGTTGCAAAATCATTTGATTCACTGCAGATGGTAAATGCGACGATGTGTTCGTCCTCAACTCTTGTTTGTAGTTTTTAGGGCACTGTGAACATTTCTGTAAATGCTTAGCCAGTTTTTGCAAAATGGCTACTTTGTATTTTTGCTCACAATACTTGCAAGTAGCTGATTTATTCTCAGTTTCTCGAAAATGTTTCCATATTATTAGATTTTTTGGTCTCACCATATTGTTCTAAAACAAGACAGTTTAATATGTTAGATAATGTAAAAAATATTAACAAATAAAGAAATATTGGACAACATCGTATATATTGCTTAGAAATAACGACAGTATAGAAATCAGAAACAACGACGGTACTATAACATCCAGACCTGAGACAATACAGAAAAGTTTGTTTTCTACATTGACCCGGCCGGGAATCGAATCCGGAAACTTAGAGATGGCGACGCCAAGTCCAGCGCACTCGCCCCTCAGGTACGAAGGTCGTCAAACAAAGATTAATTAAGTATTATTATGTCAGACTGTGCCGGATTAATTGATTAAAGACTAATTGATGTCCTGAGCCATCCACGTCTGTGCCACTACTATTAACAAATATTTAATGGTCATTATTTCTGATACCTTCTAAAAAATAAATTATACATTAACATAGGTAATTCAAAGTTAGGAGCGAAACTAAAACAAAATGGCGAATCAACCGCGGCAAAAATGGACGCCGATCGAGCCGTTAGACGCCATAAAGAGAGAGAGGTATAGATAATTATATGATTTGAAGAGTCTCACTTTTTCATTTAATAATAAAGAATAGTATCTATGAAGAAAATAGCTACAATGGTGACGCACCCGACATGTGAAATAGGCGTAGAATTAGGTACTATTTTATAAAATTGTAAGAGTTGATAAATGCAATGAAATTACACACAATGAACCTAATACGTTATAAATTTAACCTAATAAAAAGTAGTAGGTACTTACCAATAGGTAGGCTTTTTCGAATTCATGAAATATCCAGTGGATAAGCAAATCGGAGCCAGTGTGTTCAAGCCAAGGTCAATCAGGTTAAAGCAGGATCAGATCGCAGTAAAACAATATCGGGTCGTCGTAGATAAAAATCACAAATTCACACAGCACGAGCTCTTAAACCAGCGGCGTAGACAAGAGTGAGCGGAGGGAGACGAAACGGGCGTGCGCCGCGGGAAGCGCTGCGTGTGCGCCCACCCCCTCCCGCACTTCCCAGCCGTCTCTCGACTGAGACCGGGCTGTGACTAATTGCATATTATTTTTAATCAAAAATTTCGAGCCTAATTTCAGGTCGATTTAGATTTTTTTGTTTTTAGTGTATGCATGTTAGTGTTAATATTTGACTTACACAATAAATAAAAAACAAATGAGAAAAGTACAATAAAAGATACCAATTGATAAAATTATGAAATAATTTGTTATCACCCGCTATAATCACCCCTGGGTGGAATGAAATGGGTTATTATTGGGTTATAACCCACATGTGGATTTTAACCCGGGTGGAAACCCATCTCTAGACACAGTACATATTGGCTAAAGTAATGTCGTCGTTGTTATGATCACAAAAGCTTAAAAATATATGTGCATTCTCGTTTTGAGATTCATAATACTAAAAATACAAATACATAATAATTTAATTGTGATTGATATGTTTGAATTTTTTTTTTTTTTTTTTGATTTTCATTTGTCGTTGTTTCTGATTTCTGTAACACAAGTGCTTAAGCTACTTACCATAGGATCAGAGCAATGTATGTGATGTTGTCCAATATTAATATATTTATTTAATATATTCAATTATAACTGATATGGTTTCGTACCAAAAATACCTATAATTCAGCTTAGAACAAACGGCCATTCTGAAAGTGATTAGTGGAGGCTTATGTTCAGAAGTAGACGTTCTATGTAAAGCTGAAATGATGATTGCGGTTGTGGCCAACTTAAGCGTTAAGCAATTGGATATTATTATGTATGGACGCCTTTTATTCTTTGTTGCTAGTTACTATTTTAATATTTTTTAAGCATTATATTTACTAAACTCTGTAAAGGGCTAGCTCTGCTAGCATAGGGCGCCCTCCGATAAGGTGGAGCGATAAACAATGGGCTAGTTTCCTAAAAAAATCTAATTTGTCCGCCAGGTGGATTAACAGAAAAAATTGGACACGTATTTTTTATTTTCTCCATCAAACAAAAAATCATGAAGATATAGCCCGTTAAAGTTCCGCGTAACGTCACGCCTTGCGACTATTTTTAGCAAGGCGTGGCGTCACGTGCTCACTTTGATGCGCCTTATCTTCGTCATTTTTCGTTTGATTGACGAAAGACAAAATATGGGTCCAATATTTTTTGATAATGTAACTGACGGACTAAATAGAATAATCTTTTTATGACCCAGGAAACTAGCCTATTGGATGCGGATGAAAAAGAATAGCCGAGGATTAGGATCAGTCGTCACTGATCCAGCACGTCTGCTGCAGGAGAAGCCTATAACTAGGCAGAACAAGATAAAAAACTATAAAACAAAAAACACAGAACATATCTGAAATTAATATACTGATACTTCATTTTACTGTGGTCAAGTGGAAAAATGGCGGGTCAGTTAATTTAACTCGCCTCTTTTGGTGTGGAAGGAAGTACTAAGTGGGAAATTAAATACTGATATGGTTTGAGTGATAAATACTGATTTGGGCTGTCGCCTGTCGCGATAACGAGTTTTATGAGGTTGTTTATGGAAATGCTTTGATTAGGAAGCCATATCGAATTGACAGATTGAGAGTGATATTTTTGAGGTTGTATGGTATGTAAATTATGCTTTGATTATGAAGCCATATTAAATTGACAGATTGAAAATGAATAAATCCTTTTTATGTGCTACTCCAAAGTGCTAATGAAAAGTTTTTGTTAAGGCGTATCCACAGTCCTCAGTAACTTTTTTTGAACAACGTGAAAACGGTGAACTATTTGCTATTGTACAAAATAAATATTTGTCAGACAGAATTAACATCTTTGTGTTACGAAGTAACAGACAATGTTTGTTTGGCAGTCTGACAGCACACCCGAGCCAATTAGGAAAATATGACGATAATGATTGCAAGTTAAAATTGAACATTATTTTGAATCAATTTGTTTCGTTATTGAATTAACATAATCGTAACTGGGCAACGACAAAAACATCCAAAGCTTTTTATCTAAATTAGTTTTTGTCTAACTTATTTTAGCAGACGCTAACATGAGTTCTATCCACGTGCAAAAAATGTGCCTAAACATCCGGGTTTAAATGCTAATTTGAAACATCTTAAAGTTAATAATATTTAATTTAATTTAACCGAAGAAAGCTGAACATAAGCTGAAGCGATTTTAAAGCGTTATTTAATGAAATATCCTTTTGATACCTTTACCAGACAAATCTAATTAGGTATTACTGCATTGTATTGTATTTAAAATATAAGACAGTATCTGTGATAGTTAAGCAACAATAAAACGATAGAAAAAAATAATTTTGTGCAAAACTAAGATATGAAGTAAGCGATGGCACAGTAAATTGCTATGAGAGTCACGATGGAAGAACAAGGAGAAGTAATGGTATAAGATAATGTTGTTATATCCTGACTAAGACATAAAATTATATACTTGTCCATAAAGGTACCCCATGACCAACCAATCGCTATCTTTTATAAACCCGCTACCGCTTCCTCTTATCTTCAGCGTTGAATCTTCTCAGTTCAAGGTTTGCTCCTCAGAACAATACACGACGCCATTGTTGTCTTATATAAGCCTAATTATGTATTTAATTATTCGTATAGCGAAGAACAAGTCTGTAGATGGTGATTTAGAGTGACGTGTAAACTTAGTTAATGTGAAGATAAATATATTTATATGATAATGTCTCTGCCTCTGTACACAGTAGGTATATGTTAAATACGTCATGTTAAATGAATAAATAAAATGGCGTGCTTGGCGTAAGCTTGTAAATAGTCGTCTTTGTTAAATTTTGTAGAACATTTAATAGGCATTAACAATTTTAGCAATTATTTAATTATAAATAGCCCCAAAGTAACACCCGTATTTATAAACATGTGAAAGCAATTACTTGAGTAATAGATATTACTTAAGTAGCAATTTTGTTTTTATAATTGAGAAATTAACTGAATTTAGAATTGTCAAAAATTTGAATTCGCCAAGTAACATGTTTAGAACACGACTTTTTAAATGTTTGTGTGTTTTTTTAAACCAACAAGTTTACGTATTGCTGTAAAAATATTTTGCGTATCGTGATGATCTTCAAATACAACAAATTTTAATAAAATGTATGTGTTATAAATTCTAACGGAATATCTATCCTTTCGGAATTATTCTTCTCATGCAACAGAACACAGGAAAGTGTCTTATTTATTTATACTTTATTGGACATTTAAAAATAATTGTACAAATGGCGGACTTAATGCCAAGACGCATTCTCTACCAGTCAACCAGTGATCAAACAGAGAAATATAGGCAGTGCAGCAAGAAAAAAAAATATACACGCTAACATTACATACTTAATAAATAGGTATAAATACCTATATATGATTATCAATTATATACATATATTTACATACACATACATAATACAGTACACAGAGCAAATGATAGGTAAATGAAAGCAACCATCAAGCACTGGCAGTTGTTAATTTAGCATTTAACTACTTACTTTACCAAGTAACTTACAAACTTCAACTATAGAATCAGAATTTCGTAATGACTTCACTAAGTAACAACTTAGCAACAAGTAATGGGCTAGTTTCCTAAAAAAAAATTAATTAGTCCGTCAGTTGGATTAACAGAAAATATTGGACACGTATTTTTTCTTTTCTCAATCAAACAAAAAATTATGAAGTTATAGCATGTTAAAGTTCCGCGTAACGTCACGCCTTGTGACACTTTTTAGCAAGGCGTGACGTCACGTGCTCACATACCCAAACTTTGATGCGCTTTATCTTCGTCATTTTTTGTTTGATTGACAAAATACAAAATATGGGTCCAATATTTTTTGATAATCTAACTGACGGACTAAATAGAATACATTTTTTTTGACCCTGGAAACTAGCCTATTACTTGTTTCTAAATACGGGTGGAAGCAGGACTAATCAAGCATGTGTGGAAAAGGTTGAAAATCAATCTAGGATTTTTGGCATTTTGAGGAAGGATGATAGATAAGATGCCGACTGTACTATAGTGACTAAACGAATGGAAATAGTTTACATTAATTGACACCCAATTAATTGAAAATTTGCACCTAGTCAATCAATAGGTTGACGCAGTGGACGGGACATAGCACATAGAACTGACGGCCGATGGGGCAGTTCTGGAGTGGGGGTCACTACGACCGGCAAACGCAGCTTAGGACGTCCACTCACGAGGTGGACAGACGACCTGGTAAAAGTTGCAGAAAGAATACCACAGCAAGCGGCTCTTGGGCCGTGTACATCCAGCGGGTTCCTGCGACTTTGACTAAGACGCCAGGCCACCGGGTGGGATGCCTGGAGACGTTGCGTTTTCCAGATCGTGATCGTTACAGAACCTTTGATATTTACTATCTACTGTTTTTTAAGCGACAATGGTAAGTGTAAGGTTATATTTTATGAGCTAGTTATGTTTAGTAAGTAGGTTGTAAGTCTGGTAAGCTGATCGCTGTGGCGTTTAATAAGGGAGGGATATTATTTCCAGCAGTAAACTTTTGTAGGCTGATGACTTTTAAAAACAATGTTTACTATAGTTGTTTTAGTGTTAGTAAAAACTAATCATTTAGATACAGTACGTGTAATTTTATACGTAGGTCACACTATAAGTTTTGCGTAACTTAAAAAAACAACATGTTATAACCAAAATATTATGTTTATTGCTTTTCAAAATACTCTCCTTTACATTTTAAAATTTTTTTCATGCGATCGAACCATTTTTTAAAACAGGAGGACCACAGATCAAGACAGAGAAGGCATGTTTTCTACGTGCTGATTGAACGCTATCACTGCCTCTTGGGTAAACAAATGATAGAATAACACTCTTTTGATCTTCAAGTGGAATTGTACAGATGGGACCCCTGGCTGAGAAAAAAAACGCGATCATTTTTTTACCAATGTTTCTCGCCTGCCTCACTTTTGTTGGCCTGTTCTCATTTTCAAACACCCATTCACAAGATTGCTTTTTTCGGGACAAAACAATAAATCCACGTTTCGTCTCCTGTGACAATGTCATAAACACCATTAGAATGTCCGTGGTCGTACTTCAGTAGCATCTGTGAGCACCATTCCACGCGAGCCCTCTTCTGCTCCGCTGTCAGTTCATGAGGGATCCAACGACAGCAAAGTTTCCGAACTTTCAATTCTTCGTGTAAAATTTTCTGAATTTGGCTCATACCAATCCCCTGTAGTGTGGTGCGAACCTTATATTTTTACATTATTATAAGTATTCATTGAATGGCATGGTTTAGCAGTCGTAATAAATATTTTAAACCGTTCACACGTTTTCTCATTTTACTGCGACGTACCCCGCACACTTCATGGCGACCCTGCCAGGATTTAGTTAATAATTTTATTTTAAGGTTTGGTATACCGAAAACAATTGCCACAGATAGGGGTTCAGAATTTATATCCACAACTATGTCAGAAGTTTGTAAAATTTTAGAAATCGAAAAATTGTGTTCAACCGCATACCATCATGAATCTATAGGTTCACTCGAAAATGCACATAAACATTTAGGATCATTTTAAAGGATACAGTGTGATAATTATTTTGAAACTTGGAGCCAATGGCTGCCCTTCTGGTGTTTTACATACAATAATACTGTTCATTCTGCAACTAAATATGCTCCCTATGAGCTAGTGTTTGGTAAACCTTGTGACATACCAAGTAGTGTAAGTAGTATTGTAGAACCTTTATATAATCCAGATAATTATAGTTTAGAATTAAAATATCGTTTACAGATAGCGCAAAGGGATGCGCGTAATAATTTGTTAAAAAGTAAGGAAATTAGAAAATGTACCTATGATAAAAATGTAAACAAAGTTTTTTATAAGAAAGATGATTTAATTTTAGTCAAAAATGAAACTGCTAGTAAATTAAATGCATTGTATAATTGCCCTTTTATTGTACTTGAAGATCAGGAACCTAATGTTAAAATTTTAAAAAATTATAAAATTGAAATAGTTCATAAAAATCGTACAAAATTGTTTAAAAATTGAGTACAATTGTTAAAGTAAAATAAAAATTATTATGTTTAAGAATGTTTAATATTGTTTCAATAAAAAAAAAAAACATTGTTTTATAGCAATTTTTTTTTAAATTTCTTGCACCCCGATGTTGTAGTGTGGTGCGAACCTTATATTTTTACATTATTATAAGTATTCATTGAATGGCATGGTTTAGCAGTCGTAATAATATTTTAAACCGTTCACACGTTTTCTCATTTTACTGCGACGTACCCCGCACACTTCACCCCAATAGTCCTCGAATAGTCTCATAGGTAATCCGCGAATTTTCTACAATTAGCCGCATAACAGTAGCCACATTATTTTCGTTGACGGCAGTTGAAGGCCGCCGCCCTTCACGAAATTCGTCATGTAAAGAAACTCGACCTCTCTCAAATTCAGCAAACCATCGCCTCACGGTGATCAAACAAGGTGCTTCTCTCCCAAAAGCATTTTGAAGACGAGCGTCACAGTCTTGCGGAGAGAGAGAACTTTTAAAATCATAAAAAATCATCGCTCTAAAATCTTTTCGACTTAATTCCATTTTCGTTGCGTACGTAGAACTTTGATGTGTGATAAAAAACAATTGACAAATCATTTCCCGCCAATTGTTTTTTTTTATTACTAAGAAAGTTGCAACGTTAAAAAAAATATAACATTCGAAATTCAAATAGTTCCGATTAGCTAGAAGTGCAAAACTTTTAGTGTGCCCCATGTATTTTACTGTAACCTACCTGGAATATTGGTGAATGAAAAATGCCTTCTCATAATCAGTACAAAAATGTAACAGAAAATTAATATTACAATTTTACATTCTGTAGAACACAATTCGGCCATAATAATTATTTTTCACTGACTTTTGCTAATAGCAGTCGTAATAATGTGAATTTAAAACTTTTGAGAGACGCCATAGTAATTAGTGAACATTAATTTCACTTGTTATACAAGTTACAAGCAATTGTTTACTGGGGCAAGATTTCACGTTGGCTTTGGACCTACGAGTTGTTTATTGTTTTTTACCACTTCACAAAAAGGGGTGCTATGAGTTTGACGCAGCCTGCCCATCTGTGGCATCGGGCAGACTAGTTCCCAAACGGATGGTTAGGATTCAGACTCAGATTTGAAACTATTAATTTGTAAATTATAAAAATAAATATAAGGGACTTTTATCACAAGCTGTCACACGGAATAATAGCCAAACCTTTTTTTTATTATTTATCTTCTTTGCGTCTTATATCGAAAACTAATCAAGTTTAATCTAGATCCGTTCAGCCGCTTTGTTGTGATTAAGTAACAAACATCTATCCATCCAACTTTCGCATTGAAATTATTAGTAAGATTTTATTTTATCAACTCAATAAAACTCCTTTTCCTTCAACAAAAACTGCATTTGGAAGTTATCAGTTTCAAAAACGTTTGGCTTACCTCTATAATAAAATTGACAAAGAAATAGATCTAGTCTAAAACATACCTGGATTGTAGGACTGCTATAGTGAAATGGCTCTAGACTATGACGAAATAGAGTTTCTCCTACAACACATAAAGTAAAATACTTACGAATACACAAACTCAAACACACACGCACGCCTCTACACACACACTACTAATTAAGTTATGTAAAATGTTCAAAAGAAAAATAAATGTTTTAATGTTTAATGTTTTTAATTTTTTTAAAGCAACTGCGTTGTAGATGCATCAATATATCGCAATGACAGACTTAAAATGTCGTTTAGTAACTGGCCCTAAGCCTACATAGTATCTCAGCCTTCAAAAGGTCGCAGATTCGAGCTTGCAACACAGAATGCGCTTCGATCATTTTGCAATGCAACACCCTGACAGGTAAATTATTTTTGGGTGTGTAAAGGTATGTAGGGTAACAGCACTGGTTGACGGCCACAAACCAGTTACCAACATCACCGGAATTGCGCACCAGTTGTTGACATTATGTTGGATTTTTTCTTTATTTAAACTAAACAGCAACTGTTTACATTGATAGAAGCAATAAATCTATATTTATAAAACAAAGTCGGGTTAGTTACACTATTTATAATTCAAGAATGACTGGGCCAATTTTTATGATTTATGATTTTTTGGAGTTGTCTCCGTCCCGAATAGCAGAATAACTATGAAAATATCGAAAAATTTACAATAAAAAATTAATAACGAGGAGTTACGAAGTTCGCCGGGACAGCTACTAGTATATGTATAAATTACAATTTCAGAATCTTTATGTAACAGTTACTTACAGGCCAGTTCCACATGCATAAAAGGTTTTATTTATTTATTTAGACTTTATTGCACAGATTAAAAATCATACAAAAGGTGGACTTAATGCCATGAGACATTCTCTACCAGTCGACCATTAGGTTTCAATACAAGTTAATTAATATCAACGTGTTACACCAAATATGCAAAACCTTTTTCGCCCATACTAAAACAGTACAATCACAAATTAAAAAATGGCGACATTTTTGTGAAACAAATTAATGGTCATTTCTACTATACAGGGTTATTTATAAAACATCAACAACCTCCTAGGGGCTGATTCTGGTGCTAAAATACAACAAATTTTTCTATTGGACCAACATTGAAATCCAAATAAAAAAAACACTTTCTCATACTAAGCCGCCACCAGTTGACATTAGTTTGTACGGAGAAGGGAACTTTTTTTTTTTAGATTTCAATGTTGGTCCCATAGAAAAAGTTGTATTTGAGCACCAGAATCAGCCCTAGGGGGTTGTTGATGATCTTCAAATAACCATGTATAGTAGTGGTTTGATGAGAGTCCATTTGACAAAACTTACGTATTGCCATAGTCTATTACTGTTTGGAAGAAATATAAATTAATTGTAAATAAATGAAGGGTTGTTCTAGCTATAATATTAGGGTAGCTTCCAGGGATCACCAGTGGTCCGGGGACCACCGGTTAAGAACCACTGCTCTGTAGGGTATGTAATTCATAATTAAACTTACTGTAAAAGTCAAAGTAGTATGTCCACGATTTTCTCCTATTGCGTACGTTTATTTATATTCGTAGGACATAGGAATGTTACAAACAGGTTGTGTTATGCAATCTTGTGATAGGGAAGCGCGGAAAGGCTGAATCATTGTATAATCATTTAGTAATCTCGTTTTTAAACATACCTCCATAAATATAGACACTTATTGCACAAATAAAATTAAATGTTATTAGACAGCATCACATACATTGCTCTGATCCTATGATAAGTAGCTTAAGCACTTGTGTTACAGAAATCAGAAACAACGACGGTACCACAACACCCAGAACCGAGACAATATAGAAAGTTATTTTTCTATATTGACCGACCGGGAATCGAACCCGGAACCTCAGAGATAGCGACACCAAGTCCGGTATGCTCGCCTCTCGGCTACGGAGGTCGTCGTTATTACAAAAAAAACACAGTAATGTACAGACAACAGCACGTCAACCTACCACAAAGCGTCATTTTTTCTCAATTGATAATGATCTTAATGTGTTGGTATTAAAGTTCAAAATCGATTCAACGATCTTTAACTTCGGGTAGGTTGACCTGACGGCCATAACGCCAAACACTCTTCCAGACAACATAAATAAAATAAATGTAAATAATAAACATAATTAATATAAATTATTATTATAGCATGAGACTGCGTAACAATAAAATAGCCAATTTAGTTTTTTTTTATTGACCGCAAATGAACCCAGGACCTATTTTAGGCAAGTTAAAGCGACATTACGCCGGGTTCGGGTTGTCAATACTGTATTATGAATGTCTAATATGGCTACAAAAATGGTAATAACTAGACAAGCAGATAGAAGAACATTCTCGAGTGGCGATTAAAAACGCCTATTTACGCTGACGCAGCGTCGGCAGGCCTCCTACCCGGTAGACTGACGACCTAGTCAACGTTGCGGGAAGCCGCTGGCTGCAAACGGCCTAAAGTTGCTCGCTGTGGCGTTCTATGACCGAGGCATATGTCCAGCAGTGAACTTTCAAATATAAGGATGATATAGACTTACATTAACGATCATGAGTTTAAATTGGGATAATTAGAAACGGCGCCAGTGGCAGAAAATTTACTGACTTATAGTGGTTATTAATGCCTTTATTTCTGGTATCAATTTAGAACTACTTACAGCACTTGCTGGCGAAAACTAGACATAACTAGTTTGCGCCATATTTTTCAATTCAATCCATTACTAAAATTCTATTTTAATTAACTGATTACTTGGTATCACTTGGTATTTTAATATGCGTCATTGGAACATGCACAACAACCTTTACGTTACCTTTTAAATTATGATAATCCCCCTTTAGAACAAATGCGGAAGGATTTATTCATTATTAGTAATTCAACTGGACAAGTCGTGCCGTGGAACAACAACACCAGTAGGTATAGGAACTTATTGACGCCTTTGCGCGAAAAAAAAAAATTGTCACCGAGTTGACACGTGGCTATTAATCAGTGATTTCCTTTGCTTGTGTAACGATTACTGTTAATAATTGTGCAAATTACAGTTTACCACGTTCGCAATAGAATTTAAATAGGTCGGAAAATGTCCAGAATAAAATTATTACAATAGAGCGCGGGTTTTTTTAAATGGTTATCGCAATGTGGAAATTATGAAAAATAATTAAATTGCAATAAATGTTTGCCTATATAAGCGTATCTTTTAAGAGTACATGGTGCATAATAGAGAAGAGTTGGGCTTGTTGTGTTACAATTTTGCCTTTTTGGCTTTAGAGGCCAACAATTTTGGCTTTAGGGGTCTAAGTGCAACACCTTTACAGCAACAACAACAGAAATCGCAAACACTAAAATGGTTGAGCGACAACCGTAATGGCATAGTTGCGCGGTGATTTGTTCATAGTTTCATTCCCGGTTGGACCAAACTAGAAAACGAACTATTCTAAATTGACACGGGTTTGGGTGTTCTGGGCAGAGACGCCTGCCGCAAAATTCACTGTCTAGTACCTCGTCAACACAAATGTAAATTCCTTAAGCCTTGGTCACACAGCCGGCGGGACGCGACGGCGACAGGAAGCTAGCGCGACGGCAGTGTTTGTAATACTCGTATACTGAAGTATAAAGAAGACGACACACAGCACAGTTGTGCTTGGTACGACAAGACCCGTCGCCGTCCCACCTGGCGTGCAAACAAACGGGCGCGGCGCGACGCGCTGCCGTCAGGCATAAGCGAGGCGGTTTAATGTATTGCATGGTAAACGTACTTAGTAGTCACGTCAGCGTTCTGTATTTGTTAATTTTTCCAACTTTTTAGTGATTCATTAATGGATAGTGAAAAAATCGAACGTCTTATTAGGGATGTCAACGAAACCGTCTCGCCCGCAGTATGACGTGCACGCTCCTCCGTCGCCGTCCCGTCGCCGTTTTGTCCCGCCGGCTGTGTGGCCAAGGCTTTACTTCGAGACCATGGCAATTAGTGTGTTGTCTGGCGCATTATTATTATATTATAATGGTTAAAGTTACTTAAGGCGAAAGGGTTGGTGACTGGGGTGGTTATTACCCTAAATGAAAAAATAATTTCATGGTATCTAATCGTTGGAAACTCGTAACAAGGAAAAAGTGGTTAAAAAAATATAGTCGAAGTTTGGGATCAAGGCCAGCATTAGGTACAGATAACAAACCCTGTACCGTATCTGTATGGCCCCATGGTTGACTGATAGAGAAATCGTTTGGCATAAAGCCCACTATTTAGTTTTACCAACTACCTTTTGCTTTTATAATAGTGTAGTGACATGTTTTTTCGTGAAATTTACTAACTATAAATGTACTTGAGTTCAAATTGATCGCTAAATACCTACCTCTTCTGTGGCAGATAACGCAAAAACATTGTGACATATCCGTAAAGGTAAAATTAATTTTGACCTTCATGTCTTCAGCATAACACACAAAAACTAGTATCTTGTTTTTCTTGAAAAGCTATCGTCAAGTTTTTAAGGAGTTAAAATTGCCAAAAAGCGTTCAATATCCAAAGGAAGATAATTATCATCATGTCAGCCTATTGCAGTTTACTGCTGGACGTAAGCCTCCGCCAAAGAGCGCCAAAGAGCACCATCTCCCGCTTTTTTCATCCAGCCACTGCCAGCCATCTTCCTAAGGTCGTCAGTCCATCAATGAACAATGAGAGAAGATAATATTTTTTATAAAATAAGTTAATTAGCATAAATTTTCCCAATAGGCCAGTTTCCTGGGTCAAAAAAAGATTATTCTATTTAGTCCGTCAGTTAAATTATAAAAAAATATTGGACCCATATTTTGTTTTTTATCAATCAAACAAAAAATGACGAAGATAAAGCGCATCAAAGTGAGCGCGTGACGTCACGCCTTGCTAAAAAGTGAAGGCGTGACGTTACGCGGAACTTTAACGGGCTATATTTTCATCAGTTTTTGTTTGATTGAGAAAAGAAAAAATACGTGTCCAATATTTTCTGTTAATCTAACTGACGGACTAATTAGAATTTTTTTAGGAAACTAGCCCATCAAATTGATTTCGAATACCAATTCTCAGAAAATAACTACGGAGGTGTATATCAAATAATATCGTTTTCCGCGTATAACAATCACAGGCAAGTGTTCCAACTTCTAACTAATGTGACCTTGTCACGCCGTGTGACCAGTAAATAATGGATACTTGTTTAGATGCCGTCAAGTAATTAACAAAAAAACACTAGATAATTGTGCATAATGTGTTTTCTCCGTTGAAAAATCGATTTAAATAGAGGAAATGAATCATCATCATCATTTCAGTCATAAGACGTCCACTGCTGAACAAAGGCCTCCCCCAATGAGTTATCATCGGGGGGATTGCCAATACTCGCCACGCTTGGCGTGCGCAGTTTTTTATAAGAATTCGCACGAAGACGCTGCTGCCCGTTTTGTGTTACAGGAATTAGTTGCCTCTGACGACACGCCTCATGTTGGCGGTGGGGAAGTGTATTCTTTACGGCCGCCCCCACACGGAACAGAGGAAATTAATACTTAAATAAAACCTGCCCATTCAGATAATACTGGATGTGTAGCCACAGCCACGATCTGAAATGGTCTAATTGATGGCAGACGCTTAAAAACTCCAAATAGCCGAAATATACCAACTAAACTTCTAGAAAGGTTCTAGAATGAAGGCCACATACCGGCAAGCGCAACGTAGGACGTCTACTCACAAGGTGGACAGCCGATCGCAGAAAGCCGCTTGATGTTGGTCGCTTCCAACCAGCCTATCTGGAAATCACTGGGGGAGGTCTATGTTCAGCAGTGGACGTCCTATTGCTGAAATGATGAAGATGAAGAACTCACTCACTCACGACAGTTGTTCCTGATTTCTTAACACAAGTTAGCTAGTTATCATAGGATCAGAGCTATGTATGTGATGTTGTCCAATATTATTATTACTATTATTTAGGATCATGGACAAACAAACCTTCTAGTCCTACCATCCCGGCTACGCAAAGGATAACGTGCTAGGTAAAGTATGAGCGGAAATGATAAGAAGACGGTTTGGTATTGGTATCATTTATACCATTGGTTTTGCATGAAACGAGCCTCCCCGTGGCGCACTCGTGGAACAGTTTGACCCCGCAACGCAGGATCTAGACTGGCCAATCCTCTCACAAAAATGCACTCTCAAGGATTCCCACATAAACAATACCACACAAGATGCCGTGGATGTTGCCAAGTTTTGGTCGAAGACCGTCTAGAGTCGCACATTGACACGACAGAAGAAGAAGAATAGGTATCTATTTTTTGTTTGTAGGATAACCAAAGACGCGACATAACTTTAAAAATAGTTTAAGTGGCAATGGGCAGCCACATCGCTCGCAGAACTGACAACCATTGAGGAAGAAAGGTTCTAGAGTGGCGACCGCGAACTAAAAGACGCAGCGTAGGCAGGCCTCCCGCACGGTGGACTGACGCCTAAGTCAAGGTTGCGGGCAGCTGCTGGATGCATACGGCACAGAGCCGCTCGCTGTGGTGTTTTAATCCCACCTGCTTCCAGCTCCAGCAGTGGATTTACAAAGGTTGATGATGATCATCATCATCATCATTTTTAAAGAACTATGTGTTGCCCGCGACTTTGTATGCGTAGCTTTAATTTATTAAGTAACTTTGCTCGAGGTGCGCACCACAAGTTTCGTGGCAATTGGATCTATAGGTAGTTTAGAAACGCGGCAATCTTAGATGTAGCTGTTCAGTTATCAAAAAATGTTGAATGTGAAAACAATAAGATTATTTACAACCCGCAGGCGAAGCTGCGATCACAGCTAGTTATTTATTTATGTATTGAAACACTTACATAAATGAAAGTAAACTCCAAAACGACATTACAAGGAAAACAATAATCACAAAGATTCTTCTCTGAATAAATAAGTCTAGTTTCAGGCTGGCTTCGCATCTGAGATGTATAAACATATTGTGAAAAATAGATACTAGTTTCATAGCTTATTAAAACCCTTAACCCAGGGGCGTGCATCCCATATAGGCTATTATGCAGAGCCTACCTTCCTAAAAAACCGACAGAACTGCTAACCATAATTATTAACTACGTATTCAACAATAAACAATAAATATTATGGAACCATTTTGTCGTCTACCTGTACTTATTCCTTACTAAAGCGCGCAACTTAGATCGTTACTGTGCAATTTAACCAATGTTAGGCTGCCGCCAGATCGCCTACTGTTTCACGCAAACTTACTCAATTTTCACTCACAGCCTACCCCCATCTGAAACCAATGCACGCCCCTGCCTTAACCTCGATCACAGCTCAACTTATCACACCTGTGATGGAAAACCAGCCTAAGGTTGTAAATTTTGATCATAAGCTGAATATAATTTTACTCGCAAGTCTTAAGTATCTGTAAAAAATTGTCGCGTTGCTAAAATACCAATTGTTAAAAGTTAATCAAGACTGACAATCATGATTTCAACATTTCAGACTACTTGTATGAGACAACCAGGCTATTGATGAAATCTTAACGAAGTAAGAACTGGTGATTATTACAAACACAGCTATGTATGTAATCTCAGTAATGCATTTTCTCTGGTGGCCTAGAACAGAATGTAGTAGATAGTAACATGTATGGAGTGACTTGATGACATCAAGTGACACAAGATAAGTATGACGTTTGGGGTAGGTAGGTCCCTTGTAGAAAGTGAAGTTTAAAACTTAGTTACACAATAACTAGCGGCTGAACGAATTAGGATGTGATTTATCACATAGACATAATATTTGCGCAACTTTTTATTTCGAGAAATTGATGCTCCCGAAAGATTTAAATAAATATTAAATTAAAATTTGGTGTAGAGATGAATCCATGGATTATCAAAGGATAGGTACCTACTGTTATATCCCGGTCATACTTTGTCGTATAATTATTATTCTGAAGTAAATTTTATAATTCGATGTAGCATCATCATCAACATCATTTCAACCCTATGACGTCCACTGCTGAACATAGGCCTTCCCCAGTGATTTCCAGATTGGCATATCAATGCGAAAAAATAATAATTAGAAGCCTAATCATATTTCTTAGTCTATAAGGTACCTATATTGATTTTAGAAAATATAGACTTAAGAAATAATACTGTAATAATAAGTAGTCTATTCTGTTATGAATTAAAGTACTTATTAATGGTATTAGGGTGAAATTATTAGTTATAATAATAATACTTATTATTATTAAATGCTTTAATGAGGGTAGTCATTTTTAGTTGTCTTAATGATTAAGTACCTTTTGCCAAAGATTTGTACACAAAATCATAGAAACCTCATTTTTGATAGAACACTTGTCTTGTGCAAGCCAATTTCATCTTTATCAACCGACAATAGAGGATTGTCTTGCAACAAAAAACTTATTTCACGCCCGACCGACTGTTTTCTCACCAAGTTTGATGTGCTCAAATAAAAACAAACTTTTATCTATCATAGATAATGAATAAAAAACGAATCAGTGAAAAGAGGTGCTCCATATAGAGGCCACAAACAACCGTGGTAGGAATGGAATGTTATCTTAATTGCAGCAAAATGTAGGTACATATAAGAGTCAACGACAAAATCTATTAACAAACCTTCGTGAGTTATCGCTGTTTAACGTCGTAGATTACGCCATCGCACTTAACGAAAACACCATAAAGAAACTTTATTGGCACAAAACTTTTTGGCGGTAAAAACAGGCCACTTTAAAATAATTAAAAAGTAAACACAGAGCTGTCACATTCGGAAAGTTGGGCGCGTTTTGGCGCGAAAACGCGTAACTTTTGAAACGTCATACGCTCAGCGCGACGCGCGTGGTACTGGCGCGATGGCGTATAATTTTTGTCCGCTGCAACCTTTACTGCGGCCTGCGGCACAGTAAACATACTAGAAAATAGTAACTCAAATTAATTAAGTCATATAGCCCAACGAAACGTGAGCGAGACGAGAACGAGAGAACGATGAATTATTGCATGAAAATTGAAAGTAAACATTGACACCTAAAAATGGCGACCTCCGTAGCTGAGAGGCGAACATACTGGACTTTGTATCGCTGTCTAAGATTTCAGGTTCGATTGCCGGTCGATTAATGTACATAAACAAACTTTTCTAAATTGTCTCGCGTTTAGATGTTGTGGTACCGTCGTTGTCTCTGATTTCTGTAAAACACAATTGCTTAGGCTACTTATCATAGGATCAGAGCACTGTATGTGATATTGACCAATATTTATTTACTTTTTATAACCATCCAATAAATTAGCCAATATATAATCGCTTGACAGATTCCCGAGTACGACGTGTACCTACGTGTTTATTTACCCCAGACGCAAGGTTTGACCTCTTTGTCTGTGTATCTTCTGATCTGCTGGGTCTGTTATCAACATTATAGATTCCAAACGGATCAACCGTTTTTGTAAGTGTTCCTAAAAAGCTGGTTTTTGGTCAGGATGATTCTTAGCTACGTTTGATGAATACCTCCTAATTTTGTTTGATTCATCTTTTTTTTGTTGGCATTGGAAGGAAGCTCAGTTCTCAACAAATATCCTACCTTGGCTTTTTTTCTCTTGTTCTTTCTTTTATTTCTCAATGAGTAAATGTACGGATGATGACTAAGCTCTGATGGTGGAGCTAGAAGATTGGTTCAGGAACTTCGCTGTAGGTACTATATCGAATATAAAAAAGAATAAAATCATTTATTGAAAATGAACATCACGACAACACAAACATCAATTCGGGTTATAATGAAGCCGAGTTACTGGCGTAATGCGCCATGTAATGTTTACTGTGGCAGATTGCGACCCATGCAAGACGAATGCACCGTTAATTCTTTGTACGTTACCGATTTATTGTTAAACTGCATCGACAACGGGGACTTTCGTTTTTAATTTTTCAACTGGAATATTTTTTGTAACGGTGCAGAGGTGGCGGGAAAAATTTAATGGTTCCTTTTTGTAATGGACTATAATATCTAGGGTTACATTGCAAAGGGGTGCCAAATTTAAAAAATAAGGTCTATAGAACAATATAAAAACACTAATTTATCGTAATTAATTTCAGTCGTCGTATTTCTGGAGTAAAATATACTTTAAAATTTCCGAAAAACAAGAAAACGCGAGAAGCGCCGTCATTCATCAAAGATCCCAGGCGTAGGTACGCCGACGCTGCTCCAACAAGAACCTCATGCAATGCACTTACGGTGCAATTTAATTGAGTAATCGTAAATTTTCTAAGTATTCTATTTTTCAAATGCACAATGGAAGAATTAAAATTGAAACCTGGTAGTCGCTTTTCTGTTTCGCTCCCTCGGTAAGCAAAGGGACGGACGTTTATAGGTATTTTTTTATACATTAAAAATTAAAATATAATCAGTTTTATTTCTGGGAATACTATTTTTAGTATGTAGACGCTATAGTATATAAATAATAGTAAATAGCGAGAACGCCTTGTGTTAATTAACTTACTGTATGACCCTTCGATAACGAATTTATATCCGATAAATCAGGTGACACTAATGTTTAATCATAAGTACCTAAAGTATCACGTGGTTTTTCCGTCAACAATTTGTTAACGAACGGTTCTAAATCGGGGTCTCGTTGTCTGTTCAGACATGCTACCGAAATTACGGTATCTTGTGTTTTTGACACGTTTTTTACTACTAAAAATAAGACTGTTAGAACAGGGTTTATGTATATATTTTAACTGCAGATACTTAATGCTAGCCGTTTCCTGAATTGACCAGAAATGGGAATCGAACTTGGGACCCTTTGCCTTAAAGGCGAACCACCACGCCAATACGCTGATCAAGTCGTCTAATTTACTTTTCCGGTCAAGATAAATGTTATGTCATGATGACAGGATAGGTGATAGCGGAGGCTGATTGAATATCGTTTAAGCCATCATCACCAGCCATTGGTAGTCAATTTCTTGTCGTAGCTCTCCCCTAGAACGCCACAGCAAGCGGCTTTTGGCCATTTGCATCCAGCGTTTTCCCGCAACCCTGACTAGGTCGTCAGTCCACCGAGTGAGAGGTCTGCCCACGCTGCGTGTTCTAGTTTGTAGTTACTCGAGAACCTTTCTTCAGAGAGGTTATCAGTTCTTTTTTTAAATATTGAACAACATCACATAGGTACATTGCTCTGATCCTATGTTAAGTAGGCAAAGCACTTGTGTTACAGAAATCACAAACAACAAATGGTATCACAACACCCAGACCCGAGACAATATAGAAAAGTTGCCGGGTTAGGCTACAAGGGTTGCCGTGCGGACTGCAAATGCTCTGCCTTGTATCGTATGTGTAATGAACTAATGAGTATCGCCATGATTATACTGGGTTACATTGCAAAGGGGTGCCAAATTTAAAAGTGAGATCTAGGGAACAATATAAAGAAGCATCTTAATCAAATTAATTATTATTTTTAATAATCATATGTAACGAAAAAAAAAAACTTTAAAATATCCGAAAATAAAGTCAATAGAGAGACTACGAAAGCCGCGCGGTCATACATCAGAGGCGTAGGTACGGCGAGACTACAAGGACCTTACGCAGTGGCACATACGGTGCAATTTTTTCATGAATGAGTAAAATTATCGACGCGTACGATTTTTAACAACGGATAGCAATAATTAAATGTGAAAAAAATGTATTTTGATCTTTGCATAGTTCGATTAAGTTACCTACTGATTCTGAGCCTCTCCTAAAGATTTGGCACCCCTTTGCAATGTAACCCTACATGCACGCCATGCCACCCTGTATATTTTAGTTTCTTGGTGAAAGCGGTGATGTCTTTGCCAATTTTGGCTGCAAAAGTTTTTAGGCCAGTTTAGTGCTGTATGTCATCATTGGCAACCACTGCTCAAAGACGTGTCTTCAGGCTCTGGGGGATACCTCTCGGACGGGAAAATATTACGTTGTCTACCATAGTTCGCTTAAGTGTAGTTAGCAATACCCAAGTCTACTGTACTACTTCGTCTATTTAACTACTATGAATACTATTTCGTCTTCCCTTCCAAAATACCTCAGTGCCTAAAGACGAAAGTCTACATCCAGTGTGTGTTACCAGTGATGACTAAGCATAGTTTGTTCTATATCATTATGGTTATGGTTAATTTAGGACAAATGTTCGTGCTCGTTACACGAATGCTGGCACTTCACATGGCGATAGGGATACAAACGTTTATCTACTTTGTCGAATGTCATCCACGTGTAGACACACACATTTGCCAAATTGGCATAAATTGGCAAACTTGACATGAGTAATCCAACATAACAAACATTTACTATGACCAGAGTTGCCGTTAGCGTTCATTTTACACATTTGACGTACCTTTTTAGCCTCTCATGTGTAATGTGTAATTTTGTCCATTTATGTACCTTTTGAACCTACTCAATATCTGTGTAAAACGATATTAAGGGCGATGATGATGTTTGTAAATCGGCGTTGCTAGGGGGATCAAGGGTGTGCGACGCCCACCCAAGAATCCTCTTTGCAGTCGCAGTCGCCAATGCCATCACCGTTGGATGCCCTCTAGTGTAAAAATGGCCTAATATCTCGAAAATATTTCGCGCTCGCTTCGCTCGCAGCTTGTTACAGTTACTTGTACATTAAAATAATACTTTTCACCACTAATACTTTTTACCCCAAAATGTACATTTTTAGCGCTGGCTATGTGCCTTTTAGGAGCTCAGTTGCGGCAACACTGGCTATGACATTCGTCTAATTTGGCATTGGTTACCACGTGTAGACGTGCAGTTTGTGATATTTGCCTATGTGTCAAAGCTTTGTCAAACTAGACGAATACGCCAATGCAAATGCCTACAGCCATGTGAAGTGCCAGCATAACACTTGCCCCTTAAATTGCGGGAATCTGTAGCTAGACTACACGTCACGGGTGCGGCACGGGTGCGGCATGGGTTCGGCACGGGTACTGCACGAAGCTTCTTGTGTATGTCCTGCGCCTAAGATTATTTCCTAACCAACTGTATGATAACAAAATTAAACAAAACACAAAATGCATGCCTTGAATATTTCAACTTTATTTCAGTTTTGGAACAGATGTATTGGTAATTTGAGTAAAACGTATACACGATTAAAAACACGCTTTTTACATTGAGTTTGTCCGAAAGACATTAAAGATATGCTATGTATTTGATATGCATTCTATTGCTAAGACCAGTTCAAGTAAGTTTAATTAAGGAAAAATATTTTTTGACAGTATAAATCGAAAGTTAGAACAAGATAATAACGTGTCTAGGTCTACTACCCCTAACAAGAAAAGAAAAGAAAATACTTATGTGGAAAGATAAAATAGGATATCTCTCTGGGTGACTCAACTGCTAAAACACAACACTTTAAATTTTGTCTATTTGTAGGATCAACATTCAAGAAAAAATATTTTTCATACCAAATAGCCGATCAGTTAGTATGGTTGTATGGTATGGTTTTGTTGACTTTAATTGACCTTTTTAACATTTCAATGTTGACCCTCAGTAAAAGTTCTCCTCGGTAAAGAAAATCAGTAGAATTACCCACAAAAAGAAGCAATCTAATATATATATTTTTTTCAATGAAATAGAATCGCTCTAAAATTTGTTTTTTTAAACTGTCGCTAAAACTGGTCTTAATTTTACAGCAATTTATAATTTCAAAATTTTTCCAAATATTTGTGCGTGGTAAAGTTCTAGCGACATGTAATTAAAATCCTATTTATCTTAAATTTAATAAAAACTAACTAATAATTAACTTATTCTCTTAACCATTTAATTGTAATTTTAATATCTACATTAGTAAGGACTAATATTTATAAGAGTATTCTAAAATTCTTTGGCGAAGCGTTTTATTTACACGTTTATAATAAACATGGAAAATAAATTATTCAATTTTCTAAACGTAATAGATTAATTATATTAAATATATTATAACAATAGCAACTGTATTTAAAAAATACATAATAAGCAATAACAGTCTTCAAAAATTATAAACGTTAATCTAACAATTTTAGACTACACATATTTAAAGTCTCTTGGTAATAATAATAATCAAATCCTTTTCAATTAAAATAAGTTCTTTGCACCTAATTTTTTAAAGTATCTATTATTCGAGATCTAAGTGGGTAACTACAGATATAAATTAAGTACATAATGGAGTTTTCATTGAGAGCACACATAAAAAAATAAAGGCACACTTAAATTACAAAAATAAGTGAATATGAACATTTGAGTATAAAAAAACTATTATTCAGTTAGAATTTTCAGGACTTCTTTATATATTTTGATAAAATAGACATTGAATTTTAAGTGAGTTTGGGTGCCTCTGGATTATTGAGAGTCTCAGTCTGAATCAGAGTATTGGGTGTCCGAAAGTGATCTAAGGGGGAGCTGGGGGAGGTATGGTGGGAAAATTGCTCCAAATGTAATAAATAGTCCTGCCGCCTCTAGGATCATGGTCTATCGTACCCCGGTTAGGAAAGAGACAAAGCGCTAGGAGAAAGGAATACCGACTTTCTTATTCTTCTTCTCGTGTCGAAGGTAACTAAATATAGGAAGGAGCCCCCCCGAGCGGCGCATCATTACCCCATCTATGCGCCCGGTACACCCTGGGCAAAAATCTGTGAGGATAGATTAAGCTATCCTCGGTAACTCAGAAAGGCTGATCGTTCCACCACGATGGCAACTTAAAGCTAAATACGTTGTCCGCGTGGCGGAGTATTAGTCGAATACCGATTTATGATAATATTGACTTGGTGTTCGGCTTTTCTTTAGTTGTAACTCCGTTGTTTATTTGCTAGAATAAGATTGATTCAACTGTCAATTTCTCTACAAAAATGTTAAAAGACTCGACTTCTGGGGCCCACTAGTTGATTCATTTATTTCTTACACATGCAGTGACACGTATAATAGCAATAATAGGTAGCTTGGCCCAAGTCTTTTCTTCTCCTTCTCCTAGTCTCAGTCTCTGCTTTCGGCCTCCCTATGCATAAGGTTTTAATAAAATGAGCAATCTAGGAAATAAATAGGTACAAAATGAAAACATTAGTAAAACGAAAGTCATAAGTATTTCAAAGTAAATAACTTTACACAATAAAAATATCGCTCATCAACCAAAATTATCTTTCATTGTCCCTTCTAAGCAACCTGTTGACCCTGAAGATTCTGTTCTTGTATGATTGTATTGGTGCTCGGCGTAGGAGTCGCGATGCCGCCACTCGTGTCATAGCGGCTTTGTAGCTCTCGGGAGTCAACATGGCGGGCGTCTCGCGCGTGCGTAGAATGTCCGTTGACAAGATGGCGGAGTCAGACAACATGGCGTCGATATCGCCGTTCAGCATGGCGACGGAGTCTGATGTGGTGAAGTTCGAGTTAGGAGTGCAGAGAGGAATTGCGTTCGACCATTTTCTGTTCCTGAGAAAAGAGTTTATTGGGTTTTATCATAAAAAATATGTTCGTAATCTTTAGCGAAAAGTTAAGGATATTCAGTTTTGCTATCAGTACTGATTCAGAAGTGAAAAAGTACATAACGAAGATACTTATAAAATACACTGAACATAGTAATAGGAAAGGAAAAATACTCCAAATGTGGATAAAAAAACGACGAAGTGCAAAAATTTAGGGACTTTCGATTGAGAAGTAGCTGGTATCATAAATGACAGAACAGGGGCTTTCGGTGTCCCGTGTTCACGTTTGATGATTTCGTTTGCAAAGAATGATTAATTATGGCTGACACAAGAGTAATCAAATAGTTTACGGGTTGACTGCCTTAGCTGAACTTTAATAAAACGACTTACTTTAGACATCTAAGCATCGGCGCCCCTTTCAGTCTATACCCTGGTTCGCAGGTGAAAGTAACGGTTTCTCCAATCTTGTAGTAGAACTTCACTGATGACATGCGCCCAGAGATAGTGGTACCAGGATATGTACACGCTTGGGCACCTAACAGAAAATGTTATGGTTAGTGTTTATGGTTTTTTATGGTTGTATTTTGTAGACTTGTTAAGCAATTTTGGCATATAGTATACGTTGTAAGATGAATAAATAATATTGCACCCTTTATTGCATTCTATACAAAGTATGACAGCCGAAACATTAGTTTTTGCGCGCAGTTTTACAACTCCATGATATGTGTGTCAAACTTCACACTAATGAAATGCACTCGCAAGCGCAGCTTCAGATCAGAAGGCATTGTTTCTAGTTTTCAAAGGTAATTCAAATAAGGAAAAAGCAAATCCCTTCCAAATTGTGGTTTTTTATCCTTTCGGTACGGTACTCCCTGTCTACTCACCTTAAGAAGTCGAAGAAGGACGGCCCAGTGACCCAGTGTTTCCCCTATTAATTTATTTAATTACCTATATCCAGTTTGCTGAGGTGCATGGAGCTCAGTGGCGGCAGCACTTTGGTAGTGACAACTAAAATTAACCGCGGCGTAGGTGACGCCGCGGTTAATTTAAGCCAACCATATTAAGTGACATTCATAAGCATCTCTGGTGCTTCGGAAGGCACGTTAAAAGTTGGTCCCATCTAATATCGCTTGATACTATCGTCGTGAAGCCTAGTCAGAGGCCTTAAGGTGGCTTATTTACATCTCACAGTAAGGTTAAGTCATTGGCCTTACAAAACCTCTCCAAATCCGAACTGAACCCGCGTGGTGGAGTACGTACTCAAAGTTGAGGTGAAGCTCCACGTACTCAAAGGTTATAGGAATATACTTTACTTTTTTAGGTCCAGTTCGGCTAGGTACTCACAAGTAAAGCCGGGTGGCCCTCACTACTGAGTGAGTGAGCCACAGCCGAGCTGGGACTGCGGAGCATGCCTGTGGCCCGAGGCCTAAGGTGGAACCCGTCGGTCCCAACTCATTAAGGCACCGGAGGAACGCCGTCTGGTTTTTAGTGGGTATGCGAGCTCCTGAGCTCGGAGTCCCACACACCCCTCTAGCCGTTACCCCGCGGCTGGAGGATAGTGCTGGGAGACAGCATTTTCCCAGACGTTAAAAAAAAAAAGGTACTCACAAGTAGGCGGCTTGTCACTCCACCGTCCGCTGTCCTGGCACACGAGGATAGGTCGTCCGTGGAGCGTATGCTCAGGGTTGCAGTGGAACTGGAGCACGTCACCAGCTCGGTAGGGCGCTCGGCCTAGGACGTATCCAGACGCTGGCGGCGGGAGGGCTGGGCAGGATACCTCTGTGAAAGATTGCGAACGGAAGATACGGAACGGTGCAATTATTAACTTGAACGCAAAAGGTGCAATTAAAAAAAAATACTATTGCACATAAAAAAAAATCTAGAAGTGCTGGGAGATACTCCTACAAAATTTTGTCAAGCAAAAGGATGTTTTTTCCTTACATCAAAACCATGACAATGGTTGGTGCATTGTCTGGCGCATATTTTTTTATTTATCTGTTGCCTATCATGTAATATTTTTTATTTCGTTTGCAATACTTTTATTCGTATGCAATTAGCACTTCCCAACTAATATTTTTGGGAAGCGCAAATTCAAAACAAACAACGCAAGTTTTTCAAGTTTACGGTCAGTCAGCTTGGTGAAGTTAATTTATATCCTCAATTTCTCACCTCTACACACAGGGAAAGGTCTAGCCCAGTCGGCAGCAGGCAAGCACACAGTCTCGGCAGCCCCACTGAGTGCCCACCCAGGTGGGCAGGAAAAAGCTGCTCTACCCCCCACGCCACGTGAAACGACTGATACGCGTGGTCTTCTCTCTCCTTCGTGTAGTGGCGTGTCGTGGATCACTTCACCGCATTCCACGCCTGAAAAAGACAATCAGTAATCAGGATAGTGATTGCTACAAAACATAATATACCATAGATTATTTACCATCTTTAATTTGTTTTAGCTTCACTTGTATCTAACTTACTATGGAAAATTTTAGGTCGAGTTAAACCTTTAATTGAAAATTTTTAGCACGTAGAACTGACGGCCGATGGGGCAGAAAGGTTCTAGAATGGAGGCCGCGTACCGGCAAGCGCAGCGTAGGACGTCCACTCACAAGGTGGTCAGACGACCTGGTAAGGGTCGCAGGAAGACGCTGGATGCAGGCCGCTTTCAACCGGCCAATCTGGAAGTCAATGGGGGAGGCCTATGTTTAGCGGTGGATGTCCTATGGCTGAAATGATGATGATGATGAAAATTTATCGTATCAATTTATAACTTTGTAGTTATGTGACTCCGGATGATAATACAATAGTTTAATACCACTGAGATAATCTGATCAATGATGTCAGTAGTTAGATAGTGGAAATCTTTAATCGTCATCATCATCATCATCATTTCATTGATAGGACGTCCACTGGTGAACATAGGCTTCTCCTAGTGATATCCAGATTGGCCGGTTGAAAGCGGCCTGCATCCAACGGTTTCCTACAACCTTTACCAGGTCGTCTGTCCACCTCGTAGGTGGACTTCCTTCTTCGACAACGAAATCTTCAATAGCTACAAGTAAAACGATCATGCGACACTGAAGTCGAACGTTAACTCAATCGGAAAAAAATAAAATAATTCAAATGAGTTTGAGTACGTACTTAGTAGTAATTTAAGTTTAAAATAAGACCGCCTAAATTGTGCAGCTCTATTTTTTTCCGTACTTTGTTTGTTTTATGTTTTTTGCAATATCTATATAAAATCTACTTACTCTCACAAACAGGTAAAGGCGCACTCCAATTGCCAGATGCTCGACACATCAGCACGTGGGCCCCGAGTAGGGCATTCCCATTGGCGCAGTGGAACCTTATTTCGATGCCAAGGCGGGTGCCAAGCCCACTGGCCACCAGGCCACGCCGTATCGGGAGGGGAGGACAGTGAACATCTGAGGAAAATGACACAACAACATGTTCTTGATTTCCGTTGCAATGAAGTAGAAAACTATCCAAATTCATGAATAGACGAAGAGAGAGTTTGTAATAGCGCTATTTCGCTGACAGCATAATCTTCATCACCGCATAAGAAAGACTACAATCCCCATTCTTTTTTCGTTATCCCGCACTGTTTACCTTATAATTTGTACATACCCTTACAACTATCTGAAGAGAAGATAAAGGACCCACCCGAGACAGTAGTTTTTTTTTCAAGTTTATATTATCAATGAATATTGTTACTGTCTAAATCACGGGATTGGAGGAAATGAAGGTTCTTCTACGTAACACGGTTTATTGCTTGTTTGACACAGTCGCACTGAGTGACGAAGTTCCAATGTATTACTTACCTTCTACGATGATTTCCACATGATGACTTTGTCTGGCAGGAGTCTCACATCGGTATATTCCAGAATCTTCCTTTACAGCACCCAAAATGCTCAATCTATACTCCAGCTGGCTATCTCTGCCAGGATCTGTCGTCCAGCCTTCAGCATATTTGCGTTCTGAACTGAGAATGTAAGAGAAAAATCAAACTTGAGTAGTCAAATGATAATTTCGATAGAACTTGAGTGGTGAACTGGCATTCAATTTTACTTTGCTTGACTTTGTAAGGTTAATTTTCGTTAAATTTGCTGCATCATAAGTTAGTCATAGCTCTGCCTCATTTAACTTTTGTTAGTATAAAGTCGATAAGGCAAAGTGCTAGGGTTCAAAAACATTTACCCGAGCACCCTGTTGGTTGAACATTGATCATATAGCGACGCATTAATGCCCCTAATCTACCCCATCTGCCACTTCATCTTGATTCAGCTGTATCGATTACTTTATTGCTCTCTAGGATGACCTTATTTCCGATTTTAGTAGAATCTATAAAAGTATAAAATTACTTACTCCGGATTATGATGAGTGACGTTCCATTTAGGGTTTCCGAACCTTCTCATCCAGAGGCACTCCATGTGAAGCACCGTCCCCGGGTAGACTAGCAGCTTGCCGTCGTTGGTCTGCGCGATCGGACCCTGGGAGTGCCGGAAGAGGATCGTCGGAGGCTTCTCCACTGAAACAATGTGCGGAAGTTTGTAAGAAGTTTTGGTTTCTAATATTCTTGTTAAACACTATAGTATATAGTTTTTTTTGCCTGTGGCGTTACCCAGCGCACCTAGACCTGAGCCAAATTACAAGAGTTCATATTCTGAGTTGACCCGTGCTGAGACTCGAACCCGTGACCCTTTCTAGAAGAATCACAGTCCCACTTCGTCAAAGAGTGATCGACGTAGACCAAACTCAAAAGACATAAAAATTAAGAAGAAAAAACATCCGGACAAGTGCAAATCAGACTCGTGTACCAAGGGTTTAAGATGAACGTTACCGATGACGAATACCTATCGTTTTTTTAATCATTTCGAAATGCTTACACGAGCCTGACTCACACTTGTCCGGTTTTAGTACCTATTTGGTGTTCAACTATTACACCAAGTTTGATACTTGTACTCGTATTTATTGTAATTTTAAACACACTAGCTTCACTTGTAACTAACTATGTAAACAAATTTTGGAAGTTGTTTTGAACTGACGTATCGATTTAAAACTTGTATGTATCTGACATTCGGGTGACAATGCAATAATTTGATACCATCATGCTTAACTGATGATGGAGTACGGAGGTGGATAGTAGAAATTTTCAACAAGTACTAGAAAAATATCGCGTTATTGCTCATTCGTTTTGGTGATAGAATATATCTAAAAATGTGTTTTATAGTTTTTGAACTATGATATCAATTGTAATTTTTACACGCTTTTAGTAACTTCACTTATGATTTCCTATTACAGGGTGTTAGGTAAATGGTATGTCAAGCCGAAACTAGCCTATCTTAACATATGCATATAAATACTATGGTGAAGTCAGAAATTTGATATCATCATCAGGGGTCTAACTACGTAATGACGAAAAGGAAAATTATTGTCATAAATCCTGTACCGGCGCCGCGGCGGCCCAATCGTGTGGGCGTCAATCGAACGTATCTAATAAATTACGAGTGTCGAACGATTTGTAACACAAAAATTCTTGTTTTTTCCGATAGTCTATCACGTTACATTCTAGACACTACAGCTCCTTAATTCAGTAGACTATTTGCTTTGCCATCGTTTAATATTTAAAAAGTCATGATAGAGATAAACATGGATGTAATGATTTTACAAATAAAATACAAAATGATAACACTTACTGGCATAGTCATTTTCTTGGTTGAGTCCGAAGCAAGTCGGTTTGATTCCGTCCCACGATCCTCCAATGCACTTGCGCGCTTGCGAACCTGTCATCGCGTACTTTCCTATGTCACTGCATCTACAACAGTTTAATTTAAGGTTTTGATTGTAAATTGTGGTATTTCGAGTGCAGAAGAGACAACCATTCAAAGCTTTTATCTAATATAGCTCTATCTCTTTTAGCCTGGCGCAAACACCTGTACTCAATTTAAGGCTAATTCAGATGACCGTGCGGTATCGCGCAGCAGTGCTACCCGTGCGGTTCAAGAACTAAATAAACAGTGTTAGTCGTTTATTTAACTGTTTGAACGTAACTTTACTTGAGGATATTTTGCGACAAAATTTTATGTGTATTTTTTTAATTTGCAGCAATGGTTTCGCTAATGACCAGTTAAATATTTAAATGATTATGTGCGCAATTAACTGCACACTCCTTGCTTCCTCCGACAAGGTAGAGCGATGAATACCGACACTAATGCTGCTGGCAGCGGATGGAAAAGAAAAGCCGAGGATCAGGCTCAATGGCGTACATTGGGGAAGTCCTACGCATGATTATGGCTCATTATGATAATGAAACTCCTGGAAACCAAACATTATAAACATACCTGGACACAATGACGGCTCCAGCAGGAAAGTCTACAGTCTCAGTGATTTCCATATCATTGAAAAATGACACCACGTGTGGCTCTTCGTTTCTGAACGTACAACTGTTGTTGTTCATCAACTCCTCATTTTGGGCTTCCAGTTCCTCTGCAAAGAAGTCCTCCTCTTATATGTAAGAAAAAGTATAATTAATTTTTAAGAAATAAATAGAATATTAAATTTTAAAAGTAAAAAAAATAATGGTAAAATTATTTGGGAGTTGACATCTACACGTAAAATTTCAACGGGGCAAATTTTAGAACTGTGTAGTAAAATGTATCATGTCCAGCAACAAAACAGGATAGGATTATTTCCCCATTTTTGTGTTTTCGTGGGATGATTAGGTATTCATTGCTCTTTGGCTTAATTCTAAAGTCTACGCAGACGAAGTCGCGAGCAAAAGCTAGTGTAGTTAAACATTTTCAGAAAATTTGAATAGAATATCATTGGGTAGGTACATTGTTTCTGTTAATGAATCACATTCAAAAATAATATTTACATGTCAAGTTTCCCCAACATTGCTATGAAAAAGAAAGAAGGCGATTTTGAAATCACCTTTTTGAATTCACCATCCAACATAACGCAAATAAGACTAATGGGGAAATACAGGCAAAGCTTATCTCAGATGGTGTTTGGTCTTGTCAACCATTGTCAAGACAATGTCAACCAATGTCCACGTAAATATTAGGGCCTCTTACACCACTTGCTGATAAGTTCCAGATATCCTATCTGGCACTTTTTTGAGAGCTAATTGTATGGGTTATCTGTCAAAACAAGTGCCAGATAGGTTATCTGGAACTTATCAGCGAGTGGTGTAAGGGGGGGGCCCTTAATGTATTTTTTTTGAGTTGGCTAGATGAACTCAAACTGTATTTGCTAATGACTATAAAACAATAACAGAGATACAATTATTGTGTTTATTTACATAATATTGTATGTGTTTGACGCAAGTTTGACAGACTTTTAACAACTGAGTTAGATGTGCAGTTTGCTGCTTCCCCATTCCCGGGGTTTATTTTATTCATCAGAGAAGACGGAAAACTTTGGAACCTCCAGCTAGATGACAGTGCGATAAAAAATAACTAGCTGCTATATACTTTGGGATAATTAGGCTAAACTCTAAACTAAAATATGACGTAGTGATAAAAATTGATTTCAATAAATTTTAATGATCAAGAAGGCATTTTTTAAAAACAAAATTGTAATAATTATGTAGTTCTATGAGATTTAATAGAATTAACCGCTTTCCTATAATTGCAATATCATAACACCCGAATTTGTAAGAAACAAACCATTCAACACTCGTAAATATCTTTGAAAAAAAAAAGTGCAATAATAATTACTGTTTATTAAATCAATTTCGAGTCTATTTTCTGTATTTTTCAGATTTTTTTAAAAATATAACCTAATTAATCCCATAAAAAATCTATAAATTTAGCGCTAAAGCTTTGATTCCAAGAACTAAAATGATTGGGATATAACACTTACCACAGTTAAAACTCTTTCCGACCCAATTTCCATGTTCACAAATCAACTTCCACGTAGTCTTTTCTCCCATAATAGATGCTATACATCTAAATGTGATCTCCGTTCCGTGGGGGTATCCTTCCATACCCATAGTTCCATTGACTTCGGCTCCATCGCGGTATATGAGAGTTCCCTGAACCCTGAGAAAATTATTGGAGTAATTTTCAAGACATTGCAAGTTTGCAATTTTACTTACAAGAACATGAGAAAGCGTACTAAACTTTAGGCAGTAGTATTTTAATTAGTTTTAAAGACAATTATTTTTGTCTTATAACTGGGTGTCTCCAAGTTTAGGATCTTTTTAAATATCTCAAATTATTTTTAGTATAATTTATATAATAATCTATGTACAATACTTAAATTATTTACAGAAATGTGTAAACAACACATCACGTAGCATGCACTAGACATCAAGAAATGTAGGAAGATAAAAGTAGAGCAACAAAAATTAAGCTTGGCCAAGACATAAAAAGCCAAAACCACGGCCATACAAACAGCTGACTCAACAGACATACATAAAAATATTTTACATGAACCTACACAATAACTAAGCCCTGCCTTCTGAGGATTTGAAGACCTATTGCTTATGAGGAAAAAGTTTCTTTATAAGAAACAATAAGAAAAAAGTGTTGGAAAAAGAGTCAGTAAGATGGATGATCAAACCAAAGTTGGTGATCATTAATGATGGTGACAATATTGAAATTTATGACGAAGTTGTGGTGATGATCAGAAATATGATGAAGATTTTAAATAAGCAAAAGTCCGAACCTATAAGGCTCTCACCAGGGCTTCGCATCCCTGAAGGCCTGTGTTCCCTTCAGTCTATCCAGCCAGCAAATAAGAAATGCAGACTCTTTGCAAAAACATTATTTTTTTGTGATTCTTCACTATCATCCTCTAGTGGACGATTTTGTTATTTGGTAAGTTGTAGTCAAATCCTTTCTAAATTTAAGCGTTTTGAGAACAACTTACCATATATGCTTACAATACACCAAACAACAGCAAAATAAAACTTAAACGAAACATAAAATCAAAGGAATGCGTTCAAAGCACATGGGGCAATTTTTACTTTTCCCGTGTCATTTGAATATAAGTTTTTGGATATTATGGTTGAACACCGGAAAAGTTAGCCCAACTCACATATGGATGTGGCGGTAATCTCTGAATGAGATGTTTTCAACGGAAACACACATAAGCTACAGTGAAAGCTTTGATAAAATTTACATTAACACAATAGTGAAAACTTGTAATTTTGTTTTCTGTTATTCTTTGTTCGATTTGTTGAGTACGATTAAATACTGGGAGTTTCCGTTACCTAGCTGGCGGTCCACATTCAGTGACAGTTTTCCCATCTATATCAGGTTCCAGTTCTGAAATATCTTCTCTGACGATGTCCGAACCACTTTGGAATTCTGATGTTGGACGTGGTCGGGACAGATTTGCTGCAAATAACCTTTACTTGAGACAAAAAATCGTGGTAAAACATTTAATGTTTATTATAGTAAACCCATAAAGAGTCTAACCAAACAAAGCCAAGATATTGTAAACGAATGCAATTTATCTTTTTGTTATTGACGTTCCTGTTGGTTACTATCAGACTAGGCTGAGATATTATGGTCTAAGAACTCGCACCAAATTAGTGTAACTCACCTAAAGGTCTGCAGAAGTCATGAACAGTCGGCTGCAGTCGCCCCAAGTGGCAGTTCAGTGTAGCTGGTGGTGACCTGCCGGCTTCGCAAGCTATATTCACTGATGATGCGTGAGCTACTGTAAGCCCTGCTCGGTATCCAGCTTCGTAGGTTGCGCCATGTAGGAGAGGAAGCTCGCAGGGAGCTGACAATGAAAAGAACATAAGTTTATTTTTTTCCAAATTGTTGACACGGTTTATCATACGAGTACATTCCATTGGATTACATTTACATTATCATCATCATTTCAGATATGATGCTCGAGCACCATGTACGAAGATGTTGTGATAAACCGATAACGTATAAGGCAAGAGAAAATTCTGGGTAACATTATACGAGGAGCAAAAAATGGATAATACTTAGTTATTTATTATTTTCCAAATTATTTTCCTGTGGTTATTAAAGTATTGATTGTCTACAAAGCCAATCTATTAGTATAAAGTGTTGTACAGCGGTTTTTAACCGCGATCATCAACTGAGAACTAGATAAAATCGCCAGCGATACTTACATTACTAATTATGGCCGCGTGTCTAACGCATGATTGTTTTATTAAACAGAAGGGCTCCTTACCTGCAACGCATTCTGGCATGCTAGTGACGGCCCACTCCCCAAGCCAACAACGTAAGTTTGTTGGACCTTGCACGTTATATCTGAAAGTTTTAAAGTGCTTCTGTAAATCTTGCAAATCTGACATTTAGATTCTTCTTAATTTCAGAAACTCCCAACCCAGATCAAAAATTATATTTAATAATACATCAAGTTATTCAAAAACTCTCCAAGTCATCCAACACTATATTATAATTATATCCATACAATATTCTTTCCATGATTAGAATCTAAATTGATAACATCATCAAAACTTACCCATACTCACAAGAGAAGTGAATGACCTGTCCATTTGGCACTGGATCGGTCTCATTCAGTTCCTTCTCGTCTCCGTGACCCAAACCAGAGGATCCCAGGACTTGGCTAGCAGTCATGAGATGCCCAGGATCTGACGGCATTGTGTATATTCCGTACTCCGTTGACGGGACGTGACAGGGCACTACAATTTTACGCAAGGGTCTTAATTATTTACAAAATTTTAGTATTGTAAACATATATTGATCAAGGGAAAAACTGGGTCAAATAATTTCAGGCTTTGTTACCAAAAAATCATGCGCATTCGAAGGGTTTTCATTCCAATGCAGTGTGAAAAATAATTACCGATGCGTAATAGCCATTTGTGATCTTCATGAATCCATGGCAGCATTATTCAAAAACTTTGCGCAAGATTTTGAATTAGAATAATAAAACTGGCCAAGTGCGGGTCAGGCCGCGCGCAATGTAAGGTTCTGTAGTTTGCCGTCACAATATACAGTATTTGCTATGTGTTCTACATAATTAACAACATCATCTAAGTAATTTTACAAGTTAACTCGGTAACTTGTAAAGCCTAACTAGCTGAGATAGTTTTGCTTTTGTCTTTGTTGTATGTATACTAATGTCGTACATTTCTCAAAGCAACCATTAAGCTGGGAGGAGAAAGGGGGGGGGGGGCACTTTTGCACTTGAATCTAACATAAAAATCCCCACTGTACGTGTAGGAGGCCCTTAAAAACTTTCTAGTATTAATGAGTCTCTGAGCCGAGCACGGAATATGCTAAGCCACGGACCAGATAGACAGACTGACCGACAGACATGGCAAAGCTATAAGGGTTCCGTTTTGACTTGATATTATATTTGTATACTAAATACCTTCAAAAGAGATGATAACTTCTCTACTACTCTACTATTTTACTTTAGTAAGGCAAATGATGGATGCCGTAAAAAAATTAAATTCAGTGGTATTGTGGTAGATTCTAGTCATACAACTGGCAGCGGCAGAAATTTTAAGATCCTGAGAGCTTGTTAAATTAATAAATAAAATATCTTACGTATTTCGCACTTCGGTTTTTCTGGCTTCCATCTCCCTCTAACACATTTAGCTGTAGTATTTGGCTCCAAATTCAATCCGTAGCCTTTACCACATGCCACCCTGACGATAGTTCCTGCCAATTGAACATAAATATTTAACTGTTAATGTTGTCTTGTCTCTAAACTACATCCCTTAGGATATCATTATTTTTAGTTTTTTTTTTTTGGTGGCCACTAAATGATGTAATTATAATAATTAAAAAGAAATTTACAGGTTAAGGTTAGGTTTTATGTCAAAGTGTTATACTATTGTAATTTATATTTTTTTCTTTGTTTGAGTTTGAGGCATCGGCAGCTTGCGTCCCGATCGCTTATTTAAATACATTATATTATTTGTAATTAATTAATTAAATACACTCCCGTCCCGAATTAATTTATTTAAATACACTCTGATATTAAGATCTACGAGTATAACCATGCACCGTGCAAAAAGCGGCCAGTGACATTCTAATCTGAATCATTATTTAATTGATTTTAAACTTCAGAATTCGACCGATAGACTAACAATTATTATTATGTTTACCAGAGCTGAAAGTGTTATTCGGGTCCCGTCCATATTTCACAATCTCTATGTTTACATAAGGTTCACTTTCTACTGGTTCGCAAGGACTCTTCGGTCTTCCTTTCTTGCCCTTTTCGGTTTGATTCCCTTGGGCAGCTCCTTCGATGATTTCTTTAGTTTCTGAGCTAGCTTCATCTGCACTATCTTTTTGTTGTTGGCGTAGCCTGCCTTTGCTTTCACGACCTCTGTAAATGATTCGATTTTGCAAATATTTACAATTTGTTTCATCATCATCATCATCATTTCAGCCATAGGACGTCCACTGCTGAACATAGGCTTCCCTAGTAATTTTCAGGTTGGCCGATTGGAAATAATTATTATTATATATTGGCAATTATTACTATCAGAATATTTTGAGTATTGTCACCCGTATCTCTGTCCATAAAATAAAATATTTAAATACTTAAGGTTAAATTAACGTCAAGTCGATGTGTTTTGATGTGTTTCAGCGTTTGTTTGGTTTTGAAAGATTTAATGTGGCAGTAGTTTAAAATCAGGTTAATCAAAGACAAATTATACTTACGATTTAGGTACAGTAGCTGTTGTTTGGTTCAGTCTATCAGTCTTTCTACTTGTTCTCTTATCTCGCTTATCTAGAATATTATCTACTTCAGTAGAATTTGTATTATTATACTGTAACGGTATCAATGCCAATTCCTTACTAGTTTCCTTGTCAGTCTCATTTTGGGCGTTATATTCTAATGGTATTACTTTCAAAAGATCATTTTCTACTCCGTTTGTCGATACAGATGATTCTGCATGTTTTGTCTCACGACTTGTGGTCCATATTTCTCTATCGGTTTCTTCTATATTTACAAATCGTTTAAATCTAGACTTTTTTGTTGTTTCTGGTGTGCTCGTCGTTACTTGAACGGTACTAGCAGCTTCTAATTCTAGGTCTATTTCTTTTTTAGTTTCATCACTTTTTGTATTTGAAAACCGTTTTCTTCGTTTGTCAACGTACCGTTCAAAGTATTCATGTTTCAATTTATTGATATCTCGAGCGTTGATGCTATTATCTATTCTGTGGTCTGGGAAGAGTCCTCCTTTTAGGACAGTGACGTGTGATAAATCATCAAATTCATTTGAATCTTCGTACTCAGACGTGTTGACGTTATCTACAATGTCATCATCTTCTGGTTCATATACAGGTTGGTATGAATATAATCTATGTCCTATGGGTTCTCCATGAACATTATAGACAGTGTATACAGCTGTGGGGTAGTTTTCTTCATCGTTGCCTTCATTACCAGTACCTGTTGATAAGTCTTCTTCAAAACCTGAGTCGTATTTTTTCATAAGTTTAAAATTTGCATGGCGTAATGTAGGTTTTTGGCTGTCATGGTTGTATTTGTCATACAGTTGGTCTACATATTGTTGTGAGGGTTCTGCACGTCGTCTGAGATTGGTGTAGTATTGGCGAAGGTATGCGGATCTCCGATGTCGGATTTCAGGTTCTGTAATAGAGCGACGTCGTCGACTCCATCTTATTCGCGGATGTTGGTATAGAGTGCATCTAAAATAAAAAGAAAGAATACGCATCTCATTATATAAATTACTTGAAAATAATCTACTAACTTAAAGAAATTGGCTTAAGTCTTGAGAGATTATAAATAGGTATTGTTGACTAACTTGGGCAATTCTCTTGGACTCCAATGACCACCAACACAAGTTGCTCCCGGTGGTCCTTCTGATAGGACATACCCTTTTTCGCATTCGTACATTATTTGTTTATTGTTCACCACCTGAAATAACACAATGTTATAATGCAGGATTTTTTTGTAGTCGTTATTACGTTATTAAGTAATTAGAATTAAACAAACCTTTTTGACGTACGGGCGATAGTCATACAGTCCCATATTACCAACTAAAAGTACTTTTCCATTTTCAATGTAACCGGGGAACGGGCAGAATACTGGAAAATACCATATGTTAGTGTGGTGTCTAGGAGCGTGTGGCGAAATGAAACACTGAATTGCGGACACGAATTTATATTAGGAGTATCGCGTACATTCGTGAAGCCGTGCGATATGGCTCACGTATGGCAGAGGACTGCCGTATAAAACAATAATCGTTCACAGTAGCAATTGGCGTAGCCTGTCGGTATGTAGCAAAATAAAAATATTATGATCTACCCCTATTTATAACAAAATAAAACTATTTATCGAGCGCGTCGCTAACATTCCCCTCCCTAGTGCTGTCACAGCACTCATCACTTAAGAGAATAGGGGCGACGCGAGCCGCCGACCGCCGCAAAGTGCCGGTCGCCGTCCGCACCTCGACTAACCTGATGCGACCGTCCTGGCCTGGGAACACACGAGTCACTAGTCCCTTTGACCATGTATTACGCGTGGAATTAGGGTCCACTACAAGGACGAGGTTACCAACCTGAAGCGACTTCTTCTCGTCGCGCCACTTCGTCCTTGGTATAAGATCAGGTAAAATTTCCTTTACCCACCTTTGCCAATACATGTCGGCCAGTCTCTGTGCCGCACGCCACTGCTTGCGCAGATATAAGTCAGAGTTGTCAAAATCCCCTATGACAGGCAGGTTAGATGATGCGCCAAGGAGAAAGTGGTTGGGAGTAAGAGACTCAACACCTTCGGGGTCAACCGAGACGTGCGTCAGGGGACGGCTGTTAACTATGTTTTCCACTTCAGCCATCAACGTGCTTAAGACTTCGTCCCGTGGTGCACGCTCAGTCAACACGACTTTCAGGGACGTTTTGACACTCCGTATGAGCCTTTCCCATGCCCCTCCCCAGTGAGGACTGGCCGGTGGAATAAAGGTCCACTCCATCCCGTTGTTGACACCTTCATTCTTTAGCCTTTCAGAGTCCAGTCCCTGCATCGACCTTAGTAACTCCGTGTCAGCGCCCCTGAGGTTTGTGCCATTGTCTGAATAAAGGTGGCGCGGCCAGCCACGTCTTGCGGCCATCCGGCGCAGCGCCATTATTAAGGAATCAGACGTGAGAGAAGAGACCAGCTCGACATGAATCGCGCGTACTGTAAGACAGGTAAATATGACACCATACCTCTTTTCCCGTCTTCGCCCAACAGTAACCTCCATCGGTCCAAACAGGTCCAACCCGCAGTGTGAAAATGGACGCTGATGATGAGCGACCCGAGCTTTCGGTAATTCACCCATCCGCGGTACAAGCGGCTTACTCTTGCGGATCCTACACAGCATGCACCTGGAGACGACAGACTTAACGGTAGGTCTAAGCCTCAGCAACCAATATCGTTGTCTCAGCTCATTAACTACGGTCTCTTGGTTTCCGTGGGCTGCATTTACGTGGTAGTGTCGAACTATAAGCCGAGCTACAGGATGTCGGCCATCCAGTATTACAGGCCTCTTCATTTCCAAACTTACATCTGATGCAGCATCGATGCGACCGCCAGCTCTAAGCACGCCATGTTCGTCTAAAAACGGTGATAATGAAAGTAACCTGCTACTACGGTGTAATGACTTACCATTACTTATAGCAGCTATTTCGTCGTCAAAGGTTTTGCCTTGCGCATGCCTTATTAACAGCTGCTCGGCGCGTTCTATAGTATCGCGATCAACCTGACCTGTATGGCGGTTACCTTTGCATTTGTCAATGAATTTCAGTACAGTAGCCGCGCTCCGCAGCAAGCGTAGCCAGGATGAAAATCTTTCCGGATCAGGTACAGGTAAGCTAGCCGAAACGTGTTGTATGACTGTTACGCATTCTGACGTTATCGCCAAATCATTAGAATATGACCGATTTACGTCATTCGGCCAAGCAGACTCACCGTGGTAAAGAAACTTTGGACCTGAAAACCATTCCTCTTGCATAGTTCCATCGAAGTTCTCCCGCGTAGCTAAATCTGCAACATTTAGTTTGGTAGGTACATACCTCCAATCATCCATTCGAGTCAAGTCGTCAATCTCACCTAACCGGTTCGCTTCAAACGCTTTGTACGTGCGCGCGTTGTTGCGAATCCAATAAAGAACCGTAGTAGAATCACACCAAAAATACTTACGCGCGGGAGTCAGTCTATGTTCCCTCTCAATGGTGTTAGCTAACCTCGCGGCTAACAATGCCGCCTGTAACTCGGCCCTAGGCATTGTCAAAGACTTTATAGGCATGACTTTGCACTTACTTGCAATAAAGGTAACATGAAGAGTGTTATTATATTCCCACCGCCAATATGCGACAGTACACATAGCTTTGGTGCTAGCATCGCAAAACACATGTAACTGTAGGTTGCTATAACCCGATAAAGTCGTCGTAGCACCAATATCTTTCGTAGCGTCTGCTACGAAATCGTAGGCAGCAGCGGCCGTAGCACTTGCCGTAGCGCTTTGCGTAGACGCACGATCTGCGGTTGCCGAAACGGGTGGCGCGGGGGGCGATGACGCCACAGGCAAGTCTGGTGTCTCGCTCTCTCGCGCAGATGTTGATGCCCTTTCTCTGTCGCTCGTAGCTGCAGCTGTTTTGTAGCATCTAGGTATGCGTATGGAGTTTATTACCTTAAGTAAATTAATCCACTTACGCCATTTGTTGTAAATACTATCAGGAATGTGCTGGTCCCACGTAACGTGTAATCGCCAGGTATCTTGTAGCATGATCCGCCCTTGAATAGTGAAAGGTGCTAGAAAGCCTAAGACGTCAAAAATCGACATAATTACCCTTAGCATTAGACGTTTGGTCGGCCTTTCGTCGCCGTTAATGATACTTTCTGGGATTCGCTTTAACGACATATCGAAACTCAGCATGTCAACCGCGGGGTACCACATCATACCTAAAGTTCGTTCACTTTCATGTTGCTGACCAACTTTGAACTTAACAGCAGCGGTGCCTAAGGTTTCCTTTGCTATGCTGTCCAAAACTGCGACACTGTTGCTCGTCCAGTTTCTTATCTCAAACCCGCCCGCCCTGTGAATATCTGTAACATTTTTGACCATTTCTATGGCGGCTGCTTCATCAGCTATGCTATCGATATAGTCATCCATATAATGCGATTTGCAGACTGCATCGATGGCAGCAGCTGGAAATGTTGAAGCTAGCCGCCGCGCGTTCAGGTTTTTTATGAACTGAGCTATAAAAGGCGAGCAGTTAGCGCCAAATATAAGGGATGTCATTACATACGTTTTTATGTTCTCTTCGGAGCTGTTCCGCCAGAGGAACCTAAGCGCGTCTTGATCTTCGGTATGGATTTTAATTCTTAAAAACATATCCCTGATATCACCTGTAACTGCAATGTTATTCTCTCTGAAGCGCAGTATTATACCAAATAGTGATGACAGCAGGTCCGGCCCTGTAAGTAAGTAGTCATTTAGTGAATAACCATTTACCTTGCAGGCAGCGTCAAAGACAAGGCGTAGTTTTCCTTTGTTGGGGTTGTCCACACCGAAATGAGGTAAGTACCACGTCCTAGGCGTGGCATTGGGTTCCGTCAGCTCCCTGGCGTAATCATTTTCTAACAAATGATTCACTCGTTCCTGATACCTATTAGCGAAACCTAAGTCCTTACTCATTTTCCTTTCGATGCCCTTCAACCGGGTGAGCGCACTCGGAAAGGCGTCATGCAGTCTGCAGCGCTCGTCCCTCCACGGCAGGCGCACGTGCCAGCGGCCCTGTGCCAGCGTGGCGGACGCCTCCAGCAGTGCGGTGGCGCGCACCTCCTCCGCGTTCTGACGCGTTTTGCACAATACTCCTAACGAATCTATGATAAAAGAACGCCGGACATCCTCGTGGATATCACGCAGTAGGACCCTTTCCTCTTCGTTCCCTAGTATAAATAAGTTAGTCTCGGTGTCAGCGCCAAAACAACCCCCGGGAGGACGGCAGCTACGCGTCACACACATTTTCCCATGTACACACCAGCCTAGGGGGGTAAGGGTAGCAGACGGCTCATTCGATTTACCTAACATTACTTGCAAAGGCAACAATAAATGATGATTATCCTGCCCAATTAACATTTCAGGTTTTAAGTCAGACGTACAAAGTTTATCTTTTATATCTTTTAGGTGCAAATAGCTAACAGAATTTAAAATAGATAAGGTTTGCAAGGGTAAATTTAACTCGTCAACACAACGCATTTTTATATTATGTACCTTATTGTCCATACCCGTTAGATTCACGTTCACAACAGTGGAGTTACACACAAGTTCATTATCGCCGAACGCGCCGCGCACTCGTAGCGCATAGGGCCGGCCGCGGAGGCCTACGCGCGACGCCAGCGAAGCGCTCATTAATGACACCGACGAACCGTCATCCAACAGCGCGGTGCTGTCAACAACTCCGTTAGGTCCGTGTATACGCACTGAGACTACTTTTAACAAAACTTTATCACTCGCGTTTATAAAAGTTAAAGTTTCTGGAACACTCGTAACTTCGCGCTCGCACTGTTTCCCGTTCACAGACGTTGCACTTATCGGTTCACGCGCACCCGAAGTGATACGCGCCGCAGGTGCCGAGGGCTCGCGTTCGCTGGTGTTGTTTATTGTGAAATGCAACAAAGCATGATGCGCCTGACCACAGCCATCCTTGTCGCACACGGGGGCTGTGCACGAGTTTCGTTCATGTTTACTTATCAAACATCGAAAGCACAAACCGTTCTTTTTTATGTATTGCCATCGTGTTTTACGTAACGCCTTCTTAAACTGTTTGCAGTCAGTTAATTTGTGTATAGATTTCTTACAAAACTGACACTTAGGGTCGCCTTCTTCGGCTTGTACTAACACTGTATGTGATCGTGTTGCTGTAATAAAACCAGTTTTATATTTCTGTTGTTCTGGGCGAGCTGTAGTTAACAAAATATTTGCAGTTGCGGAGATTTTCACAGCTTCCTCGTTTAGAAAATCCGATAATATGACTAACCTAGATTTCTGTCCCTCTTTAATAAGGCTGTAACTGTAGTCCGACCATTTAGAAATGAGTATAGTAGGGAGTTTGGTCAAGATGATGGAGACGATGTTAATGCCTTGCAGGTACTCCTCACGACCAACTGCCTTTACTGCCTCCACATAGTTTTGGACTTTCACTGCAAATGTTACAATATCCTTATGATAATCCATTTGTAACGGTTGAAGTTTGTTAATGTCCTGCAGAATACGTGAAATGATGCTGTCTGAATTTCCAAATCGTAGCTCCAATGTAGCCATCACTTTGTCTGGTGTCGTGGCGCTGATAAACAAGACGGAGACAGCTTCCTTAGCGGCTCCACGTAAACATTTGCGCAACCTCCACAGGTTTTCTTTTTCAGAAAATTTACACACTTCAGAAGACTCCTCGTATGCCTGCTTGAATTGTAGCCATTCCAACTGGTCGCCCGAGAATTCAGGTAAGTCCTTAGGCGTACTAATGCGGCTGAGCAAGCTGGCATTGGTCATGTTATTAGCACTGGTAGTGGAGAGCTCCTTGAGTGCTCCAGCCAGAAGATGAACCGTGTTATTGAGCGTGGCGAGGGTGCTGTCGAACGCAGGGTGCGCCGGGACAGCGGGGGTGGCGCCTGCGGCGGGGGCTGGCGCCGGCGTCGACGCCGGGACAGGGGGGCGCAGCACGCCCGTGGTGATGCCATGGTCGTGGGCTTGCTGCTCCTCTCGTGGTTCAATATGATTGCTCTGGTGTTCCACCCAGTCTGCTACCTGGCTGCGAGGAAGTTCGTCTCCATCGATTTGTGAACTGTATTCCTCCAGGTCTTCCTCATCGCTAAGTGCTGCTAAGTTTGCTTCAAGGGTCTTATCTATGAGGTCCATTTTTATAATAGCCTTCTGCTTGGCGGCTTCTAATAGAAGTTGTTTTCGCTTCGCTTCTTTAGACGCCGAAGATCTGCGTGAATCCTTACTGCCTGAAGCCTTTGTGATGCAAGAAGCAGCGGGTTTATTTGTAATCACGTGTGAAATCTGAGGCACAGGTTCCGATTTAATACTGCCAGGAATATCTTTTTTACACTGCTGTGGCTGTTTCTCAGCCTTTTCACCGTGTTTCACCGCGTGCTCGCACTTCAACATGGCGGCCTCCTTTTCTATACGTTCGAGTTCCTGCGCCTCACGCATTTTCTGTCGCTGGTGTAATGTCACACTACGCGTTTGTATTTTACGTGGCGTGTAAAACATAATTTGGCTCGAAGACCACTTTGTTAGTGTGGTGTCTAGGAGCGTGTGGCGAAATGAAACACTGAATTGCGGACACGAATTTATATTAGGAGTATCGCGTACATTCGTGAAGCCGTGCGATATGGCTCACGTATGGCAGAGGACTGCCGTATAAAACAATAATCGTTCACAGTAGCAATTGGCGTAGCCTGTCGGTATGTAGCAAAATAAAAATATTATGATCTACCCCTATTTATAACAAAATAAAACTATTTATCGAGCGCGTCGCTAACAACCATATATTCAAATCGTAACTTACTAAAGAAAATAATGCTAACTTGAAATATAAGTGCTTAAACCAGCAAGCGGTAATATTTTATTTATCTTATCTCGACGATTTATTGCTTACCGGTTATCGTCGAGATGAGATAGGTTTTTTACCCTTTTAAAATGTTTTTGGTAATACCTTCTTCACACTTCGGCGCTTCTCCACTCCAGTTCCCGAAGGAACAGACCACTATAGGGTTCCCTTTCAGCTCGAAGCCGTCTTTACACCTAAAGCGAGCCTTCATCCCGTGCTCTGTTTTGGGAGCTATTACCATTCCATTGCGAGGATTTCGAGGCATTCTCTTACATCTGAAAAATTATGAAAATAAATTATCATGACTTTTAACTTTTTTTTTTTACAAATTATAATTGAATAAACGCGAAACGTTGTGAGTAGAATTCGCGGTTCAGCTCAATTTATTTTTAAAATTGCATTGGACTTGGTTGTCCTGTGAGAAGTCCCTGGCATAATTCAGTGCCTGGTACTTCGTATCGTCGTAACATGAGAATGTTAATTATTTATTCCGAGATCATGGTTGCATAACTCGTGTGTTGTTTGGCACATTAATCAAGTGTGCGCTTGCCAGTGCATATTTTCCACCACAGAACGAATCTGTCCTAGCAACTGCCTCTTTTCCTCCTATATGTCTTGCTTATAGCAATTAGCTTAGAAGTCAGCTGGCCTATGACAGCACCTTCGATCGACTTAAAATCTCCTCATTTCTGATTCGACCTTACCTAACTCTCGACATAACACGTTGAGCTATTTAGAGTTTCTATCTTTGACTGGCCAATACCAAGCTAGTATTACCTTGCAGGTTGACATCTTGGTATCTGTGTCCAGGTGCCATTGTTACACGTGACAGCAGCGTTGTTTGAAGGGAACTCGTAGTTTTTTTCACAGTCAACTAATATTATTTCACCTGGAGAATAATAAATCCATATTATAAACACCTGCTCCAAAACTTTTGTATTGTCATGTGTAAAAACGTTAGTATCTTGTATACTTTGGTTCTTTAATATATCAGTTATTAGAACATTATAATTATTAGTTTACATAGACAATGCTTAATTCACCATAATACCATAATGTATTACCTTGTTTATAAAGGAAGGTGTTTGGTTATTCGTATTCTTTAAAGCCGAAAAAGTTATGTGCTAACATAATGCTTATAAATACTGGTGAAATATTACATACAAAAAAAAATTGGCCCATCTGGTTCCCATACAGTTTGAAACGTTCGTCTACTTAAACATAAGTCAGAGATTTACCTAGCATCAAACTGTTTATTTGCATACTAAGGATTGCTATTATCATCATACGTACCATGTTGTACCATAGAAGAGCTTCCCACTATCTGAGTGTTCCCATCGGTTGTCTCATTTTCTCCAGTCCTATTGTCAACCAAAACCACACGACCTTGCGATACGTGTGGCACTACGCAGGGTGCTAAAATGGTAAGCAGAATATTTTAAAAAATCCACCAGTTATCTAGCCCCAAACTAAGCCAAGCTCGTACTATACTATGGCGACTAGATAACGAATAAACATTCTTATATACATTTTTAAACATCCATGACTTAAGTACAAAACGCATAAGTTACACACACATTTGTTGCGGTATTTAAACCCGCAGCCGCCTGGCTGGGAAACACTAACCGGTCGTCATAAATGTTAAAATTAGTTAAAAACTGCATTTTTAATGAAGTATTTGTATGAGTGTTACCTTCCACGTGTCGTTCTTTTAAAAGCCTTATCCAAAGGAGTGGCCTATATCCAGCTGTAGACTTCTAAGAGCTGATGATGTTGATGATATTTTACGAATACTTACTACAATAATATTTAAAGTTTTTGCTTACCTAAACACATTGGTAATGGATGACTCCAAGTGCCATCGCTCTGACAGATAGCTGATCCATTGCCTTCCATCTTCATCCCATCTTGGCACCTAAAGATAATGGAGGCTCCTAAACCAGTTCCCGACGAAATATTTTCTAGCCAACCGTTCCATAGCTGACCGGGGTGACCACAGTTGATTTCTGAAAATATATCGCGGTTTTAGTATATCTTGCTCTAAATACAGATTTTGTATATAACTCTACTAAGTTACATTTAGCATTATAGCGTAGGTTCCTAATTTTAAAATACTTTTTCGAAATATCAAATCCAAAACAGAAAGAAATAATTTTAGGATGCTTCAAGGAATAAACATTTTAAGAGTTTAAAAATACGATATTTTTTTTAACGTGAAATAATGTACGGAGTTCTAATAGTTTTTTAAATAGTTAAAAGAAAATTAGGATAATTTGCTGCATTAGCTCACCTTTGCAAACAGGCTGAGTTCCCGACCATTTTTTGTCTGCCCCGCAACGCCTGGTCGCGTCGCCGACCAGCCTGTATCCATACTTGCACTCGTACGATACGACCGAGTTGTACGCGCACGATGTGTACACTGCCTTGCCGTGCCGAGGCGCCTCCGGCGCCGGGCACTGCACCTGCGTGACCACTAGATGGCGACACGCGTCACTTTAACGTAACTCTCCAATGAAATCATAGGTGGCGCTGGCAAAGATTGCTGAGTCACGATATTTAAATTTCAAAATCAATAAATAGATTTCTATTGATTAAAAAAAGCTGTCAGATCACATGCAACAGGAAACAAAACATGGCATGCATTAAATGAAACAATCATTTTATTTTTTATCTTTATTTCGCTACAGCATAGTATAAGATAAATGTATGAAATTCTTTACAATAAATTCTTGCAAGTTCAACATCGATTAAAGGCTTCACTACTTAAAGAATAGTATATCATCTACATAAATATAGCTATAAGTATTATTTGGCTATATAGGCAGTAAAGGTATTTTTGACATTATTTTATCATGGCCATAATAATGTTTTTGACTTTTACTAAATTTAGGAAAGTCATAGTTGTATAGAATTTTATAGTATAACAACTAATATAATTTATTAACAAATTTGTGACACTACGTAATGTTATGATCGATTCAAACTGTGTCCTTCTCTCCTCCTTCTATTCAGCAGCAGGAAAGGAGAAAAAAGATTTTTAAAACATTTCATAAAATCACATCTAACTTTAATGGAAGTCCCACTGGTAATAACGATCTAAATTATGAGTTTCTAAGAAATCACACTTTCATTCCGAAATAAAATATTTAAATTCACTGATTTCGTGATGAATTATACATTTTAACAATCAAACTCGACTGTAATGATGTTAAGAACGAAGTAAATGAAATTTCTGATAATATTTTACTTTTAGTGGGAGATCCATTAGCTAATTGCGTCATGACAATGGTATTGCTCAATGATAGCCATGATAATAGCCAAGTACCAAGCTTCACATGCCAACTAGTCATCGTATAACAATTATGTAGACACTTGAAAAATCCACAAAATCCGAAAAACCATGCAACATTCCAAATGACAGACGACACTGATCGGCAACTACATTGTCACGAAGCAATGCCAGGTTTGCGTAGAATTTTAAAATGTTTAAATGATTTTGATGATGAGTCTGTATCCGAGATTTTTGATTATGTTTTAATTGGCATACTGTTCTAGTGCAAGTTGCACTGCAATTAAAACTGAAGCTAATAAAAATAATTTAAGACTAGTAGTAAGTAATCAATGACATATGCTTAATAATATTTATCACATTCGCAATGTTCAAGATGTAATTTTTTTAAGAGTGGAAAACTACTTTCAATATTGCCAGCCTAGCCTAACCATTAGTTACAGCAACAACTGTATCTTTAACCTAACCTCGTCCAGCCTGCCTAGCATGAGCACCAAAACACGATATGATATGATATGATATGATATGATATAGCGATATATTACACTAATTATAAAAATATGATAGATATAACCGCCATATTGAATCGCCGTCCCGTTGACATCACATGTTATGATTACTGTTTCGATAAAAATTTAAAATGGCGGCTATATCTATTATATTTTTACAATTGGTGTCGATATTTCGCTATATCATATCATACCATATCGTGTTTTGGTGCTCATACTAGGCAGGCAGTAGCTTCCATTAGATTTATTATTGACATTAGAATCACTATGAGCAAAAGCTAGAGATATATAGATTTACCTTTCTGTACAAATATAGGTACAAGTATTAGATGAAAAGCAACAGTTTTTAGAATTTTCTCCAGAAACTCCGATTGAGTGAAGAATCACTACGATATTCGTTTGTTTACATGAGTGTTTGATACGGTTTATAGCACTATAACCTCTTGATATATGCTATAGCAATACTAAGTATTAGGTCAGACTCATCACCAAAACTGATCATCATTAGAAAGTATTCTACTTACGGACACAGGTAGGTAGTTCTTTCGGAGCCCAGGCTCCATCGGACTGGCAGTAGCGTTCGGCTTTGCCCACCAGCTCGAAGCCTTGCCCGCACTGGACCACGGCGCGACAGCCGAAAGTGTGGCAGTCAGCGGTTACCCATCCATGTGGCACGTCACCTGGTTCGCCGCATGAGCGGGCTGGTGGATGAGATGAGGTTTGTTACGTTGTGGTCTTAGAATGGGCTAGTTTCCTAAAAAAATCTAATTAGTCCGTCAATTGGATTACCAGAAAATATTGGACACGTATTTTTTCTTTTCTCAATCTAACAAAAAATGATGAAAATATAGCCCGTTTAAGTTCCGCGTAACGTCACGCCTTGCGACACTTTTTAGCAAGGCGTGACGTCATGTGCTCACTTTGATGCGCTTTATCGTCGTCATTTTTTGTTTGATTGACAAAATACAAAATATGGGTACAATATTTTTTGATAATCTAACTGACGGACTAAATAGAATAATCTTTTTTGACCCAGGAAACTAGCCTATTGTTAGCATGTTTGGAGTACTTTTAGAGTGCGGCATTTGGAAACCATAGACATAAGAACTAAGGTGTTTACACAAGTTTCACTATGGCATGACACGCCAACATACGCACTAGTAAGCAGGCAGTTGCATTATAATGAACCGTTTGAGCGGTCTATAAACGCTGTGTCCACCAGGCAACGCGTTATTTTCTGCTCTATCACACCTTCTTGACATGGCTTAAGCAACGAAATTTGTGATGTCTGTTTATTAAAAACCTAACATTCTTAACCATAAAAAGATACCAAAAAGAAGACATCTTAAATGTCCACAGATGATTATTAAAATTTTACATAAGATTACAGAATATGTATCCGAATAATGGTCTGCAAAATTTTGTATTCATCTACCTACTTACTATAATTGTCCATGATCAAAATAAATACATAGAAGATCACTCACGTTCACAGCTAATATCGGGCCCGTACCACGACGCTTGTCCCTCAATAGCCAAGCATTTAGCCCTTGGGAACCCGTTGGTGACGTAGCCAGTGTGACAATTGTACTGGACTGTTGCGTCAAGGTCGAAGGTTGCCTGTTCAGGAAGAGCCGAGTGCCGTGCGTGTTCGATTGTGGGGGGTTGGAGGCAGTAGACTGGAAAAGAGGTGTAGTAAGTTAGAGCCTTGTCACTTGAATGGAACACCATATTTAAAGCATGTAAACGCCCTCTGCTAAACAACGCCATCTCCAGCATTGAACAATCCATAATGGCTAAAGTCTGACTCCCTGCTACCTTTATCAGGAGTTACTCTCCTTTATAGCAAACGTTAGTTTTCCGCGCTACTGCCCATTTACCACCATCATTGGAGCTGCTGGAGATCATTGAGAGAGAGACGGAGAGTTTTTTTTTATTGAGCGCTTATATAAGTTTAGCAGAAAATACTAAAAAGCTATAAATACAATTACAATTTATATTTAAATAAAAATGTTTGTTCCGTATTCCTAGACTGATGAAACTGATGAAACTGTAATGAGTTATCGTGCGCACGCTGGGACAAGATTCTAAATAGGATTGATGACCACGCGAATCAATTCGCGGGCAACAGCTAATGGTAAATAACTTACTGTTCTCTTTGCAAGCAGGTGCCTGGCCAGCCCACTTGCCGTCCGCTTGGCAGCTTCGACTCTCGAGTCCGACCACGTGGTATCCGTGAGGACATGAGTACACGGCCCTGTGGATTAAGAATGAGGTTGATCGGTTGTGGCAGGCACGTGATTACAGCTTATCATAAATAAGATGACCGATAGATCCAATATTTAATGTGACATTTAGGCAATTACCGAAGTAAGTTGCGAAAATAGGAAAGTGAGTTTATTTTTAAATTTCATAGGCCAACTACGAAAGTGTTTTTATAGAAATTGCTATTGGATGTGCATCCAAATTTACAACAAGATACCAGAGTACATAAAACGATTACCATGTATTGTAATCAATTTAAGACTGCCGTACACATGGCTTTATGATAGAATGTTCTTCAGTGTGTAAGATTACTTGAGTTATACTTCTGGCTATCTATTATTTAATATTTTGATATTCTATAATTCGATCGATCTATTAGTTATATTCTTTTGACATCAAGCGGAGTCCCTCAAACGTCGCAAATATGCAGATATTAGTAATACCTGTATATTTGAACCTTTTGGGGTTGAGACGCTCGGGCCTTGGGGACCTAGCGCACATCGGCTGTACAGTCAGTTAGCCAAGCGGCTGATTGATTGTACGGGCGATCGGAGGGCTGGCGCATTTCTAGGCAAACGTATCAGTTTGGCTATACAGCGTGGAAATGCGGCCAGCGTTCTGGGGACTATGTCACTGTGTTCGGACGGCGATCTGGGACCCATTTCTTATTTGTGATTTATTTTGTAAATATTTATTTGGTAAGTTTTAGTTTTAAGTTTAGTTTTAGTTTTCTTTGTATATAATCTTGTACATAATTGATCTTAAATAAAAAAAGAAATTATGAAATTTGACATAAATTAATTATTCTCAACCTGTGTAAACTGTAATAATATAAAATGACATAGGTAAATGTTAATATGAACAAACAATATTAATTTAAAAAAAAAATAGTTTGTAAAATTAAATTGAATAGTACTAAAACGTGAAATGAAACGTGTATCTGACATTACAGTATATATATTAATAATTCTTATAAAATAAATATGTAATGAATCTTATAATTGTGTTATACATTTGCATGCTTTGGTAAGTGGCTAAATGGGCCGAACATTGAATAAATTGTAGGACCTTCAGTGTACCCTGTACGCAAATAAACTATTCTATTCTATTTGTTCGTTTGGACGTATAGACCTAATAAATTAAAATAACCATTCACTTGTGTTTATTCTTTGACAAATTATGAACTAGCGTGGTAAAAAACGCGACCGTTTTCAACAGTTAACAGCAAATACGTATAATATATTAATATAATCCTCCTAACCGTATTCGGTTACGGCGACCACTTCTACTCCCTATTTTGCTGCTGTCGTTCGTGTGCCCTAACATGACTTACGTACCCAACTTTATTTATAAAGGCACGCATACATTGATGACATGTTAGCACACCGTTATCAAAATTATAATTGATAGCCGCAGGTGGTCGGGCTTTCAATTCATCGCGCTTGGCGTCAAGACCAGAAAGCCGGCGGAATTCAAAGTCAGAGACTTTGGCTTTCTCCACTCTCCACGGTTTGATGCTAAATCCTCCCAGAGAGAAGGATCTATGTCACATCCCTTCATATGGCGCTTCAACACATCTTTGTATCTCAAGAGTTGTCCGCCATGTTTACGCTTGCCCTTCTGAAGCTCAGAGTAAAAGATGCGCTTCGCCACTCTCTCCTCCGAAATAGTACGCGAAACATGGCCACACCAGCGAAGTTGTCGTCTCATAAGATACGACTTTGACGCAAGTAGATGGTATTATAATTTGCTAGGTTTATACGTCCGAAACGAACGAAACATTCTCGTAGCAAGCCTCCTGAGCAACCTTCTTTTGCGGCTCCAAAACCAACGACAAATTTCACCGTGTATATTTTACTAAGTAGGTACCATTATGTATACCATAACAGCAATATGATATTGAGTAATGGCAAAGTATGAATTATAACTACTATTTTAAATTGCCGTACGTGTTTTGTAATTGACCTTGTACGAATAAATAATAAATATTTACCTGTTTTTAGTTGAAGTCGGTTTAAATTTTTGTAGAAAGTTTTACTGATGACATTCAGATTTTCATTAGCGTCTTTTACTTATATTAATTTATTTGAAACTTTTTAATGACGCTCATTGTGAGGCATTCACAAATTCATTGTTGTTTTAACACAAGTCAAAACTTTAACTTACTTATCGCCAAACAGATTTCCTGTTAACGTGACTTTTCCTATTTCTGGCTGTTCCAAGGCAGGACATTCGCGATCTGAAACAAATGAAAATATTTTAAATTCGGAACAACACTCTTGAGAAATTATTCTTGTTTTTTTCTAAAAACTAAAAATGTACACGGAGTCAGTGTTGGTGCCAGTAACTGCCGAGTCGAGAGACGACGTGTGAAACAGAAACTACTCGTAACAGACGGCCCAAGCTTCCAACAGTTCATTTATGTAATGTAAATGTATTCGTATTTAGTGTGTTGTCTGGCGCATATTTATGTTTATTTATTTAGTTGAATACTTTTTCTTTTTAGGGTACTTTTCGTTAATCAAAACGGAGCTCTTATACTTTCGCCATGTCCGTCCGTCTGTCTGTCTGTCTGACCGCGGTCTAGAAAGCCGTAATTTCGCAAGGGTATATATATTAATCACGCTATCAAAGGTAGAATAAAATGTTATAAAACCTTTCTTTTCGGTATACGTAAAGTGGGAACGATTTTTCATTTAAAAATATTGTGGGTGTGCAAACACCACTTTTCATATCTGAATTATTATTTTATCAGAATCCAAAAACTTTCAGTATGACGTTAATAGAAGCATTTGTAAGTTTAAGTAAGTTCCTTAGATGGCGAATAGATTTTTTGTACGGAGAAAATTGAGTTTTTATTAACTTATTATTTTAATGTTATTAGTAGATATAGTACGATTTGACAAAAAGCGCCAAAGGATGGCACTTAAAAACTTAATACAATTTTTTTAAAGTAATTTGAAGCCTAATAAATTATTACTAAAAACTCAATACACCGTTAAAAGTGTTTCTCAGAAATGCCCAATTCGCAAAAGCCAGAGGCGCGACCTTAGAACGAGAGGCGGCCTTCAGTAAAGAGCTCTCGTCTCTACAGCCAAGACTGAGATAATTACCTATCTGGCATCCACTTCAGTCGACTCATCTTGACAAATCCTCGATTCTATTGTCACGTTTCGCGCTTGGAATGAGTGGTATAGTTAAATAAGCAAATTTTATACAGAGTACTTAAGGATAACTTTTTTTTAACCACTATACAATAATACAACAGAGTGAACAACTTTTGTTTGTTTTTTTATTTAGACTTTATTGCACAGATTTAAAAAATCATACAAAAGGTGGACTTAATGCCATGAGGCATTCTCTACCAGTCGACCATTAGGCTAAAAAAAATATGAATTTAAAAAAAACTAATTTAATAGGCTGTTTGGTAATTTGTCTAGAATGTCGATAAATTTTCATGAAAATTTGCAAAAGTCATAGAACAAAACCACCATGATATTTAGAATACGTGATTACAAGGTTAGTCTTGAGTTTACGGGACACCCTGTATTAGGTAATTTGAATAGTTTAAACTATAAGCCACGCTTTTATTTGTATGGGACTCACGAAACAAAGCTAGGTCTTAGTAGTCATTGTATCCACCTCCTTGCTCCATAGTCAGATTAGCTCGAAGGTATTTGACGGTACCTTATACTAACTGAATCATTAATGAGACAATCCTGGCTTTACAGCAAACACTTAAAATAACGTTTCATGTTAACGAAATGTCCTCGGAGAGCTTTTTTTCCGGATATTAAAGAGACGTGAGTTCGATTCCCACCTGAGGCAATCGATTATTTTTCAAGTGTGACTTTATGCCTCCTAGATTGGCTGGTAAAAAACGGTATCCAGCGGCTTTTTGCAATCTTTACAAGGTCGTCTGTCCACCTTGTGGAGACGTCTCACGCTTCGCTTACCGGTATGTGGCCTCCACTATAAAACTTTACTACCCCATCGGCAGTCAGTTCTACGTGCTATGTGTTCCGCCCACTGCCACATCAGCTTGCTAATCCGTCGGACTATGTCAGTGACAGTTCGTTTACGGATCTCCTCATTTCTGATTCGATCTCAAAAAGAAACACCGAGCATAGACTTAACAACAGTTTAGAGTACTTTTAACCCTCTTCAGACAAATAACATAATTGTACACATACTCATCTTTACACTTCATTGAGTTTGAAGTTGTAATACTTGTAATCCTACCTACTAGGTACTCTAGACTCGTCTCTGTGATGGATGACACTTAAGACGGCTTGTAATATTGTTGAGAACTTGAGACCCATTTAAAGCAACTAAGTCGTGGTTGCTATTAAAAAATCGGCTAAGTGCGAGTCGGACTCGCGCACGAAGGGTTCCGTACCAAACAAAAAGTACGTTCTGTAAATTTCAAGTCGCTGTCGTTATTAATATCTACCAAAAAACGAAAAAAAAAACACGTCTGTTGTATGGGAGCCCGACTTAAAAAATAATTGTATTCCTTTTTTAGTATGTGTTGTTATAGCGGCAACAGAAATACATCATCTGTGAAAATTTCAAATGTCTAGATAGCTCGGATCATAAGATACAGCCTGGTGACAGACAGACAGATAGGCAGATAGACGGTCAGTGGTATCTTTGTAATAGAGTCGGGAAAGCTCAAGGTCGCACAGCGTGCTATGGAAAGGGCTATGCTTGGTGTTTCCTTGCGAGATCGAATCAGAAATGAAGAGAGCCGTAAACGAACAAAATTCGCTGACATAGCCCAACGGATTAGCAAGCTGAAGTGGCAGTGGGCGGGGCACATAGCACGTAGAACTGATGGCCGATGGGGCAGAAAGGTTCTAGAATGGAGGCCACGTACCGGCAAGCGCAGCGTAGGACGTCCACTCACAAGGTGGTCAGACGACCTGGTAAAGGTCGCAGGAAGACGCTGGATGCAGGCTGCTTCCAACCGGCCAATCTGGAAGTCAATGGGAGAGGCCTATGTTCAGCAGTGGACGTCCTATGGCTGAAATGATGATGATGATGATGAGAGTCCGGTATTTACCCTTTGGGTACAGAACCCTAAAAAGTTGATTAATGTTTAAATTTCTTTACAACGCGCAAAAAACGGTTTATTTAGTCATATTTATGGATGAGGTAATGTCTGATACGAGGTAACCTGCGCGTTTCGATGACACTGGATGTATAGCCATGGTCCAAAAATGGTCTGGTTTGCTCGTCTAAGGGTTACGTAGATCTGTGGCAATCGCAAAAAACACTTTTAAGGTAAAAATATTACGTATCTATCAATCGGCACAGTGCGGTGATTAGCCCTAAAGTTAAATAAATTCAATATTGGACAACATCACATACATTGCTCTGATCCTATGATAAGTAGCTTAAGCACTTGTGTTACAAAAACAACGACAGCACCACAAGACCCAGACTAGAGACAATATAGATAAGTTATTTTTCTTCATTGACCGACCGGGAATCAAACCCGGAACCTCTGAGATAGCGACACCAAGTCCGGTATGCTCGCCTCTCGGCTCCGTAGCCGATAATCAGATACATTTTAGATCTAAAATGTATCTGAATTTGACTAAACACCACGCGATAAAAGCCACGGGTAGCAGCTAGTTAAATAAATAAATATTTCCCGAACACTTTCCATTGTCTCTATAAAGGATCAGTCCGTTTATTAATGTTCAAATTTTCATTTTGACGATTTATTTTTTTCGATTCGTTCCCTTGACTTGTCGTTTTAATTAAAATTTTGTTTCCAATTCAGTCGCTTTGTTTTAGAGACAAATTAGTTATTTTGTGTTTCATAACGGAAGCATTTTCGTTTGATTGATAATTTAGAGGAAGAACCCGTTACAGTTTTGTGACACGATTAGAATCTGAATTATATTAAAAGAGTTACTTTCTTTCATATCCCCGACCAAAAAAGGGGTGTTAAAAGTTTTACGCCTACCTCTGTATGTCTGTGGTACAGTAATTTCCATACAGACAGACAGATAATAATAGGAATTTTCATAATTAGGTATTACTCTTAAAACAAACAAAAAAAACCTTACAAAAATCTGTAAAAGCTTAAACAATATTCTATTTCTTTACTTATTAGCAGTGATCGGAGTAGGTAGATTGATTTGATGTTCTTTGGTAGTGTTAGCATAATATGGATCTGCCTTTTTTTTAAAACTGATACCAAACAGTTCCGGAATCCCGGAGGTATGTCCATATTAAGATCATTGACCTCAAACCTACTCCGATCACTGCTTATTAGACGTCGAGAGCCACCATACCATTAATATATTATTAAACCTCACAAGACTTCCAACACCGATAATATTAAGTGAAAAACCTTTAAATTCTTCATTACCATTACACAGTGCGAACTGTCCAAGTTTCCACGCTCCGCTCACGAGCTGCGTGCGCGCTATCTACGCGCTACTTGAGCGTCACGCGTGGGAAAACAAACATGAGGCAGTGGCCAGTGGCAGTAATTGAGTTGTAAGAATCTAAAAGACGCATTATGGAAATCTTACTACTGGTAGCTTAGTTGCCTGCTGATATTTTTTACGCTTCAGAAAATGAGGATTATAAAAAACAAAGGTCTCGTAAATAGTGAAAATTTCATTAATTATGTTTCTCTAAATTATTTATACTTTAAATAATCTTTCTAATAAAAAAGGGCGACAAAAATATTACTGGCACAAACTCCGAAAATAAGTTACTGATTAGATGTGTTTAAGGTTATCCGGTTTTTGACGTTTTTTTTTACAAAGTGTCTGTTATTTAATACCTCTACAAAACATATTATTTGAGTCCAAACAAAATATATCTTTTAAGCTTACACCAATTTAATTACCTATTTTTTAATTAGAAAGTAACATTTTAACCTGGAGTACTCTATTTAGATATTAACAAAAGGTATACATTAATTTGGCGAAGTCGTACCCATTACACAAACAAACAGAAACATATTGAAAACCCATTTCGAAGTCATCTTAATCTGTTTTACGTCGAAAGTAATAGCAAGGAAAGCGTCTAATAGAAAATGTTATAAAAGGTTATACAGAAAAACAAAGTAGTTAGGTGAGTTTTTATTTTATTTCTGACACTAACACTAGAAATTCTCTTTGAGAAAACAGCTTACCGACCATCGTGTAGTTTTATTTTTTCTTTCTTACCGAGTTTCCCCGGCATTTATGCAGCGTTAGCGATCAAACGTCGGATTTTAAAACTAAAAGCCGCTTTGAAATATTAACCGGATGGCTAAACGAATACGATTGCATGGCTTTTCCAGCTTTATAAAATTTTAGAACGAGTACAGTAGGGATGTTAAACAATTTTGACAAACATTATTTTTTAGGTTTCTATCGTAAATAGCGTCTCTACAAAAGCGCACCTACCTTCAGATCTGGCGATCATGTGCCATTCACTTTCCTATTACATAGATGTTGTTACAGCTTCTGCTACTTCTAGACGGGTCTTTTTGTATGAAATAAAATGTTTTGTTCCGATTTTTATCTTGGTCCCATAGAAAATAATGTTGTATGTGAGCTCACAAACTCACCGTGTATTTTGAAAGGTAAGGCTGTCCAAATAGTACAAGGAGGACTTGCGCACCGAGGGTTCCGTACAAACTTTTGGATAGGTAAATAGTTCGTCCATACGGTAAATCGAGTTAGTGTATATTAATATTTTTTTTGTTATGTTACTTCACGTTTACGGTTTTCGATCTTTTTCCTTTACTTGTGCTTTGGCAAAAGCAATGTCTTACATTGCTTTTGCCAAATTTCATGATTCTTATAGGTAAAGCGGATCTTTCCTAGGTTTTGATTCCCTTGCGGGTGTCAAAATATGCAGCATGACCGGCCGTATCGTTTGATTGCGGTGACTTAGAAGTTTTTTTTTCCAGCTCCAAGGGATTGCCTGTGACCTAAGTATTTGATATTAATTTCAACATGATACCTTTACGCGTTACTGGTTAAAAAGGCCTTGAGAGACAGACAAACGGGCAATCAAATGATTCTATAAAGGTTCCTTTTTATCTTACATACGGAACCATAAAAATCTCTAGAAAAATACTTGTAGAAATGAAATACCTTGTGAAAATGTTTAGTGAACTTTACTAGGAATTCTCTTTAGCAGAACTTCGCTGCGAGCATTGTAGTTTTATTTCTTTCTTCGAGTTTTTCTACCATTTATTTAATACAGAATGACCGATCAAACGTCGGATTTTATAACTACTGGCAGCTGCTAAATAGAATACGGTTAATACTGATTTGCTAGCTTTTAATAATGTTGAAAAATTGTGTAGGATTAGTAGAATAGGACCGTAACGTAACAATTTTATTATGACGGGTTTACTCAAACACAGATAAATAAAAATAATGTAATCAATATAGCTCTTTAAAAGGACAAACAAACTGAAGTGGCAGTGGGCTGGATACACTTGCTGTAGTACCGATAACCGATGGGGTGGACGAGTTCTTGGGCGAAGACCGTGACTCGACAAACGCAGCGTAGGGAGTCCTCCAACAAAGTGGAGCGATGATACACGCAAATCTGCTGACAGCGAATGAATAAAAATTGCCGAGGATCGGGCTCGGGCTAAGTAATTGATATAGCTCAAAAAATAAGCAAACTGAAGTGGCCGATATAACCGATGGGGTAGCGAAGCGTGGGGCGCCCTCCAAGACAAACTGACAGACAAGACCAGGTGGAGCAGCGATATACTTACGCAAGGCTACTGGCACTGAACGGAAAAGAACAGCCGAGGATCGGGTGCAGTGGCGTGCATTCGAAGAGGTCTATGTATATGTGTCCAGTAGAATGACATGAGCTGATTTTGATGAGAACACTTTTAGCCCATGAAATTAAAACAGTAGTTTTTGAGTTGATTGACCACGAGAATAAAGTCGCCGTAAACAGCTTGTTTAGGTATTATAAGTATGTATGTAGTGAAGTTTTCATTAAGGCAACTATTTGTCAACATGTAGGTAGGTATAAATGCTTGCGCAAAGAAAATAACTCACGTACTAAAGGCTAAAGTATCTGAAACTTAAAAACACAAAGTTAGCAACCCTAGCAAAAGTTGGCAACACTTTAAAACCTATTAGAACTGCGGAGTAAGCTTTTTCCTTAAGTTAGTATCGGTGTACAGTTTCGAAACTACACGCGATTTGTATGAAATTGAAAAACTATTACGAGAATCTAGATAGGTATAAGTATATGTGGCCTGAAAAGTGGCCTTTTTTTAGGTGCCTCGTGTTGAGATGTATCTAAATCACCCCTATGTAGGTTTTACGATTATTCGTAGTTTTAGAGTTACGATTTGCGGCGACAGTAGTTAAAAACTACGGCCAATATTTAATCACATGTTACAAGTGACGCTAATAAAAGTATGTTAAAAAGAATAAACTTATTTAAAAAATCAAAACATTTAACAACAACAGTCTGCGTTAGGATGTGGCGTCTAATGAGCGTCGGGAAACAGATTAGTATGTGCTGCAAAAAACTGCACGCTTATTTTAGCTAGCTTAGCTGAAACCCTACGGCTAGTATATTGCAGAGAACATCGCAGCGAATGCTCTGTATTCACAATACACAACGACATAATCAACTTGTATTTTTAGAAATTTAAAACCCTATTAAAGAGAAAAATGTATCTTGGTCTAATCATTATCCTGATAGCTCGTTTAGACTCTCGCTTCGTACCTCATCTCCTACCTCGCCTCGCAGCTCGCGCGGGATTAGATGGAAATGAGTGTCTGTTTACACTCTTGCTGTGCATTCAGTTGTCTTTGAGCCAGCAACTATTTAAATAATAGCGTCAACAATCTTTCTCATTATGTAAAAATATAACATCTTTAAAAATATATCAGATGATGGTCTATTCATCAAAATATCTTGCGTGAGTGGGGAGACAAGCCACGTAGTGTAAATGAGCACTGGTAATATTATGTCGTAACACAAAGATTTTTAATTGTCATGACAATTAATTGGTGTATTTTGGCAGGCGCGCATGTTTATTAAACTTCGTTAGTCGTAGACGTCACGCATCGCTGTCGTACGCTCAAAGAATATTTAACTCCAATAGGAAAACCATAAAACCATTCTTAAATAAACAACACGTTTTAGTAAAACTCACGAATCTCTTAACATAATTGAGATAGTAATCTACATTTTACAAAATCTGTTCCCCTAGATAATGTTAACCGCAGTCTCCGACATTTCCCAACATCATTACGGAGCCCGTATTCAGATCACGTCCTATGCTAATGTGCGAAGTGGAGTGGGAAGTGTCAGTTATGACCTTGCAGGTCAGTAGGGCCAGTAAAACAAAAGAAGCGCCCTTCTGTCCAATATGATAAATCGCACAAATTATTGTTAATTATAAAATAAAACGTGGACTAGTACACCAATTTAAAGTTGCTAAGAGAGCTATGGAGAGATCTATATGTTCGGAATTTCGCTAAAAGATTTAAAAAAATGAGGACAGAAAACTAAAGTAAAAAATTAAATATAATTGTTTTTCTACGTTTCATAGACTACCATTTATTATGAATTGGATTATACTTTATTATCCGTCATGTTCTGTGCCTACATTTATGTATTAAGTGGAGTGGGGCGTGTCAGCTCTTACTTTGCAGGTCAGCGGGGCAGGGGAAAGCGCGATGTTTCACGTGAGAAGTGAAGTGGAAAATTGGTCCGAATGGAGGGACGGCCTTTTGACATTTTCAGGGTATAAAAAATGGGGTAAATGAGGTGTTCGATTTTCAGAGATAGGCTATAAAAATTCAAATGGAAAGTATAAAGAGTTCTTCTTTTATATTTTAATACTGGTATAGTAAATTATGTGAACGATATGCAAAACTCCTTACTATAAACTTTCATCGCCGCTTTTCGAATAAAACATTCTTAGTGCACCCCAAAGGTAAGCAAGGAATATTTCCTTTAATTAACACGTCTATTGCTAGACTAATGTATGTGAATCAATGGTAGGTCATCAGTCAGTCACGTCACAAAAAAAAAACTTATTATTTTCCATTGTTTGTCCGGTCTACCGTGGGTAAGTGGCACGCAAAGGCACAGATATATGTCGTTTACTTTTATAAGGGCTTTCAGAAAATAGTGTCAAGCAGAACTTCAGAGTAAGACCACCCTAGACCTATGGGTTGCTTTATCTCTGGAGTTCAGGTACACACTACAATCAGCCTTAGAATTTTCCGCAATTTATAGTTAATTGCAATTTTGGTGCTTCATAAATAAGGCAATAAAATACACGAAGGTTTAACTAGTAACTATAAAAGAGTTCCATTGTCTACCTCCTGGTTTTATCATCAGATTAGCACGACAGTGTCAAATTATTAACCCTAGTAATAGTGACCCTAGACACTACCATCCATGATGCTCTGCAGTCTGCGATTGATCGTAGCAGATGGCGCAAGATAGTTCGAAACAGAGAGTATATTCCATAGAGACAATCACGACCCTCATCATCATCATCATCAATTCAGCCATAGGACGTCCCCTGCTGAACACAGGCCAAATGACTTTCATCGGGGGGGGGGGGGGGGGGATTGCCAATACTCGCCACGCTTGGCAGGCGGGTTGGCGAGCGCAGTTTTTTATGACATTATGCACGCAGACGCTGCTGCCCGTCTCGTGCTATAGGAATTAGTTGCCTCTTACGACACGCCTCCTGTTGGCGGTATCACGACTCTCAGCACTAAAGAAACCGATGCGAGGAGGAGAGTCAAATTATTGTTTTCTCATCCGAATGTCAGATACTCACAAACGTCCAGTTCGAAGTAGGTTAAAAACTACTTCCAAGATTTGATTTCATGGTTAGTTAGTTAGTTACAAGTGAAACTAATAAATGAAAATAAAAAATATTTAATAGACTTAAGTACACACAACATCAAAAAATTGGCGATCGTGTATTAGGCCAGTATAAACATTGATAGAGTTTGACAAACACCCCGATTCAAAACCTTTCGATAGCAAAATGTCGAACGGAAAACCACGTGACATCATAGGATTTAACATTAGTAGCACGTAATTTACTGGTCGTCAATTCGTTATCGAAGGGTTCTGTATCAGGGGCCTGGTTTGAGTTGAGGTGTCTGAAAAATCAGCATAACAATTGTAGAAACGCTGGTAACCATTCTATCCAGTCATACTCTAAAAAAGTAACTAAGCAAAAGCCAATCTATCTCAAACCCTACGGGTAGTCTGAGAACAAAAGCTGACAATCACACATTACGCTGACAGATAAATCTACCTGCTGAAGTACCGACATCAGTTCAGGACACTATTGTTCTAGTCGCGAACCGAACGACCTTGTGCGGCGTTTACAAATTAATACGAATTTATGATAGGGTTGTTGGCTGGTAACACGTTTTAAAAATATTTGAACTAGTTGATGTTACATTTTTATTTTTTATTGTTTGGTTTTAATATTAAATATTTAATTTAGGTATATTTATTTATTCATGATCTAGATTTTTCATTAATATTACAAACAATCTACATATAATATTTTGATTAATTATAGAGAACTAAAAAAACGACAATTACTTGAACTATGGTGACTAGTACGCATATTAAAGACATACACAGGGTGTAAATAAAACACTTTAAAACCACGTGATCAGCATTTTTTACTATCGGAGCAACGCGCTACTTCGATGGTAAGGAATGGAGCACTTAAAATATAACACGGTTTCGATGTTACTCCAATAATAATAAAAGCTGCTGTATCAGCAGCAGGTTTCAAGCAGTGCCCTATATTCTTGCAATATAAGACATCCATACTTTAGTCGCGCCATACGGGATTGATTTTGATAAGACTTTAAGTTTAAGATAAATTCACTTTTTACCATTTTATTTACAAGTGCGCAGTCGTGTGCTTAACAGCTGTCAACATAGACGTACATTGAAGACGACGCATATTGTAATTGACACTAATAATTGACCAAACAAGTAAAATTGTTAGAGACCGAAATTTGCACTTTACTTATTTACTCATTCAATGCAAACAAGCGTTAAACCTAACGCTCAAACAAAAGTCATATTAGTCTTAGACAATGATCATAATTGTAACCTCATACGAAATCTGGTTTTCGAATTAAGTTAAATAAAAACTCTGAAAACATTTTCCGTTTCTACTTTTGACAACCTTAATTAAAAGCGGGCAGCAGGCACGTAAAACAATGAACCGGCCGGACAAGGGTTGAGTCCCTGAGCTACGGTTGCCGCTGTAAACATACGGGCAGGTATTTTGCATTACACGTTTTGTGTTCTTGATAGCGAGTTGGCAAACGCAGCGTAGGGCGCCCTAAGATAGAGCGATGATATCCGCAAAGCTGCTGGCAGTGAATGGAAAAGAATAGCCGAGGATCGGGGTCAGTGGGGGTCATTGGGTTAGGCCTATGTCCAGTAGTGGACTGAGGCGAGTTCATTATGTGATTGAGATTATCGGTGCTTGGACGCTTTTCTATTAGATGGCACGGCAATGGTAGAGTCAAAAATGTATAGAATTATCTGAACGCGTTTTTCACCTAACGCTTTAGAAGTAAATTAAAATTGACTTCCGAAATTTAATTACGTTAGAAAGTTAGTTGAAGTGAAAACAAGAACGAAACTACTGGTTTAAATTAAATGAAATTTACTTAGGACCAAGATCAATTATATGTTCATACGAATATTCAGCAATGTAGAATTATGAAAATGGAAAGATCCGATAAAAAGCTTTGTTAATTATTCAAAACATTTTCCTGAAATAATTGAATTCTGATTTGAATTTAATTAATGATCACGCACTTTTTTATCCCATTACTATTCTATCAATTAAAATTGCCTTAAATGCAAAAGGTCCCAGAAGCATTTTTTTTTTTCTAATTTGGCTTGGATCTTGTTGTGCTAGAAGACGCCCATTGCAAATTCGTTACCTAGTACCTACCTGTTAATATCTTACTTCGATACCATGACAATAATAATTGGTGTGTTGGTTTTTTAACGTTATTTATATATGTATAAGTCCCATACTTTAAAAAACCGGCCAAGTGCGAGTCGGACTCGCGCACCGAGGGTTCCGTACAAAGCTGTAGGTACCGTTATGAGTAAAAGTTCACCCATCACGACAATCGAGTCATAGTTATGGTATTTTTATTGCAAAATGAAATCCATAACATTACGAAAGTTAAATTGCGGTTTACGATTTATGACGTATTAAAAAAAAACTAATTACTTGATCTCGTTCAAACAAATTTTCGCTGGTAGTTTTTATGGTAATGTACATTATATTTTTTTTTTAGATTTATTATTCTCTTATTTTAGAAGTTACAGGGGGGGGGGACACACATTTTACCACTTTGGAAGCGTCTCACACGCAAACTATTCAGTTTAGAAAAAAATGATATTAAAAACCTCAATATCATTTTTAAAGACCTATCCATTGATACCCCACCCGTATGGGTTTGACGAAAAAAAAATTTCGAGTTTTTGTTTTAAGTATGGGGAGACCCTAAAATTTATTATTTTTCTATTTTTTTGTGAAAATCTTAATGCGGTTCACAAAATGAATCTACTTACCAAGTTTCAACAGTATAGTTCTTATAGTTTCGGATAAAAGTGGCTGTGACATACGGACGGACGGACAGACGGACAGACAGACAGACAGACATGACGAATCTATAAGGGTTCCGTTTCTTGCCATTTGGCTACGGAACCCTAAAAAGCAAAGTATAACTATATGCGTCCTACTGCAGAGCACAAGCCTTACCTCACCCATGTGGTGATTTGGGTAATACTCCACGCGCGGGAGGGGTGTTGTAAGGCAAGTGTCCAAACCTTACTGTCAGATGTAATAAAGCCGCTTTAAAGTCTCTGACTAGGCGACTCTGACTAGTAAAGCGAATTGAGTCGGGACCAACTTTTAACGTCTCTTCCGAAGCACGGAAATACTTGAGATAAATGTCACTTATAACCGCAGCGTGGTAATCACTGCCAAAGCGCTGTCGCCACTGAGAAACAAGCATCTCCTATTAGACTTTACTACTTTAAAAAAAAATAGGTACCTAATATCACCTATACCTAAAATATTAGGTACCTAATATCATTAATAGTATTGGTTTTTGAAAGGCATAACTTTTGAAACTACCAAGAATGAAACTTTTACTTTCTCTTTACCTCCAAATAAGACCTAAATTTTTTTATTTAAGTATTCTCTAGTTACATAAACTAGCCAAAGGTAATAAAGGCTGACAGTGGTCACGTAAAGCGGCGGAACATGAACCCACATGACAAGGGTCTAGCGTCTATTTAATATTGGAAACACACGGGAGGTCAATTCTGGCGAGCGCGCCAACCGCAACAAGAGTAAGTGTAGTTTAAGATTTGGTGCGAGGCACGAGTAAAAATCCACAGAAACTCGGTAACCGAGATATTCACTAATTGATTTCTGCAGAACTTTAATTCGACCTGTTTCTTTGTCAGCCTAGTTATTACTTTACTTACATTGGTTGTTGTTATTCATAACCGACTTCAAAAAAAGAAGGAGGTTATCAATTCGAATGTATGTTTTTTTATGTTTGTATTAATAAATGAGTCTGGTGAAAATTATGAAACTAATCCGACGACGAAGGCGGAAGGTAGGCACCGGGACTGTGATAAAACAATGTATCAGTATTGTCTTTGATGGACTTATTTGAATCGTCATGAGATGCACTTTGGCTCTAAATATTTGTAAATACAAAATTTACATCACAGATCGCCATTTAGAGTGGAAAAATTTATAATAAAATATGTGTACGGTGGATATATACTCATGTTTAATTATGTATTTATGTGTTTGGCCTCTTATCATTGGTCTTGATGAGAATTTATCACTAAAAACAGACAAAATAAAGATTTTTTTATTAAAAAAACCGACTTATCATCATCATCATTTCAGCCATATGACGTGAACATAGGCCTCCCCATTGACTTCCAGATTGGCTGGTTGGAAGCGGCCTGCGTCCAGCGTCTTCCTGCGACCTTTACCAAATTTAATCAAATATACCCGGACAAAACAGTTATTTTTGGAGTCGGTGCAAACAAAAACATTCAAACACGCGACGGCTGGCACCAAATCAAAAAAAAAATTTTTTTTTTTTGTAGTTTGTTTAATTGTTATTTTTATCTTTTTATGTTTATAAAGTCGGTTATTTTTTAAATTCTTAGAAATTACAATCAACTACGATTCAGAACATCTCTGTTTAGCCAAATAGTCGACTGGCAGAGAATGCCACCTGGCATTAAGTCCGACTTTTGTACGATCTTTATCTGTGCAATAAAGTTTAAATAAAAAATAAATACATTTATAAATAGGTACATATTTGTGGGCACGTATTATTGAACGTTAATAAGTAGCGAACGAAGATGAATAAATGAAAGATTACTGAATGCTAATGAGTGAAAGAGTTAGATAGATGATATAAATGATAAGAGTAAAAGAGACAAAGTAAACGAAGAATGATTGATTGAAAGAAAGACAGCATGACCTACTTGTGGGATCGCGGTGAAAGAGGAAGGACGGATTATGTAGAAGATTTCCTAAAGACTTAAAGTTTTACTTGATTAGTGTTAAAGATGAAATAAAAGCAGTTAAATCACCAATCAGTGTATATTTTCATGCCTCGATCCTACATACTTTACAAAAGTTAGTTAATACCCTTCCCTGTCCCGGCACTTCGGAAGACAATCGTGGACTTCCGAGGTCAACTGTACCTAGCCATCCCACATTATTTATACACGAACAACTGCACAAAACATGGCTGAATGTAAACACTTATGCAAACAACTCTAGGCGCTTGATCAAAGGTGGAAGGATAAGGACAACAACCCGCCTCGGGTTCGGTTCTGTGCATGCGGGTAGATGTGAAGTTGGCTCTGATGGGAATGCAGCTAGAGTAGGACAGCCAGTTCAAGTCACAAGGTGTACCAAGTTTGCAATGGGAGCGTAGCTGGGGTAGGAAAACTATTTAGGGCCGATTCGACCAAAGTCCAACCACAAAGTTATACTAGAATAACTATTACGGGTATAATTTTACTCCTTGAATTTACCCTTGAATAACTTCGATTACGTTTTTCCAACCTTTTTGAACAACACACTATACTTGGTATTGTTACTCTATAATTTAAGAGTAAATAATCAACGAATTGATACACCTACTAAAATCAAGATAATCCATTTCTTTTAGGTTGACTTTCAATGCCACAATCTTTGAATTTTGTAGGATAATAGATTGTCAATGCTAGATTGACAACTTGTCAGTTTCTAGGTGACAAGAGTGAATTTGACAAGTGACAACTTTGACTTAAACCTACTTTTTTAAAAATATTATGGACTCCTCCCGCTCTTAAGCAGAGCAGTGATTCTGCTAATGTCGAGTGTATTTTTGTATAGTCAGTCAAAGCTTGACATAGTTCACAATAAATAACGGATGTTTAGTTTATAATGCTTTTCTTGGATTCAGTGGAGGCTACTCTTCCAGTAGAAGCAGGTTTCAGGACGCTATCGAGTCTAAAGCAAGTTGTCTTGAGACAAGTCACTTGACCCTCGATGCGGCGTTGAATACAATGATATTTTAATAATTTCAGATCTTTATCACTTCACCAAACATTACAACACAAACTATATCAAACTTGCACCCTAAAGCTCTTTAAATGATAATCAAAAACCATTAAAATAGACCATGCTTTTCGTTCGACTACCCCCTACCGAATCCCCATAAACCTATTGTCAGCATAATCTTTTAAACCGTCAGAATCAACCGTTTAAATATTTAATCATATGCAATTAACTTATTCCTAGATTACGGATTAGGCAGTGGTTTACACCTGAGTAAAAACTTACTTCAGCTAGGTCGAATCGGATCTTGAAGTCACAAAAATGCAATGTGATACATTTGTTATAAGTTCACAAAGTAGTGTTTTCTATTCGGCAGAAATATTTAGTAAAGAAACATTGGAACATGACAGTAACAGAATGGTGGCAGGACAATGGCGTAAGCAAAATATGGTCAACCATCAGCTGGTCTGATAATATAATGAAAGCAGTGGCATGCCACGTACTTAAATATATATCTTGTGAGTACTTAGAAAACCCAAACATAATTGTTATGATCACCCGATATCTGGTCGGCGAGACGTTAACAATTAAGGAACAATATAAAAAAAGATAAATATAAAAGACGCACAGCAGTATGCAAGCAAAAGGAAAACTTCTTATTTAGAAAGGTTAAATGTATTTTTCTATGAAATAACACTCTGAAGTTAAAGTATTTTTTTAACAAAAGATGTGATACTATAATGCTGACAAAGTGATTTAATCATAATATTAAGAAGATACATTAAGTTTTAGCTCAGTCATCATCATCATCATTTCAGTCATAGGAAGTCCACTGCTGAACACAGGCCTCTCCCAATGATTTTCATTGGGGGGGATTGCCAATACTCGCCACGCTTGGCAGGCGAGTTGGCGAGCGCAGTTTTTTATAAGGTTTCGTACGCTGACGCTGCTGCCCGTCTCGTGCTACAGGAATTAGTCGCCTCTTACGACAAGCCTCCTGTTGGCGGTGAGGAAGTGTATTCTTTACGGCCGTTCCCACACGACACTTCGTTTTCCTGCATATTGTGTTAACTGTTCCTACTGAGCTGCAATGAGCTGATGTGCTGGTGTGTTTAGGTAATTAAGGGTTGCGTAATTGCTATTGATCAACGCTTTTGAGGCGGTAGCTTGCTCTGGACATTGAGATGTGTTTGTGTTACGTACGTATCGTTTTAGCTTTGGGTTCATCCATTCCTTTTTCTTTTACTTTTTTTTATAAATAGGACATAACATAATTATTAGCATCATTGTTAATAGTTTTAAAAGTTTTCCCGGGGATTACGAAATTGACGACTACATATTCAAAATCCAAGAGTCAAAGTAGAGATTTTATTGCTTTCCAATTACAAGTATTTAATGTGAAGATCACAATAGTATAGTAGTCCTAATAATAATAAGAAAAGTAAATATGATGGTTTCTTTCCATACTAAAATATACATAATATTAGTACACTTTTCAAAGCCCAAGTAACTTATTTTTTATGTTTACCTAAAAGACTGTTTAAAAATAAAGCAATTCTTTTATCACAGTTTACTTCGCCGTTTATTCCCGAAGTTTAAAAGTTGTTTTTATTTGGCTTCCAAGTTGAAGCCGCTTGGCCGCTCAGCGTAACTTTAGAAGACTTCGTCTACGGCCCACGGACATATTTGAGTTATCTTCGTTTCTCATCGGAAAGTCCGCCTTACAGGTACCTCGCTTTTAAAATACATAATACTTATACGAGTATAAGTATGGTTATTTTGTAAACATATTTTTTGTGAGTAACTCAATCATTATTTTATTGCTAACCATACCTATATTTTTGGCAGTGACATAATATAGACCCAGCAAGACAGCGATTATCTAACTACAATTCAATAAAATTGCATGCAAATATATTGTGACCAAGATAAACTACTGTGCCGTGTGGGGACGGCTGTAAAGAATACACTTCCCCATCGTGTCGTAAGAGGCGACGAATTCCTGTAGCATTCCTGTAGTCGGGCAGCAGCGTCTGAATACGAAATCTTATAAAAAACTGCGCTCGCCAACCCGCCTGCCAAGCGTGGTGAGCTTTGGCAATCACCCCCAATGAAAGTCATTGGGGGAGGCCTATGTTCAGCAGTGGACGTTCTGTGGCTGTAATGATGATGAAGATAAATTAAAATAATTTGAGTAAGTGGATGTCAGCTTGCAATTATTTTATTTACAATCAGTTAAAATTGTGCTTTTCTTTGAACTTTGAGCAGAATCTGGCGATCTTTACGGCACTGCTAGTCGTTCTGTTAATGTCTTTGATCATGTTTATGAATTTCTTTAAAGTTTACGCAAAGAACAGCTTTGGTTGAAGAAAAGGCCTATAGTACCGCATTAATTATCATCATCATCCTCAACCTTTGGAAGTTTTTACTGGTCATAGGCCTCCACCATAAGAACGCCTTGTCAGTGAGCGGTTCTAGACCGTTTGCATCCAGCGGCTTTAGTTGGGCATTAGACGGGTCAAATACCATTATACTAATAGTCATTATGCTACACTCGTCTTAACAATTATTTTATTATCATCACCATCAACGCCAACACCCTCTTATTGTTAGGTATAAGTGTGCTTCTCGTAACACCATCTCTGGCTCTAAAACCAATTGTTTTCTGAGCTGTTTCCAGCTTCATTTATATTATTTCCACCAGCGTTACAATAGTACTCATACATATAAATATTTTTAGTAAGGCCAATAACAGGTTTTTCTTAAATTAACAACGTGAACGCGCCTGCCTGTATAAATCTAATCCGTGAACAATTTCTGTCGAAGTCTTTGATGACTTACAAACTAAACAGAATATGTATACACCGTGACTTTTTAATTACCCGAGAAAACTAAAATTTGCGTTTATAAAAATATGTATATCAGTAAGTAACACACAAATATTATAGCGTTCATACAAAAATATCGTTTTATAGGACTTCAAATAAATCCTGTTAATGCACTAAAAACATGTAAACCATCTTCGTAGTATTATAATTAGGTGGATTTTGGTTCCGTTAATGTTGGAATGATAATGATTACTATTTGAATTAGCAGGACTTTTATGGTGCATATTATTTACGGAATGATAGGGACCTTTTAAATAAATTTCTCATAAAAATTTTTTTTTTTATTCTCCAAATTCGATGTATATCGATATCTGAGTATGTTAGTTAATTTTCTCGGGTAATTAAAAATTCACGGTGTATAAGCGTAATACGTCCGCCCTCATGGTGGACAGACAACCCGGTAAAGGTAGCAGGAAGATGCTGGATGCAGGCCGTTTCCAACGGGCCTATCTGGAAGTCAATAGGGGAGGCCTATGTTCAGCAGTGGACGTCCTATGGCTTAAATGATGATGATGACAAAACACAATATAAAATCTGTTGTTAGCGGGTTACCGATGTACACAGCATTTAAGGTGTTAATTGTGTCATCAATATGCCAAGAAGAAGAAAATGTAAGCATACATATTTATGAAAAGTTTTTATTAAAAATCGCACACGTCCTTTTCACAATATAAAATAATATCACCCGAACAAAAATATAATAAACCTTTGCCACTGGAGTTGCCCTCTTTATTAAGGAACCTCCCAAGTTTCGGCTGTTGTTTAAAATCCCGGCAGAGTTCACCCGAGAGGGCTGCCACCTGGGTTATTACTTGAAAACTAATTAAATACGATGACACTTTTGAAAGTAGGTAATCTTTGATGGTCTGAAAATTTCTTATACTGTTTGATAATTAAATTAAACGTCCAAAAAACCTACTTTATAATTATTATTGATTATAAATTGGGAAATTTTGGTGCAACTATACCTACCAACGTTCGAGAAAAAGCATAGTATAAATATTTTCACACTTATGTTTAGGAAAAGCACAGTATGAATTACATATTTTGGAATGAGAATAACATTTACTTTAATTTTCTTACTAATAAAATTAGGGGCCAATTTTTCAGTGACTAGTTAAGTAACTTTTATTTAAAAAATAATTTTGACATGTTGACAGCTTTCTTACAGAAAAAATGTGTCAATTTTATTCGTCGGATAAAAGATATCTGGCTTTTGAAAAATCAGCCCTAAATATAGTGTATTTAACGCTAGTACTAGTGCCGTGTGAGAACAGCCGTAAATAATACAGACTTAGACCGTAAGAAAACTTCCCCACCGCAAACAGGAGGCGTTTCGTAAGAGGCGACTAATTCCTGTAGCACGAGACGGGCAGCAGCGTCTGCGTGCGAAATCTTATAAAAAACTGCGCTCGCCAACCCGCCTGCCAAGCGTGGCGAGTATCGGCAATCCCCCCCCCCTCCGATGAAAGTAATTGGAACAGGCCTGAGTGGACGTCCTTTGGCTGAAATGATTTGACTAGTTGACGTAGCATAAATACTGCTAAGGCCTTATCCAGAAAGAGGCGAATTTGCGGCGAACTTTACGCGAAAATTCATACGCGCGTTGATGAGATATACTTAGGCACCATTATTTATTCTATGACTTAGCACCCATATGCCATTAGATACATGCCATCACCAAACATCGCGCGAGTTTACGATTCGATCGCAGATCACGTGAAAACTGGACTTGTGTGTCATCATATTTTGGGGCGGATTCACCCCGTCTGGACAAGGCCTTAGATAAATAGAGACACAGAACAAACAAAGTAACAGGGAAAAGTACATTACAATTAGAACAATCTAGGTACCGTATAACCGTACCATTGACCAGACAAAGCTGGCTCTACCAGAAAAGAGAAAGAGACAAGAAAAGAGACGTGGATTCGATTCCTACCTAACGCGGTCGTTTTTTTTTCAAGTGTTATAATAACTTAATAGGATACGCTGTATGCGTTTATTTAGTCTTAAAATAAATAGTAGTTAATTGTAATTATTTAAACTCAAAGAATTTTTGAAAAATATTGATAATACCTGATATACAACCCATTAATCGCGTGCTACTCACAAGGAGATCTGACATAGACCGTGACGTCAAAGTACACGTCCGCCATACATTTTTCATTGTAAAAGTTGTTTAAGAAAGAGACAGGTATATCCTAATTTCTAATTACTGTACTAAGGTTATGTTTTACCTAAAATCTATATTAGAAAAATGAATTTCTATTTCCCTTGGTCATCGCATCACGCGTGAACGTATGGAACGATACCGCTAATTCTTTTTTTGTTGTGTTATTTATCGTCAGGAAAAGGTTCTTTTAAAAGAAAAAAATTTAGAAAGTTGCGCGGAAAATTCTTATGAATAAACTAAAGACCACGCGAACGAAGTTGCGGGCAACAGCTAGTTTCTTATAAATATAATTTAAAAAAACAATATATTATTTTCGTGCATTTCCCTATTGTTTGGCATCAAGCCAACCCTATTTACTTCAGTTGGTGTGTTACCAAAGTTGCTCAGAACTTGCCGAACTGTGTTTTGATTGTGAAATAGAAATACTTAAGTTTAATTCCGACGATGTTACGTGAAGTTGGTCCGGAGATAATTGAATGTGTACCAACGACAGATGTTCGCAAGTGTCTTGGGAGTATCTGTTGGTCGTGTTGTTTTAATACAGTTATTAATCCGGATATTCGGGAAATGAAGGTACATACAAGACCACAGCTCGTGAACCCACCAGAAAACGTAAAATTTTCTCAATTGATCTCTACCGTAACCTATCTCACTTTTGAAACTTTTCTGTTCGAATTTCAATAGTTCGAAAATGTTTATAGAAGTTTTGAATAGCAGGTAGTTTTTTTTTACATAACATTTTAAGTAATAAATTTATTTTGCCGATGTTTCATTTTCCAGAAAAACAGATTCCCGATTATCAAAACCATTTTTTTCGTTTCACCTTTGTTTTACTTACAATAATTTTCATTTCTAACTAATTTTTTAGGTTAGGTTAGAACAGTGTCCACACACACACAAACACACTTAAAAACTAAGGATAAATTCTAATTATAAGGATGAAGGATTAAATTTAATATTAAATTTAATATTGGAAGCATTTTTCTGGAAACTAAATCATCTAACATTAATAGCTTTGGCAAATGTTGAGTAAGATTTTAAAACATATGGAATTAAAAAAAAAAACAATCAAAAATCAAAATATCAGCAATATGTAATAATAAAAATATGAAAAAAAAAGAACAAAACGTTTTGGGAAAAATATAATTCGTACTAAAAAAACCACCACCAAACTAACCACTTACAGTCACATCTTTATCAGCATCTTTTTGGCCTTTGGTATTTAATTTAAGGTGTCATCATCATCATTTCAGCCACAGGACGTCCACTGCTGTACATCGGCCTCCCCCAGTGACTTCCAAATTGGCCGGTTGGAAGCGGCCCGCAACCAGCGGCTTCCTGCAACCTTTACCAGGTCGTCTGTCCACGTACGGTAACGGTACGTAGCCTCCATTCCAGAACCTTTCTGCCCCATCGGCCTTCAGTTCTACGTGCTATGTGCCCCGTCCACTGCCACTTCAGCTTCCACTTTTGTTCGTTTACGAATCTTCTCATTCCTGATTCGATCTCGCAAAGAAACGCCGAGCATAGCCCTTTCCATAGCACGCTGTGCAACCTTGAGCTTTCTTATGAGGCCCATAATTCTATCACTATATAATATATAGTATAATATATAATATGGGCCTATGCCCATGATAATGATGATGAATAGATATTCCAGCATTGTCAACCAACCAGTATTCAGCTTCTAACTTCCAAACAGTTTGTGTCTCTTTCTAATTTTGTTTTAACTCTCCTAGCCAGTTTTAAACGGGTTTTGTACCTGTATATTGGATTCTTTCAATTTATGTCAAAGAGAGTAAACGCTCTCAACAAAATGAGTATTTATTTAAATCGTCTGCTTTTGTGACTGTTCTTCTATTCAGACTTTTATTTGAGATAAAATATGCAATACGGGGTGACTTAGAATTTTTATTTATTTTTTATTTTTTATTATTGCACAATAGAGAGAAAAATGTACGAAACAAGGACTAAAATAGATTCTTTGCCAGTCAAGCATTAGGCTATACAAAAGAGTTTGATGGGCGGTATGACAGTGGAAGCTAAAAGTCAAAACATATAGGTATCTATTACATTTCTATAGAATTGACAAAGATAGAAAAAATAAACTAAATCTTCAAAAAAAAAAAATTGTTTAGAAGCTATTTAAAATATAATTTAAAATTAATGTATACAAGTAAGTAGGTAGTGGGTGATAATTTTAAATGGTAGGTAAAGCAACATTATATTCCATGTATTATTAATCAACAATACTTAAGACTAAGTAAGATAACTTATTATGATTTCATATTCACCCTATATATCTCAGCCCCGGGGTCGGGGAGACAAATCAAATAACATGAAACAGGTCATCGCTTTTCAGGTGAAGTCGAGTTACCATGAATAATGTAAGAGGCAGGATTTTTTTATTATATTATAACAGAATGAACTTGTATTTCATCTTACTAATTATAAAAGTGTCTGCTACCTGGATATAGTAAGTATGGCGAAGTTGAGCGGTAATTTGTTTAAAAACGCTAGGTCGGGTTCGATTCCCGGTCAGAGTCATTTTAGAAAAACTTATTTTTTGACGACCTAATTCCTTAGCCGAGAGGCGAACATACCAGAATTGGTGACGCTATCTCAAGATCCCGGGTTCGATTCCCGGTTTATCAATAACACAATGATGTTAATTCCTTACTTAGTCTTAGGGTTACGATGGTTAATGATGAGGGTTTGGGTGTGCTGTTAAGCTACCCTGTCAAAATTAACTGTCTAGTACTTTCTAGGAAATGGATGTTGACTCTTTGCTTTGAGATCATGACAATCGGTGTGATGTTTGACGTGTATATTATTTACTAGATGACCTGGTAAACTTTGTACCACATAAAGTACATTCCAAAACAACAAAAAAATTCGGCTGTTTATTGGGTTTTCTTTTTCCTAAACCAACCGAGTGTTGAGGCTAATCAAACAATAAAAAACGTATGTATACTAATATTATAAAGATAAAAAGTTTGTTTGTTTAGTTGAACGCGCTAATCTCAGGAATTACTAATTGGAATTAAAAAAGTATTTTTATGTTGGATAGTTCATTTATCGCGGAAGGTTATAAGCTATATATATAACATAATATAGCACATATAGTTATATAATATGTAATAAACTTGTCAGTTACTTCATACTCCGCCACAAACTTCACTATCTGCATTACCTCAAGGTTGACTGGTAGAGAATGCTGTATAGCATTAAGTCCGCCAATTGTACCCACCTGTGCAATTAAGTTTAAATAAATAAATAAATAAACATGCCACGACTAATAGTACTACGGAGCGTCAATGGAAAATGTTGCAGAAACATGTTTTTTTTTCTATTTGAGAGTTTCCATTGCGTGCGCTGCGTAAACGTTTAAATTTACGCAAAAAACATGTATGAAAGAATTGTTAATGTTAAAAAGTTCTAAATTCAAATTCAAATTCTTTATTTGCTTTTAAATAGGGTGGTTAAAATTAAATAATGCATTATTTGGTCGCTGATAAAGACTTTGAGTGACAGACGGTAGCTGAAAATATAAGCCGTTCTCGAATTTTTGCGAGACACACACTGCAATAGTTTCTTTACACTGTTGATGTAACTCATGGACACTCTACATTATCGCTCCAGAAGAGAAATTGCTTGTATTTTTTTTACAAAGTATTCTTCTACATAACGATTTTGCGACAAATTGGAAATCGGCGCAAAGTTTTTGCTGCGGGATTTATCGCTTGTAATATTGTTAAATCTAAATTGGATCAGTAGTTACAATAGCGTTATTGGCATGTTATTAAAAGTTATAAGCCATAAAGCTGTTATATTAGTTTTACTGGGTTCTGTACCTATAAGATTAAAACAGAACCCAGATCCCCTCGCATGACCACCAGAACAAAATATGATATAGGAATTTATGGAATAACTGTATTTTTTAAAATATGATAGATATAGCCGCCATGTTGAATTGCCGTGCCGGTGACATCACATGTTATGATTGCTGTTTCGATAATAAATCAACATAGCGGCTATATATATACTGTCGGTTTCGATAAATCGCTACATCATATCGTGTTTTGGTGGTTTCTGCCCCCTTAGCATGACTACTGAAACACGATATGATATGATATGATATGATATAGCGATATATCGACACCAATTTTAAAAATATGATGGATATAGCCGCCATTTTGAATTTTTATCGAAACAGCGATCATAAATGTAACGTAACCGGCACGGCGATTCAACGCGGAGGCTAAATCTATCATATTTTTACAGTTGGACTCGATATATCACTATATCATATCATATCGTATTTTAGTGCTCATGCTAGGCAGGCTGGGGGGGCTGGATAGATAGATAGATATTTTTATAACAAACCATACAAAGATGTTTCAGGTGATTCACACAAATATACACAATAGGGTTGTTTACACCATTCTTAAATAATTCTAAGACAACATTTATTAAAACTGTCACCGTATTTTAGGCCTAATAACTCGGCACATTATAAATAATTTGGAAAATTCTTCAAAATACATAAAAAGTTAGTCCGTCATAATTTGCTATCGCCATACAAATTATACAAAGTTATTTGTAAAACATCAACAATCTCCTAGGGGCTGATTGTGGTGCTCAAATACAACAACTTTTTATATGGGACCAACATTAAAAACAAAAAAAAAGTTCACTTCTCCGTACAAACTGATGTCAGCTGGTGGCGGCTTAGTATGAAAATTGTGTATGAAAAAAAGGTGTTTTTTTTTAACTTCTTCGGTAGCTTATTGGAAAAGGAATCTTCCGGAATGCCCGGATAGCAATAAGACGTAGGTTCGATTCCGGCGTTTCTTTTTTAAAGTGTTGTATTATATTTATTTATTAACGACTTATGCTGGTCCTTTTGTGATGGACTTCACGGTGCGCATAACGGCACTGTTTGGCCATATTATTTTTCAATTATTATGATATATGTTTTTCATATTTATGTATGTTTAAAAATGATAATGTAAGTAATTAATTAATGTTGTTCTGTTATGTGTCGCTGTGACATCCTTTAGCAATTAAATATTCTGTATCTTTATCGTACGTATGTAGTAGTTTCACAATTCTTGTGGTTATATCTATTCACCCCAACGAAAATGTTAAAAGTTTGACCTATTTAGAAAGTAATATGAAATAAAAAGTCAACAAACCGAACCAATATTCATTAAAATATTGCTGAAACCAACGAACAACTTTCGATGCCGATTGCGAACTATCCCCAATGGTAAGCGAACTAATTTTGGTTTGTTGAACAGAAATAGTGTTGCTAATTTTCGATATACAATACTAAATATATATCGATAAAATCTGATTATACTTTTACAAGAAACGGCTCGATGAGCAATTTAAAAATGTTTTTTAATAACTCTGGAATAGATTTAGTGAAACCATGAATCATCATTTCGGGCAGAGAAATCAAGTGTCTCATATTTAGCTATAGAGTTACAGACAATCTTTGATTTTAATCACGCTTTATTAGTTTCAGTTAAGTAATTGGCGTATTAATTTGAAAATTTTGTAAGTATGTGTAATCCAGATGATTATACAAGAATTTAATATCATCGACTTGATTTGATGCTGGAAGCAGGACAGGCAGTCAGGCAAATCTTCGATTGTTACTAGTGAAACCTTTGAATTTAGGACTATTTGATTCGTTTTGATTCGTCCCGTACATATAAAAGCGTACCAATTTTATTTTTTCATCTATTATTGAAATAAAAACTACTACATTATTATTAATGGTATACTAGACTTTATATCGCTATCTTTGAAGTCCCGGATTCGATTCTCAGGCCGTCAATGTAGAAAAATAACTTATATAAAAAGTCTCGGGTGGGTGTTTTGGCACTGTCGCGTCGTTGTTTAGATTTATAGGATCAGAACAATGAATATGTTATATGTTGTCCAAAATGTATTCTATTATTTACTATCGATAGCCAGTAGATCGACAACACTAGTTTGTTGAACAGTCTGACCTAGTAATAACCCTTTATCCCCACTTAATAGTTGTGTAGTTAATAGCCGATGATCGGCCGACCGTTTGCCCTAATTTGTTTGGACTGAAAGACCTGAGTTTAATCATATTAGGGTTGAAATTGAAATAGGTTTTAGTCAAAAGTAAATGATAAATTAGTAAGGGTACCACATCTAGTACAGATAAAATGATATCGTTTGTAAATAATTTCTGTTTTTACCATATTTAGTTTAATTCGAGTTCGTAAATTTGTGTTAATAATTATTCATTGTACGGTATATTTTCACTTTAGTATTACAATAGTAATACAAAATAGATATTTATTACAATAGTAATACAAGATAGAGACCCAGTACTCAATTGTTTTGAAAATACAACTTAAGGCAAATAGCTGCGAGAGCTAAAATCTATAGTATATGTCTTTATAACAGTGATACTTAATAACTCCTAATTCTAGTTCTTATTGTATTAGTAATTTAGTCGAGTGACAAGTGATTTAGTTACATAATTAGTTTAACTGAAAAGCTTTTCAAACTAGTCGATTATTTTTTTGTTGTTTTTCGGACACAGCTTTAAGCTACTAAAATACTCGCTTTCAGCTAAAAAACTTGCCTTGTTTAACTCATAAGGCTTTAAAACTTAACAATACTGCGACTTTTAGCAACTATCGGCTTTTTAAATAACTTAAGAACGCACTGAAGTCGCTAAAACGCGCTTATGTCGCAAAAATGCGATGATAGTGTTCGACTTCGACATTTGCCGAAATGTGACGCAGCATTGATAAAGTCGCAAAATGATTTAACGCGCATGCTAGCGATCGAACACAGTCTTTTGTGGGGTAGTACTAAGAAGAGGCAGTGCAAGAAACTCGGTCGCTATTGTCAGCCTTCTTTCATAATTATAATTCATTTATTCACTTTCATACAGTAACAGTTGTCCACACAATAAAGGTATAAAAGATGTTCGTTTTGTTACAGCATGACCTACTAAGGCATTCGTGATTTTTAGAAAAAAATAAATCTTAAATTAATACATTTTAAACATTATAAAGGTATTTGAATTCTATTAAAAAGGAAAAACATAAAATAATAATCATAACAAAAATAACTAAAAATTGTCACAATAAATTATGTCAAACTGAATAACACAAATCCTGGAATTTATTGATAAATTGCAAAGATGTCAAAAAATAAATAAATGAAAGTTATAATGCAAGCTGAGCAGTTTTAAATCCAAACGTTTTTATCATTTATATAATCACAAGGGTTCACCCGAGTGGAGACCATGCTTTGGCAAACGTAGTGTAGGACGTCACCAGCTCGATGGTCCGACGACCTTTGGAAGATGGCTGGCAGTAGCTGGATAAAAAAGCGGGACATCGTGCTCTTTAGCGCTCTTTCGCTTACGCCCAGCAGTGGACTGCATTAATAAATAATAATAATAAAATAATAAAATAAGTTTATTTCATTAACAAAGGTAATGCCTTAAAAACTAGTACATTGGAGCCTCCATTTAAGCAAAAAATGCCTGTGTTTGGAGGGCCCGCTCTTCCATCACTATATCCATAGTTTACAAGGCAGTATACAGTAACTTATCTTAATAAACATTTCTTTTTCACAGTAGTAGTTGTATGAGTTTGAGTATTAAATTAATTAAATTAAATTTAAGTATCTATATTATGTGTGTGTGTGTTAGTGTGTGTGTGTGTGTGTGTGTGTGTGTGTGCATTAGGCTGACATGATGATAATAGTGATAATAGCCATTTCATTAAAATGATCATAATATGTAACTTAAGTTTATATACGGGGCAGCAATGGATTTTGGTAATTTATTGAAGATACGAATTTGTTTTCTTATGAATAAGTTTCCTAGCTTGTGCAATCTGTAATTTGGAATTCATCGCGGATGCTAGTTATCGAACGCAGAATCACCAAAAAAGCAATGCTGTCGCAAACTCGCCAATCGCAGCAGCTAGCTAGTGTCGCCAACAATTTAAGAATTGTGTTAGGAGTGAAGTAAAACATTTTCAAAGATTAATCTAAAAAAGATACATTTACCTCTAAAATTGCGTTTCTCTATTTGAACTGCACAATTTTAAATAAAGTTCAAGTCTTACAGGGTTTTCTCCGCGCGGTACGTTTCCTGCGCTCGCTTCCTTTCTCCGCTTTCAAGCAGGATTTATCTTAAAGAATTAAATATCGCAGACTTTGTTTAAGAATAGGGATATTGTTGGTAATTTATTACAGGTAGTAATTTGGAGACACAAAACACAGTTACAGCAAAAACGATAATCACAGAGAATACCTCATGGCATTGAGTCTACCTTTTGTTCGATTTTAATATGTGTTACAAAGTTTAAATGAATGAACACACAGAGATTTTCACGTCCAAAATAAATCAGCCATTTGGAGGTTATTAGTTAATTTTCTTTTATAGTGTCTTTATTATGCTATATTATAAAAAATATGAATCACAACTTTTTATCAATAAAAAATAGAGCCTACATTCATAGAGCCAAAAAGTTTAGGAATGCCCCTCCCCCCATGCGCCTGTTTGATTTGATCCATACTTCCAGGGACACCATGTATACCCATGCCAAATCATAGCTTTCTGGTACTTATGTCTCTGAGCCAAGCCGTGGACATACCCACTGACGGATATAGCAAAACTATAAAGGTTCCGTGTTGACTAACAAAAGTCTTAGATTCATAATTTTTCCAAACTGCACAAATAATGCACATATCTAAATAAATTCCAGGTCAAAAGCGAGGTTTCCACAGCGCTGGTACACTTCCTTCCTTCGCTTCAGGATTTATCGCTGAAAGAATGAAATAGCGATGTGTTTGTACTTCTAGTCTTGTTATTATTGTAGTGTAAGCTATTGTGTTATTTTCGACGGTAGTTAAAATAATCTTAATCCTGCTAATAGGTACTTATCTTCTATACATACAGGGTTATTTTTAAAACATTAAGAAACCTTTAGGTACTGATTCTGGTGCTCAAATACAACAACTTTTTCTACAATACCAACATCCCCATATCCCCATAGGGGCTGATTCTAGGGTTGTTGATGTTTTAAAATTAACTCTGTATAATTCTGTACGTATTTATGTCACTGAACTCCTAAATGGCTGGATAGATTGCGATGTTTTTTTGTGTGTGGCGCTGCAATAGTGTACTAGAAATAAAATAAATATAATAAATAGTTTTTCTTTGGACAAGACAACGTCTGTCGGGAATCGGGACAGCTAGTAAGTACATAAAAATAAATTCCTATCGCAAAACTCGAGAATGGCTTGACCGATTTGGATGATTCATTTTTTGTTATTTCGTTATTATTTTCAGGAGAAGGTTTGTACGAAAATAAAAATTTGGAAATTTCCTAATAGGATAAACTAAATGTACTTTTTTCTAAGAAGGTACCTACCAATATATGTCTAAATTAATCCGAGTCGAATCGAATCGGCGGTTCACACTACCACGGCACTAATCTTGTCCTCAACTATACTCGTATTAGAAGTTGTCACGCTAACTACGTAACGTCACTAACACAAAATAATGTGCTTAATTTAAGAGACGATGTCTCTCGCAAATGTACGTAACGATGATCCTTTACTTAATGCAGACACTATATCACGTAAATTCGGCAATTAGTATACTTTAGGCGTTTTAGCCGCCTGTAAATTAAAAGATAAGAGCCAGCCCTCATCCGGAGCTGACTGATATCTAAAGTAATTTATACCCACACTTAGGCTGCGTGTCCACTCATACTGAGCGAGCTAAACATATGCTTAATATAAATGGGGCCTAACTATTATTTCAACCTTTTTTTATAAGACGATTATAAAAACGATAAGAGAGCATATACTTTAAAACCTACCTAGCTTGCACTAACTTCATGTCTTGTAACTGTATTTTTAACTAAAGACGACTGAGTTTATTGTGCCGTTTTAGGGTACCGTACCTGAAAGGACAAAACGGAACCCTTAGGATCACTGTACGGTTCGTACACTATGCGAAAGGAATGGTAGATAGAAAAGTCACTGGTAATAATGTACAAAGGTTTATTCTAAGAACAAACACGAGAACAGTTAAAATATGGTAAAAGTTAAATGGTAAGAATTGGAGAAATGGTATGCGTGAATACGCGCGATTGGTATGGTGATCGGTTAAACACTAAACTTAAAATCAATTACAATTAAAAACTGAAGTAATGACCTAAATTGACAAATCGCCGCGCATCGGGCAATATTGCTGACGCGCGGCTTTAGAGGTTCAATGAACGGTCAAAGATCGTACAATCACTTTGTTGTCCGTCCGTCTGCGTGTCTGTCTGTCAAGGCCCTTTATCTTGGGAACGCGTGGAGGTATCGAGTTGAAATTAAAAAGATATACTCATTACTCAGGTCTACAGTCATTTGAAGCTGTAAAAAATCGAACTTGTAAGTAAATGTAAAAAAAAACGGCTCTATAAGCCGCGAAAAACGTATGTTTCGACACTCTCAAGGAAATCAAATTAATAGGGTACTTCCCGTTGACTTAGAATAATGAAATTTGGCAAGAAGTAATATCTTACAGCATATGATGGTAAAAGTGCAAAAACCGTAAAATTGTATCTAACATAAAACATTTTTTTTTTAACAAACTCGAAAAATCGGTAAATATCTTCGAGACTCGATTTCTGTATAATTTGGTACGAAACCCTCGGTGCGCGAGTTCGACTCGCACTTGGCCGGTTTTTTAATTTTATTAAATAGACGATTATAAAAACGACAATAGAGTATAAACTTTGTCACCTGCCTAGCTCGCTGTTGCTTTATGTTTTGTAACTTTATTTTTGCAATAAAAGCTGACAAAGACATCTGAGTTTGTTGCGCCGTTTTTTCTCATCACCAGCCACTAAGTAGTCCCTGGAGCGGTGGTACGGCAAAGATATATTTTGGGACATGTGCCCAAAATTCTTGCAGCCATTTATATAAAAAAATGAGTTCTTATAAGTAAAAAGTCTAATGGAAATAATTTTTTTGTGTTCTTTTTAGTTAGCTTGTTATTGTGCGTTTAAAATAAAATGTTGTAATGTGTGTGTCCAACAAAAACTTCTTTCTCGCACAAGTGAAGCGTTTCTTAACTTTACCATAGCTCGTGTCGTTTTCTTGTACAACTTCAGCAGACAAGCAGCCTTACCATAATCTAGACGTATAGTCGTTTTTAAACGACCCCTAACTTAGTTGGCCCCATTAACGCGTTATCAGTGAGTTATACAACCCTTTTGCAGCTTAGTGCTGAATAATCCGGCTATAAGTTACTTCCATCAAGTCTTGAACAACAATACCGATGATTGCAGAATGCCCACTTGATAAACAATCAACAGTAAACAGATCTAAGGTGTTTTTAGCGTCATGCGGATTGGTTTCATCATCATCATCATCACTTTCAGTCATGGACGTCCACTGCTGAACACAGGCAGTTTGACTATCATCAGTACCAATACTCGCCACGCTTGGCAGGCGGGTTGCCGAGCGCAGTTTTTTATAACATTTCGCACGCAGACGCTGCTGCCCGTCTCGTGCTACAGGAATTAGTCGCCTCTTACTACACGTCTCCTGTTGGCGGTGAGGAAATGCATTTTTTACGGCCGTTCCCGCACGGCCCAATATTTTGCACACGGCACGGATTTGTTTACCTACGTGGGATTACACTGGGTAGGAGCCCAAGCTGTATCTTCCAATTCGTGGTCGCCACTCGAGGACCTTTTTCCCCAACAGTTGTCAGTTCTATGGCCTGCCTATTGCCACTTTAGCTTCTTTAAGGCGGTTCCCCGAGCAAATGACCTTGAGCATGAATTTTCTTACTATCTCGTACGGCACGCCAGAGAAAAAGTAGTTCGTAAATCGTGAATTATTGTCAGAAATAATCAATAGTAGACCAATTCAAAACTTCTTTTGGCCAATTTTAAGTATTTCAAATTTTCTGTCGATTACTCAAAGCCAAAAATTAAGATAAGGATTACTTACGGAGGAGATGCATAAAATACATTTTTATCGACGTATTTTTAAAGCTTGTTTTCGTATAAATAAAATAGAGTAAAACTTATATATAAAAATGAATCGCTTTTTCCCTTGGTCATCGCATCACGCGTGAACGGATGGAACAATTTTGCTAATTATTTTTTTGTTGTGTTAATTATATTGTCACAAGAAGGTTCTTATGAAAGAAAAAATTAAGAAAGTAGCGCACATTGTTTTTTTATGAAAGTCCACGCCAGCCAAAGCACTTGTTGTTACAGACATCAGAAACAACGACGGTACTACAACACCGGGACCCGAGGCAATATAGAAAAGTTATTTTTCTATATTGACCGACAAGGAATCGAACCCGGGACCTGAGAGATAGCGACACCAAGGTAGGTCGCCTCTCGGCTTCGTCTTTTTTCCACACTTAATACTTACAGTAAGGTAAGATTATGTTCGAGAAAAAAACGGGCCTTCTGCGTCTTGACTTACTGTGGCTGAACTAACTTTCTCAGAGGTGTCAAGAATAATCCTTTACTAAAACGTTATTAGGTAATGTAGTGCTTTATGAGAAATTAATAATTCAGTTCTTAAAGGGTGTCAGAGCTTCTTGTCAGAATAAATCCTAAAAGCCAGCCTAAGAATAAGAATAAGAATAAGAACGTATTTATTTGTCTCAAAGCAGATTACAGATACAACAGAATAGTATGAAGTTTAATATTGTAAGACAAAATGGTCTATGATTCAGTGGAAACTCTGTTATTCTGCCATAGCCTTATAAGTTTATCCAAACAAATACAACTGTAAAAACATAAAAATCTACACTTATATCTAAGATAGCAGGTTTTGTAGCAGTGGAGAATGCCTTTTTAAATTTAGGTATAGTTAGCTAGTGCTAATGACTGTTCGTGAAGCAGCCAATTGCGACATCTTTTGCGGAAGGTTGGCAGCGACAGTTCCAGCGCAGAACGAATAGGTGGTGGTAGATCATTCCATATCTTTGCTGCTGCATACTTAAAACAGTCTCTAGCACTAATCAATCTCAACTTTGGAACCAATAGCTGATATCCCCTGTCTCTAAGCGATTTATACTTCAAGCGTTTGTGGGAAAGTTTTCTATACAAATAAGTTGGTACTTTTGTGTGTTGCAGGGTGTGCAGAAGACATGCATATCTTAATGTGACTTGTTTGGACATACTAAGAATGTTTTCAGCAATAGGCTAGTTTCCTGGGTCAAAAAAAAAATATTCTTATTAGTCTGTCAGATAGATTATCAAAAAATATTTGACCCATATTTTGTCTTTTGTCAATCAATCAAAAAATGACGAAGATAAAGCGCATCAAAGTGAGCACGTGACGTCACACCTTGCTACAAAGTGTCGCAAGGCGTGATGTTACGCGGAACTTTAACGGGCTATATCTTCATCATTATTTGTTTGATTGAGAAACGAACAAATACGTGTCCAATATTTTCTGTTAATCCAACTGACGGACTAATTAGATTTTTTTAGGAAACTAGCCCATTAAAACCGGCGTGATATAATGTCTTCTAGGTATAGAGTAACAAAATCGTATGCATGTATGGCCTGCATAAGATGCAAACGTATGAAATAGTATCATACAGGATGGCCAGAAAAGTGACGACCAAAAATTTTTTTAGGTGCCTTGTGAGAGGTAGAAGGTTTCTTCGTTTTTTTTCTTGCAGCTAAATCTCTATAAACTATGCATTTATGCATAAAATAAACAACCTCATAACTTTAATCCAATTTACTACAAAATTGACCTAAATTGAGAATTATTGTTAAGTGAGATATCATTCAAATTTCCAAATTAAAATAAAAAATCTAAACTGATAATTTCTTAGTTTCTAAGTAGCTTAAGAGAATGCGCTAGTCTCTAAGCTTTCATAATAATAATTTAAAAATAGTACTTCATAGGCTTCGTAGGCTATTAAAAAAAAAACGTAACTCGAAAACTACGAAAAATCGTAGAATATACATAGGGGTGATTCAGATACCTCTCAACACGAAGCACCTAAAAAAAATATTTGGACGTCCCCATTCTGGCCACCCTGTATATAGAAATAGTATTATTACATTTTATTACTCATTTGTAACAACTTTTGTAGCGTCGACGTCTAAACTCGAGTCATAAGTATAAGTTCGAATTTGTGTTCTACTCATCATCATCATATCAGCCATAGGAAGTTTATTGCTGTTACCAGAGGCCCAATTCCCGTAATTTGACAATTGTCGCAATCCGGTGTCGATCCGGTCCCAGTAACATTACTATCACAAACGGTATTCTCGTAAACTTTCAATTTGAAGTAAAATTATTAAAACTATCCCAATAAGACTAAAAACAGAGCAAAAAAATATCTTATTTTGGTTTCTTCCATTTTCAGTCGCATTACGAACAATAATTGCATTTTTTGGGTTTACGAGAATACCGTTTGGGTTCGTAATATTACTGGGAGCGGATCGACACCGGATTGCGACTATTGTCAAATTACGGGAATTGACCCTCAGGTCGTCTGTCCACCTTGTGGACGTCCTACGCTGTGTTCTACGTGCTATGTGCCCCGTACACTCCGTAAATTTTGAACTACTTTTTGGAGGGATTTGGGATTGTCCGGTGGTCCGATGTGCCGATGTGCCGCTGCGTCACTCGCTGCACTTTCCAGTGTCGGAGGTTCCCGCCGAAAATCAGCGTCGTGATAAGTCCGTGGCTGTCACGACAAATGCTGAGCAGGCACCTTTTTGACACATCTAATTTATATTGTTTTGTGTATTATTTTTTTCTCTCTTGTGTGTCGAATAGACGTTTCTTTCTGTCTTTCTTTCAACTATGTTAATTACCTTGGATTTTTGCCGAATAACCAGTTGTCCGCAAACTATACTATGGAATATGAATCCTTAAACACTCAACATTAAACAACTCCTTAGGCTCAGTGATGCGGTGAATCGCTTTGAACGCCAAGGGTCCTAAGTTCGATCCCCGGTTTAAGTTACAAAACGATTCTTATTAAATTGGCTCTGGTTGGAATTGCTCAGAGACGTCCCCTGGCAAAATTAATTGCTCGGTACCTCGTAACACAAAGGTTTCTTAATTACTTTGAGACCGTGACAATTAGTGTGTTGTCTAGAAATTATTTATGTATATAACTCTCTATTGTATACAAAAATGTAAAGCCAAGCACGAAAACTGTCTTTGTTAATTAATATATATTTCTTAAATATATTTTAAACTATAACAAATATACTAAAACATATGTATAACCAGGCATTCAGTCATCATTAGTTTGTCAATAATATTCTAGAGAAATATTATGCTGAAGCTCACGATAAGTGACTTGACCGCCATTAAATGTTAAGGCAATCCAGCTCCTCGATAACACGGGCATAGTAAAAAAAGCTTATAAGAAAAAAAATGTAGTGACAGTATGTGTGTATAGCATTCATGCTATTTTCAAAGAATTGTGAATAATGTGTTCTCTTGATACTACGTATATTAGACACAATAAGAAAAGTGTTAATGGACACGTTTATAATGAGGTGTTATTTAAAAGAAACCGTTTGTTATTTTTATTTATTTCAACTTTATTGCACAGGTAAGTACAATTGGCGGACTTAATGCTATACAACATTCTCTACCAGTCAACCTTGAGGTAATGCAGATAATGTAGTCAGTGGCGGAGTATAAAGTATCTGACATATTTTATAAGACAAGTAAAATACATACACTTAACATACCAATTTAGACATTGATAATAAATACATACTATAATACATACTATACAATATATAAGGGAAGTCGAAGATTATTAATTTCTTAAAATTATTTCTGAATGATTGCTATTGTCACTAGTACTATCGGTAGCATTTAGGACATGGAACCGGTTTTTCCTGATTTTGAAAAAAACAAGAAAATCCTTTTTTTAATAGTAAAAAAAATGATTTTACATGATGCGAGAACCGGGTATGTATGTTCAACACATTTTTTTTTTCTATAACTTATTGCTTAGTTAGATAAGTTCAAATTTAAATTACTTGTCACTCAGTTTAGGCTTTAGGATTGTAATAATAATTTAGGATTGTAATAATAATTTAGGATTTAAATCATAATTAAAGTCTTAGAAATATTATCAAACTGTCAACAGCCACTGTAATTTAATGCCGTCTTGAACACATTTTTACGCTCCGCCGAAAATGTCATTAGGACCTGAATGACGAGGATCATGAATCTCTGCACTTGACGGCGTATTACTTTATGATTGCTGTAAAATTATACTAAAGTATAAAGTAAAATAGTATTTTATTTTAGTAACAAGATGACAATCTTTTATTGGATTAAATAATTTCCAACCGACAAAAATCGAGGCATGAAGATGACATGAATGACTTATTATTGTATTCAGGAAATTTATAAATCGCCATTTATTTAAAAGATTCTGTAGCAGTTTAAAAAAAAATATATATTTAATGTTTTGCATGGTCTATTTCGTTCTTTCAATCGGCAAATGCCTACAGCTGTCAAGATTGTATTACATTTGGTTGTTACAGTTGTTGTTATTTAAAAATAAATCAAAATTCATCATTTCGGCATACGACGAGCACTGCTGAACATTAGCCTCCTTCAATGCCTTTCATTGGTATTGCCAATACTCGCCAGGCTTGACAGGCGGGTTGGCAAGCGCAGTTTTTTATAAGATTTCGAACGCAGACGCTGCTGCCCGTCTCATGCTACAGGAATTTGTCGCCTCTTACGACCCGCCGTAGGCGGTGTGGAAGTGTATTCTTTACAGCCGTCTCCACACGGTCAGACACACCACAAATCAAAATTAGCTAACCTTAATTTAGGAGATGATTGTACTGCCTAAATACTACGACGTTTACTATGAAAACCATATAAATCTCATCTGATATAATATATTGTCAGCAATTTATTAAACTACTTAGATCTTTATTACGGCCGATTTTTCAATAAACAAATAACTTTTATTTGAAGAATAAGTTTGACATTTGTCAATTTTCGTATAGAAATTGTGTCAAAACGTTAATTTTTTTTGTCGAATAAAGTTATCTGACGATTGAAAAATCGGCCCTAAAGAAACTAAATAAAATATAATAAAGGTTTTTTTTATGACTTGTTTTCAGCTTATGGTTTATGGAGTATTGACAATTTAATTATAAACACTCAATACATCTCTAAGTACAAACTTAATTACATGTCATTACAGGATAATATTGGAAATAGGTAATATATTGTGTTAATTAAGACCTAAGACAGTTGCACAGCTGTTTCTCAAACTGTACAGTCCGTGGGTCGACTGTATGATCCTATGGTAAGTAGCTTAAGCACTTGTGTTACAAAAATCAGACCCGAGACAATACAGAAAAGTATTTTTTCTACATTGACCGACCGAGAATTGAACCCGGGACCTTAGAGTTAGCGACACTAAGTCCGGCATGCTCGCCTCTCGGCTACGCAGGTCGTCAATGATAGATATAGTTGCCATTTTGAATCGCACTGCCGGTGACGTCACATGGTAAAATTCAACATGGCTTAAACTATCATATTTAAAAAGAAACTGTTGGTGTCGTATAAATTGCTATATCATGTGTTTGATGGGCATGCTAGGGGGCTGAGCTGCTCACATGGCATAGGGGAGTCCAATGTCCAGTAAAAGACTTTGTTTAGGATGATGATGAAGTTAGCACAACATAATACTAATTAAACATTTTTATTTTTTGTATTCACAATAATCCTAGTTTATTCATCATCATCACCATTTCAGCTATAGGACGTCCACTGCTGAACATAGGCCTCCCCCAGTCACTTCCAGATTGGCCGGTTGGAAGTGGCCCGTATCCAGCGGCCCGCATCCAGCGGCTTCCTGCAACCTTTACCAGGTCGTCTGTCCACCTTGTAGGTGGACTCCTACGCTGCGCTTGCCGGTACATGGCCTCCATTCCAGAACTATTCTGCCCCATCGGCCGTCAGTTCTACGTGCGATGTATTTTATATTATGTATAATATATTAAATAAATTTTACTTGAAAATATTTTTCAAAAGTGCCTCTGGTGGGATTCGAACCCACGATCTTTCGCTATCCGGGCGACAGCTATCAACACTTGAAGTAATTCGCCATCATTACTATGTCCTCCGTAGATCAGTTGGAAGCGCAGTCACCCGGATAGCGAAAGGTCGTGGGTTTGAATCCCACCAGAGGCAGTTGAAAGCTTTTTTCAAGTAAAATTATTTTCCTTGATAACATATTATTATTTCAATTGAGCTAGCTGATCTATACACACTGTGTTACTAAACACACCAAATGCACATACGGATTTCCTAGTTCTGTTTGTATGTTATCTGGTATGCAATTAGAGTAACGTATAATGCCCGGCTTGCACTGTGGCGTCATTAGTGAACTGTGGATGTTGCAGTCAAGTTATTAAAGAGGAATTCTGCGAAATGACTAGTTTGATTTTTTTTGTTAGTGATAAAAGATGATAGCTATTGCTCGTTTCGCCCGAGTGAAGGTCGACGCAAATATACAAAGTCATTACCGTAGATAGAACTGAACTGAACATTATTATTTTAAAATACTGGGTAATCTAACTGAAAAATAGCAACAAATTTTTATTTATATAATAATGATTGAATTTCTTTAAATTACTTCGACCAAATAATGCGTAACTTTTTGAAATTGCGTAATTTAATTAGTTTAATTAATTTTTATGAATTTTCGAACTGTTTGTTCGGATTTGATGTTATTGAAATTGACGTTATAGTATTTTTCTTAAATAAATTATTGTAATTTTTAATTGTTTTTTTTCTTTCTTTTTTTGTTTAATGTATTTAAAATTATTATTATGAATTTTTGTAATAACTTTTTTTATATTATTCATTGCAGTGTTCGACGACCCCGCAAAATATCAGTGTCGTAGCAGTCTTATGTTGCCACGACTAATACTTAGCCTTCTTGGCACATTTTTAAAAAATAATAATTAATTATTTTGTGTGCCAAATAAAAAGTATTTTGTCTTATCTTATGATAAAAAAATAAAACTTTCAGTACCTACAGTTTAACGAATATTTCTGTAGTCACAGTTTCATCTCAGGCCGATGGAAAATCTTCAAAGAAGCTGAATTATATGAAGTGTAATAAATTGTAGGTACTTTGTTATTGTCACGACTAAGCGTTCTAGGCGCGCTTACTACTTACTCTCAGTCAGAGTAAGAAGTGGTCATTTGTTTAATGAATATTAATTAACTGAGATAAAATTCCATATAAGACGCAGATACCTATATCGTATCATAAAATCAGACTCAGGTCGCAAATTCGCAGTGTTGCCGAACTATCTATAGTGTGACTAGTGGCCTTTGAAAGTCAGTTGCACTATTACAAATTATCGATACTATTGATTGCCTAAAAATATCAATACTATAAATACGCAGCTATACCATCGACAGTATCGAACGTATATCACCGTAATAGCAATCAAACTATCCATAGTATCGTTACGGTTAACATAAAAACTATCACTATTATCAATACTATTGATAGTTTTGGACTATTGATTATAGACTGTTAAATACTATAAAGTCTCATTGCTACGATTGTTAATAGTTTAATACTATTGTGTTACTGATGACTATCGATAACAAAAAACTATCGACGACATCGATTTTCTTGATGGTTATTATTATTGAAGAGAAATACTATCGATAGTACCGAAACTATCGATATTATCCCAACAATCAAAGACTATTGCTGTTATTTGACTATCGAGAGACCTATTGATATTTTGGCTATTTTGATACTATCGATAGGCCTATCAATAGTGGAGTATCTAGCGGCAACACTAGTGTGCAATGGAGCATCATACAGTACATCACCCGTGCTACTGAACACATCTATAAAGAGGTGTCTTTGTAACCGCGCAATGGTAAGCACAACGCTAGAACGCCCGCTGCACGCCCCGCCGTAGCGTATTTGCGGTCTTAGTCAGGTCAGAGTTTGACTTTTGTAACGGTATTTTGCATCGAACTAGGTGTGCCAATTTGACGCGCACCTTTCTTGACAGCAATAAATATGCGTCAAAATGCCTAGACACAACTAGAAAAGTTTGTTTTCTGAATTGACCAGGCCCCCAATTCATAACCCTTTGATAGCAAATTGACAACTGCTAAATTACGCGACACTAATGTTAAATCATACAGTGTCACCTGGTTTTCCATTCGACAATTTGCTGTCAAAAAGTTCTGAATCGGGAATCGAACCCTAGAGGCAAATCACCGCACCACTATGCCAATTAGGAAGCTAAACATAGAATTATAGTCAATTTTATTTATTTTATTGTTTAATATTCTTCTGTTTCAAGTGTGTCTTCAAATGCATAGTTATTTTGTGGAATGCATAATTATACACATTGCCGGTAACATTGGTAGTACTCTGTTTATTAAGTCCACGCGAAATTGGTTTTGGTTGGCAAACAAATAACAATCCGTTGGGAGGATCCGAAATAAATAGAAAGAAATGTTTAACTAAATAAAAGCTATTTTATGATATTTGAAAATATCACTAACCTCTTTAGTCAAAACAGAACCCTTGTAGTTTCGCCATGTCATTCCGTCTATTAAAATTTGTCCGCTTAGCTTAGAGGCTCTTAGTACTAAATATTGTAATTTGGCATGGGTTATACGCCAACAAAATATTTTTTTTTATTATGCTTATACGTTTTGAAAGGATTTTTTCATATGTCGTCTATCTCGTTAAATGATACCCCATACTATAGGATAGACGACATAAAAAAAACTCGACATCTCGTTGGATAGGTTCGTTCAAAAATAAAAAAATATTGTAGGTAAACCATTTTTTTTTATCAGGAATCCGTTTGCGTAATATTAAGCTTTAAAATGTCTAGAGGCAAGTGCCCAGTCATCCAGCTAAATAGTTGTTCATAAAAGTGTAATAATATTAAATATGAAAATGTTATTCACATTGTGACTGACGACTACGGAACCTTAAAAATTTTGTTCAGATGGACCTTAAAATAGGCTAGTTTCCTAAAACAATCTAATTAGTCCATCAGTTGGATTAACAGAAAATATTGGACACGTATTTTTTCTTTTCTCAATCAAACAAAGAATTATGAAGATATAGCCCGTTAAATTTCGGGGTAACGTCACGCTTTGCGACACTTTTTAGCAAGGCGTGCCGTGAAAACTAGCCTATTATGAGGGCTAAAAAATCTCACTGACATAATGTTTGAGTTAGTTAAATTAGTTCTTGGGTACAAACTAGAAATTATGCAAATGGGACATACATAAAGGCACACACGCGACAAACTTTGAGATCCACTGCCAAACTAATTAGCCCTCAATCCAGATTTATGGACCAACAATCCTACTAGTTAGATTTGAGATACAAAGTTTGGTTCAATTACTAATCTCAGTTAATCCAATAGAGAGGCTTAGTGGGAGGTAAAAGGAGGGGGGAACTTTCTAACCTTTCTAATTCTACTATCTTCCTAATCTGACACGATTGTCGCAGTGGCGCGGTATTCCGTCTTGATTGCAAGTTCTCGAGTTGAATTCCCAGTCGAGTCCATTTAGGTATAAACTCATCTACTCAGAAACTTTTCTAAATTGTGTCTGGATGTGCTAGGAGACTCTTTAAAGTTATGCTTTTAAACATCTCACTGCAGGGCATAGGCCTCACCTCAATTGTGAGGTGGTTTGAGCCATATTTCACCACGCGGGCCCAGTGCGGATTGGTACAGTAAGGTTAAGTCGAAGGCCTTACAATGCCCCATTGTAAGGCCTTCGACTTAACCTTACTGTCAGATGTTATTAAGCCAACCTAAGGCCTCTGACTAGGCTTCACGACTAGTATCAAGCGATATTGACATTAATTGTATGATAAAAATTAACATTTGCACGTCGCATTGCGATAGAATATGTTGGAAAAACAATATCTTTCATCTTTGTATTGAACCATATTCTGGCAAATAAATGATATATTTATTTATTTTATTTATTTATTAGCCGGTACCAACAATAGACTAGTTTCATGGGTCAAAAAAAAATCTATTTAGTCCGTCAGTTACATTATCAGAGGATTATTATTATTATTATTATATTTTGTCTTTAGTCAATCAAACAAAAGATGACGAAGATGAAGCGCATCAAAGTTTGGGAGTGACACGTCACGCCTTGCGATACTTTTTAGCACGGCGTGACGTTTCGCGCAACTTTAACGGGCTATATCTTCATATTTTTTTGTTTGATTTGAAAAAGAAAAAAAACGTGTACAATATTTTCTGTTGATCCAACTGACGGACTAATTAGATTTTTTTAGGAAACTAGCCCAATAACATGCCTTTCGATGCACGGATATGCTTGTGATAAATGTCACTAAATATGGTTAGAATGGTCACCCATCCAATCACAACCGCGGCTTGGGTGACTTAACTTTGGCAATCACTACCAAAACGCTGCCGCCATTGAGCCACAAGCACCTCCAGGAGATGCTTTGACAGAAAATAAATAAATATGCGCCAAACAACACACCAATCATTAAGTAAGGAATACAAATTCCTTATGTAACAAGACTTACAAGGTAAGAGAAAAATAATTTTGCAGGTGCCCTGTACACCTAAACACGAGCCAATTTGAAAAAGGTCGTGTTCTGGATTGACTCGAACTGGGAATAGAACCCGAGACCCATTGCGTTCAAGTAAAAACACCGAGCCACCATGCCAATCGGGCCGTCAATAATAAAATGATTGTGACACACGAATAGTTTCACATAATGACAACGGAGAACTATTTATTTATTTACTAGCTGTCCCAGCGAACTTAATATTGCCTCATAATTCATTCAAAAGACCGTTCCATACAACAAATATGAGTTTTCTTTTCTATTTGCGAGTTTTTAATAGTTATTCTGCTATTCGCGGTGGAGACAAATCCAACAAATCAAATATTATAAAAATCGGTTCAGCTATTCTTGACTTAATAAATATTTTAACTATTTGTAAGTTTTTTCTCTTTGTCTTTTCTTGTATTTTTATTTGTGCGATCATAACCAAAATGTAAAATGTTTCTGGAAAAGACAATAACTGATTTTTATTATTATATTATTGTATCTCTCCTACGGGAAATCACGGCACGTAGGCCGATCCTTTTGGAAGGCGTTCGTAGTGATACAGGTCCAACACAAAGAGGCCCCGAGGCCCCTTTGAGATACGATAATGAGTTGGGATATGTACACGTGCCGTATGGGGACGGCCTTAAAGAATACACTTCTCCACCGCCAACAGGAGGCGCGTCGTAAGACTAATTCCTGTAGCACTAGACGGGTTGCAGCGACTTCGTGCGAAATCTTGTAAAAAAACTGCGCTTGTCAACCCGCCTGCCAAGCGTGGCGAGTATCGGCAATCCCCCCGGTGATAAGTCATTGGGGGAGGCCTTTGTTCAGCAGTGGATGCATCTTATGGCTGAAACGAACGACGATGTACACTAAGTGGATACTATCTCTGCCTATACTATTGAGAAGATACAGCCAAAAACAGCACCCGACAGCCAAGACGGTAACTCGCCGCTAACTAAATGGGCCGCCCTATTAAAGCCACCAGAAGGTAGCGAGGGTAGCAACATCGGTGTGAACGGTTAAGGTAGAGAGGTGAGTTTGCGGGGTGCAAGATCCCAGTGCTAAACGCACCAGTCAACGGGCCCCTGGCGTTATGACATTTTACACTTCCAACCTGGAGTACAGGTTCTGCTCTTGCAACTCCACTCTTAGTGGCCAGTTAAGGCAAGCACAAGAAGGGTCAAATAAATACGGGCCCACCGGAGAATCGGGGTCCAAGGTGTCGCCACTCACCTACAGCTTACCACAAGCTGCCCCTGCGGGGTTATTATAATTGTTCCTTTATAAATATAGATTTAAGTTAGCCAACAAAACATTCACTTAGGATATGAGTTACAAATATTGCGTTTAAAGGTTACATTGTAAAGTTATGTCTTAATTAGAGGCTGCAATATAAACAAGCAAACTTAACTATAAAGGCCTGTTTTACTTAGGGATCCAAAAAGATATTTATGTCATAACTTACTTGTACGTAACATAACTTCTTACAAAAATCGCAACAATCTCAAGAATTGATGAAAACTTTTAACGATGTACCTTCGCTCTACAGCCCTAACTCCACAACGTTAGCTCAATTAACTAGTTACGAAGAAGTCTTCTTTCAACTAAAGTAACTAATGACTTATTCTCTAATATAAGTACCTAAGTGACTTTCACAATAATTATTTTAATACCGAAAAAAACTTGTCGGTTTAAATTTCGGACTGGAGAATCTGATAATGTATGTATTACATCACGTTGTAATGTATTCGTTTCTTTAATGTCGCAATTTATCTTGTTAAGCATTGCTTTATTACAATAGGCACTAATTTAATACGTCGTGTAATTGTCCTCGTTTGATTGTCCTACATGCTCAATGTTACTTTGTAGACTTTGAGCATGTAGGACAATTAAACTTTATCAATAATCGCCTGCCTTTTAATACGTAAAAGTAGAAAACAGACTAGTTAGTAAAATATCGTTTTACAATAACTAAATACGGTTTGACTACGAATTATACTTTTTTTTATGAAAGGCGGTACTACGCAAAATAAAATTGACAGATCTGCTAACAAGAACTGAGAGGTGAAACGTAGTGGATGCCGAGCGGTCGCATGAGTCGGCCTGTCAATAAAATTTCTACTGTATCTCGTTTTCCTGGAAACAGTTTCGGTTCAGTTTTTTCATTTTGACAAAGGAAACATTAAATATAATGTTACTTTACTTGCAACTTTCTTTGTAACACAAAGCTGAAACTTAACTACGAACAATTAACATCATAATCAACATTTTCTTTGTTGAGCACAATAACTTATAACAGTTATTTTATGAAGTTATTTTTAATTTCCTCAAAGCTTCGTTCTGGCGCTAATGTTAGAAAGTTACTCGACAAAAATACTTTAAAAAGTCAGGAATAATTGAAAATAAAATAAATAAATAAATAATTTATTTGCCAGAATATGGTTCAATACAAAGATGAAAGATATTGTTTTTCCAACATATTCTATCGCAATGCGACGTGCAAATGTTAATTTTTATCATACAATTAATGTCAATAATTTCAGTACAAATTAGAATTATCAATAGTGTCAAATATTATCAGTCAGGAATTCATTAATAGTATAATACATTTTCTCTTTTAAAAAATTAAATAAATAGTTCTTAATTTTGTAAATGACGTCAGTTTAGGGCTCACCCTGCTAAGGCTAAACGAACTTAATAATTAAAATGTTTAACTTTTGTAACTTGTGTATTCACAATAATGCTAGTTTATTTCAAGGATAAAAGATAATAATTTTCACATAAAAAAACTTTCAATCCCCTAAGAGGTACCTAAGTAGCTAATTTTTTAAGTATAGTAAGTTAGTAGTAGTAGTAGTAGTAAGTATAGTTCGTAGTAGTTTTGTAAGTATATATATATAAGTAAAATATAATGTACTTAAAATGTAATTAAAATTTAACAAAAATATATTCTAGTAGCCCTAGAGTTCATTTTCCAATTCAAAATGATCCATAAGCTATAACGATTGTTATGGAAAAGTATTTTTATTGCGATTTCGATGTTGGTCTTGTAAAAAAAGTTTTTTTATTTGACCAGAATAATGTTATTATTGTAGTTTCAAAACTAAAATAAATTCACCCTGTATTTTTCTTTGATTGAGTTGCGTGAAAACAGCTACCACGTTATTGCTTTCTCCCTGTTCAGCGTGCGTATTGTAATATTTGGAACCCAAAAACTACATTTTTTATAAAATAATAAAGACTACATAATGCAATGCAACATTCATGTCATGAATTCCACAAAATATAAAACAAGGAATGAAATTAAAAACTGACCCGATAAAGCCCGAGTTAGTACATACCATTAATCTAGTTGTACTGTTCTCTACTGATTTATGTATGCAATAAGGCGAGCCCGTTTGTACTAGGTTACATGGCGGCGGTATTCAGTATAAAGGTACGTGCACACGCATCATTCACAGCACTCAAGTCCCCAATTAACCATATTTATTTTACGCGGGACAGACGTACGAACTATTTTTTTTTTGTTTGGTTTTATTAGGACAACCAATAAGTTACAAGTAGACTAACACAATCATAAATAAAGTAAGACGTGCAAATATTGACTGTAGACTAAGTTCCTTCTCGGCATGCAATAATATAATTTTTGAAGCATTAGAAATATCTTGAATTCAAACACGTAAACAAATTTTGCAAAAATTTTAATACTACCGCTCCAATTTGTTACATATTTTTGAATTAATTACTAAATTGAATTTTTTAAACTTTTTTTGTTTCAAGAAGAAAATATACAGGATGGTCCAGGCCAGATGGATATAAATTTTTTTTTAGGTAGTCGGCTTAGGGACCTATTTGTACCCGCGAGGAAAAAAATCGCTTGTCAGCCGCTTACAAGATATGTTTTTTTATTATTGTAGAAATATCACCACTTTTAATGTATTTTTTTTTTTTAACTTTTAAAATGAAAAATTCTGCTTGGAACTGAGAGATCGTCTACGCCAAGTCCAAGTACAAATGGTGTTAGTCTTATTTTTCATTTTAAAAGTAATTAAAAAATTATTAAAACGCACAAACAGGTCCCTAAGTCGACTACCTAGAAAAAAATTTATATCCATCTGGCCTGGACCACCCTGTATTATATACTATGTAGATTGCATAGGACATCCACACACAAAAAGGACATACGACCTGGTAAAAGTTGCAGGAAGCCGCTGGATACGGACCGCTTTCAACTGGCCAATTTAGAAGTCGTTGGAGATCGTAGAAAGAAATAATAATGATGATGATAAGAGCTTTACGAGCGTTTAAAAAATAAAAATCTATTAAAAATCCATAAAAATCAACTTATTTCTGCAAATCATAGCCCTTCTACACTTCTTATATTTTACCCTACCATTATTTCGGGACAATTGTTGGCTAGTTTCATGATGTCCTGTATTAGTATTGGAATTGGAAAATGCAATTTTGACAGTGGACCATTAATTCAGTTGCACCGCCTACTGATTTATGTCCGCAATAAGGCAACCCCGTTTGTTTCAGCTCAGCTTGTGAATTCAGCCACAGTAAACATATACACTCTTCAGTAGTATTTCTTTCTAAAAACGCCTGATTAACGTTTTTAACCAGACACACGCGGCAACATAGCTGTAAGAGCGTTTCAGAAAAGTCAATATTTTGGTCAAAAAAGCAAATAAACAGAGACCGAGCGTTCAAATTCAAATTCATTTATTTACTAGAAACACGGTTACATCGAGATATTAACAATTAAAAAAGTAAAGTAAAGTAGCCCGACATGTCTCGCCATGTATGGCATGTAAAATATTTATATTTAAATTTAATTCTTTTACTTCATCATTAACAACTCTGATATGCTACAAAAATTCTTATCTATTCCTTCTTCGTTGTATCTTTGTTTACGGATACTATACAGGTATACAGGTGTAAAAATGCATCAGTGGAGCTACTGCATACTAATAGTATGTTTACTGTGTGTGAACCACACAGTAAACATACTATTAGTATGCTCAGTATGTGGAGCTATTCAATTTATACGTCAAATATCAAATTTATATTTCGTTGCGAACTTGCGACACTACAGGCAATGCTTTTAAAGTTTATAGCGAGTTTTTGTTCGCCATTTTGTTTTAATTTCGATGGAAATTTATAGTTTATGTTCTAGCGATTATAAGCGATTTCAAATTGGTCGATTTGTTGAGTGGTTTAGTTGATTTATTATGGTACTGTGGTTACAAAATCAAAAACAATTTGTTAGTGTAGGTTTGTTTATTTATCATACTGCACCACTATTACAAGTATTTCTATAGATTTTGGTAAGGGATTCTTCCCTTGGAATATAGTTTCAATAATTAAATACAAATATGTCTTAGAAAGGGCGGTCGATTGCGAATTCTGAATAAATACAAAATCAGTTTTTGAATCTTTTTTGGTCCCAAAGTCGAAATCACCAGAAAAAAACCTAACACCTAACTATTAATCTCTGCATAAGCTACTACTAGTACTTTCTAGTTCTGCTTTTTTGTATGGAAATTTGTATGGTAACGCCTAGCCAAATAAACTCTTTAAGTTTTCCAAAAATATATATGTGTTTGTAAATGATTAGTTTAAATCTGTATCGCTGTCAATAAAACAATGTAGATACGTACTTGTTAAATGTTACCGACTTCAATAAAAGCACCACATACATGTTTTGGAAAATGGATAGACAAACCCACACACACAAATTAGTACTGTACGTATATAGGTGCCATTATAGTGTTATTGTACGAACTGAAGACTCCACTTTAACTTTGAAACTGTTCAGCCGAAACCTTGTTTGTTCTGACACTCGACAAGCAACTGCAAATACACTAGCACGTATGTATTCATAAATCGGTCCTTGACATGGATAACTATTTATTATTATCATTATCATCCCCGCTTACTGCAGTCATTTGCGGCACGTAAGCCTCGGAATCAAAGTGTACCAAAGAGCATGATCTCCCGCTTTTTACGTCCAGTCATGTTCCCGAGGTCGTCGGTTCATCGTGCTGGGTGGCGTCCTAAACTACGTATTTCAAAACGTGGTCACCTCTCGAGAACCTGTTTCCTCTACCTTTTATCGGTTATGTTTTAGATGTGGCCGGCCAACTGCTACTTTCGCTTGAAACATTAATTATTACTATTGTTGTCAATCATCATCATAATTGTTCATTACAAATTAAATAGTTTTTGGGAGCACTAAGTTGGGTCTTGAGTTTTAGGGACTCGACCAAACGGCGATCAGTCAATCTATATTTATATCCACTGCTGATCATATGCGCCATCTCATCTTTAAATTTTTTTTGGTTGTCTCTACATTTGACAGCTCACAATCGGCTTTCCAAAAAGACTAACTGCCAGTCGTCGTTGCTAAAAGTAGCATGTAGTTGGGCTCAAAGCCCTTAACTCGTCAATATTCAAGCGATCTCTTGAGACCGCAATGAAATTTATATTGTGTCTCAGTTACGCATGCCTGATGAGTTAAATTAGGATAAGAATTTAAAAATATAGCTGTGATGATGTATTAAATAACCTAAACAGACATTAGAAACTAGATAGGTAACTAACTCAAAGGTAGTTAACAAAACAGAAGCGCAGCAGTCTCAAGACTAAGACCGGCTTATGAATACGAGCGAAGTTTCATAACTTTCGAAGTATGCGAGTGAATTAGCTTGCTCTAAGAGATTCGTGTTAATTGTTATTTAGTCATTCAGCTCAACATTTAGACTTTGTCTTGTACAGTCAGGTTACTTATTAGGAAAATCTAATTGGCTGTAAGTAAATGTACCTGTGACTATACTACTGATGTTTATTTCACAAGCCCTGAAGAGCAAGATATTCGACCAGTGATAACCTATAGAGCCGAAACGTGGAACATGACGTAGAGCGACGAAGCGGAACTCTGCGACCTCTGGGAAGGTTAGGGATAAAATCCAAAAACGAAGTTATCCGGCAGCAGACCAAAGTAATGGACATAGTCCTAAAATGTAGCAAGCCAAAGTGGCAGTGGGCAGGCCACATCTGTCGCAGAACCGATAAAAGGTGGAGTAAACGAGAGAAGTTCGCCTTTGCAAACGTAGTGATGGACGCCTCCCAGCTCAATGGACCGACGACCTTAGGAATATTCCTGGAAGATGCTGGATGAAAAAGCGGGAGATCATGATCTTTGGTGCTCTTTGGTCCCTCAATCCCTCTCGGCTTACGTCCAGCTGTGGACTGCAATAGGTTGACATGATAGTCCGCGGTTTTTATCCGGACTGATGTAAAGCCGACTCCTTTGTATGAAATTTCGTGCACGTATAAATTTTGTGCTCATGAATCCAGCCATAAAACAATATCAAGACAAAGTTAGAGCTCTAAGAAACTCAGCACCCACATTCACCGAAGTGTCCCGTGAAGCGGCTCAGTCTTAGCCCATAAATATGCAGTATAATTATAATACAGTAAGATGTAGAAGGCTCACTCCCTACAACCGTTTAATAATTACCTATCAACTTTGTCTGAATTGTATGATTCTGGCAGGTAGATTAATTATACCACACTACCTGTTTTAACGTCGTAGGTGCCTTGTAATCATTATTTATAATTTAAGTTAGTTTTTAACAATATTTTTACGGTATCGTGACAGCTTTAAATGTATTGTTAAACATGCGTTGGTTTTTTAAAGTTATTTTCTTCATTCATTCAGAGCACAAACAGGAAGTATATACATGAGAAAGTTTAAATTATATATTGTAGACAAGTAAATAAGGTAAGTCTGGTTATTAGGTACCTACATTTGTTATGAGTGTTTTGTCTGGCACATATTTTTAAATCTTCGAGTATAATATATATATATGTGTTTCAATAACACCTGTGTTGTGTATAGTGATGATTACAGTAGTAATGATAGTCATATATTTCGTATATGGAAGTAGTATATGCCTCTTCCGGGAACTTATACACGTCCCAAAGATATAGCTTCGGGACTACATATCGGCTGGTGATGAGAATAAACGGCGCAACAAAACCTTCCTCCAAAACAACGTCACCTTTGTTAGCCTTTTTTAAAAGAGATACAGTTACAAGATATGTAGTAATTGCGAGCTAGGCAGGTTATAATGTCAATATACTCTTGTTGTTTAAATAATCGATACTGATAACCTTTTTTACGGATTTTTTAAATGTGGATTTTGCACTTATTTACAGGTAGTTCTACAAGAGTCTGGAGTACTTTATTAAAAAAATATATGTATTTCCCCATGAATTACCAACTGTTTGTAGTCTAAAGCTCGGAACCGCATGTTTATTTTTATTTCGATTATTATAATGAAAACTCACCTTTTAAGGTACAAAATATATATATTCGAAAGCAACCATCGAATTATATGGTGGGCCTACTGAACTTCTCTATATTGTGGTCTATGCCCGAATATAAATATTCAATAATAATTCATTTCGTTTACATAAAACGAAGATAAGCGGTCTAGCATGAATTATTCAATGTTATTCCGTGATATCGCTGATTTTGACTATCAAAGGGTTGACAATTTCGCCCCTTTTCTTTTCAAAAGAAATTTGTTGATGAATGATAAGCAAAAATAAAAAAGAAGTAGAAACATGAAATATTGTATGACGTAATGATTAGCCTAGTGGTACGGTTATTCGTTTTGAACGCAAAGAGTCCCGGGGTTAAATTCCCGATGGAGTTACTTAATGCTACGAAAAAATTTACACAATGAATAATATATTTATAAATAAATCGGGCTTTACGATAGATCAAAATAATAGAATCTAAAACAATAAATGAAATCCAAAGATAAATAAATATTTAAATGCCTAAAAATACCATTTATTTAATTATGTTATTCAATAAATTATTCAATAATTATCATATGATTTCTTAATTATTTTAATTCTTTACAACTTCTTAAAATAAACAAATTGATCTAATTATGCATGGCGTCATCCTCTCTGCCCACAATACCTATCTTATTGTTGTGCCCTACAGGGTCTATAATGATCTATTTCATGTATCTAATTTTAACACCTGTGTAACATTATAGAATGCAATAAATATATTGAATTGAATTGAATTGAATAGATCACAAAGATCTTTAAAAAAATCATTGGTTTTATATTAACATTTCTCTGTAAGGAAGTTTTCGTTTAAAACAACTTAGTTCATGGGTGTTATAAATTGAATCTGGAATTTGGTTAAAAAAACACGACTGCAAGTTTTAAGTTGATAACTTTTTGTTCGCTTTAACTTACCAGCACTTACCCTATACAACAGAAATACAAACCATCTTTCTCCGAAAAACGTAAGTGATTTTAGTATATTTAGTATGGACTGACAAATTCTGTCAACTCTCGGCCCATACAAAAACAGTACAGCCACAGATTTAATATTGGCGATATTTTTGTGGAACAAAATAAATGACATTTCTACTCAATGGAGTATGACTGACGGCTGTCTTGTTTTTTGATTTTTCAAATATTATTTTTATTTTATATGGTTTAACAATTTTTCTTGGAAAAGTACGTTTAAGCTTACAAGGTATATATTTTTTTAATCACCTTTCAAAACCCTTTATTTTGATACCCGACTCAATAAGATTGATTTTTTTTTATTTTTTTCAGGCCACACATTATTGAGTATATAATTCGCCATATTGTTTTTATTATGACATCACATAACCTGCCTGTCATCCGGAAGAACGTAAGAATTCTACCGGTTCCTCATTTTTACATTAAAATCGGTTAAGGCGTTTAGCGATTATGGTGGTATATAGAAACTCACACACATACATGAACCTAACAACATGACACTACTTTTTAGGCGGTGGTGTAAAGTATATTAATAGCTTTAGGTTGATATTGTACGTACATGTTTATGTTTATAGCGCTCCCGTGTTTTGATTAACAGAGGTCCAGGGCGAATAATAGATTAAAACAAAAAATATATATTTAAAAATCGAAAAAAAAAAATGAGTTGTATAAAATTCGTAATGCCATGATTAGAACCAAAATCGTAATGGAGTTTAAGAACTAGTGTATTGGCCACTGCGGAACGTAGCGTGTCATTACTTGTTTCTGTGATATTTGCGCTGCGCAAACTGGCAACGTCGCTTTTCTCTTTCACTCCCTCAGTGAGATACGAGTCGGAAGTTAATTATTTAAAATAAAAAAATTAGTAATATTTTATAGTATTATGGGCTAATGGGTTTTGTCTGGATATACAGACAAATCAGAACAGATCTGTCTTACCCAAATATGTTACTTAATTTGACTTGACGCTTATCATGGTAAATGTGACATTAATTTGATGTGACACTAAATAAATGTAGTAGGCAGATCAACGGTGACGTGTCGTAAGTTTCGACCCTTTTACTGGGTGCGGGCGGTCGTTGCTTTTGAGCTGTGTTACTACCTACTTACTGAGAGTCTAGTTGTTTCAGTATCACCCCAAAGACCTAGACGTCACAGTAAAGTTTACCTAGACTAAGAACGGAACAAAGGGCTAGAAGAAAGAAAGAATGCAGCTAATGCAAAAATCTAGTTCATGAAATAGTTGAAGTACTAAAAATAAGCTCCGAACCATTATCATTTATCTCACCGCCTTAAAATCCCATTTCCAGTCCAAGAAAAAACAAAACGACAAATTTTATGGAGCGCCCGCTCGTTCCATTATTCCATTCCAATAAAAATTCCAACTAAATCCTCTCCTGTTGCAAATAATTCCAGTACAAATCGCTCGTTTGGAACTCAGACGATTCGTGTTAAGTGTTAACAAATGACTGTGCTATACAATTAATCACTTGTGGAAACAGCGGGATTAATTAATCTGATGTGGGAAACGTATAGCAGTGAACTTTCATATTTTTCCGTCCAGCTTTGTTGGAGAATGTAAAAACTCTGGGTGTATGTCGAAATTAATCAAAAATTAAAGGTTAAAGGCGACAGAAAAAAAACATCCCAATTATTGTCATGGTCTCGAAGTAAGAAATAACTTCCTTAAGTTACGAGGTACTAAACAATCTATGCCAGAGGTATCTCGCAGCACACCCAGACCTAAGCCAAATTAGAAAGAAACCTATTCTAAATTGACCCGAACCGTGAAACGACGGCATTTTGTGTTTAAAGTAAATCACCGTGCCACTAAACTATGTCAAAGTTATGATTCTGCGTGTTTTAAAAATAATATCTATGAATAAAAAACACGGCTAAAGTCCACGGACTACTCCTTTGAAAACCCTTTATTTAGATAGGTAGGTACCCCGATTGGTTGGTTTGAATGTTTTTTTTCAGGCTTTCATCATACTGTTTTTACTATGACGAAAGACTTCAATGAGTGCGAACTGCCTGTCATGACGTACGGAGCCGAGGCTTGGACACTCACGGTGCGACTAGTACTCCAATTTAAAGTTACTCAGCGAGCTATGTAAAGAGCTATTATGCTCGGGATTTCTCTGAAGGATAAAATCAGAAATGAGGATATCCGACAGAAAACTAATGTTATCAATATAGCTAAAATAATAAGCAAACTGAAGTGGCAGTGGGCTAGTAAAATTTGCTGTAGAACCGACAACCGATGGGGTAGACGTTTTCTTGAGTGGAGACCGCGACTAGGCAAGCGAAGCGTGGTGTGCTCTCGGACAAGGTGTAGCGACGATATACGAAAAGCAGTGGATGGAAAAGAATAGCTGAGGATCGGGCTGGCGTGCATTGAAAGAGACCTTTGTCCAGCCGTGGACTAACATGGGCTCTTTATGATGATGACATGTGACATGAAAAAACGTAAGAATTCTAAAGATACCTCATACATCAAAAGCAGTTAAGGCGTGTAACTCTAATTAAAATTAAATCATGGATAGACACAGATGGTACAGTCGTTTGCTTGACTTGGCAGGGTCACTTCCGAGCCCCTAGATTCTAAGTAATTGCAACTGAAATAACTAAGTTCTAAATAACTTTCTGTTTAGCATATAAGACGATTGCTACTAGCGCCAACTTCTAAACTGACCATTAAAACTATTTGTAGGATCTTACATTAACGATATTGCTTACTGGCAATTACTATCGTATACAGGGTGAAATTTTATTAGTACCTATAAAATACTTAAGGGTTTATTTAAACTCTTGATAATAAACAACTTTGCCCAGAAACTAAAACTAGAAGCTTTTATCAACCTAATTTTGTTAGATATGTTTGCCGACCGCGTTTTTGTTAAGAAACACTTTCGTACACTACCCGTAAAAGTTGTATTTGACCAACCGAATCAACAATTCTCTTATTAGACAAGGTTATTTCACCCTGTATGGATTTTAGTATGATACCAGTCTCAAATTCACCTGAAAACCTAGATTGTTAGGAAAGAGGGCGCTGTTAAAGATGTAAAGAGGGCAAGCCGGAGGTCGAGTGCCTCTCGCACCGGCTCCCTTTTATTTAAAACGGCTTTTGCCAAGGCCATTTTAAAAGCGTTAGCCGTGCCATTTTGTAATGGAATACAGGGTGTCTGAATAGGGATGTCACTGTCTTTGAGACATGATTATTTCAAAACCTTATTTAACCATATTTAAGTATAATTTAAAGGGTTTGACTACCGGATCGGATCAATCCAGATTTTTTGTGCCATGAGGTCAAACTTCTGCTCAATCAAGTATTAGTACTAAGGTTCTCAGTATTAAGAGCGATTGATAATTGTTACATAAAAAATTTGTTGTGTTTATATTAATGACAGAAAATTATGTTTTTCTTTTAATTTAAATTTAAAATAAGGATTCAAATATTTAAAAAAAAGGTTAATTAAGAATTAAAGGTAGTTGAAAATCGTTGTATTATAGTTAGCCAGATTAGTTGAAAATTGTTATACAATATACTTAGCCAGCCAGATTAGTCGAAAAATTTTTTATAGCTTGCTAGTCGGATTGCCTGCGATTGCCAAAAGTAAGATTCCTACCTAAAGGCAGTCTACATTTACTACTAAGTAAAATATATTCAATGGAGTCCTATGTTTATTGTGGACGTCCTATGGCTAAAATTATGACGATGATGATGATAAAAATATAGTAGGAAATAACGTTCGATAAAAATATCTGAGTTCTTTCGAACGTTATTTACCTCCCACGAGAGTAGCGAGCACAGAATAGTCATCCTCTTGAATGTTTCACGAGGTCACGAATCCACACCTACGCTATTCGGCCGTTTCAAAAGATCCGCTCATTCAAGCTAGAGGCATTCTCAGGGTTGCCTACGTTGATGAGAGAATATTATATAAATTCTTCCTACAGTGGGACCAACATCCAAAACTTCAAAAAGGTCAAGTTTTCCACCCAACTTGTAATAGCGGATTACGAGCGATAAGTAAAGTATTTACAGATTGAGTGTAATCCGACTTAACGGGAAAACTCATAACTGCGTGCTAGCGACAGTCAGTGACTATCGCTGCGTGTGGCACACTCACATGTAGTCTCGTCATAACGTCTCATGTATACTGACTCTATCTCGTTGTCGCCTATCGTCTGCAGTGCGTGAAGCAGTCGCTTCACAGTCGCTCGACCGTAAACTCCCTTAGACTTCATCATCACATTATCTGGTGATAATAACTAAAACACCAAATCAATCTATCTATCTATAAATATTAAACAAAGTCGGGTTAGTTACACTATTTATAAGTAAAGAAAGGCTAGACCGATTTTATGATTTTTGATTTGTTGAATTTGTCTCCACCCCGAATAGCAGACTATCTTTAGAAACACCAAAAATTAACGAAAAAAAATTATGACTGAGCGGTACGAAGTTCGCCGGGACAGCTAGTCTATCTACGAGTATATATATAAAACAAAGTCGGGTTAGTTACACCGTATTTTATAAGTCAAGAACGGCTGGACCGATTTTTGTGATCTTCGATTTTTTTAATTTGTCTCCGCCCCAAATAGAAGAATAACTATAAAAACAAAACCAAATCACGAAAAAAGAATATGAAGGGGCGGCACGAAGTTCGCCTCTAAAGCTAATCGGAAATAAAAACGGTAAGTACATCTTCAGTAGTTAGGGGCGTTACAAAGTTCGTCGGGACAACTAGTCGGAAATAAAAAAGATAAGTACATCTTCAGTAGTTTTGTATTTAGTTATCCAATGCGACAACCCTAATATCTATTTTAATAAACCTCAGCTTATTATAAAAGAAGACCTACATCGGAGGTTGTATTGAGGCTGTATTTCATGCGATTCCTTTACAGCGTATTTTATTTCGCCATGTTATTTGAAAGGCAAAATGTGAGCATACCTTTATTATACAATTATAATTTTATTTATTATACACCGTGAAATTTTAATTACATGGAATTGTAAGGAAAAATGTCTGACTAATACATACGAGTATAAGCGATGATGTTTCGTGGATTTTGCAGCCGCAAAGTTTTTTTTTTTGAATGCGGCTAATTCAGTTTTTTTATATATACAGGAATACTTATTTACCCCCATCTAAATTTTTTCTAGGCATTAAGAATCCTTCATAGAATCCATTTATAAAAAAAATATTGGTAGGTCAAGTTTTCACCATAAAATATTTTTCCCAATATAATTTTCAATTTAATGTGGTTACTGCTTAACGTAAACATGACGCTATATACATGAATGAGAGGGCGGCGCGTGGGCAGTGGCACGGGGTTGCTATGACGACGGCCTCGTGTCGGCATCGGTGGCGCACCGGCCTGTGTCAACAAACACACAAATCAGTCGCCCGCGCAACCCCGTGACGTATGCGTGTCTTATTACCACGTTTTCGCCGTCCCGCGCGCTACGTACTATCGCGAAAATATGAAGAGAAAATCAACAACTTAAGGATCGTAAAAACATTAATGAAAAGCGGGTGCGGGGAGAGGCGTCGACGCTAGCGCGTAGAGTAGTTTGCGTGCCGTGTCCATGCTCTTAGTGTTTGTTTAGACAATTTCCAGGTGCTTTAACTCAACATTTTTGTACTGGGCGATACCAAAAGAAAAAACACGTGTATTGTTTTTTTCCTCATAGATTATTATATTTAAATTTGGATGGTGATAAAAAATTCTTTCTGTATATCTACCAAGCTATATCCAACCAAAATAAATGTCGATTGATTTATTTTATGTTTTTACCTTTCAGCATAAGACTAAATAAAATATCATCATTTCAGCCATAGGACGTCCACTGCTGAACATAGCTAACACCTTGTAGGTGTTAAAATAGTTAAATAAAAATTAAATATGTTATGGATCAAATGATTAAATGGGCTTTGTACATAATGCAGGGCATTTTAAAAAATTACCAAAATGAGAGTGCAATATGATCATCATCATTCATCATTTCAGCCATAGAACGTCCACTGCTGAACATAGGCCTCCCCCAGTGACTTCCAGATTGGCCGCTTGAAAGCGGCTTGCATCCAGCGGCTTCCTGCAACCTTTACCAGGTCGTCTGTCCACCTTGTAGGTGGACGTCCTACGCTGCGCTTGCCGGTACGTGGCCTCCATTCCAGAACCTTTCTGCCCCATCGGCCGTCAGTTCTACGTGCTATGTGCCCCGCCCACTGCCACTTCAGCTTGCTTATCCGTTGGGCTATGTCAGCAACTTTTGTTCGTTTACGAATCTCCTCATTCCTGATTCGATCCCGCAAAGAAACGCCGAGCATAGCTCTTTCCATAGCACGCTGTGCAACCTTGAGCTTTCTTATGAGGCCCATAGTGAGAGGCCACGTTTCAGTTCCATATGTCATCACTGGCAACACACACTGGTTGTAGACTTTCGTCTTTAGGTACTGAGGTATTTTGGACGAGAAGACGTTACGTAGTTTTCCGAACGCTGCCCAGCCGAGTTGGATTCGACGATTGACCTCCTTCACAAAATTTGACCTACCCAACTGGATCACTTGTCCCAGGTAGACATATTTGTTAACAATTTCGAGAGTAGAGCTCCCAACTGATACTGGGTAGGGCGCAACATGGGCATTGGACATGATCTTTGTTTTGTCCATGTTCATCCGAAGGCCTACTTGTTGGGAAACTCGACTAAGGCCATCGAGCATTGTGCCAAGGTCTTCAAGCGATTCTGCCATGACCACGTTATCGTCGGCAAACCGAAGGTGAGTGATGTACTCGCCGTTAATGTTGATGCCGAATCCTTTCCATTCCAGGAGCTTGAAGGCGTCTTCCAATGCAGCGGTGAACAGTTTTGGAGATATAACATCTCCCTGCCTTACGCCGCGCTGCAGAGGAATGGCCTTCGTGCTCTGCTCCTGTACTCGGACCGACATGGTGGCGTTTTTGTATAAACACTTCAACACCTCGATGTACCGATAGTCAATATGGCACCGCTGGAGAGACTGAGCACTGCCCAGGTCTCGATCGAATCAAAGGCCTTCTCATAGTCCACAAACGCCAAGCATAGTGGCAAGTTATACTCCTCGGTCTTCTGTATAATTTGCCGCAGCGTATGGATGTGGTCTATGGTACTATAGCCTTTTCGGAAGCCGGCTTGTTCGGGAGGCTGGAAGTCATCGAACCTACGCGCGAGACGATTCGTGATGACCCTCGAAAACAACTTGTAGACATGGCTCAAAAGCGAGATGGGTCTGTAATTCTTCAGTAAGGCGTTATCCCCTTTCTTGAAGAAGAGCACCACCACACTTCTGTTCCATGCCTCCGGCGTTATTCCCTCGAGCAAGACGGAGTTAAAGAGTTTCTGAAGGACTTTCAGTATCGGTGTTCCACCCGCATTCAGAAGCTCTGATGTGATTCCGTCATCACCCGGTGCCTTGTTGTTTCTGAGTTGTTTGAGGGCCATCCTAATCTCGTATAGGCTGATGTCCGGGATATCTTCGGTATAGTGTCGGGTCAGCTTAGCTCTTGGGTCTTCGGCTGAGCTACTAACAGGTTTGGTAACCGAGGTATATAACTGCCCATAGAACTTCTCGATCTCCCTCAAAACTTCGGCTTTCGTCGACGTTATACTGCCGTCCTCCGTCTTCAGCTTCGTCAGCTGGCTTTGCCCAATAGACATGTCTCTTGCGAAAACTTTGGAGCCTTGGTTCCGCTCTATCGCCTCTCTAATACTGTTTGTATTAAAGTTGCGGATATTATGTCGCAAGGACTTCCATATCCGTCTATTGAGCTGCCGATATGCCTCAGCATCAACGGAGGTCTGCAGTGCCATTGAACGTCGTTCTGCCATGAGATTGAGGGTATGGTCGGTAAGCTTTTGCGGCTTGTCTTTACGACGGGGTCTAAAAAATTTCGGCCCGACCGCTTGGACAGTTTCTACGAACCTGATATGATATATGCAATATGATAATAACTGTTGAAATAAATTAATTGTCTGGGCTTTATAAATTATAATAACAATAATATTGAACAACATCACATACATTTCTCTGATCCTATGGTAAGTTACTTAAGCACTTATGTTACAGAAATCAGAAACAACGACGGTACCACAACACCCAGACCCGAGACAATACAGAAAAGTTATTTTTCTACATTGACCGACCGGGAATCGAACCCGTTATGTCTATTGCCTACTGGGTAAAAAAATATATGTGTTATTACGATTATAAAATATAAATTAAGGCTTTAACGCTTCGCCAGCTATTCATTTCAATCACTGTTATAACCTAACCTAACTAAAAAGAACTTACCATTGGTGATATGGGATTTAGCCCGATCTGACTTGTTATTATCCATAATTCCCGGGCATTATAAATATAGCCTGATGATCCATAATATATACAGGGTGTCCCAAAATTAGCACGTCACATGGACACCGGAGGGAGATAGGGCTAAGACGCATCGAACAAGCATAACATGTCCATAGAAAAGTTTCATGACTTTTCAGTCAGTTCAGTCGAAGCTATTGTTTTTGTAAGAGAATAAAGTTAAGATTGACTATAATGTTATCCTAATTTCACGTTATCTTTCACCTAAAAAATGTTTGTTTCATAACAAATAACTATTCTCAGAGACGTAGACGTAACAAAAAAAGTTAGACAAAGAACTCCCTCCCTAAAAAAAACTCTAGTACAAACATGATTAAAATTTGGAGATTTAAAAATTATTAAAATTGATCATAATATATTGGTAAGCCATGAAACTTCTATGGACATGTTAGGCTTGTTCGATGCTTCTTGGCCCTATCTTCCTCCGGTGTCAAGTGTGACGTGCCAATTTTGGAACACCCTGTATAATATCTCCTCGATGTCTCAGTGCTGGCTTGTACTAGTTTGAAACATTGACAGTTAGCTACTATTATACCAAAGAAACCGTGAACATGTTTTATTTCCTTCACGAATCTATACGAACAATTACCAAGAAACAAACTCCTAATAATACGCCATTTTTCATGATCTAATTATACTAACGGTTTTCTTTATTAGCCTCTCCCTCGGCGCTGTTGCAAACCAATTATAATAAAAAATTCAGGCTACATTATTTTGGAAACTATTGGGTCTGGTTCTTTATAAAGGAAATAATTTCTTTTGCATCGTTACTTACCGTCTAGTTAGGTTATTCGATGAAATTAATGACAAAGAGACAACTGAAATGACACTTTTGCGTATCAATGTATTTATACTTTAACTTAATAAATTTTGTAATTCAATTTAGGAATAACAGTAATATTTTTTACTGTGAATAAGGATGACGATTGGGCAAAGAGAATCAAATAGTTTCCTGGGTCAAAAAAAGATTATTCTATTTAGTCCGTCAGTTAGATTATCAAAAAATATTGGACCCATATTTTGTCTTTTGTCAATAAAACAAAAAATGACGAAGATAAAGCGCATCAAAGTGAGCACGTGACGTTACTCCTTACTAAAAAGTGTCGTAAGGCGTGACGTTACGCGGAACTTTAACGGGCTATATCTTCATAATTTTTTGTTGATTGAGAAAAGAAAAAAGTACGTGTCCAATATTATGTGTTAATCTAACTTAAGGATAAATTATATTTTTTTAGGAAACAAGCCTATTCTATATAGTCCGTCAGTTAGATTATTAAAAAAATAAGACACTTTTTTTGTTTTGTGAATCAACCAAAAAATTACAAAAATAAAGTGCATCAAAGTGGAGTTTTATTCAACGAATAAAATTAACGGTTTGGCACGTCATTTTCTATATGAAAACTGTCGGTAATATGTCAAACTTATTGTTCACTTAAAAGATATCTAGCTCTTGGAAAATCGGTCCTAAATGGATAAAAAATACCTAATGACCAGAAAATGTTTTTTTAAAAAGTAGAAGTTGATTTTCTTACAAAACGAATCTTCCAAAATAACAATTTATGAGTGTACAAAACAATAAGACTCTCCAAAAACACATTAAGAGCTGCTGATTTAAAACCAATTTTTTAATCGAAGCAACATCGAAATCGTAAAAAAAAGTTATCGAAGTAACTCGTACGTGAGTACGGATGGACTATATAAATTTACGCGGGTAGTTTTTCATAATTATTGACTCCGACAGAAGTATCATAATATGAATGGACTGACTGCTTCTTGTAAGCCGTTGGTCGTACGATCGCATCTCGCGCAGTCTCCAAGTCCACACCGAGAAGCCATTATGAAAATAAGTCTATTTGAGTATCGAATTGTTTTCCCAAAACATTTTCAGAGGAAGGAAGTATTGTTTCGTCGGGGCCTCTATTATTGTAGGAGATCTGAATTTTTGTTAATACTGTATAAAAGACACAAGAAGAAAGTACTTTTTGTTGACAAAAGTACCCAATGTACCAAGCATTAAAGAGCAAAAGACAACACTTCCTCATACTAAACCACTGACCAGCTAACATAAATTTGTATGGAGATGTCATCATCATCATTTCAGCCGCAGGAGTTCCACTGCTGTACATAGGCCTCCCCCAGTGACTTCCAGATTGGCGGGTTAGAAGCGGCTCGCATCCAGCGGTTTCCTGCAACCTTTACCAGGTCATCTGTCCACCTTGTGGTGAGGTCAAAATCGTTTTTAGAGATTTCGATGTTGGTGCCATAGAAAAAGTAGTTGTATTTGAGCAGTAGACCTAGAATCACCCCCAAAGTTCCACAGCACCTGTATAACCACCCTAGACCCTGTATACACGGTCTAACCAGTTGACAATTGCGACTGGTTGGACACTCCAAGGTATTTAGTATGTAGTGTTCGGGAAATTACACAACGTCTTCGCGTCCAATATACCTCAGTGCCTAATGACCAGTGATGAAATGTGGAACTGATACGTGGCCTGTCACTATAGACCTAATAAAAAAGCTCACGGTCGCACAGCGTGCTATGGAAGGGCTATACTCCGTGTTTCCTTACGAGATCGAATCAGAAATGAGGAAATCCGTAAAAGAACAAAAGTCGCTGATATAGCCCAACGGATTAGCAAGCTGAAGTGGTAGTGGGCGGGGCATACAGCACGTAGAACTGACGGTCGATGGGACAGATAGGTTCTAGAATGGAGGCCGCGTACCGGCAATAGATACAGCGCAGCGCAGGACGTCCACTCACAAGGTGGACAGACGACCTGGTAAAGACAGGAAGACGCTGGATACAGGCCGCTTCCAACCGGCCAATCTGAAAGTCAATGGAGGAGGCCTAAGTTCAGCAGTGGACGTCCTATAGCTGAAATGATGATGATGAAGATGAGGGACGAAGCTTTATAGTACAATGGGCAATGTCTTTTCAATGTGACATCAAAGTTCTAGACTTTATTATTTGAATTGAAATCTTGAGATCAGACCTAACAAGATTCCAAGTTAATTAAGATTTTAGTTATTACGAAATCCACAAAAGTAGCTTCAAAGACTGATTTCTATTTACAAACGCCTACGTGACTTTTTATCAAACGGGATTGGTTTTTTTCAGTAATTAAAATTAAAGAATTTAATCTTATTTTACTCTTACTTTCAGCCGACTTTAGAAGATAAAAAGATTCTTAATTCGAGTCGTATTCTATTGAAACGTCCAATTTTGATGATTTCTTTTGTTGATACCATTTAAGTTGGTTACATTTTAATTTAATTTAATCAAAATAACAGTTTTGTTGTCTGTCTAGTTATCATAGTCTTGGAGTAAGGAATTTTTCAGAGGCCTCCCAACACACCCAAACCCAAACTAATTTATAATAATTCGTTTTCTGAATTGACCTGAAACGAATTGAATTTTACGGCATCGAAGAGTAAACGTGGATTTACGTACATCTATATTAATATCATAAAGAGGTAATGTTTGTTAGTTTGTATAAGGGTAATAATTTCCAGAACCTATTTACAATTTAAATAAATACCCAATATTTATTTGGTGGACAGACGACCTGGTAAAGATTGCAGGAAGCCACTGGATGCGAGCCGCTTCCAACCGGCCAATCTGGAAGTCATTGGGGGAGGCCAATGTTCAGCAGTGGACGTCCTATTTCCCAAATGATGATGATTTAAAAAGGACCTCCTAGGGCTTGACTCAATATTAACATCTTGGTCACGGTATGTCAAAACCTGGAGCAGGTTGCTTCTTAAACGGTTTCAATAAACGCCACCAAACATCCCATAATTATGTCGTTTGCGATTACTTTTCGATCATGTTGAAGTAGAAAAACTGACACTAGGCCCTGTAGCTATCTCCATCGGATTTACTCGCCAGACTTAATCAGCCCCATCTCATCCTGTTTCAGAAGGAAATACGTTTTTATTACGTTGTTTTTGCCTTATTTTTTGGAACGCTACGCTACTTATATAAAAGAATTAGACTATAGTAGGTTCATTCCACATGGTGCCGCGTACTTACTTCGCGCAACATATTTGGTCTCAGACAACTTATTTTATGACGTCTGATAGGTGTTTCTATATCGTTTTATCGCGTTTGCTTTCAACATGGACGAGGATACTAATACCTTTATAACTCAATTGGAAGATCAGTGGCCCGAATAGCGAAAGATTGACAATCTTATGCACTAGATTTTTTAATAAATATATCGATGGTAGCTCATAGTAAGTCTGTTTTAACTTCAGTAGAAAATTTTATATACGAATGGATATAATTTTTAGTTTCTCAAGTGCATCATCATCATCTTTCGCCTGCCCTGTTCCCAGGTCATCTGGGGTCGGCGCAGTATTTTCTTCTCTTCCATGCAATCCGGTCACTCGTCATCGAGTCATTCACTCCCTTCTCAGTCATATCACTAACGCTTCGTTAATCAAATCTTGACGAATGTGGAGTGACACCACTGTACCGAACTCTGTTATGTCATTTACTTCATAGTCGTGTATTTTGCGCGATGTTTTCCTTTTGCTTTGTTCTTGAAACACAATTATTTTTCTTCGAAAAAGGTATCCCTTTTTTGTTACGTAACTTGTAACATAAATATATAGTTTGTTGAATGATCTTCGTAGCTTGATGTGAAACAGAAAAACCTCTACGATAGCTCACAAATAAAACTTTTAAACGAGAGTTTTGATGTCACGTTACCGATTTTGACTAAGCTGTGTTGTTATGTTAGTTATTTTAAATGTTAAAGTTTCTTTACTCTTTGTTACAAAGTTATTATGAATTATGCTCCTTAAAATCTTGTTAAAATGTTTTATTAAAAATATTCAATTACTAAAATCACATAAAAATGTGTCACAAAGCAAATGCCATCAAAATGCTAAGAAAAGTTTAAATAAAATGTATTCATATTACTTTTAAATTCTTACGAAATAAATATCCTTCCGTAATCAATCTTCTCATGCCTCACCACACAGCAACTGAGTGTTGCCAGAGGAAAACAATCATCAAATACTGTTTACTGAATCATTTACTTTACCAAAGTAACGTAAATGACAAGTTACTTGACTCTGGAATACGAATTTCAAAATAAGAATTTTGTACTGAAGTAATGACTTCACTAAGTAACAAATTAGCAACAAGTGATTACTTCTTTATAAATACGGGTCTCTGATTTGATTTGATGTATTTTTTAACAAAATTATCTTTTATATTTTATACTAAACAAATCCTGTCGGTCGCGGAAAGGACGTGACGTAATTAAGTTATAGTGGGGGAAACAGCGCGGTTCCCCCACTCAGTCAGTTGCTCGTGAGTGTTCGAAGTAAGCGGATGCAAAGCAGACACTATTTTTAGTCGAAGTAGTGTAGTTTACTACTTTTAATGTCTATGTACATAATTTATACGAGACGAAGAGTTAGTAAGGTTCAGTGGAATAAATCTAAGTATTGAAGTCGACCGTGTTATCATTTTTCCATGGGATATACAGCAAAGCAACGGCATATCAGACCACCGGTCCAGTTTTGTGACTACAAGGTCTCAATAAAAGCATTAAAACTAGGTTTGAGCACTGACCTGGTTTGATGCAGGACATTCCGCACGCTCCGTCGCAGAGGCACTTCTTCTTTTTGCTCTTGCAGTCCTCGTCTGATGAGCACTTGCGAAGACACTTTTGGCCCTGGAATAATATTAACATTTGTAAAAAACATCATGAAAAATAATAAATACTCCTCCTCCCCTAGTATGACTACCAAAACACGTATGTTATAGCGATATATCGACACGAACTGTACAAATATGATTGGTATAGCCTCCATTTTGAATCACCGTGCCAGTGACGTCACATATTATGATTGCTGTTTCGATAAAATTCAATGACTGAAAAAAAGTATTCGAATAAAACACTGGATTTTTGGAAGAGAGTAATCTTCAGCGATGAATCGAAGTTCGAGTTATTTGAGAATCGACGTCGGCAAACCATATGGCGCTGGCTTTTACTATCATATTTAAAAAAAACAGTTCGTGTCGATTAATCGCTGTATCTTATCGTGTTTTTATGGTCATGCTAGGGGGGCTGATATTTAGTTTTCCATTAAATTATATATATTAGAGAAGAAGTTAAAATCGGCCAGACATGCGCGCCACACAATTAACCGACTTTTATTAGTGTTTGTATTATTTGAGTCTAAACTACTTACAAGTTACACTGAATTGGAAGTTTGCATGTACAGACAACGGCAGGTTAACCTACCCAAAAAGTAAAAGGTCATTCAGCCGATTTTCAGCTTTAAGTCCGACACGTAGAGATTCATATCAATTGAGAAAAATTGACGTTTTGTGGTTGGCTGACATGATGTTGTCTGGACCTATTACCTACTTACCATTAGAGCAGAAAACAACAAAAAAAATCAAAATAATAGATTAACTTTTTACAGGATTATTTTGAAAATTTCTGTTGTATTTATTACATCTTAGTTTATCCCCTTTATGCATGTGTGTAAATTTCACAACCCTGTTAAGATAGGAAGGATGGACGAGAAAAAAGACAGACACCGTAAACCCTGTGTCTCATGGTACCCTAGGTACAGAACTCTAAAAATACAAACGAACACAACGACACAACCAAGGACACAATGGGTCACTCTTCACAGACAAGTACATACTAACTACAGAAGGAAATACTACGTATTCTAATGTGTTCTCTCAAAGTGTGAAATGTGAACAAAAGGACAGCACAGAATTTGTCGTCAAATAGAATTTAAGTTTGTGTAGGACACTATTAAACAATTTTGTTTTCCTAGGACAGTTAAGCACCTGCTAATTAAGCACGTATGAGTAGACCATGAACATCTGTCTGGGTACTTGGTGTAAAGGTCTTAATAAAAACATTCGGGAATATATTAAAAGGTTCATTTGAATGTTGACTTTTGTATCGCTCGTTGGAGAATAATAAAATAGATTTATGAGCAGGCCCCCGATTCAGAATGGTTCTGTACCAAATTATTGTCGACCAGTACACCACGTCACACTATACAGGGGTATCTTCTAACTCAAGGATAACTTTGATACCAGATAGAAATACATCATGGCAAACAACTTTTAAAAGTTTTTTTTTACATTCACATATCATACATATATATCACACATAATGCTAGTTTATTAAATCAAGGAAAATAATTTTACTTGTAAATTTTTTTTAACTGCCTCTGGTGGGACGCGAACCCACAACCTTTTGCTACCCGGGCGACTGCTCTTCCAACTGAGCTACGCAGGACAGTAATGTCGGCGAATTTCTTCAAGTGTTTATAGCTGTTCGTAAGCCAGCATTGTTTCTGTCATTGTTCTGTTTCTGTCTTGGATTTTATACTCACAAACATCCGAAAGAAATATTATTGTAAATATTTAACAATCAGTTATGTCGAGTTCACCAGTCAGTTGAAAATTTTTTTTACGTAAAATTATTTTCCTTGAACAACTTTTGTTCCATTACTATTGCAAGTCTGTGATTACAAGGTTATCCTTGATTTACGGGACACCTGTATAATTTAGAATTACTGTCACGTGATTTGCCTAGGATTCGGAACCTAGGGCCAGTTCTAATTAGTATGTGAACAGATAAACCAAAGACCATAAGAGAATATACTATGGACTACCAATAGTAGGACTATTGATAGCGGAAACTGCGAATCGGAACTGTAATTGCTCTAGCCTAGCACCAGAGCCGATGACCCGATGACCTAGTCAAGGTTTCGAAAAGTCGCTGAATGCAAACAGCCTACTGTGGTGTTCTATTAGAAAGGCCTACGTCCAGATTGTCCAAAAGCAGATTTTTATAGGCTAATAATGATGTCAGAGCCACTTGCTTAACGTTCTATGGGAGCAGCACATGTCCAGCAGATGACTTCCGAAAGCTGATGACAAAGCGGCTCGCTATGATTTTCTATGGGGAACGCTTATATCTAGAAATAGGCTTTTAAAGCCTGTTGATGATGGTGATACAGTAATAGTAAGTTAATAATTATATAAAAAAAATAAAAACCGACATCAAAAAACAAACGCTAAAAATAATCTTAACACTTAAGTAACTAATCAGTTACTTTTGAAGTCAGTGCAAACGAAAACATCGAATCTCTCATCGAAGTCGGTTTTTATTTTTTTATAAAATTTACTTATTTCATCTATTTTAGTGATAAATCTTAATCAAAACAAATCATACGAGTGCAAACATCATTTAACTGCTAAACACCGATTTCATTTCCTGTTTTTCCACCTTTAGGGGTAATTTTTTTTCCGAAAATACACTATAGTATCTTTGAAGTATAAGCTATTCATTAAAAAAAGAATCATCAAAATCGGTCCACATTTGGCAAAGATATTAAGTAAGATACTAGAATCAGTTGGCGTGGTACGGAGTTCATGCAATGTTTGATGAATTTAACCAAATTTATATGGGACTATTCTGAAAGTATTACCTTTCAAACAAAAAAATAATTATTGAAATCGGTCAACGCAGTAAGAATGGTCGCTAAACATACGTAAAAAATTTAAAAAAAGATTCCGACGAATTGAGAACCTCCTCCTTTTTTGAAGTCGGTTTAAAATACTGACCAACATGGTAGCCTGCTCCTCATCCCTCGGACACTGCGCGGACGGCGAGTTCCGAGGGTTCTTGTAGACTCGCCCGTCGTCGTCGGCGTCGGCACGACTCTGCGGTGTCGTGTCGTCATCGTCATCATCGTCGTCACTGGCCGTGGGGTTGGGTAGAGCTGATACTGGAACAAGAGATAATGCTGTTACGTACCCATACTGCAGAGTGGTCGCAATGAGAACGCGTTACAAAATGTACTTATATATTGTGTCTTATTTTGGTAGGAGAGAGGGGCTAATTAAGGCCATCTCGCACCTTTGTAGAATAAGAATGCATTTATTTGGCACAGAATTACATTTGTTTAAATATTTGCAATGATCTTTACACACAAATAATTAGATGACCGTCTGGTGTAGTGGTCTGTACTCCGGACTACAAAACCAGGCGATTGCGAGTTCAAATCCCGCATGGAACAAATGTTTGTGTGATGAGCATGAGCATGTTTGTGAATGCATATAAGTATGTTTATCCGTAATCTAGTCGCTATAGTTTGTACCACTAAGCTTAGCTTAGTATGGGGCTAGATTATTTATGTGATTGTGAAAACAATAAATTATTTACTATTATTATTGATTTGTTCTAAGGTTCAGTCAAGCTCGTGGTAATTCTTAGCATGCCCAAATCTTTTGCGAGGGCCATGCGCACTTGGTCATAAATATCATGATACACTAAAAACATTTTTTATTTTGCGAATGCCTTACATTGTTTGAAGTGTACATAAGCGATCAATGTTTTGTGGAAATATTCTAATTATACATATAAAAATGAATCTCTATTTCCCTTTGTCATCGCATCACGCGTGAACGGGTGGAACAATTTCGCTGATTCTTTTTTTGTTGTGTTAATTATTGTCAGGAGAAGGTTCTTTTAAAATAATAAATCAGGAAAGTTACGCAGATTTTTTTAAATGAATAAATTGACGACCACGCGAACGAAGCCGCGGGTAACAGATAGTTATAAGTATTACAAAGAATGTTAAAGTGAAACAATTCCTATTTCTAATTTCCTTACATTATTAAAGTATAAGTAAGTACTATTAGTACTTGCTTCAAACAGCTATGAGTATACATAATGCAAAACGTTGGATTTATCTACAAGACAGGTGTGGACTTACGTCAAATTGGGGATATGGAATATAGCGGGGCTTTGCAAGGATTTGTTTATTGTCGGCTTCATTTACCTTTCTGTTGCAGACTACGGGAATGTTCAGTAGGCTTGCCTAACCCTTATTAATTTAATTTCAAAGCGGTGGCACATGAATTATCTGACTCTGAGATTATACTGAAAATCAGCGTCGTGATGATGTCGCAGCCAACTGGTTAAAACAGCTGGTTAATTGCAGGGCTAACAAATTCATTGAAAATCGCCATTCAACCACACGCCTAGTTTTTTAGTTGAATCATTATTACATTTAAAACATTCAACATCACGGCTGACTTAAAAGCAGCCTTAGCATTAAATTAGTTAATTTCTATTGTTATGGGCTGTTTTGTGAAATAAAAAAATACCAAAATAACCTCCAATGTTATTTAGAGGGTGATTTTCCCAGCACCAAATCGTAAACGGCATGGCTGAAACTGCTAGTGCAGGATGGCACTTTTAACTTGTAATATTTTTTTTTAGATGAAAAATGTTGTCTCCTACAGCAGCCTACAAATATTTTTCCATTATGATTGTTGCTAATAAGGAAAAAAAATATATAAACACCTAAGTTTTTCATACCGGTGAAGCGGCACAATTTGTTTTTCAGTATACTTTTAATCATATAATAAAAACAGTTGATTTTTTAGGGATTTTCTTTTTTAAATTTAAATCCTAAATAGTGGCAGTACTTTATTGCGGAAACTTCATTACAAAATCTGTTGTATTTAATGAATGGTAAGTACAAATTCACGTGTCCAAATTTGATTTTTCACCGCGGTGAATTTTCGTTGTACGCGAATATCTAGGCATCCAACAACACTAGCTTCTCGCTACTGCGCAGTAAACTTGCGCACCAGAGACGCCTAAGCGCTTGATGTGAGAAGACGCGTGTTGCTTGTCTGGTGTTCCCACCAAAAACGTAAGTAGTGGGTTCCGGTGACTTGGGACCGCTTTTTTTTTCATTCACGTGAGTGGATAAAAGTTGTGATCCAATGATCCGATATGTTTATTAAATATATGTACTTTTACTTAATGTCGCCCGATCAAGTAGGTAGTATCAATTTATTTCTATCATAAATACTGTGCTTGTAGTGTTAACTTCTATTGGCTGTTTTTCATGACGGTGATCTCATTCCGGTGAATTCGGTGACCTAAATTGACACCGAAATGAGAAAAAATATCATTTCGGTGATTTTTTTTCATTTCGGTGAGAAGTTGTTCATTTCGATGATTTTTATCTTCATCTCGGTGTTTTTTTTTTTCATTCCGGTGACAAATTATTTCACTTCGGTGAAAAACAGACCATAATTTCTTTTGTTACATTTTAGTTGCACAAGGAATATATTTGTTTTGGGGACTAAAATGTAGCAACTAGTTAAAAGAATAATCTCAGTTGTTGCTCGCGTGGGCAATAGGCTATTTGACTAAATTATGATAATTAGTCCACTTTAAACGTAATTCAAAAATATTGAACACGTGCTTTTTTAGGTTCCGTACCAAAATGGTACAAAAGGAACCCTTATACTTTCGCCATGTCCGTCTGTCAGTCCACGGCCTAGCACAGATACTGTTTGTACTAGGAAGCTGTAATTTTGCACGAGTATAAACATTAAACACGCCGACAGAATGGTACAATAATATCTTGAAAACAAAAATTCTAGGGTATCTCCCCTTCACGTAAAGAAGGGATGAATTATTTATTTTTAGTCTACCCCATCGTTTGGGGTATCGTTGGATGGGTCTTTCAAATATATTGCGAGGTTGTAAAGACCATTTTTCGATTCAGTGATCGGTTTCCGAAATATTAACCTTTGTTGTTTAAATTCCGAAATATTTTTGCTAGAGTCGTGTCCCCATCCAAAAGATAGATTTTTGTGCTACCTGATTTATTAATGACTAATACACAATAAGATTTTGTGAAGACAAATAACAAGAGACTACGTTTGTTTTATTTTACATTATACAGTGTGTAACGAAAAGGTGAAATAAAACTTTAAGGGGTTATTCTACGGCTAAATTACATCAACTTTTTCTATGGGACCAACATCAAAATCTCAAAAAAAAAATTGACGTTTTCATACAAACTGATGCCAGCTGGTGGCGTTTTAGTATGGGAAAGTGATTTTTTTTTGCGATTTCGATGTTGGTCCCATAGAAAAAGTTGATGTAATTTAGCCGTAGAATAACCCCTTAGAGTTTTATTTCACCTTTTCGTTACACCCTGTATATTACAGTATCTTTGTGTTATCAAAACTAATAATTAAAATCTTTTAAAATAAGAATCTGAAAAAGTTGTAAAGATATACAGGTTGTCCCAGAAACAATGGATGAACCTTTAACTGTCGATAGGTTTCGTCAAGACCTCTCTAATCTCAAATTTTGACTTTAGTAAAAATTTTCTCATGTTTGGTCAACTACCATGTTAAAAAAATGTATGGCGCTCATCGTGCCCATTAACTTAAAAAAATTCTTAGTTATTCTATTTTCCGAAAAGGTATAATAAGCTTATGTTTTCTGTATCTCTTAAACTTTATGTCTGGTTTTTATTAATTTTTTATTAAAATTACAATAAATGTTCGAATTGGCGTCCTTGCGCTCTGATACACGCCCGGCATCTTTTTATAAAAGAACTAGCTTTTGCCCGCGGCTTCGCTCGCGTTAGATTTGATTTTAAGTGAAGTATAAATGTCAAACTCAGTAATTTAAAAAACTAACAAAACTTCTAGACAATATTTTTAGCATGACTATCAAAACACGATATGATATGATTTAATATAGCGATTTATCAATTTTAGGATAACGCGGGTATACATCAAATGCAAAAATAGAACCTTTGTGTTGGGATCACGTATGGCTGTCTGTCAGTCCGTCTGTTACAACCGATTAGCTCCGAAATTACTGGCCCAATTGGATTGCAATTTGGCACAAATAATTTCAAGAATTTTCATGTTCACAATATTCATTTTAAAATCAAAGTTCCAAAAAACCATAAAATCTACACCCATATTGATAGACATTTCAACCCCATCGCATCCCAACAAGGGAGATGGAATTTCACGTCCGCAACGTTACATTTTAAAATCGTTGTTGTTTTCGTAATCAGCGACCCGATAAACCATAGAAACAATACCCATGTTGATTTTCAGACTTTGTCAGCCCCCTTCCCCTTTTTAGGAGTTGACTTTTCAAAAAATCTGAAACACGTTTACTCATTTATCGTAAGGAGAACTCACTCCTGTGAAGTTTTGAATAAAAGAGTCTGACTAATCTTGTTTCCCCATACAAACTTTGGGCCCCCATTTCACCCCTTTAGAGGGTGAATTTTGAAAAACCCTTTCTTAGTGCACCCCTAGACCTTATAAGAAACCTACATGCGAAATTTGGAATCTCTAGCACCAGCAGTTTGGGCTGTGCGTTGATATGTCAGTCAGTCAGTCAGTCAGTTTCTTGTTTAATATTTATAGATGTTTGATGCGGCTCGCGTAACCAGACGTTTTTATGTATGCAGCTGCATTTTGTATGCGAGTCCGCAACTCTGTTATTGAGGATACTGGTCTCGCGTAGACAAGGTCTTTCAGACATCCGCAATAAAAAAAAAATCAAGGGATTTAGATCCGGCGATCTGGGTGGCCATAAAATAGGGCCGAGCCGGCCTATCCACCTCTGTGGGTAGTGTTGATTCAAATAATTTCTTACTACTATTGCGTAGTGAGCTGGGCACTCATCATTTTTAAGCCACATTCTCCGCCTCACTTCTAAACTGATATCTCCTAGCATGCCGGGTAAATCATTTTGTAAAAAATTAAGGTAAATTTCACTATTCAGTGTAGCTGGATGTTCATATAGCCCGATCACCTGTCCGCCAATAATCCCAGTCCACTAGTTAACTTTAAATTGAACTTGGGACCGATCTTCCCTCATCAAATGTGGGTTTTCTACTTGCTAGCTATGTAGATTGTGGATGTTGAGATATCCATCTTTCCGGCATGAGGAATCATCCGTTCACAACATTTTATTGAAAAATTGCAGGTCCTCCCTTATTTTATTTAACATGATTCTGCAGAATGCAATCCTGCGCGGATAGTCAGCAGGCTGTAGAGTTTGGACCCTTTGAACATGGAAAGGGTGCAACCTGTATATTTTTAACCGACTTCAAAAAAGGAGGAGGTTCTCAATTCGTCAGTATCTTTGTTTTTTTTTATTTGTTTTTTTATGTATGTTCAGCGATCATTCGTTACCAGGTTAACCGATTTCGATACTTCTTTTTTTGTTCGAAAGGGAATACTTTCGGAATGGTGCCATATAAATTTGATCAAGTTCTGATAATGCGATCTATAAGAAAATCATCAAACTTTGCATGAACTCCATCCGTGCCAACTGATTTTTGTACCTATGTTGCCCAATATCTTCGGCATTTGTGAACCGATTTTGATGATTCTTTCTTTATCGAATAGCTTATACTTTAAAGATGGTATATTGAAAAATTTTTGGAAAATTTTCACCTCTAAGGTGGGTAAATAAGGGATGAAATCGGTGTTCAGCCGTTAACTTATGTTTGCACTGAAAAGATTCGTATTGTTGAGGATTATCACTGTATGTATCACTAAAAATAGATGAAATAAGTAAATTTTATAAAAAAAAGTAAACCGACTTCAAAAAACTGAAAAGATAAAAATAATATCAACACATAAGTACCTAATCAGTTACTTTTGGAGTCGGTGCAAACGAAAACATTCAAACTCTCATCGGATAGCACCGACTCCAAAAGTAAATGATTAGGTACTTATGTGTTGATATTATTTTTATCTTTTCAGTTTTTATGGTTGATTATTACAATATATTTGTTATTTTTGTTGTTTTATTCTCACACGTTTCTAAATGAATTTAAGTTTAAATAAGTTAATATCCATGTATGGTACATTTTAATTAATACTTTCAATACCATTATAGTATAGTCAGAAAAGGATAACCTGTACTGTGTGATAGCACTCTTCAAAACGTAGGTAAGTAATTATGGAACTAGGATAGCAGCATTTTAGGTGCGTTGCGTGGTAACAGTTTAGTTTTTTTCGGTGACTGCATAAGTAATTTAATTGCGGTGACTCGCGTTTTTCATTTCGGTGATGAGAAGTTTCATTTCGGTGAACTATTCTTTAATTTCGGTGACACCAAAATTTTAAAGTACTATATCTCCTAAGTATATGAACTCAATTTGATGTCGAGTAAAGATTAATCATAACAATATCATAAATAACAATACTACATGGTTTTATTTCAAAAAAAGTTATAAATAAAAAAGTTCACCGTAATGACAAAAAAAATGGACTTGTTGAAATTGACCCTAGAAGTACAAATTATGGAGTTACCGACCATCGTTTCAAGTGAATTAAAATTTATTGAAATTTAAGCAGCTAGCTGAGTATCGTCTACCTGTACTATTGAACGTTGTGTTATGTCAGCTATTGGGCTATTTGACATTTAAGCGTGTGGTTGAATGACGTTGTTCTATGAAAGGGCTAGGCGTGCAATAAAATGGCTATTTTAACCAGTTGGCTGCGTCAGTAATATTATAACGACCTGATTGGTGCACTGGCGAGATTGCCTTGAACGCAAACGGTTCCATTCCCAGTTCAGGTCAATTAAGTAAATGATTTCCTTGAACGGAATCGGTTCAATGTTTGATTGACAGTTTAGGCCAAATCAGAACATAAACTTTTCTAAATTATTACGGGGCTGGGTGTGCTGGGAGAAGCCAGTAGCATAATTCACTGTCTGGAACCTCGTAACACAAGAGTAGTTATTCCTTACTCCGCGATCGTGACTGTTAGTGTGTTGCTAGCGCATGTTAAAAATCTTACGACGCTGATTTCTACTAGAAGTTATCTTAGTAACTATTTATTCTGTGCTAAAAGTCAGTTATGCCCAAAACTGTTACGTCAATGCTCAGTGGAAAGCATTTTAGCACTAAATAATTGATATCTTAGTTTGTAAAACTATAAATTACACTTATGTGTACTGGACTAGTTAAAACGAATCTAATGTGCCTAAACACGAAGTTTTTACTAGTGATAATTGAAGAGTTTTACTACCAACCTCCTGATCATCAGATCAGCACGATTGTGTCTAATTATTGTATTGTCATCTAAATGTCAAATTACAAAGTTTTAAATCGATACGTCAGTTTGAAGTAGGTAGAAACTGATTACATAGTCAGTTAGTTAGTTACAAGTGAAGCTAATATAAATGCGTTACTAAAAAAATTAAATTTTTGTGTTGATTTTAAATAATTTTGTGCCAAAATAATTAAATTACATTATATTCCATCTCTGTACCTACTTAGTATTCCTACATTATGATGTTAGCTTATCAAATACCGGGATGTGTTATATTACCAGGGGAATTGAGATGGGTTCTGTTCGATATCGATAACTTCAATAGTTGATATGGACTGTAAGACAATTATTTGAATGAGGTAATTGCATCTAGTTACGACCCTAGCACAGTAAAGCTAATGTACCCACTCTAATGCAATCTGTGCTTTAGGGAATATTTTAGCAAATTTTTCATTTAAGGTGTTGGTCTCCTTCTTATACGTGAAGAATTGGTTGAATACCTTTGTTTTTAGGTATTGGGGTATCTTTTTTTAAAGGGGAACTGATCAGCTAGTGATTCTGCAATAAATATCTGCTATCTGAGTTTTGAGAGCAATTATTATTTTATTACCTAGATAAGACGTATAGATCAACGATGTCTACCAGGAGTAGGTACCTGATGTTTCTTTTGTGCAGTTCATCATTATCATTTCAGCCATATGACGTCTACTGTCGAACACATGACTTTCAAATTACTGTCAACATCTGGGATTATAAATTGTCATACATTTTGTAGTTGTCTTTTAACATTTGGTATAAATAATATTAATGAAAATCTAGACCACGGCCGTTTATTGGAAGGGGGCTTCAGACCCCAGTACTCATTAAAAGAGTTACAATAAAATAAACTGATTTGTTCTTACTTCGTTATTAAGATCTTATCACAAAATTCCTGTTACATGTAGGTACTTTTTTTTCATCATATTTTATAACCCTTAAAATATCGATAGTCATCGCTCAACCCTATCTTCAAACTTTTTCCTGTTACTATGATAAAACACACGGTATTATTTTGCTTGTCATAAAATATTGCTGCGGGAAACTCATGCGTTTCCCGCGTGGTAGCATGTACACAAATAGGTATAGTTTCTTGATGTGTACGTGTTCGTACCATGTAAACACGTTGAAGTCTAATAATTACCTATTCAAGGCAAGACGAGTCGACACGATAAAAGTATATACCTAATTTGCTTTGTAAACATTTTAAAATAATATATTATATTCGTAAACCAATATTAATTTAGGTAATTTATAAAATAAAACCTTTATCAACCGACTTCAAAAAAGGAGGAGGTTCTCAATTCGTCGGTATCTTTTTTTTTTTTTTTTTTTTTCTTTTTTTTTTATGTATGTTCACCGATCATTCGTTACTGCGTTGACCGATTTCGATAATTATTTTTTTGGTTGAAAGGTAATACTTTCAGAATGGTCCCATATAAATTTGGTCAAATTCTGATGATGGGATCTATAAGAAAATCATCAAACATTGCATAAACTCCGTACCGCGCCAACTGATTTTAGTATCTATCTTACCTATATCTCTGCCAAATGTGGACCGATTTTGATGATTCTTTTTTTAATGAATAGCTTATACTTCAAAGATACTATAATGAAACATTTTTGGTAAAAATTTCACCCCTAAGGGTGGAAAAATAGGAAATGAAATCGGTGTTCAGCAGTTAAATTATGTTTGCACTCGTAAGATTTGTTTTGATTAGGATTTATCACTAAAATGGATGAAATAAGTTAATTTTATAAAAAAAAAAAAAACCGACTTCAAAAAACTAAAACGCTAAAAATAATCTTAACACTTAAGTACCTAATCAGTTACTTTTGGAGTCGGTGCCAGTCAATGAGAGACCAATGTTTTCGTTTGCACCGACTCCAAAAGTAACTGATTAGGTACTTAAGTGTTAAGATTATTTTTAGCGTTTTAGTTTTTTGAAGTCGGTTTTTTTTTATTTACGCAGTCATAGTAAAGTAACTACCAAACCACCAAACGTGATAGAATTTTCGAAGCTGATAATGGCAAGGCATTTGCCGGTTGTAAGATCTAAATAAACCATTTATGACTACGGAAGAATGCTTTGATTAAACTGTAATGTTTGTGCATGAAGCATTTTTTAAAACTTAATGCAGTTCTAATTAGTGAGATAGAGGTTGGAAAATAAATAATTGAACTCGCGGCATATCCCATAGACTGGGTTTTATTTTGAATAAATATAGGACAACATTACGTACATTGCTCAGATCCTAGTAGTAGTAAGAGCCAAAACACTTGCGTGGCAGAAATCAGAAACAACGACGGTGCCAAAACACCCAAACCCAAGACAATCTACAAAAGTTATTTTTTTACACTGACCGACCAGAAAACGAACCCGGGATCTCACAGATAGCGACACCAAGTCTGGTATGCTCTCCTCTCGGCTACGGAGGTCGTCATTATGGGTTACGTGGTTGTTAAAATTGGATCATATCCATTGTTTAAACATGGAACATGATGACTTACCCTTAATAATAACAGGATGCTGATGGCGTTCTGGCGTAGGTACCCTAGCAAGCATCAAGGTGGTTCGGTACCGAATGTTGGCGATATAATCATCAATCGCATCAGCGAACAATATCGACGCATTGCAGAATCCGTTATCTCTTAGAAATTTTACTAACCTTAGCTTTAGCAATATCTTTATCTTATTCATGTCACTTGGTTATTGCGCAAATATTTTCGATATTCACAGTAGAAAGTTATGAAATATCTGACGACGAAATGCGGATATGAAAAATTGCTTCAGAAGATTATGGTAAAAGATATTTTGGCTCTCATATAGCAATTTTGACGATTGACGGGTCCTTATCAAAGGCTGTATTGACTGACCGTAAAAACTTCACTGTTATATTAGCACTTAAAAATAAGAGCGACTTCCACTGTACTGCCAGAGTACTCTTTAGTAAAGCAAGCAGAACTGTCGGACTACAATAAATTATGCCTATATATAAATATACTATATATTCACTTTAACATACATACCTACTACCACATGATCTCACAACTAGAGACGCTCAAGACCGTGCGAAGTGAAGGAGTAAATCAAGAAAAGCGGACCCTGGGCTCCAAACCAATGGCTTTGGACGCAACCGGGATTGACCGTATAGATGAAGAAGGAGGAGCCCATATACGTCCCACTGCAGGGCACAGGCCTCACCTGAACTATGAGGTGGTTTGGGCCATACTCCATCACGCAGGCGCAGTGCGGATTGGTGGCAGGGTGTTGTAAGGCCAGTAACTAAACCTTACTTAAATGCTGTCAGATGTAATCAAGCCGTATTATAGCCTCTGACTAGGCTTTACGACAAGTATCAAGCGATATTAGTGGGGACCAACTTTTAACGTGCTTTCGGAAGTACGGAGATGCTTGTGATAAATGTCACTAAATAACGGAATGGCTAAGAACTTATCGTCTTATACGTACTAGCACAAGCCTGTTAATACCTTAATTTAGAGGTGTTGTTTGAGAGTCATATTCATAGCCATGAGCCATAGTCGCTGATCTAATAATTTACCTATCATTTGCTCTGTGTACTATATTATGTATGTGTATGTATATGTAAATAAATGATAATCATATATATTTGTAGCTATTTATTAAGTATGTAATGTTAGCGTGTATACATTTTTTTTTTCCTGCTGCACCGCCTATATTTCTCTGTTTGATCACTGGTTGACTGGTAGAGAATGCTTCTTGGCATTAAGTCCGCCATTTGTACAATTATATTTAAATTTGCAATAAAGTATTTATAAATAAAATAAATATAAATAAAATAAATTTATTGCTTTTCCAAAAATAATTATTTACTCGACTAGTGTGACTAATAAAGAATAGAAATACTAAAGTTCATTAATATCAATGACTCAATTGGCCAATCTCTCTCTTGAAAGTCAATGCGGAAGGCCTATATTCAGCAGTGAACGTTCTATGGTTGAAATAATGATGATGATGATGAATTGTCATGAAATAACTTTTCTACATTGACTCGGGGTGAGTGAGACGTCGATTCCTAGCAAAATTCATAATGTATTAAATAATATCCTTGACTCAAGAATGAATACTTATGTGCTCATCACACAAACACTCGCCCCTTAGGGGATTCGAACCCGCGACCGACCTTTTAGTACGGAGCGTAAAGTGCTACATCAAGCCGTTAATTATTTATTTGGTGTATGTAAATAAATTCTTCGAGACGCTTGTGACAACCTTAATTTTCTGAAAGTATCCTTAATTCACAAGTTCTAGACGCTAATTTTCCAATTCACAAGGCGTCTAATGCCTTAGTAACAAAATATTATAGTCATTTCAAAGCGGATTAGTCGAAGACAGTGGGTAATAATTGAGTCTTCTCTAAGATTTCATCGTGAATTCGTGAACGTTGTTAGGAATAATATTGGAAATTTTCGCGAGATTTCTAGGTGCTTGAATGCAAATTATACAGGGTGTTAGACAATCTAAATTTTAGAGGCCAGTGCAGAGTAAAGTCTAGCTCTTAAATACATGAAAAATAATTTATAAATTCAGATGATAAATATATTTGTACTATTAGACCAAAAACGACAGAAATATGTGATTGTGGAAGCGCAATTTCGTAAGACATTTTTTTTTTACTTCATCAAACTAAGTACTAGTTTAGTAAGTAAGTATAAAATGTAGCTATATACAGGATTACTATGCAAAAGGGTGCCAAATTTAATGTAGGTATATACAGGATTACAACGCAAAGGGGTGCCAAATTTAAAAAATAAGATCTAGGGAACAATATAAAGAAGCGTCTTTATTATTTCTAATAATCGTATGTTACGAAAAAATTTACTTTAAAATATCCGAAAATAAAGTCAATAGAGAGACTACGAAAGCCGCGCGGTCATTCATCACAGGCGTAGGTACGGGGAGCCTACAAGGTCCTTACGCAGTGCACATAATATGGTGCAATTTTTTCATGAATGAGTTAAACGCGTACTATTTTGAACAGCATATAGGAATAATTATTGTGAACATTTTTGTTTTGTTTATTGCATAGTTCGATTAAGTCACTGATTCTGAGCCACTCCTATAGATTTGGCACTCATTTCCAATGTAACTCTGTATATACTGTTGGTGTACCGTTTCCAATAAAATAAAATGAATAAAGTACTCGTATTTGAAATTGAAATGTATTGACTGACAAGTTGGGACTAAACAATATAAATAATAAACAAACATGCAAGTTAAGCGCCTCCGTAGCCGAGAGGCGAGCATACCGGACTTGGTGTCGCTATCTCTGAGGTTCCGGGTTCGATTCCCGGTCGGGTCAATGTAGAAAAATAACTTTTCTATATTGCCTCGGGTCTGGGTGTTGTAGTACCATCGTTGTTTCTGATTTCTGTAACACAAGTGCTTTGGCTACTTACTACAGGATCAGGGCAATGTTATAAAGCGCGCGGCTATTGTGTTGGCTCGGCCGGGCCAAAAAACTTGTGACGTGTCTCATTTAGACTCTGCCTTTGAACTTTAATTATCGGATTCGGTTACGGTAACGGATAGATTTTTATTTCAGATAGGTATTCGATAGTTTCGGTTACGGTTGATGTTATAGTGAAATATGTTGTATAAGAGCAGTAGAATCGCCCCCAAAAGGAAGTAAAATAGGACCGATGTGAGGACTTCACATGATTTTATGAAGAACTATATTTAAAAAGTTTTTTATTTTTTGTGGAAAACTATCTATAAAAAATCGAACCTGCAACCTCAAAGCTCCAAAGGCCCCAATAAATGGGCCTCGCCCGATCTATCTTACAAACTATCGGGCTCTAATCCTAGTGTCCCGAGGGACTCCGCAAACTTGGGCTGTATTGAATAAGTAATGGCTACTATCAGAAATGGCTGCTAGTGGACTTTTAACGCTAGGTTAGTGGCAAAAACTAAATTGTATACCTTGTGTGGTGGCAGCTTGTTGCATCGAGGTAACTGTAAAAAAAAATGCCTATTGGCTAGTCTAAGTTTGCCTTTTCTAAGTTTATGTGTTTACCATATAAATATTGGATAACATCACATATTGCTCTAATTCTATGATAAGTAGCTTAAGCACTTGTTACAGAAATCAGAAACAATGACAGTACCACAACACCCAGACCCGAGACAATATAGAAAAGCAATTTTTCTACATTGATCGACCAGGGATCGAACCCGGAACTTCAGAGATAGCGACACCAAGTCCGGTATGCTCGCCTCTCGGCTACGGAGGTCGTCGTATGCGTACCATATGATTCCCACATATTTTGCGTGTTGATAATTATTTTTGTTTTATAAATTTTTTTAGGAAATAAATACAGTGCTTAACCCGTTAACATCCAAACGGTCTTACGGTCTCATGAGACCGCATAACAATAGAATTTCTATTGTGTCTCGTTTACGTATGCTTGATCAGTTAAATCAATAGAATGGATGTGTTGTTATCATGGAGCACATAGCCTATAGAGTAGAAAATTAAATGTCATATGATTTATTCGACAAAATTTTTAGCCATTTTTAATCTGTATCTTTACTGTTTTTGGGTTTACCATTGGGTTTACCAAAATATTGGTTAGGTTAGGTTAGTAATTTTTTCGACCAAACGTTCTCTCGGTCAAATGTAAAATCGATCAACTAAACAATGGCCAAAAGTATTATCGGTCTTGTGCTCAGCGGTCTAATGAATTTCGGGATCCAGTGGTGAACTCACTGTTGGGTTTTTGTATGGGCGAGCGTTGACAGGAGTTGTCATTTCATACTAAATGTAAGTGAAAATTCACACGGGCGAAATCACCGGTATTGTATGAGTATACTATGGATAAGGCACCATTAAATCGAGTAAACGAACAAAAGGATTTAGGAATTCAAATGGCATCTGATTTGAATTTTCGTAATCATATTACTAATGTTTGTAAAAAAACGTACAGGAACCTAGGGTTGGTACTTGGGCAGTCACAGGGTTTTACAAACATTGGAACGCTAAGGGCTCTATACGACGCTTTAGTACGGAGTCATTTGGACTTTAACGTGGTCACCTAGACACCTTATGAAGCAAAATATAGTACAATGATTGAGCGAGTACAAAATAAAGTAGAATAAAAATAAAATAAAAGAGTAGTTTAATATAAATTCGATAAATTCATACCTACCTACCAAAAAAGGTTTGATAAAATGTTTATACAGTCAGTATCGTAAATTATTAATCAGATTTGTTGTTGTTTTTATAACTAGTGTTGTCAGTGCTAAAAATATATTTTTTAAATCCTACAGAATGTTGCACTGCAATGCAACTACTGCAAGCGCTTAGCTAACCATCTAGAGAAGATTTAAAAAAAAATAGTTTATTAAACCCAGACAGAACCACAACACAGTGGGATACAAGCATATTTACAAGAATAAAAGAAAGGCCCATTAATCAGGGAATAACACTTGTAACAGGCGACGCGATGTTGTTACTTACACCCGCGCTCACGATATCATGTAAAGGTGTGTGATTGTTCACAAGCGGTAGCGGAGTAGATAATATTCAACAATACGTAACAAGCGGATAAAAACTACACACTCCTAAAAAATAAACTGTTCATTATCTGGCAAAAACCAAACTTTTAATAATATTAAAACAATATACTAAAACTATAATATTTTACTGCTTTTTTTAAATAATTAAATTAGTTACGAGGTACCTGACAATGCATTTTATCAGAGGCGTTAGTTTTGCTCGGATATGTTTTATAATTATAGAAAAATTAGTATCATAAAAGTTAAGTTCAAAAAAACGATTAATTAATGTTGTATTAATGGTATCAGCATTTGCAATCAAACGTCGCTATCTTCGTGCCAAAAAATGATTCAACATCCCCGCCGTCTGAATAAACTGAGAAAAGCGGAAGAAGCATGGCTAGGTCTTTGTCCCAATGAGGATATCCCAAAGGAACGTCTAGGACGAAGCGCACAACCAAGTTTAACATAAATTGAGATTAACATTATGCTTATTTATATAAAAATATACAGAATATTATTGATTCCGCTACCCGCTTCTCTTCTAGCTCAGTGCTGTCTAATTCTCACGCGTCGCCCCACTCCACTCGTATTAGAAATATAAGTGAACTCACTTTTACCGGAACTAACCACTGTAACTTAACGCAGGCGGTTGACATTTATGTACCTTGCCTTATATGAACAACATAATGTAAGTAACGTTATGTAAATAAAATTACGTTACAGAAACAAAGAAATTTTATTCCAGGATAACTTTTTAATGCGTACTAACAAAGTTTTTAGTTTTTTGTACATTGTAAGATAGTGCCAAATTTTTAGTTGTAACTCAGAACTTTTTTTTTATTATTCCTATCTGCAGTTAAAAATAAAACTCGTTGAAAATTTATTTATTTATTTATGTTCAATTTAATCATAGGATAAGAGCAATGTCCAATATATTATTTATATATTTAATGTTTCAAAAATACATCTTCTGCACCGTTATTTAGTATTAACCCGTCTTATTCCAAGTAATGCAAATATATTTCTAGATGACTGTACCTACACTTCGCACGAGAATCTTTTACCGTCAACTTTCTATAGCAATACTTTACGATGAAGGAAGTAAACTTCGTTATTCTTATACTCGAGTTATTGTTTCGATATAACAATGTTGCCATTTTCTGAAGCAATGTATTTTTTGATGGCTTTGTATCAAAATTGCTGTTCTGCCGTTAAACTATTTTTGTTTTATTTAATTTTAAGATAATCATGAGATTATATTTAATGGTATTACAAAAACAAAGATTCTTTGATTTCTTAATGCCTTTATATTCATATTAATTAAAACCCGCCTCTAAAATTCTTTTAACCGAGTCATGAATAACATTACGACGTCAAGTCGAATAAATCTGTTTTTCTGCAAAACTTCATACCGTTATGAGATTGAAATCAATCAATGAAACATAAAAATGCATACACGCAATGAAAGAACTGTTAATAATGTTGTCAAACCATCGACAGTTTAGATATCGAAATCGATACTTTGTAAATCATATTTCGCACGCAAGCGCTGCCTGTTGCCCGTCTCGTGCTACAGGAATTAGTCGCCACTAACGAAACGCCTCCTGTTGGCGGTGGGGAAGTGTATTCTTTAGGCAGCAGCGTCTGCGTGTAAAATATGACACATTTACCTACATTAAAAGTGAATAAATGAATATGAATATGAATATATAAAAAACTGCGTTCGCCAACCCGCCTGCCAAGCGTGGCGAGTATTGGCAATCATCCCCTAACGAAGAGTTATTGGGAGAGGCCTATGTTGAGCAGTGGACGTCCTATGGCTGAAATTATGTTGATGACTTTGCAAATAAATAGAAATATGCGCCGGAAAATACACCATTTATCACGGGCTTGAAGTAAGGAGTTAACTTCCTTGTATTTCGCGGTAACTATAAAATTATGATTTTTTGTTCTCGTCTCCAAGCGCACCCAGTCCCTAGCCAATTCAGAATGGTTTGTTTTCTAAATTGACCCTGAACCGGGAATTGAACCCGATACCCTTTGCATTTAAAGCAAGTCACCGCACCACCACGCCAACTAGATCGTTACTAGAAAATAGTACAATAAAAAAAAGATACATAATGCCTAATAAAAACTAATATAGTTTTTACCCCTAAACAGGGATTGTTAATAATATGTAATGTTTAAAATTCCAAATAAGTTTTATCTCATTTTGTGTACGTGTGGTATTGTTAGAATCCTTAATTTACTAATTCGACGTGTCATTTGAGTCGAAGTCGATTAAATTTATTTAATCGATAGTATCGATAAACCTGTTATTTATTTTCCACACTAATATGAAGTAATTGTTACTTACTGCTATTATTAAATCTTATATCATCGGAATAGGAAACACTTCGCGAGAATTATTTCATAATTGAAAAATTCAGATGTCGAATGTTAGCGTTTGAATATTGCGTGTGTTTCGATACTTGAAAACGAACGATTTTAATAATAATAGGATCAAAATAATACTTGTTTTATTATTTATCATTTTGCGAATTATTGCGTTTTCTGTACGAGATAGTTACTGTTGCGTAGCGGAGCGTAGCGTGTCGTTGTTGTTAATCTGTGGGTACTGTAATTCAGTTATTTACGAGTATGACAGGCCTACTAACAGTAAAACCAATAAACCAATAAAACCAATGTATTTCTGTAAATAGGCCCAAATTAAGCTCTTTTACACGTCCCAATATATTTTTTCACCCCACCACCGCTTCGGGACAATATTGTGGGCTAGCGCCGAGAAGAAGCAGTGAACTATTTATTCGATGCAATGCGATTTTCTAAGTTTGACAGCGCTGTAAATCAGTTATGTTTGACAAATATGATGGAGCCAACGGCGTGATACGAAACTAATCCAGCAAATTAGCATAATCACCAAAACACGATATAGCGATATATCGACACCAACTGTAAAAATATGATAGCTAAGGCCGTCATTTTGAATTTTTATCGAAACAGCGATCAGAATATGTGACGTTACCGGCTCGACGATTCAACATGGCGACATCATACGCGTGTTTTGGTGCTCATGCGTTTTGGTGCTCAGTGGTTAGATTAATAATCCAGAAATAGATTAATGTTTTTGTTTGTATTTTGTTTTAATTGTATATAATTACAGCAGAAGTCAAGATCGAAAAATAACATGTCTTTTTTAAACTACGTTAGACATACAACGGATAGGCATACTCAAATTGATTAGAGTTATGACATCAATAACTCAGACTCAAATACTAGTGCTCATCACGCAAACACTTGCGAGATTCGAATCCGCTACCGCTGGGTTTTATATTTCGGTACGCTAACAACTGATTTTCATATTTTAACCCATGTACAGTTAACGGCAGGTCAATCTACCCAAAAAGTTAAATGTCATTAAACCGATTTTCTACTTTAAGTCCGATAAGTCACTTTGAGATCAATATCAATTTAAGTAAAGACCTTTTGTGGTAGGTTTTGGAGACAAATCCAACAAACCAAAGATCACAAAAATCGGTCCAGCCGTTCTCGAGTTAAAAATGGTGTAACTAACCCGACTTTGTTTTATATATATAGATAGATTTAAACTAAAATCTAACCAAATTAGTCCATAAACGTATTCATAATCACTACCTACGAGCTCCGAAATAAAACGTTTTATAGGCACATTAAAAGTTTTTGATGTATTGATACAGCCCTCGGGAAATAGATTTTATCCGAGATATGTAATCGGTTCGGGACAAACCCCATTTTGTTGTATGTAAAATTTTATGGACATCACCAGTTTAATTAAGCCGTAAAAACAAGCACAAACACATTTGTTACGGGTCTGTTTATTTTCACCCGTTATTTTCATCATTTGTTTTAAACAATTTAATGTTCAATCCCTATTATGTAAAAGTTATAAAATCAAGAAATATATTCTAAATTCATAAGACCCGGGCAAGTGCAAGTCGGACTCGCACTCCGAGGGTTCTGACAAAACTTATAGATATGTAAATAGTTCGTCTTTTTTAAGTTTGTAAATAAAAATCATTTTCGCGATGTTACTACAATTTTGCTGTTTTCGAACCTTCTCCATTATTTATGCTATAAGACTTTTCTTATTGCCTATCATGCTTGTAGGTCAACGGGCAGTACCTGCTTTATAAGTTTTGATTCCCTTGCAAGTATCAAAAATGCGGAAGACTTTTGGCAATAAGTCATATAAATAACTGTGTCTTGTTTGTTTTTTTAATGTTTTTTATGTAATGAAGGGTCTATCTATATGTGCAACATTTAGCCAATCTCGTTCAGCCATTAAAAAGTGATTAAGTAATTTTAGAATTCATTAAAAGCTACCACTAGCTGCGGCATTCTATAGGAGAGGTCTATGCCCAGCAGTGGACTTTTATTTATTTAATATTTTTCATTTCTTTTTCTTCCAAAGCTGATGATCACAATAGTGACTAACAAACATACAATCATTCACATTTTTAATAGTAGTAAGATTATCAGAGCTGATTTGACTTTAACGCCAGTGCCGCCAACTAGTGGGCAAAACGATGGTTCATACTTTTGTGATGGCGCCGGTTGCTGCAAGCACCGGTCAAAAAGTCGCCTATTGGCTTATACCGCCTTATGCCAACAGTGAACACTCGACAAATGCTTGCAGACAACCGTTGCCATCATAAGAATTAAGCGTATTTATTGAATCTTACACCCACTTCATAAAACTTCATACGATATCCAGTCTACCACATGGATTGCCCACACAAACCCGTACTGAAGCCGCTCAATAAAAAGCCTATAAAATTTATACCCACGACTACGGTGGCCTACCAAACAGAATTTATAACAGGATAAGTATGTTTATTTATTTTATTTCTTTTTTTCTTTCTTCATGGAAAACAAACAGCATTTGTATAACAAATATAGATAAAATATACTCGTAGTAAGAAACAAGTATGCCTTAAACAGTTTTTGCGAGTAGAAATGTATATTTCAAAATCCAAAACTACATAAAACCCTATAAATAGCAAACAAAACAGAACTACAAACAATAAATACAAAGCCACATGAGTTAGTAATACACATAAAGATATAAAAGTATCATCAAATACATAATATATTGTATATTATACGTAATGTTCTGTTTTTTGCCCTATTTTAAGTCGTATGGGGATAGTTTTGATAATTTTACGTCAGATTAAAAGTTTACAAGAATACCGTTTGTGATCGTAATGTTACTGGGAGCGGATCGACACCGGATTCCAGCTATTGTTAAATTCTGGGAATTGGGCCTTACTCGTTTAAATATTCTCTAAAGAAATGTTTATAAGATAAAAATAAGATTATCAAATGGAAAAATCCTTTAAGCTATTGTTAAATCTGTCTTAATTGCAGTTTAACTCACAATTCGTCAAAACTTGGACTGCATAGTTCGTATAGAGTATTAGGTTTTGACTGATCACTATTTCGTGACGTGGTATTTTCAGGGTACCCTATAATGTACACCAATACTAACTCTATTCATGGCCGCCATGACACCCTACCCGCAGCCAGAGTATATTTCTATCACAGCTTATCTGTTAAACGCGCCGTCAAAGATGATTCTCAGCCCTCTGAATTATGCCCTCCAAATGATAAATCAGGTGACACAACCCTTCAAGGAAAACTACTCTGTGTTACAAAGGTGCAAGGTCTGTTATACTATAGCAACGGGAGAATATTGAAAATTGGTAAAATCGATGAGGTAAGGGGATTTTTGCGCATTTAGTAATTGTACTCTGAAGTAGGTCAATGGCTTTCGTGTTAAGGCATGACTGGTATTGCTGCATTCGGTATTATAATGATTCAGATACGAGCCGCAGTTCAAGAGTTCATTTGCAAAAAGCACGGTTGTTATGAGAAGGTGAATAAATAAAATATTTATACAGGTCCCGTAACATAAGTATAACATTGTGATAACATATTCTTTAGATCATGGTGAATAAATTTTGTTCTTAGACTGCACACGAAAAAGAGATTGGGCGAAATGGTATAGGACGCGGCCACTTCTATATCGTATATCAACAGTTAGACAATAACGATCAATTGTTAAAGTCGTAGCTCATTTATTTTACGAGATAATCGATTTTTATTTTATATGTATATTACTCTAAAGAAAATTTTATCCACTGTTACGGACAAACCAATCTATTTTAATGTAATAGTTATAAGTTTAATGTTTTGTAAATAAAGCTTAATTTTCTATTAGGGCCTAGATATAAGGCATATGTAATTAGCGCAGGGATTGTTTTATTTTAATAAAGTTCGTTTAGATATATCCCACTTGCAACTAGGTAGGCAGGTAGGGCTAATAAAGGTAATTAGGTTTGTATGGTATTTGGTAAACGGGTGTGAAAGAGACCCTGTAAGGTTGTCTCACCCTACCAGGGAATCGACGGAACTGGAGGGTGGGACCGGTAGAACCTGCAGACTATCTCTGTCGCCCATCTCGCACATTCGGAGGGTAGGTAGGACACCCACAGAGGTAGAATGTTGTGAGTGGGAAATATCACATTTTCTGTAGGTAGGTTTAGAAATGTGTAGACAGAGATAGAACATAAACAATAGGTCGTCTCCCTCAGTATCTCGATGTTAGGAGGGTAGACATAAATGTTACACTAACGAATTTGGTAGACAGAGACAGAAGTTTGTATGTCCTTGTCTTATGAACTAACCCGCGATAGTCACTAGTAAACATAGGCTAAGATTGTATGAATATAGGGGCCGTGGTTCGCAAAATTTGTACTGCGCTCACGGTCAAGATCATTATCGGAATAAAGGAACAAAGGAAGAAAGAAGTGTTTCATTTCAACTATACAGTCCACACGAAAGAGCAAGATCTCTCAAGATTGTATCACGGCGGACCCAAATCCGTTGTGACTTACATCCACTAATCTGTTATTAACTCAAACCCTTCCTCCAACCGCGGGAAAACGGATGCAGGGATGTGTGAGACTCTGGGCTCAGATTTCGGCTACCTACTAGAACCTCACGATGGAACCATAGGCTTCGCCGCAGGCCGCCGTAGCTACCGGAATACTCCATAGTTCTACTTCAGCTGCGGCTCTTTACTGCAGCGAGCCCATCTCTCGTCCAATATAAGGCCGTGATATTTCAGTGTACGCCCATTCTCGATGCGGATGCGGTATGAAAACAAAAGGCCTCCGACTTGTTCCATAGGAGAGGGCCTAGAACCGACCCCTGTGGAACACCGCATGAGGATTGCCTGCGCAGCATATACTGTGAAGTAGCACACTCTACCTCTCTGCCGGCTAAGTAGCTACCCACCACACGCTGCAGGTAGGCAGGCACCCCGTGATGAATGACGGCCTGCCTTATACATGACCACGGCAGGGTTGAAAGCTATGGCAGTGTCGAGCGACATCGCTGTCAACCGTTCTGTTCGTGAGATCTTTGTCCCTCAGCACTGCGTCAATCTTTGATCGCTCCGTTCGGAAACCATACTGTGTATCCGACAGGTTTGGTTTTCTGCGCTCCAGGTGCTAGGCGAGTCGGGCAAAGATGATTCGTTTAAAGAGCTTCCTGACATTGTCCAGCAGAACGATCGGCTGATACGCTGAAGGAGAGTCAGCTGGTCGACCCTCTGTCCTCAGCAGCACTAACCTACCCCTTTTCCAGGCTCTTAAGTAGCGGCCCAGGTCAAGACAGCCATTATAAAGCCACCTTAACCGTTACCATAGAGCATTAGCCGTCAATGCTCAGTCTTTTCCGGTTATGCCATGGGTTGTACTATTTTTCATATTAAACCTACATAGCAGTCTTTTTATATTTATACTTAACCTCCTAACAGCTGATTCTGGTGATACGAAAAAACTATGGAGGTCAGAGGTAAGGAGTACTATCTTCGTTTTAAAAAAAGTGTCCGTCAAAGTGCGTTTAAGTTAGGTGGCGCCACAGTAGCAACAGGGTAAATTGTTCATATATTGTTTAAAGGATGGCTTTATCTTCCATTTAAAAGTCACATTTCAATCCGTCCACAACTGCTACCGACATTCATATCATGTCCTTTGCCTACGCTAGCGCCATTTTGGAGGGTTTTGAAACTGTTATTTACTGCTTTAGCTAGACGAACCCTAGATAGACTCAAGTATTTAAAAATTATAGTAAATCAGTATTTGTTTATTTCTTTTGTTTAATTATATAAAAACATCAAAGGGCATTAAACCGATTTTCAACTTTAAGTCCGACACGTAGAGATCAGTATCAATAAATTCACAAAATTTGACGTTTTCTATCTACCTTAATATACCACAGATGGACGAGCTGTTGTCTGTACCTCGTAACACATAGATGTTAATTTCTTACTTTGAAGTACTTCGAACCCATGACAGTTTATGGGTTGTCTGGCACATCATCATCATCAGCCTCTAGCAATCTAGGTACTGCTGGACATAGGCCTCCCTAAAGAACGCCAGCAGCCGCTCGCAACCTTGACTAGGTCGTCAGACCACCGCGTGGGAGGCCTGCCCACGCTGCGTCTTTCAGATCGTGGTCGCTACTCGAGTCGAGTCGGTCTGGTACATACTAACTTACTAGCTGTTGCCCGCGACTTCGTCTGCGTGGTCTTTAGGGGTATGAAAAATAGATGTTGGCCGATTCTCAGACCTACTCAATATGCTCACAAAATTTCATGAGAATCGGTCAAGCCTTTTCGGAGGAACGGCAACGAACATTGTGACACGAAAATTTTATATATAAGATATTTAGTTACTTTTTACTATGAGGTACTGGACTATGAATTTTGGCAATGGGCTTCTTCCAGCACAACCGATCCGAGCCAATTTAGAACAAAAATGAAAATCACTCGTACCGGGAATCGAACCAGGCACCTTTCATGTTTTAAGCAAATCACCGCCACTACGCCAATGGGATTGTCAAAGCCAAAATGTAATCATTTCCGAAGGTTTTTCCTTTTCCTTCGTTCCGAGTACAATACTTAAGCTTTATTGATTCCCACATAAGCGAAATCACTTTTCTTCCTATATTCTTATTGGTTTTCCTTGATAATTACGTCATTACTGTCACATAAGGTAAGAAGTGACAGATCCATCGCTATTATTTTATTTCTCCTTCCTACGGGCTAGGGTGGTGTTACACAAGGCACAATCAGTTTATTTATTTTGTAAAAAGTTTTTTTTAGGGAAACTTAAGATTATTTTTAATTGTTCGATTTTTAAATTGTGTACTTGACATTTTCTATTACCTTATCAATAACCGCACCTACTTGTTTCTTAGGAAACTTTAATGTGTATTTAAGTTTTTGGATATCTTAAAAATATTTGATTTAATCTTTATTTAATTTGCACGGTCATCTCTATGTTTTAGGCTTGATACCTACGCATTTACGACAATTACCTTTTACATTCGGCATAAAGTTTGTTGAAGTTGTAAAAAAAGAAGAATAAATGAATTCTTACATTGCAATAATTGTTTTTGGTACATTAAAAAAAACATTACGTAACTGAAACATTCCATTGATAAACAAGCAAGGTGATGAAAAGGGATCAAAATATGTAACAATAGTCAGTATAAGTACAAAAAACCTGGATAGTTTTAATCTTAGATATTGTTTAGAAAGAAGAGCACCTTAGTCTTTTAGTAATTAGCAATTTATAAAAATACCTCCTTGGTGACTAAGTTAAAAGTTCTGCTCAACCAAACACTACACTATAAGTGTAAATATACAGAAATAAATAATTGGATTAATTTAAATTGAGTCAAGTAACCAATATCATGGCAGATATTGTCGAGCCGCTTTAACGCCTCTAGGCTCTACGACTAACATTAAGCGATAATAGTGACTAATTAAAAACAAGTTTACAGTTTTAACTGATTTTATTTTACACGTTTAAAAAAACATGCAATCAGAATAAGACTGTAATAATACTTGTCTGGTAGCCTTCTAAATTGAATCGCTCGATTTTATCATTACAATAATGGGAAATAAAATATTCTAAATTTTCCTCTCTTTGTGACACTGGCTTTACAGCCACAATAGTTCCCACGTTAGTTTCTTGTGACACATACGTTACTATCCGTTTTGGAGTATATTGTTTATTTTTTGTCTCTGTTTCCGACGTCGGTTACGAAAGTGATAGCATAATAGTGATTGTCTAGCAGATTATTTAATGTTAAACCTTGAAGAATGTAATATAATTTTCTGCAAATAATATAATGATGCTCAGAAAATGTTAATATTAACCGCTAACAACAACACTAAAACACGATATGATGTAGCGATTTAACGAAACTATTTTTTTTTAAATGTGATAGATAGTCGCCGCCATTTTGATTTTTTATCGAAACAGCGATCATAACATGTGACGTCACCGACACGGCGATTCAACATGGCGGCTATATCTATCATATTTTTGCAGTTGGTGTCGATAAATCGCTACATCATATCGCTGGCGGGGCAGAACGAATTAACAGATCTAGTTGAAATATTCCCAGAATTAGATTATAGCCAAGAACAGCAGACAGGTTACTTGCTTTTTCTTAAAAATGTATCGTTCAATATAGATAGCGCTTCTTACCGTTAGATGTCGCTGTTTAGTTGGCAAGCATTTATGAATGTGAAAAAAATATGTAACACTAGCTGTTGCCCGCGACTTTGTTCGCTTAGTCTTTAGTTTAGACTTACTACGGTATTGGACAGTGCCGTTTGGGGACGGCCGTAACGAATACACTTCCCCACCGCCAACAGGAGACGTGTCGTAAGAGGCGACTAATTCCTATAGTACGAGATGGGCAGCAGTGTCTGAGTGCGAAATATTATAAAAAAACTGCGCTCGCCAACCCGCCTGCTAAGCGTGGCGAGTATTGGCAATCCCCCCCGATGATATGTCTTCGGGGGAGGCCTTTGTTCAGCAGTGGACGCATCCTATGGCTGAAATGATGATGATGATGATGACATGAACAAAGTCGCGAACAACAGCTAGTACACAATATACTAACAATACACACCATATAATTAATAGCCTTTGAGCCATTATATTTTGAAATCGTAGCGCGTCGACTTCCTTGGAACGAGGATCCCGGGTTTGATTCACTATCTCTGAGGTCCCGGGTTTGACTCCCGGTCGGTCAATGTAAGAAAATAACTTTTCTATTTTGTTAGGGTCCTAGCCGTTGGTGGTGGTTTCTTATTTCTGTTACACAAGTGCTTTGGTTACTTATCATAGGATCTGAGCAATGTAATATGTGATGTTGTCCAATTTATTATTCGTTGGTGAGCAATTCCTGTATGTAAAAATTGTGCTAAATAGAAACTATGTACTTCGACCATGGTTAATCTCTTTCTCCTATTCAATATTAAACGAAATATAAACACAAAACAGTTGAAATACGAACGCGAACAGAAATCCAGTTTCATAATAATGTTTATTCTTTATTGCGGTCGCGTCGGGAGTATTGTATCGCTTATTTCATTTTGCCGCGGGATTGTGAACGTCATTGCCGGTTCATTTTGCGGGAAACGTGATTTTATTTAATGTACTTACATTTGGGTTGTGCTATTTTTAATATTAAACCTACATAGTAGTCTTTTTATATTTATACTTAACCTCCTAACAGCTGATTCTGGTGATACGAAAAAACTATGGAGGTCAGAGGTAAGGAGTACTATCTTCGTTTTGAAAAAGTGTCCGTCAAAGAGCGTTTAAGTTAGGTGGCGCGACAGTAGCAACAGGGTAAATTGTTCAAATATTGTTTAAAGGATGGCTTTATCATCCATTTAAAAGTCACATTTTAATCCGTCAACAACTGCTACCGACATTCATATCATGTCCTTTGCCTACGCTAGCGCCATTTTGGAGGGTTTTGAAACTATTATTTACTAATTTAGCTAGACACTTTTTCAACTTTCCACCCGTAACAGATAGTAAGTATTTCTACCTCTATCCTCCATAAAAAAATATTTTTTTCAAATTAGCAACACTGGTTTTATAAAAAATATTATATTTTTATTAACCAGTCATATTTTTGACTAAATTGACATCATCATCATTTCAGCCATAGGACCTCCATTACTGAACATGTTGAACACATATGAACACTGCTGAAAATATATTGATTAAAATAATAATTTATGTGATTATTATTTAATACAAATATCATGATTGCATAGTGAATCACATTTTCTATGCAATAGGAACTCTCTATTTAAAAAAACATAGGTAATCAATGTTACATTTCGCGGGCTGTATTGAACAATCCCCAAAAGTGTCGGGGGTCAGCATTCCATAATCATAGGATTGAACCACACTTTTAAATTGGGTCATGGCTACAGATCGAGTGTTAATCTAATTGCAGGTTCATTTACGATTCTTGATCCATTCCATAGCGAAAAAATAACAATGACTCTTTTGTGGAATGGTCACACTACACTCATCTACTTCTAACTGCGGCATGGGTTGCAAAACTTTAACACTACCACCACGAGCACCTCACTTTAACTAAATGTAACTAAAATCAACTATCACCTTAAATTATTCCCAGAAGCTGCTAAATCAAGTATTAAAAGCGTTAGGTCGCAGTTCAGAGACACGTCAACGACAACCGAATTACAGAGTTCGCCTTTGTGCAACTATCAAGGAGCTTTGTCTATGGCTGCTCGGGTTCCACCATAGAAAGCAGAGCAATGCAAAGCTAGCATAATAGAAGGATACGCATATACAATTTAAGTTGAACAAGTCAGAGTGTTTTTCAAGTGAAATATTTTTAGCTTTATTTTTACTAAATATGTAATGTGGTTGCAAACATAACATTACATGGAATAGAAGTGGTTTAAGATGCGAAAACTCGAAAAGCTGTAAGCAAATCTATTTTGTAATTATGAAAAAAATATGTTGAGTCCTTTATCTGTGTAAACTTTATTGATTCCATCTCTAGGGGCCGATTCGACCAAACACAAAGTTATGCCAGAATAACTACTACTAGTATAATTTTAATTTGAATTTATCCACAGATAATTTCGTTTACATTTTTCCAACTTAACTCGGTATTGTTTGTTCTATAGTTCAAATGTGAACGATGAACAATTGCATAATCCTATTAAAACTCATGTAATCCATTTCTTCTAGGTTGACTTGAAATGCCACAACAATTCAATTTTGTAAGATAATAAAGTGTCAACGCTAAATGTTGACATCATGTCAGTTTCTAGTTTCAGTGACAAGTGTGGATTTGATAAGTGACAACTTTGACATTTGACTTACACGGCCAAAATCACCTGTTTAAATATTTACTCATGTTAAATTACATTATTTTTAGATCAGTGGTTGGTAAAATGCAAAAACAGCTTACTCTAGATTAAGCAGTAGTTTACTCTCGATAAAAACTTAATCCAGCGTGTCTAAGTATATCTTCTTAGTTATGTACTTATCAATCAACGTCCATAAACAAAATGAAACAGCTTAACCTTCATGTCCAGTGGAGTTATCCGAACTTTATTAGAGGTAACTATTGGGTCGGACAGGCAATCAGAGTTGGCGAACATTGTACTATTACATAGCAAGCTAATATACTATCTACATAATTCTGATTAGCTCTTACACACAATGAACAGTCATTGCTTGATTCGCCATGTAGGTTAATGATTTTTTAGTTTTAGGTAGGTACTTTTGTGAATACATTATATATATTATTGAATAAGTAGTAGTAGTAGTAGTTTAGAGAAGTAATTAATTTTATATCAGACTTTTTTAGAATTTATTGCCGCAAAAAGAAAAGAGGAACTCTTATAGAATCACTTCGATGTCTGTTTGTCTGTCTGTTAAAATCCTTTTTCATAGGAACGCCTCTACATGTATCAAGCTGAAATTAATGTCAAACACTGAAGCTTGCAATAGCATACAGCTACGGAAAAAAAATCTACTTCAACGCAATAAAGAAAAAAGCCCCTTATGCTTTTAACTCGCAAGGAAATTAAATCCTATAGGGTATTCAATACTCAAGTAAAGAAAAATATAGAAAAATCGTAAGGTTGTGGTTAAAAAACATGTTTTTTTAACAAAAAAAAATAATAATTTTGGAAACTAAATCCTCTTTATGAACAAACTAATTACATACCTACAAGTTTGTGCGGAGTCCTCGGTGCGAAAGTCACACTCTCACTTGACCGGTTTTTTTATTATTTGCCTACTTAGCGCAAACACTAGTGGTAGGACTAAGCTATATTTTGGGACGTGTATAAGTGCCCGGAAGAGGGCCTATGTACAAAATAAATGAATAATAATGAGTATTATTACACCTGACTTCGCCCAAACATTATTACGTAGTTACCTTAATACTTTACATACATACTCTTAATATATCAAAGATTTGAAAGAATCGCCATTGACACGAGAAAAAGGTCTTAATACTCTAATATAAATATTAAAAAGAAATTCTCCAGCCATGCGATATCATATTTATAACTTATAATTATCTTAAATTCAGATTACGTCGTCATATTTTCTAAACACAGGTAAATAAGAATATCCATGTTATTAAAAATACATGTCGGATTTCTAAACATGTTTTTTATTTTTAATGTAAAGCTTCTAAGTCAATTCTTTTTGAGAGTCTCCGAGACAGGAAAATGTTTGATTATTCCTTCAAGCGCAAAAACTTGAGCTTACATTTTTATTTGGCATGCTTTTAAGCCTCTTTCGTCGCTAGAATGTCGCGACAAAACAAAATTATGTTCTCAATTTAAACATCGACATTTCCTGTGTACTTTTTAAAGGTAGTTTCAGAGTAATTTTTAAAATAAAAGGAATATTTTATCCATTATATTATTATTAGATAGAGTGAAAGAGAAGTACCTATTTATAGAAATAATTTGAGATTTTACACAGTTATAAAATAACTCTATCGCTGACTAGCAAAGCCTTATTTTATCCCAGAAACTCCCAAGGTATTACTCGTTAAAGTCACTAGTTAAATAGCGTGTACAGCAAACATAAATTTATTATTACAAGTAAAACATTTTTACTTGAAAAAGGTTCAACTGCCTCTGGTGGGATTCGAACCAAATAACAAGTAAGTAATCTATGATTTGAACCCACGACCTTACGCTATCCGGGCGACTGCTCTTCCAACTGAGCTACGGAGGACGTAGTAATGTTGGCAAAATTTGACAAAATATTTTCCTTGATATAATAAATTAGCCTCCATTCCAGAACCTTTCTGCCCCATCGGCCATCAGTTCTACGTGCTATGTGCCCCGCCCACTGCCACTTCAGCTTACTTATCCATCCATGGGTTATGTCCGACTTTTGTTCGTTTACGAATCTTCTCATTCCTGAGTCGATCTCGCAAAGAAACACCGAGCATAGCCCTTTTCATAGCACGCTGTGCAACCTTGAGCTTTATTATGAGGCCCATAGTGAGAGGCCACGTTCAGTTCCATATGTCAACACTGGTAACACACACTGGTTGTAGACTTTCGTCTTTAGGCACTGAGGCCGCTTCCAACCGGCCAATCAGGAAGTCACGGGGGAGGCCTATGTTCAGCAGTGAATGTCCTATGGCTGAAATCATGATGATGATGAAGAATAAGCTAGCATTATAGTAAAAGCAAAAAATAAAAAAGTTTAAACATAAACTTATTTTTACCCTTTATTCATATTGTGCTAGGGTACTATAGCATCCCAATTCCCTCAAAAGTGGATTTTTATTTACTTCACCACAATACTCCACTGTCGCATTTCATGTCATTTACGGCCCACAAGGGAAATAAGCATTAAAGTTGTTAACTGAAATATTAGAATTCTTCCCAAAATGGCTGGAGTTTCAGTATGGCATACTTTTTATTCAGGCTTTATATGGTTAGATAATCATCTGGAAGTCATTGCGGGAGGCCTAGGTTTAGCAGCAGTGGATGTCCTACGGCTGAAATGATGATGATGATGATATGGTTAGATAAATTAATTAGATACTAACACATAATATCATCGAGGTAACCTTAATTTGTATGCAGCATCTAAATGTTTTTTTTACGATTTTGTTGTCAAGCTTATATTAGAAGTCGTTCGTATTGATGAACAGAATTTCTTCTTTTAATATGGTTATAGTAACTGATTAAAACAACAACATTTCTAGTGTATTATAGTACCCTCTTCAAATAGGCCTCTTCCAACGTCCCCACTGATTTATATCCTAAGCAAACCTTTTCTGTGCCTGCCAGTGGATTAGACATGCTTCAAGATCTATATTTATGAAACGTAAAAGTGTTCGGAAGAGCGCCTTTGTACTGAATGTCTTCTATTTTCATAAGAAATGGGGGGGGGGAGATATTCTTGTATCCTATAATATGTGGCATGATCACCGTTACCTTGATCGATCCTAGTCAGGATATTATTTATACATTAACACTTTTTATCACTATTTAACTTTATTAGAAATGTTATAACTAATTACAAAAGGACAAAAAGACATAAAAATATAACATAAATGATGGTTGTCCTCTACCTAAAGGTTGTCTGGAAGAGATCGCTATTAGCGATAAGACCGCCTAAATTGTACATCTTTCTGTAAAAATCATGTGTATTTTACTTGTATGGTGTGCAATAAATAGTATCTATCTATCTATCTATGATTAAAAGATCAAATCAATATATAAATAACAACAAACAGGCTACAATAAAAATAAAGTAAGCTTATAAATGCTCATGCTAATCAATGCTACAACAGCTCGTCAACCTACCTCAAAACGTCAAATTGTCTCAATTAATATTGATCTCTAGCATGTCGGACTTGAAGTTGAAAATCAGTTCAATGACCTTTAACTTTTTGTGTAAGTAACTGAAGTTGTCTGTACGTACATCCTACTACAGTGCACGGGCCTCACCTCCACGATGAGGTTATTTTGACCAATACTCTATAACGCCGGCCCAGTGAGGATTGATGGAGGGGAGGGGTTGTAATAACTTTAACGTGCCTTCTGAAACACGAAGATGTTTGTTTAGTTTTGTCTTAATTGTCACCCATCTAATAACAACAGTCCCGCGTAGAGAACTGCCGCTGCTAAGCTACAAGCACCTTAAAAACAACACAAATAAATAAATGTAATAAAATAAATACATTGCAATTTTATAAATACTATGATACATCTTTTTCCTAAAACCTCAAGCAATAATTTAACTATTAATAGTCGATCTAGGTACATACAAATCTTCACAACATACATTTTCTCCTACAAATTGTTTCCAAAGTGTAGAACACTAGAGGTAACGAGAGGTATTGTGAATGGACATCATTTGCAAGTTACGGCCATAATGGCGCACCCGTGCCAACTTGTAGCCCAGGAGCCTGACGCGGAACATTTTAGTGCGCCTATTCATGTTCCATTATGCGCATTGCAAATGCTGACTGGTATTTTGCACGTCGTAAAACTAATAGTGAAATGGTTTCTACATTGTTTAAGGCAACTGGTAAGGCAAGTGACTTTGAGCATTAAGCGTCGACTAATGCGACTTATGTGCCTACGATAATACAAATGCTTCTCGCAGACTAAACATCCATCCGTTGCGCTGCTGTGCAAATAGATTATCATTGCGAGCAAAATATCCGCTCATGGAAAAGTAGACGCTAAGAGTAAAATCCATTAAAAAACCTTATGATTCTTAATTGTTGAATATTTGAAAAAAATAACTTCACCCTAAAGGCACGAATGTAATAAATAACTAAACTAACTTTGAAGCTAAACAAAAACGTCGTTTAAAATAAAAAATTGGACAAGCTCGCGATATTTGCGGTAATTTGAAATATTTTTTAGTGTTTATAAGAAATGATAACTATTTAGATACAACAGGAAAAACTTCAACTTTAAGTTACATGATATATTAATTTTAACATCCTGTATTCAGTATTTGCGCTAGAAAATTTGTCCAAAAACACCTATTTTACGCATATTCTCCTTACCCGGCCCCTTAAGAATGCATAACTAAAAAAATAATATTTTTGTTTCAACTATAAGAACACAGAATAGACAAATTCCGTGATAGAAAGTGATATGATAAATAAAATATATAATTATTATTTATTATCGGCCTACTAGCATTCTAAATATTAAATTCTCGTTTTATAGAAAAGGCCGACATTACTTGAAATATTTGGCGAAATACGTATTTACCGTACCATTAAGTTCCATTACGCATCACAAATGTTCATTGATTTTGGCACGTCAGATATGACAGAAGTTGACATTACTTACATTATTAGCCAATCCTACAAAATTTTCGTTTTCTTTTTACAGAAAAGGACAAAACAAAAGGTTTTTATCATTATTAACTTAAACATGTTGCCTAGAAACATGATGTCTTTGTGTAATGCACTCGATTATTGTGTAGAAATAAGGAGGTAACAAAAGAAAAGTAAATTACATTTTCCTTCCAACAATTGTTTTCAGAACACTTTAGGTAACGAGAGGTATTGTGAATGGACATAATTTGCAAGTTGCGGTCATAATGGCGCGCCCGTGCCAAGTTGTAGCCCAGGATCCCGTTGCGGAACATTTTAGTGTATTATTATGTGCATGGTAAAAATGCAGTGTCTGGTATTTTACACATTGTAAAAATGAAATTACTATCTTACACGAGCTCCTACAAAGGGCCAGTTTCACCACATGATGATAAGTTCCAGATAACCTACGAGTATCTGGCACTTTTTGGACAGCTAATTGTATGGGTCTTCTGTCAAAACAAGTGCCAGATAGGTTATCCGGAACTTATCAGCAAGTGGTGAAACTGGCCTTTAGAATGCTTTTATTTTTTTCCCAAATATCATAGAAAATAAAACAAATTGAGTTTAGACAAATTAAAGGTGAAAAACAATGTTTTTTTTTCAACTAGTGTTATAACTTGATAGCTGTTTAAACTTTTCTGGCCACTCTGTATAACCCAGTGCTGCAGCTGATTGAAAACCTGGTTTTTAGCTTAGTTTGTTCAATAACAATCATGATACAGCAAGCAATCTAAATGTGTGTGTATGCTGTGTACACGTCCTGTGAGTCTATTAAAGCAGGCTTTGATAACGATTCTCTAGCGTGTTATGTGATGCTTTTGGTTAGTTTCAGTGAACAATGAAATGGCTTGTTGAGCTAAAATGGGTAGCACCATTTGTACATGAAAATGTAGATGAACAGACTTAATTTTCTTCTGATGATCACTGTTATTATCGTCGTCAAAGGACACTTTAGTGACAAGTGTTTAAAATGTCAATTGCAATTTTGAATTTTAAAAAGTGGTTTGCGCTTCGTTCTACTAAACTAGCGATTGTGTTTGAATACCACAAGAGGTTTAGGAGGATGATCTGAATGTCAGAATGAATAAGTTAGTTTTTCTACTATACGGATAAAGTATGTATACTTGTATGTATGTAGGACCCTCAGGGCACAGGCCTCGCCTCAACTATGTAGTTTTGATCATACTCCACCACGCAGGTCCAGTGCGGATTGGCGAAGGAGTGTTGTAAGGCCAGTGACTAAACCTGTCAGATGTTGGTATGCTGCCTTAAGGGTTCCGACTAGACTTCACGACTAGCATCAAGCAATATTAACCGGGAGCCGGGACCAACTTTTAACGTGCCTTCCAAAGCACGTAGATGCTTGTGATAAATGCCACTTGTTGTGTAATTGAGTGCCTGCATCCATAATGATAAAATAATGAAAACAATAACGTATTATATAATAAATATTTCTACGCCACTAGTGGCAGAATGCGCTGAACTTACTTTAATCTTGAGATCTTGTACTTTCTAAGAAATATTTTTTTATATCATTTCATTAATATGGTTGGAATGGTCACCCATCCGATCACTACCGCGGCGTAGATGGCTTAACTTTGGTAATCACTACCATAGCACTGCTGCCATTGAACTACAAGAATGTAAAATCTAAACTGAGCAGACCTAAATTTATTGAAGCTTTTACTATGGCGACTGGATCTGGTATCTTGTCGCCATAGTATAAACTTTGCTGAGTTAGCCAAGATAACTGGTGTAATCGTTGAAATAATTTATTGTTTTTATAAAGATGTCGATCCCTTAAATCAGACAGATAGAATAAAACGTGAACAGGAATTGTTTTAGACCAGTAGCAAAACTTTTTCGAATTGTAACGTTACCACCGCGTTGGGAGCGCGTGTTTCGAATGCTTTCCGTAAATTATTCGCCATTCGGTGTATTGCAAACCAGTGATTTGCATTTAGATGAATATGGAACAAATAAATGATAGGGCGGTAAATTGGAAAGTGAAGTTCTTTCTAAAATACAGGGTAAAAACGCAAAATGAGAGGTGTATTAAAAACACTTTTCATATTATGTATGTTTTTTTTTAAACAGGTTTAAATGATTACTTATCACACGTATAACACGTAAACAATTAAATTAAACAATATAAAAATTCCAACACAAAAACTCATAACCTATTATACTATTTACCTAAAAGCGTCAGGGGTTCTCAACTATTTTTATTTTTACGGGATACCTTTTTAGATAGGTAAATAAGTAATGCGGGGAAAATTCTTTCATTTGTACCTGGGTTTGGCACCATGACAATTCGACCATATTTTATTTAATGATTCCAAACAATCGTTCCGGAAGGAACGAGGTTTGTGATTTGTTGATTAGGTAGGACAACCATACACGCGCAAACACACATTCATATATCCCAAACATTTACACTGATACACGCCACTCCTACATCCTCGTGCAATTATGCTATTCTCTTTTATTCTATTTAGTTACTTTACCGTTGTTTTCAAAAACCTTATCTCATTGACTGTCGTTATTCTAAAGTTTTATATTAATATATAGAATTCATTATTGGCTGTAAGTGTTGTATAAATTATGTGATTTGTAACATTTTTAAGGGCTGTGGATACTGAATAAATATAAAATTATATGATTCTAGTACAGTAATACTGGAAAATAATAATAATTCAGCTGTGACCGCTCCTGTTAACATTTCACCGCATGATCTTCCTCACGATTACATCCCTAGTATGTGGTAATTACGTGGTTAATGCAAATTGAAATGGCTTATCTAATCCAAACCACAACCTCAAATTAGTTTGTCAAAAGCAGTACCAAACTATAGTTATTTTGTAATATCGTCCACAAATAGTGAGTTGGTTGGTTGAGACGACTACTACATGTTGTTCTTGTCACTAATGACTAATAGTCGTCTCTTTCCGGGCTGACACACTCACTGCGTGTATTTTTACAAACATATAAGCGCGGGCTACGGGCATGCACTTAGACTGCACTTAAGTGTTTTTTCAATGGAGTTGCACCAGCCGGTTTATCTTTTTTTGCTGCGTTAAATTAGTTACAAGGAAGATTGAGACAGACTTACCACACTAAAATTTGAACAAAGAACGCGTCAGGCATCAGGTTTCGAGCATTTGTAAACAAAGGCGCCGCGATGACTCATCATCATCAATCAGTCGGCCGTCTTTGAGATCGTTGTGTTTGTGATATAAGTGGATGATTGTTTAGATTTCGCTATCAAACAATGGATATGTTTGTACTAACTTAATTTATAAACATTATGAGGTGTTTCAAACGTGTAGTTCGCTAGAACTTTAATAAAATTGTGAAAATGTCGTCGATCCTGACTTTGCGTGTTCATAATTTTGCTGTATTTTTTAATTAAATAAATCTGTTTTTTTAAATTGGCCATAAAATAGAAGAAATCTTAACGCATCTAAAAATATATGGTGTATTAAGTGCCACTGTAGTATAACCCCATAAATTTTATTTAGAAAAATCGGAAGTGTGCACTTCCGGTGTATGATAAATGCTGTGGCACGGGTTTGGCCCAAGCAAGGGGGAAGGGTTATTCAGTATAAAGGCCCTCTCCGGCCACTAATACACGTCCCAAAAATATAGCTTTGCCCTACCACCGCTTTGGGACTACATATCAGCTGGTGATAAGAAGAAACGACGCAACTTACTCAGTCACATTTGTCAGCATTTTTTACAGGAAATACAGTTACAAGACATTTATTAACTGCGAGCTAGGCATTTTATGAGATACTTTTGTCGTTTAAATAATCGTGTCCTTTTTTCATAGGGATTTTTAAAATATGGATTCGAAGTCAAACAACTTTTGCTATTTATTTATTTTTCATTTATTTATTTCAGGACAACCAACAAAGCATACATCTTACATTCAACAATATACAATATTTAACAACAGGTTATAGTGTTGCCTTAATTAAAGGCTGCCACGACATGCACAGAAAAATATATGTTGAAAACAAACTATGACTAACGTAACATAAAAAAAAAAAACAATTTAAAACGTTTTTAAAAACAAATAATGTATGTTTTGGAATTGAACGAGAACTTTGTGTTTAAGGCCAATCACCGTACCACTACGCAAATCGGGTTGTCTCATAATAAATAGTCAGTTAAATATATACTTGGTTAAGAGAAAATTTACGTTTTTTACCCGACTGCTAAGGAAAGGTACATTATATTACATTATTTGATATATCAGAGCTCCCAAAGTGAAAGTTGTTGTGTTCGAGGGGTTAAATCATCGTCGAAAAGTATGTTACTCCTAAAATACGTCCTATATAAATGCCGAATAGCCGAACCATGGCGTTTTACATTGCACCAAATATTCCCTCTATGCCTCAGTGTGCGAATACGTCATAGTTGAATTTTATTCGTACATTCCACAGAGAACTTGACCTGGTAGATGCCGCATAAGAGCACGACCATACGGCGTTGGCTCATCAGAGTGGTCAATACTAAACGAGATGAAGTTTGTAATATACATTCTGATTGATAACCTGACTAGCGTAGTGGTGGCGTCAAAATTAGCGGTGTATGTAAAGCATTTCGGATTTAATTTTCGATTCGGGTCAATTCGCTGCACGTCTTAGCGTCGGAGGTTCCCGCCGAAAATCAGCGTCGTGATAAGTCCGTGACTGTCACGACAAATGCTGAGAGGCACCTTTTCGACACATCCGATTTGTTTTGTATTGTCTTATGTATATTCCTCTGTGTGTCGAATAAACGTTTCTATTTCTATTTAGACATTGACTATTTCTAAACTGACTTATTTTGGGTGTGCCAGGGGCGTCCCCTGGCAAACATATTTTGTCTGGTACGGTCGGTCAAGAAATTGGTCTACCAGTTTTGACAAAACTTAATATGTCAGTAGAATAGCGATAAGGTTGAACTCATAGACTTATTACCTTTTTAACAATGAAAGAGATGCACAATTATGACGTATTATATATTGGTTTTTGACGTAATATGATAAAGAAAGAATTAGTAGCTTTTGCATGGGAAAATCAACCCTGTTGTTCTATGACGTGCGAATGAAAACCTTAGGATGATAGACCACTTTCTTGGCCGACTGTACCTCATAACAAAACGATCTTAATTTCTTACTACGAGACTAGGACAACTCGTCTGCTAACTGACGCATAATTTTAAATATCAATTATTTAATGATGGCAGCGTGGCTAAACCACACCAGTAAGGAAATCACAAAGAAAATATTTATTATAAGTACTTACGTCGGGCAGTCTAGCCAGAAATCTCAGTAGGTTAAACGGATAAGTATCACTGTGACTGACAGTGGTTGCTGTTTGTTCTTCCTCAAACTAGCACTTTACTACCATTTTTAGGATTCCGTACCTAAAGGGTAAAAACGGGACCCTATTACTAAGACTTCGCTGTCTGTCCGTCTGTCTGCCACCAGGCTGTATCTTAAGAACCGCGAGCTAGCTAGCTAGACAGTTGAAATTTTTACAAATTATGTATTTCTGTTGCCGCTACAACAACAAATACTAAAAACAAAATAAAATAAATATTTAAGGGGGGCTCCCATACAACAAACGCGATTTTTTTGTCCTTCATTTAGAATATTGTGTATATCTGTTGCATCCTCTATCACAATATAGTATCTAATGTTGTATAGATAATGGTACGGAAGCCTTTGTGCGCGAGTTCGAGTCGCACTTGGCCGGTTTTACTTTTTATTCAGTAACAAGACCACAAACTACACTCATACAACTGAGGCGTCTCTGTTCTTAGTTGTCTCTGGTACAGTCAGACAAATGCACACATATTCGCTGACACGTACCGTCAACAAAACAGCGTTCCGTATTTGCTGTGCCGACAGCACGCGTGTCGCGATGTCGGTCAGAGCCAGTTATATCCGGGTAAACCGGATAACGACGCCACTGGCCGGTGACGTTAGTTATATGGATGGGGTATTGTGGAATCAGCAAAAAGGGAGTGCTTAATTTGAATGGATGATATGCACTTGAGTAAACAAAAGGGTACACCCACACACCCAAACACAATTTTAGTAAACCAATTTATAAACTTGACCACATTAGGAATTAATTATGGTGCCTTTCTTTGCTCTTTTTTCTTTGGATGCAATATTATTTTCGCGACTCTATCGCGCTCTTGGTCGGTTTTGTTTATGTTCAACTGGTTTATAAAATAACTGGATATCGTAACGTAAAATCAATAAATTTATATCTAATCTCATTTTTATACGTCTCAATTTTTTACCCTACCATTGTTCTAGGACAATATGTGGGCTTGTGCCTCGGCACCGACTTCTCTGCTTCTCAAAGCAGCACAAGAAACTCGGTCACTTTTGTCAGTCTCTTTACAAAATTCCAATCATGTAATAAATCATTCATTCCGACTTGTTCCCTGAAATCAACAACAGATAACAAATCAACATATTCCATTACCTAGGCATATTTGATAAACCAAACTCCAAAATCGCGTCCCCAATTGGCTAGACCTAGCAAATCCAATTGGGTCTATTCCACCGGGCCTGGATAAATCTAGCTTGAGCTTCACCCGAGCAACCTCATTTACCTAAACCCTTCATGCATTTTTACCGCTCCAGCGCGTCTTGGTCTAGATTTTAGACAGTTACCGTTTGGAAAATGTTGGGGACGTAAAATCATTGTCCTCTTTTGTTATTATGAGCTCTGAATATGGAGTTTAGTGGTTTAATGGGGTTTAGAAAGGTACGAGAAGTCTAAGTTGATGAATTTATTTACCTGCAAAACTGCATATAAAAGGATTGCGTGATTCTTTAAATAGTCGACAATTTTAATGGTTGACTGATTTTTATAGTTAATTGCTTAATTTGTAACGACAAAGAAAAAATGTGCCTTTGATCTCAAAGTTTCTGAATTTATGTTTTTCTGGTAGATCTTATTACTTTTTATGAGTACAGTAAAAATAATATTACATTATTTTGAATATTATGCAGGGAATTATACAGAATCTTTCTGTCATAGATTAGGTAACAGTTTTCGGCCAAGGACGTTTGTTCTAATTTATTACTTCTTCTTCTTCTTCTTCTATAGTTTCTTCTAGGCGGCGATTTTACTGCTTAAAGCAATTTTTTCTATAGGAGAAACATTGATATCGTAAAGCACTTTTCCACGCTAAGTTGCCGTTGTACAGATAACAGCTCGTCAAAAAGTTGTTACATTTGAGCAATAGAATCACCTCCCCCCCCTGACCCCCCTAAAAGAAAGATAACTGATCATCATCATCATCATTTCAGCCATAGGACGTCCACTGCTGAACATAGGCCTCCCCCATTGACTTCCAGATTGGCCGGTTGGAAGCGGCCTGCATCCAGCGTCTTCCTGCGACCTTTACCAGGTCGTCTGACCACCTTATGAGTGGACGTCCTACGCTGCGCTTGCCGGTACGCGGCCTCCATTCTAGAACCTTTCTGCCCCATCGGCCATCGGTTCTGCGTGCTATGTGCCCCGCCCACTGCCACTTCAGCTTGCTAATCCGTTGTCCGTATGTCAGCGACTTTTGTTCGTTTACGGATCTCTTCATTTCTGATTCGATCTCGCAAGAAAACACCAAGCATAGCCCTTTCCATAGCACGTTGTGCGACCTTGAGCTTTCTTATGAGGCCCATAGTGAGAGGCCACGTTTCAGTTCCATATGTCATCACTGGTAACACACACTGGTTGTAGACTTTCGTCTTGAGGCACTGAGGTATTTTGGACGAGAAGACGTGGTGTAGTTTCCCGAACGCTGCCCAGCCGAGTTGGATTCGACGATTGACCTCCTTCTCAAAACTGATAACTATATAATAGACTATAACTAGATAACTGATAAATAAAGATATTCGATTTATCAACTTAATTTTAGTAACTCCTTTAAGATAAGGATTAAATAGCTTCGTAAATAGCTTAATACTGTTAATATCCCTAAAAGCGATCCGGTAACCGTATCCGATGTGCCCGGATATCCGGACGCACTGACCCGGTTAATAAGCTCAAAGTGCATTGGATTACGCCTGCAACCGCTGGCTGCGGGCCAAGACGGTATCTGTGTAAACCGGACATAACTGTAGGGTGGCTAGGATTCACAAATCGAGACTATACCAAACTAAAATATCTAACACTAATTAATCCTTGTTAGTAACAAGTTTAAGGTGCTACATCAGCATATGATTTACTAATTAAAATTAGGTAGTTAAGTATTTTATTTATTCAATTAGAAAGAAAGAAAGAAAGAAAAGAAATTTATTAAACACTGGACATCACACACAAATAGTACAAACAAATGACACAAAAAGAAAAACAAGTAATAAAAACAAAAATAAAAATAATAATAATAATAAATGAAAAACGAGTAAACCAAGCGGTGCCACTATGTGCCTGTGATGTCCGGGATAATGGGACCTCACTCAGCTTGAGCCACGGCCTGAGTAGGCCGCGACGCTGGTTTTCAGTAGGCCCCGCCGAGTGAGGTACACGGACGGACAGCCGACCTGCTAGACTTAAATAATATATATACATATTAAATATAAAAAGAGATAAACTTAAAGACAATAAACAGTACGTAAACTGATGAATAGACAGCGTATTTACTAAACAGATAAGTAGGTACTAACATGTTTTAATTAATACTTAAATAAATATTAGGTTTCGCACGGAGTTATGCATCAAGAAATCGTCACGGCCGCCAGTCACCCTAGGCATCAACCGATCAGTCCGGCCGAACGCCATGAGCAGGACGGTAATGCGCGATCATTTTGAAATTTCAGAGACCGTTTTTAACTGGTCTGTTGTAGGTGATCTAAATTGTGCCTCACATGTTAATTGTCGGTGCGCTAGCGAATCGTTAGAATATTAATAGTAATCAAATAAATTACATACAGGGCTACATTTAATTGACATATTGTTTTTTTTTTTTTTTTTTTTATACCCGTTGATCTTCTCTTTATTTGTTTGTTTGATTAGTTTTTTTTTTTGGAGTTTTAGATTTTGGAACTTTTTACCGCCTCCTGTCAATTTTAATTCAACTGTCATCTACCTGAAGGTTGTTTGGAAGAGATCACTTTTAGCGATAAGACCGCTTAAACTGTGCTATTATTAATGTATTTCTTTTCATGTGATTTGTTTCTTTTGAGTGGTGTACATTAAAGAGTATCTATCTGTTGGAAGGTAGTGTTAAATTTTAGAAATAAAGTCTTGAGAACAATGTAAAAAAGAGTCAGACTCGTCCACCGAGGGTTCCGCAACAAATTTTTAGGTACTGATATAAGAATCAAACCAAGGTTCTCAACATCTCTGTTTATTAACTTAGTACAAGCCATCACATTTTATCCTTACTTTTGTACAAATACAAAAACAGTTTTAATACTATGGAGGACAACTGTTCGTTAAGACGATCAAGCTGCGAATGCCGTCCCTTCTGCGTTGTCTGTTGACGTCAATTTCCTCCCCGCTAAACCCCACTACTGTCGACAAATTTGACCAAGGAATAAAATATTGTACGGCATAGAGTTCAATTGACAGCAAAGTCTGTGTCACAGATTACTTGTAGCTTACACTTATTATACATAGTTATGGAATATGGAAAGAAATTATTTATTAACAAATCTATGGTTTTCAGATTTTTCCCTGTACTTGTAGTATAAGACGATATTACTCGCCAAATTTCATAGTTCTAGGTCAACGGAAAGTACCCCATAAATTTTGATTCCCTTGAGTGTCGAAATATATGTTTTTTGCGTGCGCGGTCATTCATCAGAGACATAGGCGTACGCCGACGCGCGCCAAGAAAGACCTTATGCAGTGCATATACGGTGCAATTTAATCGAACAATCGTCTGTTATCCACAAGCTGCATTTTTTAACAGCAGACGAAAAAAAATTGTTTTTCACGTAGCTCGATCAGTTACTGATTGTGTCCAGCATTGGACTGACGTGGGCTGAGTATGACGATATATTTACACTTTACCAGACTTTAAGGCAACTTAGCAAGCAAAGGGTTTTACACTTGAATCTAGCAAAAAATGCTATTCGAAGCTTAATATTACGTAAACAGATCTATATCTAACTTACCTTTAATATTTTTAAACGACCTAGGTATCTAACCACACCTTACACCATGCGATAGACAGACGAGATGAAAATAATTCATCTCTACTGTACGGGGGGGGGGGGTAATGATACTATTTATGTACACCACACAAAAGAAACAAATCACAGGGAAATAATACATTTAGAATTGCAATAGAATAAATACATTTAGATCTCTTTCAGACAAGGTTTAGGTAGAGGAGAGTTGAATTAAAATTAAATTATTAGAGGAATTTACCTAAACAACGTTTTTAAGATTTTATTTTTAGCACTAACAGTCTCTTAGTTAAGCCGCGGATAGACAGACAGACGGACATTGCGAAACTATAAGGATTCCGTGTTGACTACGGTATCCTAAAAAGGCTGAAAAGATTGTTACATTGTACATTGTTTCATTTTATGGACATCCTACTTCTAAAACCGGTTATTGCCAATGCATACGTCAGTGACGGCCAGTTCTATCCAGATGTAACTGGTTTGCTGAATAAGCATTTGATAAAGTGGATCGAACAGAGATTTGCTGAGAAATCTGAGTTATGGAAACTATAAATCTGATTGCATTTCTGTCTGCGTTTCAAATTGGATATAACGTTATACTAGTTGTTTCTCTTATTTGTTACTCTAAAATAAATCTTCACGACTTGTTGTTGAATATAAACACAATAATGGTGTACCTACACACGCGTGCTCACACACACACTTATTAATATGATAGTGTGTACTGTTTCATTTAGTCAGTGTTTTTTTTTTAATAAATCAATAATAGTTATATAAAAATAAATTTCCGTGGCGTTAGTTCCCCAAAAACTCGAGAGTGACTTGACTAATAAAATTTGGCACCAATCAATTAGACCCATTGTAAACATGGCTTATAACACACGATATTACTCACGATATTTTCATAAAATAAATACATTTCAGTTCACTGTGAAAAATACAATTTGTATACGTATAAGTTTTATTGGTATACGCGTGAAATATTTATAAAATACGAGTAAAACAATTATCAAGAAACTATAAAATCCCATAATATAACAAGGCATTTATGCAAAAAAAATAAAAAGAGCAATTCTCCAACAGCGCAGTTGTCTCTTTATTCCTTACTGCAGTCGATTTGCTCATTGAAATGCGCATACTCAGACCACACCTATACTGTGGAGCAATAGCTGCGCCGATAATCGAGTTGGTCACCGAATAAAAATCCGATTTCAAATCGATACATAGTTCATTCCACTCGTTCTGAGTGTAACACGTACATTTGTTCGTATGGCTGATCTAGGTAAATATAAAAACACGTATTTTTTAAAATTTTGATACATAAAAAAGCAAAATTGATTATTTTTTTTACTTTGAAAATTAACGTAACGTGGATTGATGACCTAGTTCAGGTTACGGGAAACTGCTGGGTGCAAACGGCTCAGATAAGATTTCCATGGCGTTCTATTGGGGAGGCCGATGACCAACAGTGGTCTTCCAAAGGCTGATGATGATGACAATGTAAAGTATGTATGTTGTAAAGTATGTGTGTATGTTGCGATTTCGATAGTAAAAGTTGTTGTATTTGAGCACCAGAATCAGAACCTAGGAGGTTGTTGATGTTTTACAAATAACCCTGTATACGTCCCACTGCAGGGCACAGGCTTCACCTCAACTATGAGTTGGTTGGGGCCATACTCGACCACGCGTGCCTGGTGCGGATTGGTGGAGGGGTGTTGTAAGGCCAGTGAATAAACCTTGTTACATGTAATTAAGCTGCCTTAAAGCCTGATGATGATGATGAAGATGATACTTTAAGTTGAAAATGGTCATTGTGGTTTAATAAAAGTAAAGAGCCACAAATATTAATTGGTCAAAGCGCCAGTCAATACAATAATTAATTGTTTTCTCAATCACACCTATTACCTAGACCCAAAATAAGCAAAGCTTGTACTATGGCGACAAGATAACGGATAAAAAACGTACAAACATCCATGACTTAGGTACAAAATTAACTGCTTCTCATAAAACAAACATTTGCCCCTTGCGGGATTCGAACCCTCAACCCCTGGCTTTGTAGTCATGCGAACCACTAGATACGATCAACATAATATTATAAAACAAATATTTAACTAAAATCAAAACTTTGTTTAAATTTTGACAACAATAAAATAACGTTCATTCATTCAAGCTCGAAACTTTTCCAATTATTACGAAACCCAAATTCGTGAAGTTCATTTTCTGTGCTTCATTACAGCAGCTTTATTCACGATCAAAAATTAAATAAGGAATGAAATTGTCGGATTACGATTATTACGAGTGATCATAAAATGTCTTACATCTTTTATGGTTGCGATACTTTGAAGAATTGTCAGCAGTCAATTTTATTGATACTAAAGTACACAGAATTTTAGTGTTTCTAAAGTACGTACCCAATTTTTGTTTAATAAGTCTTTTTATTAGCATTATTTGAATTCATTTATTTCTCAACGTTTCGATTCAATTGCATAGACCTTGGTTACCAGTGAGTCTATCCTTTAAACATACTACTGCAGGGAACAGGCCTTAATTCAACTATGAGGTGGTTTGAGTCATACACCACCACGCGGGCCCAGTGCGGTTTGGTGGATGGCTGATGTAAGGCAAGACTTAACTGTCAGAAGTTATTAAGCCACTCTAAGGCCTCTGACTAGGCTTAACGACTAGTATCAAGCGATATTAGCCGGGACCAACTTTTAATGTCCCTTTCGAAGCACGGAGATGCTTGTGATAAATGTCACCAAATATGGTTGGAATGGTCACCCATCCAATCACAACCGCGGCGTAGGTGGCTTAACTTTGGTAATCACTACCAAAGCGCTGCCGCCACTGAGTTACAAGAAAGCGGGCCCAGTGGGGGGAGGGGGGGAAGGGTTATTACACCGTTAGTGATTATATAAATGTGGGATAACGGAACGTAAGTTGAAGGAAGTAAGGAAATGTGAGAGCGAGACAAAAGATGTGAGTCAAGATGGCGAAATGTGATTTGTGAACGAAGGATAGGATTTTTGTTGAAAGAAGAAAATACACGGATTAAAAGGAAACTAATTCTTTTTATTTCTTGCCCGATCCCACAAATTGGGGGCTCGTCCGGGATTAAGCAAGAAATCCGTGTTTTACGACGAAAAGAAGCAAATTAACATAAGACGATCGCTGAAAAATTTTCTTTGGGAAGGAAAAAATATTAAGACGACGACGAACCAAAGAAGACCAAAGAACAACGACGGGAAACGACGAATCAACTACACATCATGGCAGAAGAAGGCACGAGCAAGGGTATGGTTACTAGGAGTCAGAACGGCACAGAATCTTCAACGACATCTCCAATGGCGGCTTCAATGGCGGCATTGTGCATCGATGCAGTAACCAAATTCAGCGGCGACGACAAAACCCTATCATCAGTTAGATGGGTTCAAGATCTGGAAGATAACGCCGAGATATTTCAGTGGACAGAACAGCAGAAACTTATCTTCGCACGCAGATCTCTGGTCGGAACAGCGGCATTGTGGCTGAAGGGAGAAAAAGTATTTAAAAGCTGGGACGAGTTAAAAGGTGCGGTTCAGAAGGAATTTTCCGACTCTGTAAACGTCAAAGAAATGCACGAAATCATGGCGGCCAGGAAAAAACGTAAAGACGAAACCTGCTACCAGTACATGCTTATTATGAAGGAACTGGGTCGCAGAGCAAAGTTTCCCGATTATGTGGCCGTGCAGTACATAATTGATGGTATTCAGGATTATGAGTCGAACAAGATGATATTATATGGAGCTACTACATATCCTGTGTTAAAAGAAAAGTTGAATCTTTATGAAAAAATAAAAATGAAATCACAGCGTACTACTAATACCATAGACGGTACAAGAGGTACGAAAAGAAGTGTTGGCGAAAAACCACCACCACGAAATTCAAGATGCTATAATTGTGGTGACATTGATCATATGGCAAATGCTTGTCCGAACGGCATAAGATGTTTTCGCTGCAATAAATATGGTCATAAGGGCATCCATTGTACAGTGCAGAGCGAATACAGCGGCGGCAAGATGGAACCCGCTGCATCGTCGGTAAAGCAGTACCAATCAAGAAGTGCGCTTACAGGTGGCGGTGCAGTCGGACGGTCGGTAAAGCAGCAGGCCAACTTCAACCTGGTGGCACGTCACGGTGACAGTGATGACAACACGATGACAGTGACAGCAGACAACACATCGGAGGTTATGCAGGTTCAAAACAAAGGGCGTGAATGTGTTCAGAAGCCCATGAAAAGTGTTACGATCAAGGAAATAACAACAGATGCTTTGGTGGACTCAGGTAGTGACGTTAACCTGATGTCCCACCAATGTCAAATCGCGGTCGGTGCGAATGTGACTGAAGAGAAATTATTACTCACTGGACTTGGACTCTCAACAGTGAAATCCATAGGCAAAGTTTGTGTTAATATCACTATAGATGGAATAGAATTTACTAACGTGTCATTTCATATTGTAAATAGGGAAGTCATGCCGTTTGACATGATTTTAGGTCAAGAGCTATTGAAACATGTTACCATGGTGATGAATGGAGGCAAAGTGACGTTTTTACCTAAAAGAGAGGAATGGATGCCTAAACTCTCCTTTTTTTCAGATGCGGTTGTCGACATTGGTCATATTATTGATTCAAATGTGAAACAAAAAGTGTTACAGTGTATTGAAGATTATATTCCAGTACGGACTAAGGAGGCACCAATTCAGTTGAGGATTATTCTGAAAGATGATGTACCTGTTATACAAAGACCACGACGCTTGTCTTTGGTTGAACAAAGGTTAGTTGAAGAACAAGTAAAGGAATGACTCGACGAAGGCATAGTAAGGGTAAGTTATTCAGAGTATTCATCTCCTTTGGTGTTAGTTAAAAAAAAAGATGGTACAACTAGAGTGTGTGTGGATTACCGTTTACTTAACAAAAAGATGATAAAAGATGAATTTCCATTACCTGTGATTGAGGACATGATAGATAAGTTGTGCGGGGTCAAAGTATTTAGTGTCCTAGACCTGAAAAATGGTTTTTTTCATCTAAAGGTAGAAGAAGAGTCGATTCGGTATACATCTTTTGTAACCCATCACGGACAATTTGAATTTCTTAGAGCACCTTTCGGTTTGTCCATTTGCCCAAAGTACTTCATGAGATTTGTAACAATTATATTTAGAGAGTTAATTTCTCAGGGCATTATGATTATTTTTGTTGACGATATTTTGGTTTTAGCGGAAAACGTAGAACAAGCGGTTGAAAGACTTCGAATTGTACTGAAAACAGCATCCGAGTACGGTCTACAAATCAACTGGAAAAAAGCGAACTTGATAAAGAGAGAAGTCGAATATCTAGGCCATATTGTAAGGGATGGAGAAATAAAACCAAACCCAGATAAGACAGACGCTGTCCGTAAGTACCCAGAACCATGTGATATTAAACAACTACACAGTTTTATTGGCTTAACATCATATTTCAGAAAGTACATAGAAAATTATGCTCTGATTGCCAAGCCACTTACAGACCTTTTGAAGAAGGATAAAAATTTTATATTTCAAGAAGAACAACGACAAGCTTTTCAGATATTGAAAGAAAGATTAACTTCAGATCCTGTTTTAAAGATTTTTAATCCAAAATTAAAGACCGAGTTGCATACAGATGCATCCAGTGTGGCGTACTCAGCTATACTTATGCAACATTTCCCTGATACAGGACTTCACCCGATTTATTACATGAGCTGTAAGACTAACGACGCACAAAGTCGATATTCTAGTTACGAACTTGAGGCATTAGCCATCATTGAAGGAGTAAAGAAGTTCCGGCATTACCTGTATGGAATACACTTTAAGATCATAACAGATTGCAAGGCATTTGCGATGACATTGAGAAAGAAAGACCTGACAGCGAAGGTAGCACGATGGGTACTATTCCTTGACGAGTATGACTATGAAATTGAACATAGAGCATCATCAAAGATGAAACATGCAGACGCTTTAAGTCGTTGTCCATATGTGGGAGTAACATCGTTACATGACACAGTGAAACAAGCACAAGAACAAGACGAGGGGCTGAATGCCATAAAAGAGATGTTGAAAGATAGGTCATACCTAGATTACTGGACAGAAAATGATTTACTTTATAAAGGAGATAAGAAGCTACTGGTGATACCTAAAACTTTAGAAAAAGAGATATTGAAGAGAGTACACAGCAATGGTCACTTTTCGAAGAAAAAAATGAAAGAATTAATTGATAAAGAATACTACATAACAGGATTAGATAAGAAAATTGAGGACTATATTATAACATGCATTCCGTGCTTGTTAGCGACGAAAAAAGAAGGCAAACTAGAGGGATTTTTGCATCCAATTGATAAAGAGGGTATTCCATTAGATACCATACATTTAGATCACGTGGGACCACTGACACAAACCAGTAAGCAGTATAACTATATTTTGACAGTAGTAGATGCATTTACCAAGTTTGTTTGGTTATTTCCAACAAAATCCACATCAAGCAGAGAGGTTCTGAGCAAACTAAAGATACACCAGCAGACGTTTGGAAATCCAAGAAGAATTATAACTGACAAAGGTACGGCATTCACCAGCCATGAGTTTGCTGAATACTGCACAGAAGAGGACATCTTACACTTGACGATAACTACTGGCATTCCAAGAGGTAACGGCCAAGTTGAGAGAATACACAGAATTATCATTCCCTTATTAACAAAATTATGTATAGAGAACTCTAGCTTGTGGTACAAACATATCAGCGATGTACAGAGAGCTATAAATGGCACATTTCAGAGGAGCATCAAAACAACACCATTTGAACTTTTAATAGGTACCAAAATGCGCACGAGAAAAGATGTTAAAATACAGGAACTTCTTCAGGAAGAAGATATTCAGCTGTATAATGAAGACAGAGAAGAACTACGAAAACAAGCTAAGGAGCAGATTTTAAAGATACAAGATGAGAACACGAAAAACTATAACAAGAAGAGAAAAGACAGTTTTAAGTATGAGATTGGAGATATAGCAGCTATAAAAAGAACTCAGTTTGGATCAGGCCTAAAATTAAAACCTAAATACCTAGGACCCTATAGAGTAGTAAAGGTGAAAAGAAATGACCGATATGACTTGGAGAAGATGGATACCTCTACTGAAGGTCCTAACAAGACTTCCAGTTCAGCTGATCATATGAAGAGATGGCCTAAAGAAGGGACATAGTGAGTATTTTATTTTAGTGAGAAGAATGAAAGATGATGAATGCTTTGTCTATTTAGTTAAAGCTCACGTGCACTTTATTCATTGTCATGGGGTTATATTGTTAAAAAAGCTCTACTATATCAATTGGTATTTTAATTTAACGAGAAATTTAATATTAAGCAAGGTTTATTAGTATCAGAGAAAGTCTTTGTAGTTTGTGTTTTTGAAAAATAATTATTAAAAAAACGTAGTAAGTTTTGTTTTGGATGAAACTATGTATAAAACAATGTAAAAAGTTATAAGTATTACTAAGCAAACTTTGTAAAAAATAAGAAGTGTTTTACTTAAGTTTGAGTGCACATTAAATGCTTAATGTACTTTGATTTATGATTCGAAGTGTATACAACGATATTATAGTCTTACTACTGAGCAGTGTTGTGTGAGAGTGTAGTGAGAGTGGGACGAATTGTAATGAGAGACGAAACATAATAAATGAGAGATGAATGTCCGAGGACAGACATTGGGTCAGGAAGGCCGAGTGTGGGATAACGGAACGTAAGTTGAAGGAAGTAAGGAAATGTGAGAGCGAGACAAAAGATGTGAGTCAAGATGGCGAAATGTGATTTGTGAACGAAGGATAGGATTTTTGTTGAAAGAAGAAAATACACGGATTAAAAGGAAACTAATTCTTTTTATTTCTTGCCCGATCCCACATAAATGATAAAAATGTGTGGATTTAAAACTGCTTAGCTCGCACCAAAACTTGTAAAAATATTTATTTTAAAAGAGGCTGACAACAGTGACCGAGTTTCTTGCGCTCTTCTCGCCACTAGCCCACAAATTTTTCCGAAGCAGTTATAGGGCAAAACAATTGGGACGTGAAAAAGTGCTTTTAATAGCCTATTTGCAAAAATAAATGGATTTTGTTTTGTGTGAATTTTAACCTTTATATCGATAGAAAATGTTTATCAAGTAAAAATATTTCCTCTAGTAATAAACTAGCATTATTCTGAATGCAAACAATAAAAAAGTTTATATCGATAGAAAAGTCAATCAACATAAAGTATCTAAGCATTTGTAGTGGCGCTGCCTGGTGATACGTTAATAAAAACACAATTTATCATATTAATCCGTGTATGTCATCTACAGTTGTCAAGTAAAACTCCGAATAGGTCCTTCAAATGATGATATTTATTTATATACTTAAAACTTTATTGAACTAAATATTTCTGGTCTTTAATAAATATTTGGGCGAAAGTAATAAGCAAAAACGTCAGTTTTTTTTCAAAATTAAAACATTTCAATGTGTATAAAATACGATTCAGACGAGCGCCTTTACAAAGGCGTTAAATTAAATGTATTATGCCTCCACAGTTCCACCTGCATTGGACTTAATCCTGGAAAATTACACTCAAATCTACCCATTTTGCAAGGCTTATGTTAACCTCTTTCCATCTAATATCAGTAGTCTGTTTTACAAATTATATTATGTATATTTGGCGCGAACTTAAAATGTAACCATCGCTGCTAAGTTTACAATTGTTTAAGACTTTCTTATAAGTACCTATATGTTTAAGTATAAGCTTATTGTAAACTTGTTTGTGGTTCTGTCAATAAATTTTTAAAAAATACCTATAGATTTTGATTTGGCCGTATCTTTTGCGTTTAAATAAGTTTGTTTTTTCGCACCTCTATGAGATTGCAGACTTAAGAATTTAAGATTAATTTTAACTTGATTCCTCCACGACTTTCTGACAAAAGAATAGGTTACCTATACCTAGGTAGGTACCCTTTTATACTAAGTAATATTATCTCTATAAGTAATATTATCTTTATAAAAAAATTCTATATTATAAGTTTAATAATAATATAGAATTTTTTTCAAAGACGTACTAAATTATTGTATCACAGGTATTACACTTAAGTAGCCCCCAGCCTTGTTATGTTATCCTTGTTAAAAATACCGAATATAGGATTGTCATATTAATTTTTTAAAATTTTTTAGACAGACGGACAACGTAGTGATTCGATAAGGGTTTTTTTTTCCTTTTTGAGATACGGAACTCTAAAAGCATCTTGGTGCGACATGTTCGCTATTTCGCTCCTCCCAGGAGGTCTATTACAAAATGTTACATCCGAATGTTTGTAATCGACCGATATCCTCGACCAAAATTTCGATTGTTAATGTTGATTGTAGGACCCCAGGCTTATGATACTCCTGCCGTGATCGTGACGTCACAGCGCTACATTCTGTTTGATCCACTTTGCCAGGTTGACGTTAGGGACGTGTGCAGTCGTGCGTGTCGGACAACTCGTGGATATACGAGTATTTTAGGGTTTCGTATCTTAAAAGAGAAAAACAGAACACCTGTAAGATCAATTTGCTGGTTTGTTGTAGAAGCAAAATGATGTTTATACGACCTTTTTACTCAAGTTCGAGTAGAGATAATGTCAAGTATGTAAACACAAAAATCTAACGATATGGCCATTTATGTCACATATTTTAATACTCTCAGTGGGTAAGATCGACTCGGTTTATAAAAAAACCCACGTACTCCTGACAAGGAAAGTGTCAGTTCTGTACTAGTGTTGTCGACCGATCGTTGAATATCGATATGAGACCGATAGTATGACTATAGATGGCACCATCATCGATGATACCATCGATGATGATAGTGATACTATCGCTCGACGGTCATAGTATTGATAGTAAAATGTCCAAAATAGCAATACTATCGACAATATCAATACTAGCGATAGTAGTCACTATTGTTGACTAATATTATCGATACAATTAGTATACTCGTATATTAATAGTATTAAAGTTAACTACGCTATCGGTAGTTCTGATAGTAGGTACTATCGACAAAGTAACGGATATTCAATTTAAACTATCGATAAACAAACTATAGATTTTTCGGCAACACTATTCATACATAGCACTTTAATCTATTTATGATGCAAGAACTTATTATGAGATACCGAAACACGCTAGTTTAAGACGAAAACTTGGCGCGATATATCGCACTTGGTAGCGCAATGCCTAAATCCTCAACGTCCAATTTGTCACGTTAGAAGATCCGTGCATAAATATTGATCAACCCTGGCCTCACTCCAAACACATCAATCAGCGGGCTGGACTCCTATATGGACGGATAAACGGATCAACGGATATCCGGATATATCTACTTCGGATACGGACATGTCATGCCCTGACAAATTGTTATGGTACACGTGAAGTGCCTGTACGCTGCTTTATTGTTGTGATGGTTTCTTCTCAAATTCCCCGATTACTGTTTATTAACAAACTGTTTAATATCGGAACTCAGCGTGAATATTAAATCAACCACAAAATTAATCGTATAACGATTTCATAAATACATAATGCCTCGTATTTCGTACCGTAATGTAGATATTGAATAATTTAATTCGTCTTCGTCATAATCATTATACCAGTAAAGATTTTCATTACTGAACATACCTTTAATCAGTCAAATTTTCGCAACTGATTGCTTAAGAATTATTTTAATGAATTACTTTTTTCGGATACTTATCTCATGACGGCAAGACTTTATTGGGTTTAGGGAGGAGAACATTAATTATTGATCCTACAAGATCAATTGATCAAGTCCTTATTAACTTACGAATCAGTATGTCTGTATCCACTGGCTTCCTACAATCTTTCTTCCACATTCCGCGGTCTGATCTCAAGTCATTTTTATAAGCCATCAATTCAACATTCATTTGTAAAAGTAAAAAGTAATAATCACAAAAAATCTATTATATCTTCATATTAAGCATAACAATCGGTTTCATTAACACTATTTGTTTTTAAATCTTGTGATCACAAAATTTATTTAGTCTTCTTTTTAGGGTTCCGTAGCCAAATGGCAAAAAACGGAACCCTTATAGATTCGTCATGTCTGTCTGTCTGTCCGTCTGTCCGTCCGTCCGTATGTCACAGCCACTTTTTTCCGAAACTATAAGAACTATACTGTTGAAACTTGGTAAGTAGATGCATTCTGTGAACCGCAATAAGATTTTCATCAATAAATTTTGGGGGCTCCCCATACTTAGAACTAAAACTCGAAATTTTTTTTTTCGTCAAACCCATACGTGTGGAGTATCAATGGATAGGTCTTTAAAAATGATATTGAGGTTTCTAATATCATTTTTTTCTAAACTGAATAGTTTGCGTGTGAGACGCTTCCAAAGTGGTAAAATGTGTGTCCCCCCTCTGTAACTTCTAAAATAAGAGAATGATAAATCTAAAAAATATATATAATGTACATTACCATAAAAACTACCAGCGGAAATTGGTTTGAACGAGATCAAGTAATTAGTTTTTTTTTTTAATACGTCATAAATCGTAAACCGCAATTTAACTTTCGTAATGTTTGGATTTCATTTTGCAATAAAAATACCATAACTATGACTCGATTGTCGTGATGGGTGAACTTTTATTCATAACGGTACCTACAGGTTTGTACGGAACCCTCGGTGCGCGAGTCCGACTCGCACTTGGCCGGTTTTTATTCTCTTCATCTATTCGGTCAGGGAGGCACTCCTCCCTGTCAATACAAAATAAACTTACTTTGTATATAAACAGGCTCTTATGCCAGTATGGACCTATGGTATAAAGCTGTGGGGCTATACTAAACAAAGCAACTCTCAAATCATACAACGCTTACAGAACAAAGTACTCAGGGACATCGTAAGGGCACCTTGGTATATAAGAAATGACAATCTCCACCGGGACCTTCAAATGGAGTTTGTAGAGAATGTTATAAAAAAGTATGCAGAAGCTCACGAAAAGAGACTTCACCACCTTGTGAATGTCGAGGCAATCCAGCTTCTCGACAGCACGGACATAGTGAAGAAGACTTAAAAGAACAAAACCTTTTGAGTTAGTGCAGTGATAGTGTGTTAGATAGATAGATACTCTTTATTGCACACCACACAAAAACAGTACAGAGAAACAATAAATTTAGAATGGTACAATTTAGGCGGTCTTATCGCTAAGAGCGATCTCTTCCAGACAACCTTCAGGTAGAGGAAAGTTGAAAAAAAAAAACCTTATGTGAGGGAGGCGGTGAAGAGTTTAAAGTAATTTTATATTTAATATATTACATAATATGTTATATATTTATTACATAGATATTAAAAAATAAAATAATATACATACTTACACATTGTTATAAATAATGATCATACATACTTTAAATACATATAAGTACTTACACTAATTAATAACCCTATTAATATGAATATGGATTTTGATACCAAAAGTGTTAGGAAAAGTAAAGAAAGAAGTAAATCAAAGAAAAACATAGGAGAAAACTAAAGTCCAAGGAGATATGTTTTAAGTCTAGTTTTGAAGATTTGTAGTGGTTCAGACTGCCGAATAGGCATCGGTAAGGAGTTCCACAGGCGGATGGATTGCACAGTAAAGGACTGTGAATAGGTGTGTGAAGAATTTAGGGGAGAGGTAAGTCGGATATTATTGGAAGACCGCAATTTGTGTTTTGTTTTGTTTTTGCTATTTTCAAAGACTTGTGAACAATGTGTCTTCCCCTTAATATTATTAGTGACAATAATAAAAGTGTTAATGGACACGTTCTTAGCTATAACTTATCAACTATAATTAGATTAGGTCAAAATCAAATTACCCATTAGTCTAGTTACGCTAGATTGTAATATTCTTGAGGTTTAAAGTATAACTTAGGCCTTAGACAGATCATTAATTTGCATAATTTTTCTACATTGACCGACCGTGAATCGATCTGGGAACTCAGAGATAGCGACACCAAGTCCAGTATGCTCGCCTCTCGTCTACAGAGGTCGTCAAGTAAAACAGTTTATTTTCATAACTTACAGAATTGCATATAAAACAATTTGTTACGTTCAGCGGCCCGTAACATTGATCAGCCCTGACTGACCCTATTCGGAACTCATCAATCACGGGCCGTACCTGACGAATATTCGGGTTCCGGCACAACAAATAGTCAGGAGACGGGAATTGCTGCAATCCTATAATGTAACTTTATGAGAAAATCTGCAGAGCTAAGTGGAAAACCATGTTTGCGTATTGATTAAATTTAGTTGAATTGTCGAAAATTGGAAATCGTTAAGTCAATGGCTCCTGGATATAAATTTACTGTAATCATTGGTGAAACACATTTTACATACGAAATAGTACATTGTTACCTTGTACCTTGTACTTGTTAGGGTGAACGTAACTTATTTAGTCTCGAGACGGGTTAGTAGTCCAAGTCTTTGACCCGAGGTAAACAATGTGCTTTTCATTACGAATACAAGAAAAAAAAAAAAAAACGAATTAGCAAAAGAAAAAATGAGTGAATTTTAACAAAACTACCAAAGAGTATGTAATAACTACTTTCTACAACTTCGAAAAAAAAATGAAGATCAAGTTTCCGCTTTTCCGCCTATTTTATTTTCTGTGTCCAGTCAGCTATTCAGTTAATGTTTTTTAATTTTTATCATTAAAAAATTGGTAAATAATTTCCCAAATCAATGTAATTTTAAAGAAATAGTTGAAAGTAAATTACTTATAAATAGGTTATTTGAAAATGTATTCTTTAATTGATACTTAACGTTATTTCAATTTTATATTGCGCTGTTATTGAAAGAGTTGGAACAAGGTTAATATAATTAAAAATGTAAATATTGAACTAGTTTTTATAAAAAATTTGATAGCTGTCAGTTGAAAACGATTCTCCCTAGGGCTGAAAAGTATTACTTTCAACCCGCTCCTCAGGCAACTTCAGGCCTACTTTCCGAGTATGAGTAGTGAAAAAATATTTATTTTCGACTAGCTCGTGTTGAAGAAGATTGTCGCCCACTAAAGGGATACCTACGATATACTAAAAAAAACATTAAACAAATTTAAAGAAAACATTTCAAGAAAATAATAACCCTTTAGTCTCCAATTATGCCTTTGTTCTTTACTAAAGTTCGGCCTTTGTTGACCGTGTAAAAAATTATTAAAATTGGTTTAATAGTTTTGACACAAAAATGTAACGTACAGATTCTTTACGTGGATAGCATTGAAATAATCTTTAAATATGAATACCCTTTAGATACAATTTTAACAATTTGGTTAGCTAAGTTAAATGCCTAAACCTAGTGGCAGGATATTAGTATGCAGTATTTTGGTAACGATGTACGGTGACATATATTCTGAAATAGTACTGGTTTTTATGCACATTGATTTACATTTTTATTTTCTAAAGTTTACACGAACAACAGGATATCCGAAATCTCTTTGTAACATTTTTTATGGTGCCTATTCGGAATGTGTCTGTTTTTGGTATAGAAATGTCCAATAAAGTAAACACTTAAATTCTAAACTGAAATGTGATAGGTTTTCAATATTTATGAAATTAATTTTTTAATACATATAAGCGCATTTAGAAGATTTTTCGAAGTAATTTGTGGACTTAATAGAAGCCTGTCATATTAAAATTGTATATATCTGTTTTTAACAGATCTCATTAATATGACATGAAATACAACGTGTAAGTGTGGTGTAAGTTAAAGGTTCTTCCATAATTTAGGATATAGTTGTGGTCGTCAAATATGTTTTAATGGACCAAATGAGAAAAATAATGTTAGCCTACAGGGCAAGCCTAGATGCGCCACGTGTACTTAGTTATTACCAGTGATCGGAGTAGGTAGATTGATTTCAAACAATGATCTCAAACAATGATGTTAATATGGACATGCCTCCGGGATTCCGGAATTCTTTGATAACAGTTTTTGAAAAAAAGGCATATCCATATTATGCTAGCACTACCAAAGTACATCAAATCAATCTGCCTACTCCGATCACTGGTTATTACACTTAGAACAATTGCCATCAGAACTCCATTTGACAAGAGACCCAGACTACTTTGAACCATAATTATAATCCAGTGTATCCAAATGTACATGTCCCACACGATGTTTGGTTCTGAATCCTAATTACAAAGAGAAATCTCTGTTACCTTACAGATACAGCATATTAATTAAATTTTCAGACAACACTTAATTAGATTATAGAATAATTCTTTTTATTTGGCACAAAATATGGCAGCGTTACACTTACAAATACAAACGGAAAAATTAGATAGATAGATAGATAGGTACTCTTTATTGCACACCATACAAGTAAAATACACATGATTTTTACAGAAAGATGTACAATTAACTATCACAAACAAAATAAAAACACACTTAATAATAACCACCACCAGTGTCGTGTCACAATTAGTACCATTTATTCTTAAAGTACCTATTTAAATAAGGAAAATACCTATTACCTGATTTTTTTAAAACCGGATTTTTCCCACGACCGCGTTAAACTATAACCGGTAGGTAATCCAGCGGATTGGTGCGTTGGACATCTGAAAAACACTTATTTCGCCCTAAAAATAGCACACACTTTATGTGCCATATAACATTTTATCCGCGCGTGAACAATCGCGTAGGCCTCGCAAATCCAAATATCTGTATATCCGTCAGACATTGGAGTACGACGGATTAGCTCGTTTTTTATGCATGAAGCACAAAATATATTGCAGCTTGATGTTTTTAAATAGATGCTTCGTTATAGGTACTTTGTATTTGTTATTCTTTAATGTGTCAGACTGTTTGCTCTTTAGCAAAAAATACTTAAATCTGACATGTTAAATCTATCGCAAAATTATGTAAACTTGTCTAAATAAAAAGGCTATAATAATAATAATAATTTTAAAAAAATGTGTCAGACAGACAGAGTTAGGGAAAAAAGACAATTTTAGGCCATAGTTACACATCCATCAAAAAGTAAATGAATTATGTTATTATTGTGAAAAAATAAAGTTATTAAACCACATAAATGTGTAGAATTCTTCCTCATGTTTGTCGTTTCGTTGCGAATGTAAAAAATCCAGAGTTACACGCTGGTATTATACAGGGTTACATCTCAAGGTAGTGCCAAATTTTAAAAATAAGTTTCATAGAACAATGTAAAAATACTAATTTATCGTAATTAATTCCAATAGTCGTATTTCTGGAGTAAAATATACTTAAAAATTTACAATAAAAAAAAGAAAACGCGAAATGCGCCGTCATTTTTCAAACGCAGAAAGGAAAATAAAAAAAAATAAGTGTGTTTTTTACGTAGAATCGATTTAGTTACTGATTCTGAGTGGTCCCTGAAAAATTGGCACTACCGTGAAATGTAACCCTGTATGTGATGTGGCCCAATATTCATTTATTTATATTTACTGAGCTATACAACTGAGCTCATCTATCACCACTTCCAAAATACGGGGCTGCCGAACAAAATATGTCAAGTGAGCGAAATATGCGGTTCGTTTATAGGGGAGTAGAGCTGGCAGAGCAATTTGTACGCGTCAGCCAATGCGATTAGCGAGCGTTAATAGCGAGAAAATGTATGCTGTTGATCAACAATTTTTCATCTGATTATACGCCGATGACTATGGTTTACTGGAACGGTAGGCGCAGTAGTGGAATTATTTCTTTACAATGGTGGAGCGTATGTTCGAATCCCAGTACGTATCTCTGGATTTTTTAGAAAATGTCATTGCTACGAGTTTTATTCATCATCCTCAGCCTTGGGAAGTCCACTGCAGGACATAGGCCTCCTCCACAGAACACCACGATGATGGGTGACATACCTACTTGAAAGAATTACTCGGATTAACTTTATGTCCTCTTTAGCTCAGTTGGAAGATCAGTCACCTGGATTGCGCAGAGACGTGAGTACGATTCCTACTGAGGCGGTCAATTTTTTTTAGCTTAATACTACCTTACAATAGTCTATTAGAACTTATAAAACAAATTTTTATAAAAAAATAACCGACTTCAAAAACACTAAAAAGCTAAAAATAACTTTTGAACAATCATACCAAACAGTTACTTTTGGAGTCGGTGCAAACAACCACATTCAAACACTCCACGGCTGGCACCGACTTGTTTTTAAAGTCGGTTATTTTTTTTATCGAAATTTGTTTTATTTGTCTGTGTTTTTGTGTTTTTTTACATCATAAATGGCGATCTGTAACGTAATTATAGCTAAATTGCTTCTCACACAGCAGAGTTACGGTGCTTACCTTCCGCCTTTTTCATCAGATCAGTTTGATGGTATCATTCTCACCAGAATCATTTACTAAAATTTGATTTGTCGACTATGGCAAGGCTTAACTGTCTTAATGAAAATATCTTATCGCGTAGGTGGGGCGTGCGTACCTTACTCGTGGAAGACTATTGTGGCCAACTATGGTCTCCTTCATCAGGTCCACTTCAGCAAATGACACTTACTGAATGCAAATGCTTGACTTGTTGTTAAATATACTAAAATCGCTATATGTATACCTATAATATTTTAGGAGTTCCCTCAATTCCTCATGGATCCCATCATCAGAATTGAATTTTGAAAAAAATGGGACCAATCGGAAGGTATACCCTTTCAATTGAAAAAAGATTTTTTCAAATCGGTTCATTAATAGCGGAGTTCTGAGGTAACAAACATTAAAAAATATATATACAACCGAATTGAGAACCTCCTCCATTTTTTGAAGTCGGTTAAAAATAATATAGGTACTTGAAAATATGTCCCAGCTCATGCTTCTATGCCACTGCCTACACGTTTTATGTTTGCGCAGTCAGTGTCTATCGGTTTTTATGGTTGACTGCCTGAATATTTTCTTTATTTAACACTTTACAATATAGGTAGTGTCAATGAAATTGTTCTTGTTTGGGCAGCCTATACTAGACAAAATTTTATTTAATTACTAGCTGACTCAACAGACGTTGTCTTGTCCAAATCAGTTGTCAGAAGATAAAAATTCCTAGAACCCGATTGCAGCGCCTTCTATCGGTTTCAATTCAGTTTTCAAACCATTCAGGAACCCTTTGAAATATACACACAAAATTTCATCGAAATCGGTCCAGCCGTTTAGGAGACGAAACGAAACGAAAACATTTAAACTCTCATCGGATGGCACCGACTCCAAAAGTAACTGATTAAGTACTTATGTGTTAATATTATTTTTATTTTTCAGTTTTTTTTAACTAATCACGAAGATGAGCTAACCAATTTATAATGTAAATCACCATTAGAGAGATATGACAAAGACAACATTTAAAATTATATATCTATAGCAACCTAGGTGTCAAGTTATTCCGAGGATAAAACGAGTCTATTAATAAGACGGTTATTAGATTAATTCGATGTTAGGTAATAAAGTCGTAAAACATAATTTCCGGGAGCTTTCATCGCTAATTTTGGCTAAAGCTTTCAGATACATCAAAATTATTTACTACGTAATTTTATAGATACTTTAAAAACGGCCAAGTGCTTATCAGGAAAGAAAGAAAGATAACATTGAACAGGGTGTACGTGTCGACAATGATAAAATATGATCAACTATCCAGCTATTAAAAATAGCATGCAAATATAAATACGAGTAAAGGTTAATTTCTGGAGTTACAAAGAGAGAAAAAAAACATTATATTACCTACTAATATACCATTACAATCCTTGACGTTGGAGGAGACGTGGTCCTTGACGATTGGCCTCCTAAACAAGCTCATAGTCACTCAACGTGCTATGGAGAGAGCTATGCTTGGCGTTTCTCTGCGAGATAAGATCCGAAATGAGGAGATCCGTAGAAGAACCAAAGTTACCAACATAGCTTCTATAATTGCAAAGCTAAAGTGGCAGTGGGCAGGCCACATCGCTCGCAGAACCGACGACTGTTGGGGAAGAAAGGTTCTCGAGTGGCGACCACGAACTGGAAGACGCAGCGTGGGCAGGCCTCCCACGCGGTGGGCTGACGATCTTGTCAGAACCGTTCGCTGTGGCGTTCTATAGGGGAGGCCTATGTCCAGCAGTGGACTTCTAGAGGCTAATGATGATGATGATGATACCATTACAATATTGAGATTACTATTTGCTGATAGTCTTTGTTATTTAAGAATTCTTGAAGAGAATAGAATGCATGTGAGACAAGCCACTTGTGCAACGTCTTTTTTAATTTATTAAAGGACAAGTCTGTCATATATGCAGGAATCTTATCATAAATTCCTATACACATGCAAAAACAGCTTTTGTTAATACGAGTAATTTTTGGAACAAAATCAAGGATCAGTCTATAGCAATTTCTAGTACTCCGTGGATACACATCCTTCGCTTGTCGAAAAAGGTTTGGGTTCAGGCCACGCGCAATGTAGGGCTCTGTAGTTGTTTTACATAATTAACAAAATTATCTGAACTCGGTAATTTGTAAAGCCTACCTAGGTGTGATAGTTTTCTTTTTATTATCGTTATTATTTTAAACTCATATATACTATCGTAAATTTTCATCAGCGTGGCAACATTCAACCTACCTAACATCCTGTAGTCCACGCGAACGAAGTCGAAGGCACATCTAGTATAACCTAAATGGCTATTGTCATTTATCTTTTCTCATAGACTTGTAAAAAGGGGTTTTAATCTGACTAGACTTCCGCTAACTTGGAATAACTTTACGTCTTAATGCAACTATTTGGCTGGCAAAAGGAGTGCCCCTACACTTGCCTCTAACAAAAAAAACACTAACTACGGATGCCTAAAAAGGCCTACAAAAAACTTCGCGATGGTATATGATATCTCCAAAGGATAGCCCACACTAATTATTTTTATCTCATCGCACCCGTTGCGATGTGTTTTAATAAATAGACGTAATTTGTCACGTAAAGTTGACACTGATAACGACAGTCGTAAACTAAAGTCCCATAAACACGACCCCATAACTTTAACCCATATTATAGGGGAATGACCACAGACAAAACAGTTGAGTATCATCATAAAAACGTTAACTGTTATTTAAGTTGGCGGGGACTAGGTAATTAAAATGCGGAAGAAACTAAGATGTTGTTAAAAGTCATCACGAACTGATTGACTTAGAAGTGTGGTGATTTGCTTAAAAATGAAAGAGTCCTGGTTTCGGTCCAGCACCCGGGTTCAGAACCTTTCGATAGCAAAATGTCGACCGGAAAACCATGTAACACTATACGATTTAACATAAGTAACATGTGATTTACTGGTTGTCGATTCGTTATCGAAAGATTCCGAATTCGGGGCCTGGTTTAGGTCAATTAAAAAACAAACTTTACCCAATTGTTTTTGGTCTAAGTGTGCTAAGAGACGCAAAAACACTGCCTTGAACCTGGTTTTACATGGTTATATAACTCCTCACTTCATGAGCATAATGGGTCTTTTGTCTGGCGCATATTTATTCAATTAAAAATATGTGTTACCGTTGACTTAAAACAATTACCAATAACGGTACGTTAAAGTTTTTATGCTAGCTAAATTTTACACACAGAGGCTCACAATTCAGAACCATTCAATAACAAATTCTCCATCGAGAATCCACGTGAAATTATACGATTTACCTAACATCACTGTCACGTGATTTACCGGTTGTGAATTCGTTAACGAAGGTTTCTGAATCGGGGGCCTGATCTATTTTTACTATAATACTATTGACCTACTTGCAAACTATACTGTAGTTACTATAGATAGATTGATTAATAGTCAGTAATATAACAAATTAACCCCATAAATTCCGAATATCCGGAGATTAAGGACTGGCTTCAAGTTTGTAAAGACAATTTATACAGAACGGTTTAAATTCATTATTAAATAGCTTTGTAATAGGTTTTTGCAAAGTTCTATCAAAAATGTTACTACGGAATGTTATGTTACCGTTTAGGATATTCGCAATTTACTATCAATCGCTCAATCAACATTTATTTGCATATGAACACGGTATATTAAAGGTGTTTACATCTCTCGCAAAATTTTCAGCATGCACATATTATATCAAAATTAAAATAATTAATAACATTCGAAATACTTATTATGTCATGGTAAAATAATAAAAAATAACAATATAGTCGACAATTAATTATACAAGTCACAGTCAGAATCTACGGTCAATATTTTTTTTTATGACATATTATTGTCAATAAGCCACGCATACAACTTAGATTGGCGATTTCTATATTAAGTTCAAATTTTTTGTTAATTGCCTTCTAGGGGGTGATTCTACTATAACAACTTTTTCTATAAGACCAATAACGCTTTCTGCATGACCCAAAGGTTGGCTGGTAGAGAATGCCCTTGGCATTAAGTCCACCTGTTGTACATTTTTAAGTTTGTGCAATAAAGTTTTAAATAAATAAATAAATAACGAAATCTAAAAAGAAAACCTTTTTCAATAATGTCAACTGTTTAGTATAAATTGAGAAGTGAATATTTTTGCGATTTCGATGTTGGTCCATTACAAAAAGTTGTTCTCTTTGACTACTAGAATAACACCCCTAAAAGGAAGTTAACTAATTAATAAGGACCTTATAGTAAATAGCTAAAGCTTAAAACAGACAGAGCACAGCGAAGCGTGGCGCACTGATACCGATACTGATACTAAAGTTAAAAATGTTTGATGCACTTAGACCTTTAAAACAACAAACAACTAACTAAAATGATTAGTTATCTGTTTCGGCATACAAATGTGGAGAACAGCTGCCAACTTTAACCAAGACAACAACAACCTTCCAGACCAAAACCATATTTAATAATGGATTTACCAGATTTCCTGGAACATTATCAATAAATTGCAGATTAGCAAGTACCAACAGTAAGAGAGGAGAAAGAAAGGCGCTCTCTTTGATATAAGGATCCGACTTACACTCCGTTCAAATTTGTCAGTACAGAATCTGAATTTATTTACAGAAGCCCGCGCACATCTAGTGTCAAAGTATTTAACGTGAGTAAATTAGAAAATAAGCATTATATCAAAGTTACATACTAAGTACAAACGATTCAATGGACTTCACTTTAAACAAATGACAAAGTATAGTGACTAACAAACTAGAGTGAATTATTCAGTTTATTACTACTGCCACAATGCAGAAAAAAAACTGAAAGTGAATAGAGAACTCGCATTGACAGGGTTCCCTACTTCTTATAGGTTAGGTTAAATACCGAAGTTTTCTTCGATTTACGCTGCGGTGCGTTCCAATCTGCTCAAAGCTTTACGTTCCATTTGAAAAGAAAAAGAAGAAAGAGTGGAGGTATCAATTTTACGAACAATATCAATGTTTTCTCATCACCCTCACGTCAATCCAGAACATTGTCTCATCAATCAACACCCTTATTGTTCCAAAGACACTCTTGTTCAAAGGCGTTTTTCATCAATTTTATCTTGGATCTTTTAAAAAGAACCCAATTTACGTTTATCTTTATATCTTCGATTTTGTTTGTCCCTTATAAATGACAGAGGGTGTAGTCGTGTTAAAAGGAACTTACAAAATAATGTTTTTTGTGAAACATGCTGCAGTGATATGTGTAGTAATAATACACAGTATCGACGTTCTCTGTCTAATCTGTGGTATCGGTGTCCTGCTTTGGCGAAGCCTTGGGCTTAAGAGCTTAAGAGCTCTTGTTTAAATAAAATAATTGCAAGTAAGCTAAGAGTAGGTACTCCAAAGCACTTACGTTGCCTATTTAAAAGTACATAAATTAATGTTGTTAATTTTCTTAGTTTTGTGCACGGGATACTTTATTTTCTTTTGATGATGGATGGATGGATGGATGGATTTTTGGTGTCACTGATGAAATAACTTATTTTATTCAAAATGGGATTCATGATTATCAGCCCACGCCCAGTCCACTGGTGGACATAGGCCTTTCCCGATGCACGTTACTAAGCCCGATTCTCGGTTATTCTTTTCCATCCACTGCCAGAAGCATTGCTTATTCATCGGTGTACCTTTTCAGAGGGCGCTCTATCCTGCGTTTGCCAAGTCGCGGTCTCCATTCAAGAACACGTCTACTCAAGGGTTTTCGGTTCTACGGCAAGTGTGATCACTTGAGTGGGCTGATGCCCACTGCCATTTCAGTAAAAAACCTGCTTAAAATCTGTTGGTCATATTTTATTAAAATTATTGTCACAAACTTAAAATTACCGTTCATAAAGCTATCTCTAACGATTTTAACATGTTATAAAGCAATTAAGGCGTCATTTTGCGCCCATTGTATCGTTAATGGGTAGTTTGTAGCACTTCACCCGGGATGGGCTGCGGTCAGGCAGGCAGGGCCGAGTCAGGGCTGTCGATTCGCAGGGTACATAGTTACTCACTACGTGACTAGCCGGGTTGTTGATAGCAAGGTAAAAATATTGACCAAAACTGTTATTTACTATGCGCACTGCGATGTGTGCATTTTAATAACTGTGAAGCTGCCTGCGAAATGGGTATAAGTGCTGAGTGTGAGTTTTACTCGATCTTTTGACAGTAAACGCGATTTTGTACTGAATTCCAGGTGGCGCCACCTTCGCAGGCGACCTGGTAAAGATTGCAGGAAAACGCTGGATGTAGGCCGCTTCCAATCGGCCAATCTGGAAGTCAATGGGGGTGGCCTACATTCAGCAGTGGACATTCTATGGCTGAAATGATGATGAATAAAGAAGAAATAAAATAAAATTAATCGATATCACATTAAATCGAAATCCAAATCGGCAACCCTACCCCCACCGCAGTTTGCGGCTCATCGCGCGTCGCTTGCGGTTTCCATATGTGCAGTTTACGGTTTGGTCGGAATTAACAATTAATGGATCCAACATATTTTTGGTTTTCATAGACCTATTAAAAGCATAAACAGACCCATTGTGTAAATCATAGTAAAAAATTGGGAAGGGCTGTGTCACGACTGCGGCCATTTGTTTAACGTTTAAAAGAAATGCATAGTGTCAGTGCTTGAGATGTCTTAACGACAATAGAAATGAGCGAGGGCACTGTTTTAAGTCGATTTGTCTATGGTCTTTTCCTGCCCAAGTCAACGCGTTCACCAGAGATGTAAACTCAAGATAACGAACTGATTTGTAAATCAAGGATAACTTTGTAAACACATTATTATATAAATAAACTTTTGTTCTACGACTTTAAAAAAATATTTTTTTTAGGTTTTCTTATACAAATTCAATCGGCTGTTTGGTAATTTTGTACGGATATTGAATAAATTTTCATGCAAATTTGCAAAGTCATAAAACAAAAGTTGTTCACCATTATGTATAGATTATGTGGTTACGAGATCAACCTTGAGTTACGGGACACCATGTATACAATTTGTTAATTTTACACGTGATCAAACGAAATGTATGTAACAAAAAAAATATTTTATTATTTTTTTAACAATTTTTCTGCTCAGAATTGTAGGTTTTTTTAAATTTTTACTGCTAGCTAATCCTTCTAGCTTTCAAATAAAACTACTTTAAAAAAATTACACCGTTTACTTAAAGAGAAAATAATTTAAAACCGAAAGATGGGAATTTTACAAAAAAAAAGTTAAAATGCCTTTATTTTTGAAATAGTTTACATAAAATTTTTTTTTTTCGATTTTTTAACGAATGGAGCTCGATGGACCGACGAACTTTGGAAGATGGCTGGCAGTGACTGGATGAAAAAAGCGGGAGATCGTACTCTTTGGATCTTTTTGGCTTCCGTCATGCAGTAGCAATAGGCTGACATGATGATGACGATGTAGCAAAAACCGCAAATTGAGACGGGAAACTCTACATTGTGCGTGGTCTGATACGGACTTGGGCGGTTTCTATTTTATTAGTAGCCTAACTTCAAAATAATTGTGAAAGCTGAAAGAAACCATTATGTTTTAGCAAAACGAATGCAAAAACACACTTTTGCAAATGTTTGTTTTTCCAAAATTTCGGTAAAAATGGAGCATGGCCTTCGTGATAGTCCCGAAGACAGTTATGGAGATAAAAATAGTCGCTTATTTTATTTTCTAAGTTTATTAAATAACTTACTTTAATCAATTATTAGTTAAGGAAATTACTAACTATATATTAGCTAATTAAGAAAATTCTTGAAAATTTTAAAGTGTTTTAATTAATTCATCTAACGTTAAAGCAAAGCTTGTACAGAGGCGACTAGATAACAGATAAACACAGTTATACATTTTCGTACATTTATTATGGGCTAAGGTACAGTCAGCATCTAAAGTAACTAATCAAAAACTAGTTTTCAAATGAACTGTTTCTTTTAATAACCTGACTTCTTTATTTGACTTTTACGTAGTAATTTTTTCAGACTATTGTGAATGTTTTTAATTAGATTATTTTAGAAAATTCTGATACTAAGCTACTTTTGATGTTGACTGTACAAATGCTCGTGCTCAACTCATCACACAGATATTGAGTATGAAATATTACGTTCTGAGCTATACGGCAGTCTGCTTTCTATCACTGACCTTGAGGTCTCTTTCGATATAGGTATGAAAAAAAAAATGCAGCAAAATGCTTAAAGCGATAATCCTAATAGCAATGATTGCCTCCTCGAATACGCGAAGTACATCTTTAAAGATACGACTAGGTAAGCTGATCACATGTCGTCTATAAAACATTTCCATTTTAGAAACGCTAAAACAGCAGCCTAATTCTCTTACGCCCGATATTCATGCGTATAATAAACGCTCGGCTTGACCTTTCGAATGACTTTGGAACTTGGTAGGGCTGCCACGTAAACCCTTTTTTTTTCGATGCTTGCCTAAGACTAGTCTTTATGAAAAAAAAACAATATTTCTTAGTAAGCGCGTCACTTAAGAACGGCTACATCGATTTATTATTTTTTAAAGAATATCACACTACAAAATGTAACATTAGTAAACCTGACGAATTTTTTTAAAGGTTACGCTCTTAAATCCAGCTCTGTCTCATCGTGTTTAGGTTCCCACCTGAGGTCGAATTTTTACACTCCATCTATTCATCGACTCCATCGATATAACGAAGCACTTATTTTCTTCTTTTTTTGTAAGTAGTCCATGAAACCTTTTGAGCATCAGACAGATTGTTCATATCACTTTTCAAAACCTTCTGCTTCACTGTCCTGAAGAAGTTTTTTTAGGTTAATCAAAAACGACCACCTTGCACGTGCTTTTACCAGTGTTGGGTGATGATAATAATCATAAGACTTAAAAAAATATATATTTATCACTAAATTAAAACCAATGGATGGACAATGTTTTTTTTTTGTATACACTACTTTCTAAATTTTAAATTTAAATTTTAAAAAAACTATGGGTTTTTTTTTAAATATTTTTACTGTAAAAACTCGATTCTTAACTACTCTCTAAAAATTGTCTTGTACTTCTTTTAACATTCTGTATAGGAAGTTACTCACCTGGTTTGCTGTTCGCAAACAATTTTGAAATTCACATACATTTTGTTAGTGGTAGCAACTACTTGGTTTCGGCAACCATAACGATGAAATAGAATTCACAGTCTTCATTTTTAGGTTAATTTAAAAGGTAACCCATTTATGAAATATCTATGTGCCAACCCTATAAGGGCCGTCCCCTGACTCGGCAGTACCCGTGACCCGAAGGAGATTGGCCACCAACTTTTTCACTGTCCGGTATATTGAGAAATTATCCGCTCGCACAGGCGGCGTATTGAGTTAGTGCCCATGACTGCCCATATTGTTCTAAAAACCCTTACGGAATTTTATTTTTTTGTCGAAGATCAAGCCATCAAATAAATACGATTCGGAGCTCTTAGTTCGAGTAAAAGAAATCGACTACAACTGAAGCTCCGAAAATCGCATCATTTTTCGGCGAATTTTGACAGCGATTTTGTTTAACGCACACGTTTGTCACTGTCAGTGGCTTTACTTACTGGCTGCCTTCCATAACAATAATACGCGACCGATTATCGGTCAGTAGTGTGCGTAACATTACCGAAGGTTCTATTTCACAGCGATAATCGCATCGCCCGGGATACAACGATTTGTTTTTATGCAGATTTTTGTTTGTGTGTAGATCTTTCAGTATTGACCTCTGAATAGTTTATATTCTATGAAAAAATAAGCGCTTAACGATTCTCGGCCGTGGGCTCGTTCGCCGCCCACACCTGGCCTATAGGTACGCCCGCGCTTCCCCGACTTGGGCTTACTAGCTCTTGGCAGTGATATTACTCTTTGTGCTGTGTAGGTTAATTTTAACAGTACTTATAATTCTCTTCCCTTTATTCATAACGTCATTTCTTTATGTGTCAAATTGTTGTAGTTACGTAGTATTAAAAAACATGGAAGAATAAGATAGGCAGGTAACACTTTTTTGACACAGATTGTGTATAACTTTGGCACTGATATCATTACTTTTTAAATTATCTTGCTAATGTTTCTACTACAGATATTGTCTTCGGATCAGAAACAATATAATGAGCAATGTACAGTCTGAAACAAACGGATTCGAGCAAGCCGTTTTTTGTAATTGTTGACCGTGTCATGATGGTACATACATATAAGAGAGTCCAATTTTTGTTAAGACAAATCTAGGTTTGTACAAATAGATGATCTGTCTGATTTTTTCTTTATTTTATAACCTTAATAAGTACCTGTAATTTTACCCATTATTTAAATCTTATTTTGGAATAATTTGAAATTTTAAATGTCCAGCTTAACTGTTTTTTTGTTTTTGGCTTTCCGGTTTTAAGATCAGGAAACACTACCTACTTGTAATAACAGCGCGTAGCGCTCTCGGCGCTTTTGCGTGACCAAGAGAGTAAGGCTAGTTGGATCCGTCTCCAAGTTAGTGAGTGTGCAACAACCCTTAACATTCCACCCATCCTTCAACAGCAGGATAGAAATCTATTCAAAATGGAGTAGCAGCTCGGAATTGAAATTCCTGTGCCGGATTGCATTCTACCCTAGTTTGTATGGGACCGGATATAGCTCTCGATATCCGTAAATCCACAACCCGATTTCCGGGGCACAGAAGTGGGGAAACCAAATATGATGCGACGCTTTGAGCTGCGGAAATAGCAGATTCCATAAGATACTCTTACACGTGCAATTTTTTGAGAAATAATTTCTTGGCAACACGTTTTGATCGACGTATTGTTAGTGCCGTGGGGTGAAGGACGTAAAGAATACACTTCCCCACCGCCAACAGGAGACGTGTCTTAAGAGGCGACTAATTTCTGTAGCACAAGACGGGCAGACTGCGCTCGCCAACCCGCCTGCCAAGCGTGGCGAGTATTGGCAACCCACTTCCGATGATAGGTCATTATGGGAGGCCTATGTTCAGCAGTAGACTTTCTATGGCTGAAATGATGATGATGATGACGTATTGATCAATCTAGTGTAATTATTCTAGTATGTATCTGGAGCATACCGGACTTTAAGTATCTCGTGAGGTTCGATTCCCGGTCAGTCAATGTAGAAAAATAACTTTTCTATATTGTCTCGGGTCTGGGTGTTGTGGTGTCGTCGTTGTTTCTGATTTCTGTAACACAAGTGCTTAAGCTACTTATCATAGGATCAGAGCAATGTATGGGATGTTGTCCACTATTATATTTATTTATATTATATATTTAATATTATATTAGTTGGGCAATATAGGCAATTCCAATGAATTGCAGCAATTATTTCGGCCATACTTCGAATTGCAATCATACTATTTATGGTACTAACAAATTAGTTTACTTCCTCTTAAGGGGTGATTCAATACAAGTATGCAAAAACAAAAACAAACTTTTAGGCCTAAATAATAAACTTTAAATGACAAAAAACAAGATTGAATTGGCAAGCAGCCGAAACAAAAATTAAATTCAACTTCTATAAAACCCAAGGGTAGCCCTAAACCGGCCGCGCCTAACTTTATCTGGTTCGATCCAGTTTAAGCCAGTCTATTTCCATTTCTATCGTTTCTATTTTCAGATAAACAGGTAAACCTGCTATTTATACACAGATAAATGAATTCTTTTGATGATACTAAACGTTTTACTCTACACGATATTACAAAAGGATATTTTTATCTGGGTGATAGTAAGAGCTGTGATTGTTGTCATTTGATATTTTTATTTATATTACGTTCTTTTTTTAAGTAAAAAAGTCATTATTTATTCAGTAATATTAAGTACATTACATTTGACGTTATCTTGCTAAATTGTGGAACGAGTTTGCCGGCAGTAGCTCCCGTGTACCTAAAGGTGAACTTTGGACAGTTCTCTTATTAAATTAATATAAAATACAGTTAAATTGCGGTGTCAAGATCCAAATTAAGAGCTTTGTGGTCAGAGGCTCACCTCACATTGCATCCGTTATTCGTGTGTTCACATCCAAGAACGTACCTTTTGATATTTATGAATCTATGTATGGATCTAAACTACTTGCATGAGGTTGAGCGAAAACACACGAGGAAACCAACACATTTAGATAAGAATAGATGAGTGGATGTGTATGGTAGAAAAAGGTATGTTTCTCTTGTTTAAGGAATCATCATGTCGGCCTATTGCAGTCCACTGTTGGCCGTAAGCCTCTTCTAAAGAGCGTCAAAGAACACGATCTCCTGCTTTTTTCATCTGCTTACTACCAGCTTGTGCCGTGTGGGGACGGCCGTAAAGAATACAATTTCCCACCGCCAACAGGAAGCGTGTCGTAAGAGGCGACTGATTCTTGTAGCACGACACGGGCAGCAGCGTCAGCGTGCGAAACCATATAAAAACTGCGCTCGCCAACCCGCCTGCCAAGCGTGGCGAGTATTGGCAATCCCCCCCATGAAAATCATTGGGGGAGGCCTGTGTTCAGCAGTGGACGTCCTATGGCTGAAATGATGATGATGATGACTACCAGCCATCTTCCTAAGGACCAACGAGTTCGGGGGGGCTTGCCAAGGCGTGGTCTCCACTAGGGAACCCGTTTACTCCGACTTTCATCGGTTCTACGACAGATGTGGGCGGCCCACTGCTCAAGGAATACGGATGTCTTACGCCAATAGGGATGACGACTCGGTAAAGAAAATAAAATTCTATTGAGTCCATCTGTTAGACTACCAAAAAATAATGAATACATATTTTATCTTTTGTCAATCAAAAAACAAATGACAAAGATAAAGCGCGTCAAAGTTCGGGAGAGGGCTCGGGATGTCACGTCTAAGTAAAAATTGTACCAAGACGTGACGTCTTGCGACAGTTCAAATCAAGATCTCTGTAATATTTTTGGCAAAAGCGGTAAATAACTTATTTAACTACTATTTTACCTTGTATAATTGCCTAAAGGAATAGACTAGTATTAGGTTAACACTGATGGAAATGATACAAGGTTTTGCCAAACACTTGAATCCCAAGGGATTAATTTAGCATTTCCCGATCCAGATTACGATAAATGACATTAGTACGTTAAGGCACTGAAGCAGGGTATCTTATTCGTTAGGGTTGAAATTATTTTGTTTGTTTTATTTATTTTATTTTAGTGGTTTCTATCAAATAAAACTCCACGCTCAGTCTAGTGTTATTACAGTAAGATGAAGAATAATAATTATTTTGACATGAACTACTGTGTGTGTCTTATCAAGAGATAAATTTTACTGTCGTAGCCAGATATTAGGATTGATTACTGCATGAAAAGTTTGACCATTTGATTAATTTGTGGTATTTCATGATAAAGAACAATCCCTTTTGCCCACACCATGATATCGTGGTCTAAACTGATCAATAAATACTCAACTTGTAAAAATGTATGAACAGAATCTGTTATATCTGATATAAACTTACTACTTCATGATGTGTTCAAACTTTAGTAATCATAATTAAATAGAAATAGCGCTACTCTCTTAATAAAGTGTTTAACGTAAAAGGAGAGTATCTATATACTTGTTATTAAAATTGTAAAATCAACAGAGGAATTTTGAATTTGAATTTTGAATAAAATGGTTTTATTATCTACCACGTAAAAGCGCGTATCTGGCTTTGTTTTTATGATCCACCATGGTGGCGGACAATTATTCTATCATAAAAAATTTAATGAGCATGAAAAAAAGTATGTTAGGTTTTCATGGTCAGTTTTGGCCGGCTATATCATGAAATATCCAATCAATGAAATGGTTGTAAATATCATGAAGTGATCAATAAATTATTCGATCTGAAACGATATCGCTTTTGTAACAACATAGGTACGTTATCATTTTATATGACAAAATAATTTTATTTTTTATTGCAGTACTTTTAGGTTCTCTTATAATTAAGTATTTTAATCTGCATACTTATGATCAGCGGTAATCAGTGACACAATAACTTATTCCACAAAATATCAAGTTAGTATTTCACAGTTCCGAAGTATCGCACAGGACTACCTATTGTGTCGGAACATAATAGAAGCTTTCTACACTGACCTTGCTAGAGATTTGTGGCGGTACCTTTGTTAGATAAACGATTTCTTTATAATTTACTTGGGCCCGAAATTTTAAGTTCACCTAAAGAGGAATGAATATGGAGGAAAATAGAGGTCATATTTGCCAGAGGGAAGGTTGGCAAATATTTTTAGGTGGGCAGATGATAACAATAGCTAACAAACTATGTTTCATGTCTTGTTGGTACTACAAGATACAATTTTATTTCTGTCTTCCTCTATAGCGCTTTGTCGTGTTTCTGGTCAGCAAATCTAGTTATTAGAGGTACATTTACAGACCTCCCTAAACAGACCTCCCTCTTGGACAAGAGGACTTGACTATTTTGAACCATGATTCAGTCACTTTGTGCAGATTTTGTTTAATTGTTGATGTTCTTAATCTGTTCTCCACGCGAAACCTAATATTTATTTAAGTAATAATTATAGCGCTGTCTATTCATTAGTTTACGTACTGTTTATTGTCTTTAAGTTTATTTCTTTTTATATTTAATATGCATATTATTTATTTAAGTTTCGTCGGCTGTCCGTCCGTGTACCTCACTCAGCGGGGCCTACTGAAAACCAGCGTCGCGGCCTACTCAGGCCGTGGCTCAAGCTGAGTGAGGTCCCATTATCCCGGACATCACAGGCACATAGTGGCACCGCTTGGTTTACTCTTTTTTCTATTATAAATTTATTTTGTTACTCCTTTCTTATTTTATTTTTTTTATTTTTAATTTAAATAATGTATTGTGTCTTTTACTGTTTGTGTGTGATGTCCAATGTATAATAAAAAAAAAATATTTGTTCAACATGGAAGTTCATAATCATTAGATTTTTTTTGTTTATATAAAAAGATAATGGTGCCGGTAATAATACTAGAAGCATACTGAGAGAAATTATCAACCGAATGCCTGGTAGACAGCTCCCAGAAATTTTAGATAAGTAGCAGTTTTTCATCATCATCATCATTTCAGCCATAGGACGTCCACTGCTGAACAAAGGCCTCCCCTAAAGACTTATCATCAGGGGGGATTGCCAATACTCGCCACGCTTGGCAGGCGGGTTGGCAAGCGCAGTTTTTTTATAAGATTTCGCACGAAGACGCTGCTGCCCGTCTCGTACTACAGGAATTAGTCGCCTCTTACGACACGCCTCCTGTTGGCGGTGGGGAAGTGTATTCTTTACGGCCGTCCCCACACGGCAGTTTTTAATCTATGTAAAAATGACAGCTGGGCAAAGATCTGAGAGCAGTATTAAAACCTTTAAAAGACTAAAACCATTAAACCAATTTGTTTCTGCAAAAAGACCTAAATAATGTTATTTTACCTTATATTATTGTAAGTACAGGCAACAGCTCGTAAAACTACCGCCAAACGTAAAATTTTCTCAATTAATATTGATCTCTAACGTGTTAGACTTAAAATTGAAAATCGGTTCAATGACCTTAACTTTGGTTGGGTAGGTTGACCTGCCGTCGACTGTACAACAACAAAAGTAAGTATTTAGCGTTAATTCATAGTAGGGGTGGGGGGGGGGGCTTATATGCTAACACTTTTATCGCACAGACGTATCCTGCCCCCCTAGCATGACTACCAAAACACGATATGATATGATATAGCGATATATCGACATATCGACACTATTTGTAAAAATATACTAGATATAGCCGCCATTTGAATGCTGAGCGGGCACCTTTTCGACACATCTGATTTATATTGTTTTGTGTATTTTTTTTTCTCTCGTGTGTCGAATAAACGTTTCTTTCTTTCTTTCTTTCATTTTGATTTTTTATCGAAAAAACGATTATAATATGTGACGTCACCGGCACGGCGATTCAACATGGCGGCTATATCTATAATATTTTTAGAGTTGTTGTCGATATATCGCTATATCATATCATATCATATCGTGTTTTGGTGCTCATGCTAGGAAGGCTGGTGTAGTCAGTCGTACCCGCCTCCTAGATAACTCAAGATGACACTGTATTTTATAGTAAGCTTACTGTTCCTCCTATCTGTATTGTGGAAGTGATGAAGGATGCCAATGTGTGGAGCCCATCCATCATAGTTGTCGTGATCAATTTGTCGACTTTGACATGACACATTAATTACTTACAGACATGTCTACATACACAGTAGGTATATTGATGAGAATAATTGGATTCCTTCATGTCAAGAACCAGCTATGTGTTTATAATATATGCTATGTAATACATTGATGGAATATTGACGACTTTTTAATTATAGGCTCGCTGATTTACTATAAACGCAAAGGCAATAATTTTATTGATTTAAATTTTAATTATTTAGTTTATCAAATTCAGGCGGCCGTATCCAATAGGCTAGTTTCCTGGGTCAAAAAAAGATTATTCTATTTAGTCCGTCAGTTAGATTATCAGAAAATATTGGACCTATATTTTGTCTTTTGTCAATCAAACAAAAAATTACGATGATAATGCGCATCAAAATTAACACGTGACGTCACACCTTGCTAAAAAGTGTCGCAAGGCGTGACGTTACGCGGAACTTTAACGGGATATATCTTCATCATTTTTTGTTTGATTGAGAAAAGAAAAAATATGTGTCTGTATTTCCTAGAAGGACTAATTAGATTTTTTTTGGAAACTAGCCTATTGAACTACTGAGGACAGCAAACCCGTTTAATTTTCACAAGTGTTTTTTCTTGTTAGAGCTAGGATTCTCTGATCCAGAGATCGCCTGAAATCGAGCTCGATTCCCAACTGAGGTTATACATTTTTTGTAAGAAAATTGTGAAATAATTAGTGTAATATAACTGGCATGTGCTTGTTGAAGCTAAATTTAATGACCACTTTCAATTATTACACTTAATACACACACCTAAAGACTAGACTGTCTACTAGTTAATTAAATACAATATAACTAGTTACTTTTACACAATTATTTATTGTAACCCTACCTAACTAATAGTAAAGACACATTACCGCACTGCGTAGTAACAATACCTTTCTCCGGCGATAAAAACGCGGAAACGGTTGAGGAACAAAACGAGTAAATCACGCGATCCGTGACTGCACTAGTACGGGGTTCCGATGATGTCTAGTTACAGAAAATATTGATTCTTGTAAGTAGCACATCACGTTTTAGGGTTCCGAACCTCAATAGGATAAATAAAAATTAAGAATTCTAAACTAAATATTGTTGTTTTTGGAGTGAAAAGCATTTTTTCGCCAAAGATATGTTTTAAGCCCGCAAACTGCGACCAATTTCAGAGCTGTCCAAAAGCGGCGAATGGCTAACTACTACTCCGGATCCGCACCTTCTTTAGCCTTGGCATGTGGTCCAGAATCCGCGAATCTCTTTCTCTCTAAAACCTCTGTACCTATTTGCTATATTTTTTCTGAATAATAAAAAAAACGTTACAAACCCGCAAATTACGACCGACTTCAGAGCAGTCCAGAACCAGCGAATCCCTACTACTACTCCGGCGGCGCATCTTCTTAAGCCTTGGCAATTTATCAAGAACCCGTGAAACCTCTTTAAAAACACTGTTGCCATATTTTCCCTAAATGACCAAAAAACGTTTCAAGCCGCGTAAACTTCGCAAAAAATAGGTTTCAAGCCCTCCAACTGTGTATGGGAAACTAAATTTTTTTTTTTAGATTTTGATGTAAGTAAATCCAATAAAAATGTAGTTGTATTTGATCAGTAGAATTACCTACCTCCTTAAGGGAAGCTAACTAATAAAATAGAAGTTGAGTCAAGTTACTCCCTTTATTTAAGTAGACGAAGTCAGTCCTTCCGAATTAAAATTTAACTTAGAAACTGAGTGAGTCGGAGAGATGAATTTATGAAATGCTTGCGAAATGCAAGTGTACATTGCAGTCTCAATTTCAACCCCTCTTGCGACGTCTGTTATGACGAGAATTTTTATATTTTATTCGTTTCTTTGTTGTTCATATTTTGAAATAAAATCACAGCATATATATTATATAAACTGTGATAAAACTATGTATTCCTGTCAATAATTGTTGCACGTGTGTGTGTGTGTGTGTCAGTCTGTCGAATTGGGCGTTAGGTATTATTTAAATTTACTTACATACAGAGTGTCTAAGTCATTGATATTCCATAGTGATGTCAATGATAGTAAAAAAAAACTACTTAATAGTAATTGTTCTAGCACATCTTTTCTGACGAAGTAATTATATAATGATATGATATCTACGATGATGCAGTATGAAAGTTATGTATTTGCGTAGATAATTCATAGTTAATAGTAGGTAAGTGAGCTCAATTTGCAAGTTATTTTAATAATAATGTTTTTTCCAGCAATCGCACTAATTATCTAACCTAAAAAGTAAAGTTTATACCATCGCGACTAGATAATTTTTGGATTAACTCTTTTCTCTTTCTTTCTTTCTCGCTGGCATGAGATCTGTGTATAATTATATTATGTATAAGTATGTATGTATATATTTTATGTATGTATATACCGTATATAGCTATCTATGTATGTATCTAGTATGTACAACTGTATATATTCATCTAGTTTGTTTTAGTTTTGTATGATTTAATTTAACACAATTTGTTTTTTGTTGCACCGCCTATACCATCTCTGTATGGCCCCATCGTTGACTGGTAGAGAATGCTTTTGGCATTAAGTCCGCCATTTGTACAACTTTTTTTTTAAATGTCTGTGCAATAAAGTTTAAATAAATAAATAATTATCATACAGAAATACATTTATAACCATATGCTTGTGCTCATCACTTAATCTTTTGCCCCATGCGGGATTCGCACCCGAAACCACTAATTGGCTATGTAGTCTGGGGCGCTAACCACTAAACAAGATAGTCGTCGATTGTCATTATACTCATATACAGAAAATCCAGAGGTACGTGCTTGGATTTGAACCCCCGTCACACGGATGAAGCGAGACTCGAAACTTCCACCGCTCATAAGACCCAATCACATCGTTAAATTGTATAACAGTACTTACGCATGCGATGCATTTTTTGCATTATGCAAGCGGTTCTCACAGAAGATGCTTCGATATGACGTATTGTTCGCTCAAGCATGCATATGCATAGGATGGCTAGAATTATTAATGCGACATTTACAATACACGGAAATGTAGTTACATTTCTTTGTATGGATATTAATTACGTTTGGATGTCAGACGTTGACAATATGGAAACAACATACCTTTTTGATTTATGACTGCATTAATGAGATATTTTCACGAATTTACTATGTCTACTGTCGATAGCATCTTTTTTTTATTTATAGATGTGGGCTGTTTATGTTGATAGTCACTTTGTATTGCAATAGTATTAGGAGACTCTCTAGAGTGCCGTTTACGGCCGTAAAGAATACACTTTTCCACCGCCAACAGGAGGCGTGTCGTAAGAGGCAACTAATTCCTGTAGCACGAGACGGGCAGCAGCATCTGCGTGCATAATTTTATAAAAACTGCGCTCGTAAACCCGCCAGCCAAGCGTGGCGAGTATTGGCAATCCCCCCCGATGAAAGTCACTGTGGGAGGCCTGTGTTCAGCAGTGGACGTCCTTTGGCTGAAATGATGATGATGATGGCTCTTCAATATTGCAAACTATTGAATCAATACTATCGATAGTCACATGTATTGCAATAATAGTATTAGTCGTAGTAGTGCGAGAAATTTGAATAAAATTAATTAAAAAAACACCATCTAGAATCGCCATTGATATGAAACAACTATTGAAACTTTTATTTATTTACTAGCTGTTGCCCGCGACTTCGTCTGCGTGGTCTTTAGGGGTATGAAAAATAGATGTTGGCCGATTCTCAGACCTACTCAATATGCTCACAAAATTTCATGAGAATCGGTCAAGCTGTTTCGGAGGAGTACGGGAACGAACATTGTGACACGAGAATTTTATATATAAGATTATTGATACGACAGAAGAAGATCAAGAACGGAATTACACATAGAAAAAATTTAATTGCAAGATTCACCAATATTAAGATCCTATTTTCGGAAAGTAAGTTAAGTATACCTACTTATTTATACGGAGTTAGAACACAAAACCAATTTCCATTGGAAATGATATCCGAAAGTTAAATTAGATGATTCATTGTCTTGACATATTAATACGACAGATTAAATAAACAAATCGAAAGGAAAGAAATCTTGTAATTTTTACAAGAAAAACTGTTTGTGTAATAGTTTTTCGCAAACTCCTATAGAAATAAAAAAGTGGATGTACTTACCAGATTCATGTGCACACACACAAACGCACGTACGCACACACACACACACACACACACACACACACACACACACACACACACACACACACACACACACGTACACACACACACACACACACACACACACACACACACACACACACACACACATATAGTAATGTGTTGTATTTTATTTTATCATTATTTATTGTATAAGTTATCACCCCTAATATGTTAAGGGAGAGTGGCCTCTCCTGGCACAAGTGTTGCCAACTCTTAAAAGGAGTGGTTCTGCCTCTATATTGTTATGTTTTTTAAATTTTACAATAAATAAACATTTTCATTTTCATTTTCATTTTCAAAATTAATGTCGACTTATTTTTAATCAAAATACCTTTAAGTCGAAATACAACATTTCAAACTTTCTTGTTGCATTTATTAAAACTAACACTATAATTGATAGGACCAACTATGGCCGACTATGTTAGCTCCTATATATAACGAAGCGTTCAGCGCGCAGAAAGAGAGAAAGAACACATCGAAGCTGTAAAAAATCGACAGACATGTAAAATCTGCGATCGATGAACACCTATTAAATTCAGGTATTAATCACTGAATGATCTGTGTGCCCCAAAAATCGCCACAACTGATCGTCATTCATTACCTACCATTCGAGGATAATTTGCGAAGTCATTAAAATAAATTACCTTACTACATTTAGATTTTGGCGCTTGTCATGTTGAACGATTTAGGTATAGTAAAGTGTATAGCGGTTTTTGACAGATTTCATGGAATGAAATGAAATGTATTTATTTTGCTTGTAACATGGTAGGAATACATTGATATTTATAGAATGTCAAGAGCTCATGTTTGACAACTTAACGTCATGATAAATTAACATTTAAAACACTATGTAACTAATTCAAAATTAATTTAATTCAGACTTGTCACAGATACACATGTCAATATATAAATAATATCATACAATTAAGTCAATTAAGAACAATTAAAAAATAATCACATTCAGAATATAAATAATTAAGTAAGTACACTAAGTACATGATTATAAACTCACCTAGGACCCTACCCTACCCTACAGGTTTTGATAACCTTGCTGTCAAAGAATGCGGCATTACATTAAAAACAACCTCTTTTTTTCTCTTTTTTTATTCTTCCATTATTCATTTCAAAAATAGAATACGTAGAACATTTACGATAACTCAATTAAATTGCACCGTATGTGCACTGCATGAGGTTCTTGTTGGAGCGGCGCCGGCGTACGCCTGTGATCTCTGATGAATGACGGCGCATCTCGCGTTTTTTTTCGGAAATTTTTAAGTATGTTCTACTCTAGAAATACGACGACTGAAATAAATTAAGATAAATTAGTATTTTTATATTGTTCTATAGACCTTATTTTTAAAATTTGGCACTACCTTGAAATGTAACCCTGTATTTATATCGAGGGTCGGACACGTAATTATGTATGTCTGTATTTTAAAACAGTAACACAAAATGTAATGCAAGTCGTTAATCATTCTAGATCTGTCATTCTTATTATTACCTACAATCATCATTTGAAATGCCAAGAAATTAGTTAATTCCCCGCCTTTGTCACTCAAGAACTTCGCAGAGTAATTTCATAAAATCTTCACAGGGTTAATTTACATGAAAAACTCATTCGTTTCGGGTTCCGACTGTATTAAGAGCTTAAAAGGCTGGTACAGTCGGCTCTGCGATTTTAATTTTAAGGTCAACTCCTATATTACAATCGTAATAAAAGAAAATCTCATTTACGGAAGACATTTTGAGACTTAACACTGTTATCCGTTATGTTTCATTGTTTTCTTTTCATTACTAATGGTACAACAAAGATAAATTTTAGTTTTAGGTTAGTATATTTTTTTGTTATAAGAATTTAAATTGTTATTAAATAAAATGCTATTCCCGTTATGAACGAACTATTTACATACCTATAAGTTGGTACAGAACCCTCGGTGCGCAAATCCAACTCTCACTTGGCTGACTTTTTTAGGTAAAAGGGATTGTTTTTATAACTTCAAAACCCTTACTAATCTAACCTGTATTAATAGTAGAATAAAATATTATTTTGAGACTTTTATGAAATTCTTGCATTATCATTTCAGCCCTACGACGTCCACTGCTGAAGATAGGCCTCCCCCCTGTGATTTCCAGTATGGCCGGTTGGAAGAAGGTATACATAATCAGTGGATCATCATCATAATCAGGCCACGTCAGTCAGTCCACTGCTGGGCATTATAGGCTCTCCCACTGCACGCCACTGAGCCTAATTCTCGACAATGGACTAGTTTCCTGAGGCAAAAAAAGATTATTCTATTTAGTCCGTCAGTTAGATTATCAAAAAATATTGGATATTTTGTCTTTTGTCAATCAAACAAAAAATGACGAAGATAAAGCGCATCAAAGTGAGCACGTGACGTGACGTCTTGCTAAAAAGTGTCCCAAGGCGTGACGTTACGCGGAACTTTAACGGGTTATATCTTCATAATTTTTTGTTTGATTGAGAAAAGAAAAATTACGTGTCAAATATTTTCTGTTAATCCAACTGACGGACTAATTAGATTTTTTAGGAAACCAGCCCATTCTTTTCTCCGCTGCCAGCAGTGTATGTTACTCCACTTTGACGGATGGGCCTTACGCTGCGCTTGCCCAGTCGTGGTCTCCACTCAAGAACAAGTTTACTGCACCTTGCCGTACATTCGAAAGTTCTCTAATATGTTACACAAATTACTATTGCTAAAGAAAATATCGATCTTTGCTATTGCTTACCACTTCAAAGATCTAAATGCCCCATAGGAAAGCATGCTAAACTTATGATAATTGGCTTCTGAAGATAATTGGCTCCACGCCAAGCTCATTTCATAATGTGGAAGCATATGCTTGAGTGTAGCCGCCAAAAGCGGTTGAATTATGGAGGGATAACTTCATGTTAATGGATATTAATTTCCCAAGAAGTTATGGCACCGAATATGGTATGAGAGCTTCTAAAAGTAATCCTTTATTTAATAGACGTTAATTTTGATCACATAGAAAAAAAAATGCCACCAGAATCAGTCCTTAAGATTTTGCGTATTTGGCGTTACACGTGGTTTAGTGATTACAGGTATGTGTGCCAAACTTCATCTACCTATGTCTACCGTTTTTGCTAAAAATACCCAAGCAAACAAATTTTTGTAGATACTGGAATTAATCCATAAAAATAATGAATAGTTGTTAATACCCAATAAACAATTAAATTCTAAAATTACATGAAAATTTCGCTATTCAGTATACTCGTATTATATCTGATATTCAAATTCGATAATTTACAGTTCAAATGAATTTTGATATTGCTTTTTAATGTAATTTGAACCATGAATGGCATTCGATATCTAAATTACATTTTACAGTAATAACGCTTTGATGTCATTTAAATGACATTAATAATGTACATGATGATACAAGTGTGCTATGTTGGTCATAATACACGAGGCGTTATTAAATGGAAATCCAACACAAAAAAAAACAATTTTAATCAGTAGTTCCTGAGATTAGCGCGTCCAACCAAACAAACAAACTCTTAGCTTTATAATATTAACATTATATATATTTATATAGATTATTACGCACCGTAAGTCGGTCAGACCCACCTAAGATTAGAAAAGACTGCTAAAATGATTTACCAGTGATAATAAGTCTTCATATTAATTACAAGGAAAGCACTTTGATGTCATTAAGTGCTAATTAAAGAACAATTTGGCTTCAGTTTCATCTAATTATATGTAAGGAGGAGGGAGAAGTTACTGAGAAGTATGAGCGAACATCCCTTGAGATTCATTTGCTACGTTAAAGAAATATTAGCTAAATCCATACGAGGGAAATGTGATTTATCTACGACTTCGAAATTGTTACTGTTACTGTCTGGACCTTTGGTTCGCGCTCTGACCTACAAAGCCAGGCGGTTGCGGGTTCGAATCTCAGAGGCAGAGGCAAAGCAAGAGGCAGTTACCTCTTACTTTATAAAAGCTAATTTTATGGGTTATATGCAGTGATCGGAATAGGTAGATTGATTTGATGTACTTTGTTAGTGCTAGCATAATATGGATATGCCTTTTTTTCAAAACCTGAAACTAAGAAATGCTGGAATCCCGGAGGCATGTCCATATTAACATCAATGTTTGGATCATTGACCCCAAATCAATCTACCTATTCCGATCATTGGTTATATGTCAAAACAAGTGCCAGATAGGTTATCTGGAACTTATCAGCAAGTGGTGTAAGAGGCCCTAAGAGTTGTTGTATTTTGAATTTTAGCCCTGTATTAAATACATACGTAGGTATATGTGATTGATACAGTGTTTTTTAATTGTTTTTATGGAGTAGTGTTAAAATTGTTATATTTAAATTTCTGTCTAATTTGTTGTAAAAATTATACATATTATGATTTTCAGACTTCGTGATGGTTTCATTTATTTAGTTTGTTGACTGCACAATATTTTAAAAGCAGATGTACAAATGACGAAAGATCACCAAATATTTTTTAATTATTTCATTAATGACGAAACGACACTACATCTATGAAAGTTAAAAACCGACTTCAAAACACTAAAATGCTAAAAATAATCCTAACACTTAAGTACCTAATCAGTTACTAAAACATTGAATCTCTCATCGGCTGGCACCGACTCCAAAAGTAACTGATTAGGTACTTAAGTTAGGATTATTTTTAGCATTTTAGTGTTTTGAAGTCGGTTTTATTTTTTTTAATAAAATTTACTTATTTCATCTATTTTTAGTGATAAATCCTAATCTAACTGCTGAACACCGATTTCATGCCCTATTTTCCTACCCTTAGGGGTGATTTTTATTTTGCAAACTTTTAACATAGCATCTTTGAAGTATAAGCTATTCAATAAAACAAAAATCATCAAAATCGGCTCATATTTGTCGAAGATAGGTAACAAGAACCACAACCAAAATATTATCTGGGTATATATTTGTTGATTTTCTCAAAAAGTTCTAAATCAATTTCGATAAAATTTATATGGGACCACCTCTGAAGTATGATCTACCAATCAAAAAAAGAATCATTAAAATCGATTCATAATTGGCGGAGTAATCGCGTAACATACATACAAAAAAAAAAACATACATTCGAATTGAGAACCTCCTCCTTTTTTGAAGTCCGTTGAAAACAATGACGAAACGACACTATGACTAAACACCCCTAACCCAAAAAAACTAGCCAAACCGCACATTGTGACTGGAAACTAAAGAAACCTAAATGCCAAGTGAGATGCCCCGACACGCACTTGGCCGGTTTTGACTTTAATCTATACATTTTAATAAAGAAACAACATTCAAATCGTGAAAAAAAATTGACGCTTCATACAAATGAATTGTTTACATCGACGACTATAGAGTTCCGTGTGGGGACGGCCGTAAAGAATACACTTCCCCACCGCCAACAGGCGGCGTGTCGTAAGAGACGACTAATTCCTGTAGCACGAGACGGGCAGCAGCGTCTGCCTGCCAAACGTGTCGAGTATTGGCAATCCCCCCGATGAAATCATTGGGGGAGGCCTATGTTCAGCAGTGGACATCCTATGGCTGAGATGATGATGATCGACGATTTTGTATAGGCATCAAATTTTTTTTAGTGTTGGATTTGAATCCTGTTCTCAAAGTAAAAGTTCCTTTTAAAAACTAGTACAAACTGTGTTTTCATATTCTGCCGTCGTAATCCAAAAGGGCACAACTAACTTTTTTTTAAAATGTATCTTGAAAACAACATGGTGATTGTGTTTTTTTTAATCTCCATACAAATTACGCGCTACTTCAATAGTAAAATGGAGCATCAATATTTTTTCACGACTCCAATTTTGCTTCCATAGTAAAGGTTGATGTATTTATCACACATAAATATTTAGTTGGCTTTGATCAGAGATGAAAAAGAAAAAGCTGATTACTACGTGGTTTTAATAATACCAATTTGTTAGTATACGAGTAGGTACATAAACGTAAGTGATACGAGCTTACTTTACACAAAATAAACAAGAAGGTCAAAAGGCTCATTTCTTAAAAGCCTGTTAATGAAGTCATCAAAAAGCAAATTATACTTCTAACGTGGGATGTTTTTCTACACAACGTTGAAGTATGAGTAATTATGTTTTCTAGTTAAAATAGAATTACCGAAAGAAAATATGTATTATTTAACTAATACGTATTCACAAATAAATCATTATAAATTGCAACAAGAAACTTTAGTGTGATTTATTGAAATTATAAAGTTCAAATAATGCAATCAGACATATGAAGTACTTTAATATATAAATATTAACCGTATGTAATTTTTAGAAGTAAAAAATACTTACTTTCTTTCCTATAAAAAATTCGTCGAGAAAAACAACACATCTGAAATCGCTCCGCAATTTATTAAAAACGAATAAATATTGTTTAAATCAATGTTAAAATTTAATAAAACAAAGGCGTAAATCACCTTTCTGCTTCAAACCCTTGATTTTAATGGAACACCTTCGAAAAACAATACGATTGTTATTGGGCTACTTTTATCACCTGAACCTTGTAAAACGAAACGAAAAAAGGCAAAGGCACAAAACTATAAAGCCACTTACCTATCGCGAGGGATACAGCCAGCAGCATAAAAAAGAGGGTGTTGTATTTCGTCATTTTTCCGATTGATCACTGTTACACGGGTTAGAAATGTGTCATTTTGCAGCGCGTGCAGCCCGGGCGAGCGCTCGTCGCGGTCTGACTCCCCACTACCACCCTGGGACTCCGCTGGGGAAAATGACGGGCGTAAAGCCTGCTATTCGAGGCACGATACGATGTAATGGGAAATGGAGAAAATGTGTATGCGACTAAGTCGTACGAATATTGCACGTTGAGAAGTGTTTTTTTTTACAACAATTATCTAGCCCCAAACTAAGCTAAGCATGAACTATGGCGACTAAATAGCGGATAAACATACTAAAATACTTTATATAAAAATCCATAACTTTAGTATAAATCTTCGTGCTTATTACACAAACATTTGCCCCTAGCGCAACTGCCTGGCTTTGTGGGTAGTCCGAACGCGAACCACTACACGAGACGGTCGTCATATTGTTAATTTAATTACTTTTAATATTATATAACTAACAATTCGTAGTACAATTTGTTAATTAGTTGGTTTTTATAAATGTAGGTAATAATAAATGGCATTAAGATGCTAGAATACTTTATGTACGTTAATCGCCTTGAAAGTAAAGTTGCAATAAATTATTACACAGTCTTAAAACAGCGAATAATAATACACCATTTAAGAAGAGCATCGCATTTTAAATTATTCGATCCATCAAGACAGGAATATTTATGCAAACTTAGAATTACCGTAAACACTTTTTTATATTGCTTGCAATTAACAAAATTACTACACGAAATGTAGTTATCTGTGATACGTGGAGTAGGCTCTAGCCATTTACACATGTCATTAATTTGCTTACCTGATTTATTCTTACTATTGATTAGTAGGTACACTAATACATTGTTAGTTTTATAAATTGAGCACGTGATTCATTAAGCACTTTTGATTATTCATAAAAAATGGTACGGTAATTTACCTTGAATGTAAAGGGTCCCGGGTTTAGAAAACCAACTTTTCAAAATTGGTTCGTGTCTGGGTGCGCTCAGAAATACCCCTGGCAAAACAATCATTGTCAAGTAGGTACTTCGTTACACAAGAATGTGAAGCACTTACTCAGTTTTTTCTTACGATTTCAGTATTTGTCCTCATTATCATCATCATTTCAGCCATAGGATGTCCACTGTTAATTTAAGCAGGAGTATCACCCAAGTTTCCTTTTAAATTGAACCCTATTTTTTAATTATTAAAATGAATACTTTAAACAAAAAATAATATATTTCTTACGGTAAAATGTATGTTCTATTTATTAATTTATATTGGACTGTATTTAATTCGATAATATTAATAGATGGTACCTATCTATCATTTGTAAGATGTTTCACAAAAACAACATAAACAAACAAAAAAAAAACTCTCCTCTTTTTTTAGTAGCACAGAATCCTAAAATCAAGACCAGTTTCGTGGAATCGTTTGCGCCAAAGTCGTCTTACGTCGTGGGGTCTGTCGTACCGTGAATGGCGCGCACCGTGACAGTCATGTTTAGGGATGAACTTTTTAGCAAACACGAACAAAGTGGCAATGGAATCTATTTCAGTAATTGAGTTAAGCACAAGTTTCTTAATGAAACTTTAATTGGACTTGCGCGTTGATGAAACATGTGCTATTGTGACCGAGACCTATTGACTCAATTTTGCTACTATCTTAATTTTACTTTAAGAGGCCGTCCTAGAAATCATCGTATTTCCGTACACTTTGTTCTCTGATTGTAAAGACGTGAATGATAATTGAAACAAAATAACACGTGATTTTAAAAGAAGACTATAGGGATTATGTTATCCTGACAATTCGATTTTAATGTTTGATTGAAGATATGGTCCATTTGCACATAGGTTGAATACTTTTTTTTACTTTTTTACAAAGTATAGCAGAAAAAAAATGCTGAAATAACCTAAAATATTAGAAATTTCCATTCAAATATCATTTATTTTTCTATCGTTATAAACAACTAATATATGATTTAAATACTACACAATAATCTTCAGGTATAGTTTTAAAATAATTGAATTTTTATTTTATGTAAAAAACAAAAAAATAAGTAGTAAACCTAAGTCAAAATAACTATAAAATCAAGCGCGCAAAACCGATCGTTTTTCAAAACTAGGTAGGACGTCCACCACACCACCACCTAATAAATATATCAATATTATCTTGTAAAGGATCAACATTGTTGATGCTTTATCCCGCATCATAGACGCACACAAGCATAGAACTGTATTTCAATTTTGCACTGAAAAAAGGTGCACCGCCTCTTAAATTATTTGCTGAAAAAAAGAAAAATTACAAACAGCGTAAATTAAAGTCTGCGAAAAATACAATTTAAGGACCTAATTAATATTTTACTGATAATACTCATTTATTCTACTAGCTAGACACGGCGAATTTCGAACCGCCTGTTGTGTTTTTTTTTTCGATATTTTCATACTTATTCTGCTATCCGGGGCGGAGACGAATCCAACGAATCGAAGATCATAAAAATCGGTTCAGCCAATCTTGAGTTCTAAATGGTGTTACTAACCCGACTATATTTTACATATATAGACCCTCTTCCGGGCACATACACACGTCTCAAAAAATAGCTTGAGCCTACCACCGCTTCGGGAGTACATATTGGCTGGTGATGAGAAGAGACGGAGCAATAAACTCAAATAAGACCGCCTAAATTGTGCTATTCATTATGTATATTTACTTTCCTGTGATTTGTTTGTTTTGTGTGGTGTACAATAAAGAGTATCTATCTATCTATCTAAACTAATAATTTAAAAATCTAAAAACTAATTAATTTAATACTCAAACTTACTCATCATCATCATCTATACGGTCAATCCCGGTTGCGTCCAAAACCATTGCTTTGGAGCCCAGGGTCCGCTTTCCTTGATTTACTCCTCAAATCAAGGAAAGCGGACTCAATACTCAAACTTACTACTACTGTGAAAAAGAAATGTTTATTAAGATAAGTAAGTTTACCCATACTGCCTTGTAAACTATGGATATAGTGATGGAAGAGCGGGCCCTCAAAACACAGGCATTTTTTGCTTAAATGGAGGCTCCAATGTACTAGTTTTTAAGGCATTACCTTTGTTAATGAAATAAACTTATTTTATTTTATTTTTTATTATTTTTAAACTCAGTTAACTTTGTCAGCCTTTTTTCAACCGACTTCAAAAAACGAGGAGGTTCTCAATTCGACTGTATGTTTTTTTATAGAAAGTAAAGTTACGAGTAAGTGCGCACTATGCAGGTTATAAAGTCCATGCACTCTTGCCGTTTAAATAATCGTCTAGTTTATAATGCCCTCTTTTCATGAGGATTTTTAAACGTGAAATTCAAACTCATGAACAAGTAGTTTAACAAGAGTCCGAGGTAATTTATTAAAAGAAAAAAATACATTTTCCCGTAGTAGAATCAAGTTATCAACTTTGTGTAGTTCGAAGCTAGGAACGGCAAGTTTATTTTTATTTGGAGTATTTTATTGAAGCAAATCAGCTTTTAAGCTAATTAAATTAAGAAATTGTCGAACCTACATAATATTTTCGAAAATTTATTGTGTAATTATGTACCTAATATTTATTTTAATTTACATATTCAAATTGAAATTCTGAACAAAGTACATCATTTACGACATTTTGTCAAAGAGTATTTGTTGTTTGTAATTATTTTCTCCATCGATTGGCGTATGTTTCATAGGTATACACCAAAATAACGTAATTTTAGGTACTTGCAACTTTAGGTATGCCAATAGGCTAGTTTCCTGGGTCAAAAAAAGATTATTCTATTTAGTCCGTCAGTTAGATTATCAAAAAATATTGGACCCATATTTTGTCTTTTGTCAATCAAACAAAAAATGACGAAGATAAAGCGCATCAAAGTGAGCACGTGACGTCACGCCTTGCTACAAAGTTTCGCAAGGCGTGACGTTACGCGGAACTTTAACGGGCTATATCTTCATCATTTTTTGTTTGATTAAGATAAGAAAAAATACGTATCCAATATTTTCTGTTAATCCAACTGACGGACTAATTAGATTTTTTTAGGAAACTAGCCCATGCCTTTTAGCAATATCTTTAAAATTGACAAAATCGGCTGGAAACTAAACGTTACCACTGGGTATAGCAGAGTTTATATCACTCTATTCTAATTCTACTAGCAATAATGTTAAAGGCGAGACATGTTTCATCTCATTCTTAGGTCTAGACTAAATGTAACTTACTTACGTAAAAGAGAATTGATGCTATCTGTCTACCATTAGGTACACTGGCAAGTGAATTTGCATCACTTGACACTATAATGGTAGATAGCAAGTGAATATCACTTAAGTAAAATACTTTTCACATGTTCATTTAAAATTAGTGTACGACGTATATTAAGTTTAAAAAAAATTAAAGTCATTACTGTTAATGTCATTAAAAAAATGCCTACACAAAAAACGACAAATAAAAATTGGTACATGTTTTTTTTAATCGAGCCAAGCAACAAACACGTTAACTGATAAAAAAGTCGAATCCATTGTTTGCCATCATACCCTATTAGTATTGAAATAATAAAATAATTGATACCGTCCAGATATTACACAGATATAAACCAACCTTATGAAATCTGGATAAAACTTGAAATGTAAATAAATAATAAATATCATCATAATCAGCCCACGTCAGTCCATGGCTGGACATAGGCCTGTCTCAATGCACGCCACAAATAATAAATTAAAATAGGTGGATACCACAAATGTCTGGATATAACTAGACACGATTACTTAACACAGGTCTAATATTTCCACCTGAATAAAAATTGTCAACTGTTGAAAATTTTATTTTAATGAAACATATTATCCTTGATAAACTAACAAGCATTATTGTGAATGCAAAAATTTAAAAGATAAAATTCGTACAGCCTGCCTAGCATGAGCACTAAAACTTGATATGATATAGCGAAATATCGATATCATCGGTAAAAATATGATAGATATAGCCGCCATGTTGAATCGTCGTCACATATTAAGGTCACTGTTTTGATAAAAATTCAAAATGGCGGCTAAATCTTACATATTTTTTAAGTTGGTGTCGATATATCGCTATATCATATCATATCGTGTTTTGGTAGACATGCTAGGGGGGCAGGGCTGTTAACACAGCGCTCCAAGTAGAAAGCTTAGATATACCGTGTAGTGAGATCAAAATAGCTGAAAATTTGATTAATGATGCGGCAGACAACACAAACAAACGTCATGGTCTCGAAGTAAGCAATTAATTTTCTTGTTTTACGAGGTAATACACAATGAATTCGGCCAGGGGTATTATTACGGTGTTCTGAGTGCTGAAATATAATTAAACAGTGTTAAAAAGTACCAGTCAATGCTTAGTTAAGATGGATGGACAATGGTTTTTTTACTGGTTTGTTAAAAAAAAAGGATTTAAAAAAAAATCTATTCTAGAGTAAATTTTGAGCAACCGCCTACAATAATTTGCCGTCGTAAATGAAAATACATTAACTTGACAAATGACGTTAAGGAAAAAACGAGGGTAAAGTTCAGTTGTTAAATCTTATTGTTGTAAACAAACTAATCAGTATTGATATTTGTTTTATTTTTATTGTTAAAAAGTTTCCCAAATAGTACTTGGTCTCTGGATTTGGCTTTTACTTTTTTTATCAACCTGTATAAATTCAATCAAATAAGTATTTTCTTACCCTAAAAATGGTAAATCTGGAACCGTTGGTGCCAATTCTCATTTTGTCGGTCCTATTTTAATATAAAAGTAATTGAAATCAGGGATAAGATCATTTGATCTGACCCCAAATTTAAGTCTGAAACCTTCGAACTGACACAATGCTACCCTATAATATAATATAACCTATTGCCATAGAATGGGCTTGTTTCCTGTGTCAAAAAAAAATTATTGCCTTGCGACATTTTTTAGCAAGTCGTAAAGTCACCCCCAAACTTTGATGCGCTTTATCTCCGTCATTTTTTGTTTGATTGACAAAAGACAAAATATGGGTCCAATATTTTTTGATAATCTAACTGACGGACTAATTCGATTTTTTTAAGAATCTAGCCCATTAGCCTATAGAGGCGCTAGTCTACAGACAACGGCAGGTCGACCTACCCATCAAGTTATAGGTTATTCAACCTATTTTCAACTTTAAGTCCGACACGTAGAGATCAATATCGATTGAGAAAATTTGACATTTTGTTAACGGTTAACGTTAACCGGTGTCTCTAAAAATGAGAAAATATTAAGAAACTTATTCAACGTTTTATGATTTGTGACATTTCTAGAGACAACACATACTCAAAAGGAAATAACCAGAATGCCGTCTGGTGTAGTGGTTCGCGCTGCGGTTGCGGGTTCGAATACCGCAAGGGGCAAATGTTTGTGTGATAAGCACGAGCATTTGTACCTAAGTCATGGATGTTTATAAATGTGTTAAAGTATGTTTATCCGTCATCTAGTCGCCATATTACAAGCTTTGCTTAGTTTGGGGCTAGATAGTTGGTATAATTGTGGAAACAATTTATTTATTAGATAATTACTCTTTCTTGTACACAATACAAAATTAAATAACTTTAATGAAGGTGTGTGGGAAAACTTCCTCTAAAACTTCTTTCACGACTTTGGAAAATTGTGCTTCTTCCTCATGAATAGGTAATTTAGGAACCTACACATGATTGTTACAGTAAGGGCCGATTTTCAATCGCCAGATAACTTTTATCCGACGAATAAAAGTGACGCTTTGACACATTTTCTTTACGAAAACTGTCAACATGTCAAACTTATTCTTCAAATAAAGTTATCTGGGTGTTGAAAAATCGGCCCCAAGACGTACAATTGAGGCGGCTAATAGCAATCTCTTACAGATAACCTTCAGGTAGAAATTATTGCGATCATTCCAGGTACTAATCAATCATGCAACGCGAAAGTTTAAAGGTAATTTCTAGAGACAATATTGGTGTAAGAAACTCGATGACTGGGTTGACGTAATGACCTGGTGTTTTGCTTTAATAACGCAAATGGTTTGATTCTCGGAACGCGGAAAATCGACAGCGAACTTTTCTAAATTTACGCGTGTCTGGGTGTGCTGGCACATTTAAAAAAAAAAATTGATACCTTGTAGGTACAAGCACATAGCCGATGGGGCAGAAAGGTTCTAGAATGGAGGCCACGTACCGATAAGCGCAGCGTAGGACGTCCACCCACAAGGTGGACAGACGAACTGGTAAAAGACGCAGGAAGACGCTGGATGCAGGCCGCCTCCTACCGGCCAATCTGGAAGCCAATGGGGGAGGCCTAGGTTCAGCAATGAATGTCCTATGCCTGAAATGATGATGATGTTGATGGAGCACATACCCTTTATAGTAGAAATGTCATTTATATTGTTGCACAAAAATTCCGGCGTTATTTAATTTGTGACTGTACTATTTTTTATATCGGCGAGAGTTTTCAGGACACAGGTTCATACTAAATGTATTTTCGTAACTTTAACCGTATAACCATCACACAACGAAAGCTCTAAGAAGGAATATTTTTTCCCGTTTTGCTTCATTTTTCGTTTATACTCCGCTCCTATCGGTAGCGTGATATAGCCTAAACCTTCCTCAATAAATGAAATATCAAACTATGGCTCACCTAATCTCCTGTCCTTTGTGCCCCTACACCTGCACGAGGGATGACCTAAACAGAGCGATACAAAACGCCGTAGAAGTTGCTAAATTTTGGTCGAAGTCCGTCTAGAGTCGCCATTGACACGAAAGAAGAAGAAGAAGAATGGACTATCCAACAAAAATAATTTATCAATTCGAACCAGTAGTTCCTGAGATTAGCGCGTTCAACGAAACAAACAAACTCTTCATCATCATCATTATTTCAGCCATAGGACGTCCACGGCATAGGCCTCCCCCAATGACTTCCATTAGGGGGATTTCCAATACTTGGCACGCTTGGCAGGTGGGTTGGCGCTCCACTCAACTCTTACTCTCAACTATTAGCTCTACTACTGACAAACTTCAGATTTATAATTTTAGTATAGATTTGATATTAATAATTAAACTCTTTGATTTCATGACATCAGTTTAGATTACCTAGAAGTAGTTTCAGGTGGTAACAGTTATTCTCAGCAACTAGTAAATCCGGGCACAATCCAATCGGTTCCAGGCGATTGGGCTTCTGCTAATATCCGGCTCATTCCGGTTCAATCTAATCCCAGCTGCAGTGTTCTTCGTAATAGCTGTCTACATTATCCGGCTATTGAGAAACTATTGTTTAATTTAAATATATAATCTCTTACTGAAATAATTTAAAACAAAATCGCTATTGTCTTTTTATGCGCTTAGTTCTTCTAAACTATTGAACGGTTTTTGATATGGTTTTTAATTTAGATAATTTCTTCCGCCAGGTGTTAAAGAGCAATAATTATCCATATTTTTTTTTCCAATTTTGTTTCGATGTTTTAGGTGACGGTTTTTTTTCACCCAACTTGTATTTCATGTTTTTTGATGTATAATTTGAACATTATACTATTCGTTATCTCTAAAGACCCAGGGCACTAAATTTGTTATCAATGTGACCTGTGTTATTCTGTGTATATTGCTCACATCAATTCATCATCTGACAATTACCTGATAATTTTCAAACGGCTGAATACCTAGGTTATCTTTAAAGATTTGCTAAATGCCTTTTACCTTTCAAACAAAAAAAATAAAGAAATCAAAGTCTGTTTATTCGTTTCGAAACTATAATGCTACATACATAAGATAAATTTATCCTTATTTCTTCGTCGAGAGTTAAAAATAACAATAAATCGGACTATAGTTATTTTAAGATAAAAAGGCATATAAGGCACTTCGTATTTTTCGTTTTACTCATACTACGTACGATAATATGTATTTTCAAAAAAATATTTTTTGTTTAAATTTATATCATTATTGTGTTTTTGAAATGATATTGTCTATGATTGTGTCTTTGCCTCTTTAAATCTAAGCTAACATTTCAAACAATAATATAGCTTACTGATTTTTAAAATAAATTATTATGATTTCCGTCAAATGCTTGATGCATAAAACGGAACGTTAACGCATAGGAATTGACAAGACATAATCGACACTAAATCGATGAATTGGTTTGGTCTTGTGCGTTGGCGTCAAATCGAAAGCGTCTGCCTTGTATGCGGTGCGGTTTTACTTTATGTTATAGGTACGTTGTAAATTTAGTTGTCGAATAATTTATTACTACGTACCTATGATATGGTCGAAAAATTTATTATTACGTACCTGTGATATGGTCGAATGGGGACCACGAAAGACAGCGTAGGTAGGATCCCCACCAGATGGACTGACGACCTAGTCATGGCTGCGGAAAGTCATTGGATGCAAACGGCCCAGAGCCGCTCGATGTGGCGCTCTATAAATAATCAAAGTCAATAAGTCAAAAATCTACGACTACTACGAGAGAAAATAGCCACTTATGAACGTCAATAATAACATTATTGACCTATATGGAGCAGTATAAAAAGTTACGCAGAAAATCCTTTATGAATAAACTAAACACCACATGAACGAAGTCGCGGGCAACAGCTAGTGAGCAATAATATTTAGTAATGTTCTGGATAAAATATTTTCCACTTTAGGTTGTAGCTCTACCACCAGCCCTGGGAAAAATTTTAAGCCACAAGATTTTCCCGTTGTCTTTTAATGTAACAAAAATACACCAAATGGCGTTTTTACACGAATAGTCGGTTAATCAATACACCTTCACAAAAGTTAATGATTTTTTTTTTAAAGTTTGTAATACTATAACGTTGCTCCGATAAACTACAAATGATTACTATTTTACATTCTATTTTTAAAAGAAAGGTTTCTATTTTGTAATTTGCTATCAAGACATATATTAGCAACTGTGCATTTTGAGATATGAAATTCATACAGGTGTCAACAGATGGCGTTTTATAACATTTTTGTGTGACCGATTCCTCCGTGATCGGAATTTTATGTCTAAATAGTAATATGTTTTTTCACATCCATAGTTAGAAAGAAAAGCCCAGCACGGAATATTTTTTGCGTGTAGATTATCATCATCATTATTTCAGCCACAGAACCAACACAACGTGTTTTCTGTGTATGTGTGTATTTTCATTGTGATTTCCAGATTAGACGATTGGATGCGGCCTGCATCCACAGCGGCTTCCTGTTGCATCGTGTGGATGTCCTAAGGTTTTTTTATAGCGTTTTATTGAATAAATTACAGTTAAATGTCATCTGAAATTCGTTTGTCCGTTTAATTCTTAAAGGAGGCACTTTTACCCGTCCTATATATTTTTTTTCACTACTGTGGACCACTATTTAAACATATGGTAGACCATAATTATTTTTCCAAAATCGTAGGGTAACTATAAAAAGTCCCCTAGACTATTAACACTAACCTCAATTGTGTAACAAAAAAATATATTAGGTTTCAGATCTCCCGGAAATCACCGACCTTCACTAGCTGTTTTTTTTAAATTGGTGACTGTGTTATTGTCTGTCCGCACTACGTTAGGAGATAGTCGAATATCGATAACAAGGCAATAGTCTATCGATAACTAACCGATAATAAAATGACTATGGATAGTATCTATAGTATCTATGGGCAGAATAGCAAAATTGACATTAGTATCGACACGAACAATTTTTTTAGACAATCGATAGATTGCAAATTTTCAATATACCTACTTAATATCGGAGTTTTGAAAAACAATACTATCGATAGTATCGACAGTATAGATAGTCGACCATGAGTGTCTAGTATTATCGATATTGTATATTGCATAACCTTCAAGGAAGTGATTATTTGATCAATGGCAGAATCATTCTGATAACAATACAAAATAACAACAGGCAAGACCAAAATGTATCAGGATAAAGTGCAGATGTATGGTTCCCCATCCCCGTTTGGTGATTCATGCCCCATGTCGCAGCTCTGTGTATTTCGTGATTCAGAGAATTTAGACGTGGACGTAATCATCTCCTCGACGATGTAGGTACGTTAAGGCTGGCCGGCGACTGCGGTTCATCATCATCATCATTTCAGCCATAGGACGTCCACTGCTGAACATAGGCCTCCTCCATTGACTTCCAGATTAGCCGGTTGGAAGCGGCCTGCATCAAGCGTCTTCCTGCGACCTTTACCAGGTCGTCCTTGTGAGTGGACGTCGTACGCTGCGCTTGCCTAAATTCTTGCCGCCCCATCGGCCGTCAGTTCTACGTGCTATATGCCCCACCCACTACCACTTCAGTTTGCTAATCCACTGGGCTATGTCAGCAACTTTTGTTCTTCTACGGATCTCCTCATTTCTGATTCCATCTCGTAAAGAAACACCGAGCATAGTCCTTTCCATAGCACGCTGTGCGACCTTGAGCTTTCTTATGAGGCCTATAATGAGAGGCCACGTTTCAGTTCCATATGTCATCACTGGTAACACACACTGGTTGTAGACTCGTCTTTAGGCATTGAGGTATATTGGACGAGGAGACGTTTTGTAATTTCCCGAACGACTGCGGTTACAGAATTCATTATTGATATTGCCTGAAAGTATTTTTGACTCCATTGGCAATAGTCTTGGCTCCGAGATGGTGGGATTGGTCTGAGTGAATAGAATTCTAATCAGCATGGGACTGAGATGAAATATTACCACAGTCTTCGTTTCTCGCTTGCAGAATATTTATAATATTGAACTTTGTATTTGAAAAAGTACATAAATATAACAAATTACTTTAAGACAGGTTGTATTAGATTTTATTCTCTATTTCTGACAATATACAAATTGGAACTGTTACATTAAGAGATTCTAGATCAGATTATGTACTATTTCTTAACTTATAATTTTAAAGAACATTAAGTTAATGCGTCTTATGGTAAATTAAATATCTGGAAGCGTTATTTCGGTTCGGCAGTGTTATTACTTTCCATTACGACTGCAATATTTCTTGTGTAGGCAACGGTTGCCTGCAAGCACCTGTCAAGCAAGGCAAGCCTGCAAGCCAATAGGCGACTTTTAGCAACTCAAAAGATATTAAAGTCTTATTACATTAAATTGACTGTTCTTATAACTTGGCGTTTGGAATTACTCCTATTTTTAGCGTTTTGTACTGTTCGATTCTTAGTCATAGTAAGTGATGAACTCCTTGCTCAGGTCCTGCGAGTAGGTCTTGCGGGGTTCAGGAATGAAAAACAACTGCTTCTGATTTCACACATACATTTATTCCCGTGCCTTATGTCGCCGAAAAGTGACTGTCATATCGCGATGTAGGGTACACAAAATGCCATCTATTGGCAACAAGACAAACTACAACACGATTGGCATTAGACCTCTATAACCCAAGGCAGGGAAACCTTTTATCAGGTTATCTGAATATGCTGGTCACGATGTTTTCTCTTACTATCGAGCTAGCGATAAAACGTCGGAATGGGAATACGTACCTATGAACTATCAATCTATTTACGAGTAATAAGAAATAGATTTTTCGAACTAATGTTTTTTAAAGTAAAACTTCAACTACAAGTCACAAACACGAGACGGGCCTGAAGTTGTAAGGGGGAGGGCAATACTTAGATGTCAGTTTGAGTAGTGACGTAGCGTTATCTAATGTATTGACCCTAAGGAATTTACGTCATCATCATCATCATTTCAGCCATATGACGTCCACTGCTGAACATAGGCTTAAGATTTTGCACGAAGACGCTGCTACCCGCCTCGAGCTACAGGAATTAGTCACCTTTTACAACACGCCTCCTGTTGTCGGTGGGAAGTGTATTCTTTACGGCCGTCCCCACACAGGAATACTTATAAATACCTTGATTGACTGATAACAAAAAAAAAATGGTTTCCAGTAAGGAATACATACCTACATATTAAGTGTAATAAACCTAATTGTATTAAAATGATCAGGATTCAATTTGTTCAACTGTACACAGATTTCGGATGCATCCAAAGGTGAGAATGTGCTGAAATTCGAACACCCGAACTACGGATGTGAGACTTTACTCCAAAAACTGAGTTGCCTCAAAATAACGCCGGTAGAGACAAAACTGCCCATTACTGGAAGTTTTTTTAATAGTTAGTACTTATTATGTTTAAGTACTAATTATTAAAACCATAGCATGGCAACCATAGCAACCATAGTACCTACTCGTTATTTCAAAATCCCAGTACTTACTTTGCGATGACTTTTATCAAATTTATGACTGCATTAAATTAAATTAATACACTGGTATTTATTTAAAGGTAATATTACACTGTTGGGACTGGAGAAAACAAATACATATATATTACTTTAAACCATTACTTTATTCTGTCTGCCTGTCCGTCTGTCTGTCCATCAGTTTTTCCATTTGTCTGTCCGTCTAGCTATCTGTCCGTGGCGTTGGTCGAACTTAGGATCTTCAAATTTTTGGTTTAGGCTGACGATATTAAATTAATTTCTCTCAGGGTGTGCAATGATACTACCTCCGAAGGGGTGAAAAAGGGAATGAAGTTGTATATGTTTATATTGTATCCTTTATCATCAAATTAAAAATCACAAAATTTATTATTTATTCTTATATTAAGTAAAAACTAACGCAACTTAAAACCTAAAGGGGGTAAAAAAGGATATGTAATATAAAGTTTGAAGTAAATTATTTTTTACTTTGGCTTAGGTACTTATAGTAGGCAACTATCTGTCTGTCTGTCTGCCACAAGCAGATATCTCAGTTGTCTGTTATGCTTTATTAACCACGTGACAAGTGTGAAATAAAAGTCTACCTCAAACGAGGATTTCTCGCTACGCTTGGCAGGCGGGTTGGCGAGCGCAGTTTTTTATAAGATTTCCCACGAAGTCGCTGCTGCCCGTCTAGTGCTACAGGAATTAGTCGCTTCTTACTACGCGCCTCCTGTTGGCGGTGGAGAAGTGTATTCTTTAAGGCCGTCCCCACACGGCACAGATTGGATTACTAAGAAGTTATTCTTCCACTCTGCGACGATCACCGTAACTAAAACTCCGCGCTCCCTCACACGACTGGGGATATCCCGAGGGTGTGTTTTACGGTATCCTCGTCGTTAGGGTAGTAGTGGCACATCGGTAACCCCTCTCGGTCGATGCGGCAGAGGTAGTTGCCAAAACATACGTGATCTGACAAAACTTGAGTCGCTCAATAGGAAAGGCGACCATATTAATTTTGACTACGATCAATAAGTAAGGAGCTCCAGAATGTTTGATGTGGCCATGTGACCATACTTCGAAGGTCTCAATATGAGCATTGATTAAGTCGATTACTTCTGCATTAAAATTGTACTTATTCAGAGGGCCATATAATGCTTTTTTCTGGATCATAATTTTCTGAAACAAAACAATTAATACTTACAATAATTACTTTTGAAAAGAGGTGGTTGTTACCAAGCTACACGGTTTTTTCAGATATTTCTTAAATTCTAGCAGTCATCATTAAACATTTTTGTTTTGATTTCAAATTAATTACGTTACGTTGATTTAGATTTAGACTTATTACGTATCATATGAAGGTTTAGTCATATTACTGATATGGTTGAGCTTATGCCCACAATTTACAAATTACCTAATTTGAGTTGTCCCATAAAATCGATTAGATACCTAAGGTCCATTTTACAATTTGTTTCAAATGTGTTAAACACAACCATAGGTATTCTTAAATATGGCTGAACCTTAACTCTTGACGAAGCCAGCGGTTGCAGGTTCGAATACCGCAAGAGGCAAATTTTGTGTTATGAGCAGGAGCATTAATTTGTACCTTAGTCATGGATGTTTATAAAAGTATTTAAGTATTTTTATCCGATATCTAGTCGCCATAGTACATACAAGCTTTGCTTAGTTTGGGACTAGATAATAAGTGTTATTTATTTATGTTAAACCCAACAAAAAAAAACACCAAATTCAAACGTTCCTAAAATTTTACGTCGTCTTCATAACATAAAAGAATAGTTATTCTGCTATTCGAGGCGGAGACAAATTCAACAAATCAAAGATCATAAAAATCGGTCCAGCCGTTCTTGACTTATAAATGGTGTAACTAACCCGATTTTGTTTTATATATAGAATTGTCAGTTAGCCCTCTACTTTTTACTTACAGCTCTCACAAGTGTACCATGAGGGTTTATTTTCTTTCTCTTTTTTTTCTCTGGCTTATAATTTACTAGCTTTTGCCCGCGGCTTCGCTCGCGCTAGTTTTGATTTATAGTGAATGTATGAATCAAACTCAGTAATAAAAAATAAAAACTACAAAACTTCTTTCTTCTTCTTCTTCATCTATACGGTCAATCCCGGTTGCGTCCAAAGCCATTGCTTTGGAGCCCAGGGTCCGCTTTCCTTGATTTACTCCTCCACTTCGCGCAGTCTTGAGCGTCTCTAGTTGTGAGATTATTGGCACGCATGTCAGCCCTCACGACGTCAAGCCAGCATTTTTTGGGTCTACCTCTTTTGCCAGGACCTGGCGGTAGCGGCATGGCCAGACATTTGTTTCCTACGTAGCTTGCCGGTTTCCGCAAAACATGGCCGTACCAGCGTAGGCGACTCTCCTGCAGTTTGTCTGCAATATCACGGACACGAAGGCTACCGCGGATGCGCGAGTTCCTCACGCGGTCCTTTCGCGTGACTCCGCACATCCACCGCAGCATATTCATCTCCGTGACACGCAGCTCCTGCTTGTGTCGCTTAAGTAGCGGCCACGCTTCGCTGCCATATAAAAGAACAGGCCTAATGATGGACTTATAGATCTGTCCTTTAAGCTTAGCCGGCATTCTGAGGCCACAAATGACACCAGTCACCTCTCGCCATTTGGCCCACGTAGCAGCAATGCGTGCTTTGACGTCGCAATCGATGTCTCCCAACGCGTGAAGTACAGATCCAAGGTATTTAAACTGGTCCGTGCGCTCGACCTTGTCTCCGCCTATGCGGACGGGCGTTGGATCTGTAGAGTTACAGGCCAGGTACTCGGTCTTCGCCACATTGAGTTTCAGACCACCGCTCTCAAGCGACTGCTTCCACTCGTTCACCCGTCTCACCAGCCTGCCCCTGTCCGCGTCCACCAGTGCCATATCGGCAGCATACATCAGCAGCCATGGTGGATTCGGGAGTCCACAATCCGCTCAAGGAGCTTCATGGTGTGGGACATGACCTTTATACCGCGGTAGTTACCGCACTCTTGCACCGATCCCTTGCCTTTGAAGACCGGAGTAATAATACTCATTCTCCATTGGTTCGGGATTAGCCCGCTTAAGAGTATGCGGTTGTAAAGATAGGTTAAGAGGTCTACACCAAGAGGGTTCATCGCCATCTAGGCTTCGATCAGTCAATCACTTTTGCCTTTTATATATGTATATAGATTAATTAATATAGTATGGAGTAAGGTGCTGCGCATACAACGCAGTGGTGCGGTCTTTTTGACCGTGTAGCAATAAAGACCGCGTCTGCCCATCGATACCCGCGGCTGCCCGCGCCGCGTACTCAACGTACACGACGGTCAGTTCAGAACAACCATTCTAGCAGAGCGCGCGGCGCAGACTAAGGTAGCCGCCCGCGCCGCCGTCTGCGTAAGTGTATACAAACTGGTTTGTGCGATCCACGGCGGGTAGCTACGGACATGCCGCGGCGCGGGGCGGGCACTGGCGGCGCGGTCTTAATGACCGCCGTGTCCGTTGCAGTATACGATTCCCTTTGGTCTATTGTTCACGGCGAAATTGTCCGGCCCGCCCTGCTCCGTCGTGTACGCAGCGCCATAATATCTCGAAAACAGTGCGTCCTAGCTTAAAATAAACAAAATGTTAGCCCCCGTAGACCCCAGGTGACGTCTTTTCAACACTTCAACAGCATTCAAACTAAACTAAAACAGACCTTCATCGAGGGTTGAAATCAGGTAAGTAGCATTAGAGATCAGAATTCTCCGCTTAATTCCTGTGTCCCATGGGAATTCCGGAAAACGAAATACTTTATGTCACTTCCACAACTGAGAAGAATCTCATATGATGAAATACATCTCTAACGGCTTAGGCTGTAGAGCGTGCCAAAAAATTATAAACACACATACATACGCTCTAAAAACATAACCCTCCAACGGCAGCCGAGTGAAAATAACAATGTATGTTGGGTTAGTTTGCAACCTGAAGCCGAGATAATATATTTGGTGATTATTAATTCGACAATAACAAAATTTTATTTTATAGTTTACCATTTTATATAAATAGATAACTGAAATACAAAGTTTCTTCCCCCTTTTCACCTACTTAAGGGTTGAATTCAAGGATTTTTATGTCCACAATATTAAATTTCAAAATCGATGTCGTTTTCCTAATTAACATCCCAAAAGACCATAATGAGACACCCATATTAATATTTAGACATTTCAACCCGATCGCACCCCAACAGGGGGATGATATTTCACGTCCGCAACGTTGTATTTTTAAATCGTTGTTGTTTTCGTAATCAGCGAATCGATAAACCATAGAAACAATACCCATGTTGATTTTCAGACTTTGTCACCCCTTTTACCCCCTTTAGGGGTGGATTTCGCAAAAAACCTGAAACACGTGTTTAATCATTTATTATTAGGAATACTCCTGTGAAGTTTCGAACAAAATAGTCTAACTAATCTTGTTTCCCCATACAAACTTTGTGCCCCCATTTCACCCCTTTAGGGGGTGAATTTTGAAAAACCCTTTCTTAGTGTACCCCTAGACCTTATAAGGAACCTACGTGCCAAATTTGGAACCTCTAGCACCAGCGGTTTGGGCTGTGCGTTGATATGTCAGTCAGTCAGTCAGTCAGTCAGTTTCTTCTTTTATATATATAGATTATCTACACATTTTATACATGTGCGAAATATGGTGAAATTTGTGTTTATCTATAAATTTGTCGTGCAATATTTCTAATTTCCCTAAGCATGTTTCCCCTAAATTTAATTCAATTCAATTCAATATATTTATTGCATTCTATAATGTTACACAGGTGTTATAATTAGATACATAAAATAGATCATTATAAACCCTGTAGGGCACAACAATAAGATAGGTATTGTGGGCAGAGAGGATGACGCCATGCATAATTAGATCGATTTGTTTATTTTAAGAAGTTGTAAAGAATTAAAATAATTAAGAAATCATATGATAATTATTGAATAATTTATTGAATAACATAATCAAATAAATAGTATTTTTAGGCATTTAAATATTTATTTATCTTTGGATTTCATTTATTGTTTTAGATTGTTGTCATTTAAGTATTCGTTTATTGTGTAATAATATTTTTTATAACATTAATTTTAATTGTTTTATAAATTTTAAATCATTTACTTCATTTTTCATAGACTCCGGCAATCTGTTGTAAATTCGTATGGACATAACGTATGGGCTGGAAGAATGAATCTTTAGACGGACAGTAGGTAGAATCAATTTATATTTATATCTTAGCGAGTAATGTAGATTAGCGCGGTTTTGATATAAGTTTGGGTGTTTCCTAACAAATTTACACATTTCTAGAATGTACATACATGGCAGGGGGAGTATGTTAAACCTTTGAAAGTATGGTTTGCAGCTTTCAGTCTGTTTTATATAGGCTAAGATTCTAATAAGTTTTTTCTGGAGAATGAAAAGGGTAGATGCGTCGGTACTATTTCCCCATAGAATGAGACCGTAGCTTAGCCATGCGTTTGCGTAGGCATAGTAAGTACTGAGTGCCGCTTCAAGGTCAGTTGTCTTTTTCACTTCATAAAGTGCATACGCATAGCTAGATAGTTTTGATTTTATTTTCTGGATGTGTGCTTTCTAATTTAAGTGGGTATCTATTTCTACGCCAAGCAATGTGAATGTGTTGACCGATTCCAATTTAATACCGTTGTAAGTGAAGTCTATCTATATTTAGTGCCTTTTTCTGATATGGGTGAAAAGTCATAATTTTTGTTTTTTTGAAAATTTATTTCTAAATTGTGGTCGTCCATCCAGTTGGAGATTATTGAAAAAAGGTGGGTAAGTTTTTTATTTAAAATGTCAGTATTGTTATTGCTTGACGAAAGCAGCGAAATATCGTCTGCGAACAGAACGCACGGCTCCTCCACTATCTTAGGCAGGTCGTTGATGTAAATCAAAAAAAGGAAACATCCACCGACGCTTCCCTGGGGGATTGGCGCGTTAAGGATCCTACAGCCTGAGCGGACTTGAGAAATTACTTTAGAAAAGCTGTCATAGTGGTCAATTTCTACGAATTGCTCCCTGTTTTCAAGATACGACGCGAACCATTTGTATGACCCACCGCGAATACCTACTCCGTGTAATTTTTGAAGAAGTATATTGTATTGGCCCTTGTCGTAGGCTTTTGTCATGTCCAATAGAACACTCACGGCATATTTTTTGCAATCTAATATTTTATTAATTTCTTCTATAAATTTAAATATTGCTAGGGTAGTGGACCGGTTTTTGCGAAACCCGTTTTGGTTTTCGCTGAAGACATTAAATTTTTCACAAAAATTATAGACGCGGTCACACATTGCCTTTTCGAAAATTTTTGAAGCGGTGGGTAGAAGGGCTATGGGCCGGTAATTACTTGGCTCTGTTTTTTCTTTTTTTTTTGTAAATTGGTTTCACAATGGTTTTTTTTAGAATAGTAGGAAAAATACCTTCTTCAAATGATTGGTTAATAAGTGAACAAAGAGGTGGTGTTAATGCATCTGCACAGTGTCTAAACAAGATAGGCGGTAGTTCATCTATACCAAAGCTCCGTTTGTTCTTTAAGTTTTTTATGATTTTGTTTACTTCCTTGCAGTCTACCGGGCTGAGGTACATTGAGTTCTCGGTGGCGCAGAGCACGGGGCGGCCGCGGGGCCCTGATGCGTCACCGCCTGCGCCGGCCGGTGCGACAGTTCGCTCGCCGATCGATGCAAAGTAGTCATTAAATAGATCTGCAACTAGATGTGGTTCGGAAGTGAAGCCATTTTTTGTTTTTAATTTAATATTTGCTTAACGTTTATTTAGTTTCTTGTTCATTCTTTCGTGTATAATGTTCCACATAGTTTTAATCTTATTATCTGAGTTTTTTATTTTATTTTTATAATGTTTTTTTTTTTGCACAAGCTACAGCTTGTTTTAGTATTTTTTCGTATTTTTTATGGTACTGATTAATAATATGATTTTTGGATTTGATAGATAGTAATTTAAGGAGCCTTTTATTTTGACAAGATTTTTTTATGCCTACCGTTAGCGAGTACTTTTTTTATTAGTTTTTAGTAAAACATTTTTTTTGGGAATATATTTATTTAGTACTTCTAATAATTTATAGTGGAATGCATTATAATTTGTATTCATATTTTCATAGGGTTTAATTATTTCACACCAGTCTATCAAACTAATTTGTGATTTAAATAATTCTAGTGACTCTTCCTTAAAGAACCTTTGTTCTTTATACTGAATTTCTTGCTTTGTTTGTTGGGGTATTTTTAATTCTATAGTGGCTCCGACATGGTCCGAAAATCCAAGGTCTTTAACTGAGGTGTTAATATCTATATGTTTAAAGTTTGTAAAGATATGATCTAGGCATGTAGCTGACGTTCGCGTGACTCGTGTTGGTTTGTTTATGTGTTGGGTATAGTTATATTGTGACATTAGATCCAAGAATAGTTTAGATTTTGTATTAATTTTTAAAACGTTAACGTTAAAGTCTCCACCGATAATTACGTTTAATTTACTGTATTTATTATTTATGTATTTTAAAATTAATTTTATTTGATTATAAAATACGTCCTCCTCTCTTCCATTCCATTCCAATACATTGTAATTAATAAAATGTTATATTTAATTAGTTTGACTGCACACAATTCTAATACATAATCAACAGACATGATTTTAATATCACTCAATTCGATAGAGTCGATGTGTTCTTGAAGCAAGATGCATACACCGCCACCTAACCGAGATTCACGGCAATACGCTGTTGCTAATTTAATGTAATGTAAAATTTATCATTTCAAGTTTTTCATTTGTTAACCATGATTCCGAAACGCATATAGCCTGGAAAATGGGATTTTGGTCTATATATGCTTCCAAAATATGTTGTTTATTAAATAGACTTTGAAAGTTTTGGAAAAATATTTTAAAACCCTGTTCTGTGGTTTCGAAAGGAATTGTTACTGTCTCTAATATATTGTTTTTTTTTCTCGTAGTGTTGTGAATTCTTGTCTCGTTGGTTGTAGTCTATGCGGTTTGGAGAGGAAGTAGTAAAATCTTTAGTAGTGTTTTGTCCCGAATAGTCAAATGGTTGTCCTTCCACGTATAGTTGGCTGTTAAGGATTACAGCGTGTAAACCTTTTAAACATTTGGTCTCGTAGTTTTTTTCTTTCCATTCTTGCAGTTTTGTCCAAAAATTCTGTAACTGATAGCTCTGTTCCTTGGAAGTAATTATTATTGTTTAGTATATATTTGGTCATTCTCTTACTAATCAATTCTATTACAATCGGGCGGTTTACACTTCGGTTTCTACCGATCCGGTAAGAATCTTCGATGTATCCGACCAAGTCAATATCCATGATATCTCGGAATACAGTTATTATTCTGTTGTAATTCGCCTTCCGATTCCCTGAAATGTTCTGATAAACCGTGAAGGACAATCTTTTTACTGTTATCTTCCAAATAATTGTTATGTAATAATTGTGGTGTAGTAGAAGTAATTTTCGACTGTAACTCACTCATTTCCTTTCGTAAAGTTTCGTTTTCCTGTTCTATGTTTTTAATTTTATTTTTATTGTTTCAATTTCTGTGTTTCTTAATTTATCTTGTTTTTTTATAAAGTTTGTTTCTTGAAGGAGTTCATTTCTTAATTGGTTTATTGCTTTGCTTATTTCTGTTTGGATTGTTGTTTGAATTTGAGATATAATGTTATGGTTATTTTCTTTTAATATTTGTGCAATTACACACAACAAACATAATTTGTGTTGCACAAGGTGCGCTCACTATCGAGACGCAATGTCTGTTCCAGCTTCGCTAGTTCAATGCATCCGTGCAAAGTTACCAAACGGCATCCTGCACCTCAACTAGCGATCGAGCCGATACAAAGCTACCCACATGTTATTTATATTAAGAAATGTTATTTGTCGCTCTGTAAGTAAGTTACTTGGTAAACTATTTTAATTTCTCATATAAGTGAATTGTAAATTCTTTTTGAGAAAAATAAATGTCTTAAACCCCTTATACTTTGTATTGATAACGTCTCAGTGTACTTATTTTCCCTTTCCGAACTATCTTCAATAACAGTATCGCCTAGTATACTATCATAGTATGATGTATCGACGGTTTTATTAGGTCTTCTTAATGTTACGTTATTGTTTTCAGGGGAGGAAGATGGTTCGCGGATAGCGTCACAGTCTTTGAGACGTATTGGTGTATTTTTGTTTCCGACTTTAGGCGTTTTACAGTGGCATTCCTGACATTTCCAGTTTTTCTTATGATCCGGGGTCATGGTGTTGTAGAATCTCTTGCTAGGGACGTTTGCACAGTCTAAATCATATGTGTTGTTGCACTTTGCACAGGTGAGATATTCCCTGTTCGGTATATCTTTTAAACATCCCGCACAAGACGTCATTTTTTAATTTGCCTTTCGACCTCTATGTTTAATACCTACTATGGTTCAGTCTATAAATCTGATAGCCGGTTTTATAGCACTGTTCAATTTGTATCGGTTCGGCTGTAGGAAGTTTCTTCTGACATCAATAGATGGCACTGTCAGCCTATATATGTTTTATTGTTTTTAAAACAGTTAGTACAATAATATTGTTTAAAGACTGACACTTTAAATGTTTGTATGATTAAGCTAACTTATATCAGGTTGGTTACACAAGAAGTTTATAGCACGTAGATTTTTACCAATAAGTATTTATTCGCGGGTATAAAACATACAAGAATCGTCTCTTTGGGAGTCGTGACACAAATTCACTGTTTATTTTGTATGCACTGCAGTTTTTGTCACGAAAACACTTGTACACTTTAGTTGGTTGTAGGTCTTCAGAAATATATTAAATATAAAAGGAATCTTAACTAGTTTTTATTTTTGATACACTTAATGCCGCTACCAATGTTTACGTTGCGCGGTGGCGCCCTCTCTCGGACTTCTGCTCTTATTTCCATGTCTTGTTAAATTTTTCTAATTTGCAAAAAAACGGGCTTTGATTTGCTATTAGTATTTGTATTTTGTAAATTAATAAACAAGGAATAGTTTTCGTCAGTTTTATCATAACATTTTGATTATACAGTGTTTGGTGCATCATGTGCAAAAATCAAATGGGATAATTGGAGGGGTCTTTGGCTACCTCTTCAGCCCCCATAAAAAAGTCTTGGTCCAAAAAAATTGTTAGGTCTAGCTACAATTTTTTTTTTATCTTAAATTTGTAACGTTGTACGCTTTTATCAAACCAAAAATTACTGGCCCGCAACATCTAGTTTTTTTTTACAGCCCCGCAATTTTTTTTAAGTAAATAAAAAATAAACAATAACATCAAAATATACATTTTCAACCAAAAAATTTTTCAATCAGCACAAAAAAAAAACAGTTGGACCTAGATTTTTTTATGGGGGCTGAAGAAGTAGCACAAGACCCTGTATAATGAGAAATAATATGATTGTTCAAAGAGCTAGTAGTGTACCCTTTCGCTAAGTAAAAATCAAACAGTTAAAAAATAAATAAAAGCATAACATTTTATAATGTAATGTAACCCCCTCTTGCTATATAATACATATATATATACAAGGCAGCTTCGAACTTAAGTGATTAAAAAGTTATTTGAAACAAAATTTTGGTACAAATATTTTTTGTGTGATGGCAGCAGCAGGCACTTGTCATTGATTTATTTATTTTAGACCAACCTACAATAATACATACGCATATACATTTGATAACTTAATAACTAAATGCAACAAATACTTAAAGGCTAGCTCCACATGCATACTAAGCTTACTTACTTACTTTCTAATATGTTATGTTGTTACTATTATTGATTATATTTTAATCTTTAAAAAGTCATCAGTCAAGTCAGTCAAAGTCATCGACGTCGCTTAACTATAACACAAGGTTATTTTTATTTTTGGGTATCAGTTCTACAGTTTTTGAAATAACTGCGTAAGGATCTGACAAACTCTCACTCACTCTCTCTCTCACAAACTCATTTCAAGATATCTGGAGTGGTTAAACTTTTTAGGTACAGTGTTTCATAATTCTCACAATAAAGTGGAGAGTGACTGTATTTTTGAGAATTTTTGTGGAAATAAAAAAGCTTTTATTTTTTAAGAACCATTGGCGCCGCTTTGAACAAAATAAATCGCACCTTTAAATGGTACTTCAAAGTTATGTTAAAAAAAAAAAGATTTATTGTATATATTATATATTTAGTAAATTAATTTTAATTAATTATACGATTTTAAACTTCTTAAATCATGACGCAGGTGAGTTATTTTTCTCAGTGAAAGTTTGTGAAATTGGTTGTTTTATGTTTGTATTTCTAACTTAATTTTAATTTCCTTAAAATATTTTATGGTGAAACATGTTCCTTATAATTAAAACTAAATAGTATCTAAATATTGTAAAACTGCCTTAATTTAATAAATTCAATGATAATTCAAAACTGCCCCAAATGTTTTTAATCCTGCCCCGAGGTGGGGCAGATTTGAACAGTTTGACTGCCTCTGCTAAAACTGATATTCTGGAGTTAATTTTAATTTATCATTTAATAAAATGCATCCATTATGTCACACAATGGTCGGCTGAAAGACTGCAACACCAAAAAGCAGTCAAAATAAAAAATATTTTTACAGGTGACACAATATTTAAATCTGCCCCCCTCTTCACTACACTATTAAAAGGATCGAGTCAGAGTTTTATGTTTATTTTATTAATTAACCAAAACATTTAAATAAAAAACTAATTTAGACACAATTAACAATTAACTACATCGATTATCTCTATCCTTTTGGAAAAAACAAACAAAGCAAATTGACCAGCCAGTTTAAAAAAAAAGTGTTAGATAGATAAATAGATGCTCTTTATTGCACACCATATAAGTAAATTACACATGATTTTTACATATATATGTACAGACGTATGTATGATGACAGTGAGTAAAATTTAGGCGGTCTCATCGCTAATAGCGATCTCTTTCAGACCCCATATTACTGTTGTATCCCCAACCTTATCTCTTTTTTTATCGACAGTGATGGCCACGAAACAGGGCACGCTGTGGTGGTGATGGGCTACGGCGAACGAGACGGCACCCCCTACTGGGTCGTGCGCAACTCCTGGGGGGAGAACTGGGGCCAGGACGGGTACATCCTTATGTCGGCCGTGAATAATAACTGCTTTGTTATGAACCAACCGTTTTAAGTAATTGTTTGATTGTTTTAGAAAGTGCAAATCCATTCGCTCTAGAAGATTTATCTTTTAATGTTCAGAACTAGACATCTATTTTTGTAACAACAAAAAAAAACGTTGAAAATGTTTGCAATAAAAGATCTATTTTCAACCGACTTCAAAAAAGGAGGAGGTTATCAATTCGACTATATGTTTTTTTTTTTTTTGTATGTATGTTACGCGATTACTCCGCCAATTATGAATCGATTTTAATGATTCTTTTTTTGTTTGGTAGATCATACTTCAGAGGTGGTTTCATATAAATTTTATCGAAATTGATTTAGAACTTTTTGAGAAAATCAACAAATATATACCCAGATAATATTTTGGTTGTGGTTCTTGTTACCTATCTTCGACAAATATGAGCCGATTTTGATGATTTTTGTTTTATTGAATAGCTTATACTTCAAAGATGCTATGATAAAAGTTTGCGAAAAAAAAATTACCCCTAAGGGTAGGAAAATAGGGGATGAAATCGGTGTTCAGCAGTTAGATTAGAATTTATCACTAAAAAATAGATGAAATAAGTTGTTAACTATTTATTAAGCGTTTATTGTCAAACGAAGCATTTTGTTTAATGCTGCCGTTAACTAATTAACGAGATTATTTCAGACTGGGTTTAATATTGTTACCCTAGCAAAAAATATGTGTTGGAATAGTAGAATCATTCTCTAAAAGTGAGTTGACCAAACATAGGACCTTATATTTCGTAACCTATCTTTGTTTTATTTTATTGCATGTAAAGATCTTATTTCTGTTAGTAGGAGGTATTTCTTAAGAAGCTGATACATTTGCACTTTTTCAAATGACCTTGCTATGTATTTTGAAAACCGATTTATATTAATAAATTCCACGTGCAAATATAAGTCTGTGTTTTATCTTTTATACAGGGTGTAACGAAAAGGTGAAATAAAACTTTAAAGGGTTATTCTACGGCTAAATTACATCAACTTTTTCTATGGGACCAACATTGAAATCGCAAAAAAAAACACTTTCCCATACTAAAACGCGACCAGCTGGCATCAGTTTGTATGGAAACGTCATTTTTTTTTTGAGATTTCAATGTTGGTCCCATAGAAAAAGTTGATGTAATTTAGCCGTAGAATAACCCCTTAAAGTTTTATTTCACCTTTTCGTTACACCCTGTATAATAAATAAAATAAACCAAATGCAACCCTAATTATTATCTATTACGTCAATTTTAGTCAGCCGATAGGTTTAATGAACACCATTTCTAGGCAATTGCTAATACAAGGTCTAACAAAAACCCAGTTCAATCCAAAAGGGGTTATTTCTGGTGCTTGAATACAACAGCTTTTAATGAAATACTACGGGACCAACTTCAAAAACGTTAAAAAAAACATTTCGCCATTCAAACTGATATCAGCTGGTGTGTCACTTTTACGAAACCCAGCCTTAGCCGGCTTAGTGAAGGAAAGTGTTTTTTTGCGTTTTTATATTTGTCTCATACTTTTTATGTTTGAGCATCAAAATCACTCCTTCTCAGATCAAACAGGGTTTAAAAAATATATATAACTACCTTGTATGTAGACCAATAAAAAATTCAAAGCTAAAAAACCGGACAAACTCAAACAAATATCATTTAGTTACCTACAAAATTATTTGGTTTCCAAATAACAAAATCCGCTGAACATACTATAGCAATCTTAGCAGAGGATATACTAAAGTAATTAAATATGTCGAAGAAAACCTACGGAATTTTCTGCGATTTATTTAAAGCATTTGATTCAGCAGGTGTTGGCAATCGAGATCATTTTATCGCGATATCTGGTGGCTCAGCAAGCTATGAAAAGGTCGATGCTTGGAATTTTGTTATGAGATTAAATTTCAAAACGAGGTTATCCGACAACAGAACAAAATAATGGACATAGGCCTATAATGTTGCAAGCTAAATTGGCAGTGGGCCGGCCACATCTGTCGGAGAACCGATGAAAGGGTTCTCGAGTGGAGACTGCGCCTTGGCAAACTTAGTGTAGGACTCAGTTCACCATCAGACCGCAGCTCGATGGACCGACGACCTACCTTTTTACATAAAGAGACATTGTAATTTGTAATTTAAATACATTTATTATATCCCGACATTTGCCTACCAATAAATCGGTAAAATACCTACGAATTTTGTAAAATAAAGATGGTATCGATGTCCGCAGCAGAACCCCACAAGAGAAGACCATAAGACATAATACTATGAAAGTAACTGAAATACACCAGCCTTGCCGTTACAACGTCAGTTAGATGTCAAATTTTTCCAACCGCAAAGGCAGCTGAAGCAAGCAAGCTGAAGCATTCATTTATTCAGGGAGGGAGGAGAAAAGAGTAGTCTGTAGTTCTGTTGACTCTTTATTTCGGAAGAGCTTCGCCTTACAATCAGTTCAAAGTGAGAAAATCTATTGACATGAACCCACAACCCGCTTTAAATTAAAATTAACCACAGTATTAAAATACTTGTTAGTTTCATTCAAACTATAAGACTAATTATGACCATGAAAATTATTTCAATTATCCAAATATAATATAACTAAACTAGTTTTACAAAATAATTTTAATCTTAAATTATAAATTAAAATTAACTTACAAATTACTTTTTACAATCACACCAATTAGCAAGCCTCAAACTAAGCAAAGCTACCGGACTTAAAGTTGAAAATCGGTTGAATGACCTATAACTTTTTGGGTAGCTTGGCCGTACTATCACAGTTTATATATTTTACTGTGGTAGGTACTATGGCGACTTGATAACGGTTAAACATACTTAAATACGTTTATAAACATCCGTGACTTAGGTATAAATGCTCGTGCTCATCACACAAATATTTGCCCCTTGCGGGATTCGGTAAGTAATTTAATTATATTTATATACATTTTAAATATAGCTGAAGTCGAATGGAGGCTACGTACCGGTAATCGCAGCGTAGGACGTCCACTCACAAGGTGGTCAGACGACCTGGTAAGGGTCGCAGAAAGACGCTGGATGCAGGCCGCTTTCAACGGGCCAATCTGGAAGTCAATGGGGTAGGCCTATGTTTAGCAGTGGACGTCCTATGGCTGAAATGATGATGATGGTGATGATATACATTTTAAATATAGCTGAAGTCGAACGGAGGCCACTTACCGGCAATCGCAGCGTAGGACGTCCACTTACAAGGTGGACAGATGACCTGGTAAAGGTTGCAGAAAGCCGCTGGTTGCGAGCTGCTTCCAACCGGCCAATCTGGAAGTCACTGGGGGAGGCCAATGTTCAGCACTGTGGACGTTCTATGATGGCGGTACTCACCGGCTTTGACGTAGTGACGGTGTTTGATTTAAAAAGGTAATATATTTGACCTCCTTGATGGCATCAGACCTCCATAACCCAGACCTTTATAGACTGCTGCATTTGAAGTTATCTGAATGCGTTGTTCACGATGTTACAGCTGATAGTGGTATAAATCCGTAAGTAAGTAGATAGATTCCGAAAAATCCAGAGGTAGGTATGTGATGGGATTCGAACTTCCGCCTTACGGATTTGAGGCATGACACTGACCACTGGACTACCAAAAAATAACATAGATAAAGACAAACTTTTTCCACGACCTCCATAGCCCAGAAGCGAGCATACCGGACTCTGGTGTCGCTATCTCTGAGGTCCCGGGTTCGATTCCCGGTTGGTCAATGTAGAAAATTTACTTTTCTATATTGTCTCGGGTCTGGGTTCTGGTTCTGATTTATGTAATACATGTGCTTTGGCTACTTACCATATCAAGATCAAAGCAATGTATGTATGATGTTGTCCAATTATTATTATTATTAAACTGCCCATTATCGGGAGTTTTTAATAAATTAGTACTTAAACATAAGTACTAATTATTAAATCAAAACAAGGGTACCTCATTATTTCAATGCAATGAGTTTTATCAAAGCAGTGTGTTAAATTAAGGTAATATTACACTGTCGGGAATGTAAATAATAATAACAATCAAAAGTATTTCTAAGTACTTGAATCTTAAGTAATCTTAACTAAAGAGGAGGGAGGGGAGCGGTAAATACAAGATGATCCTTATAGGCATAAAAAAGTAATTTATTCTATAATCCTCTTGATCTGTTCATAAGTTTAAAATTTACTTTTAAAAAATCTTTACGAACCCGAAAAAGGAAAAAAGGGTATTAAGTATAAAGTTGAACATCATTTACATAAGCGCGATTGGTATTTATAACTTGCACAACTCGCACTTTACTACTTACATGTCTTGTAAGTTGTAACTGTATTTTTTGTGGGCTGACAAAGGTTCTTGGGCCGATTTTCCTTATTACCAGCCATATGTAGCCTCTGAAGCGGGGATAAAGGGTTATAAGACAAGTATTAATGAAATGGGTAATGTTGTAGCCAGATCGTAAAATTAACCAATTCATGATGTAACCGATCATTTCATGAAATGGTGGTATTTCAAGATTTGTCCAACTAAAACTGACCATATCGTTTAAACATCAACATTCAATTAAATGTCAATCCACGTTTAGACATATCATTAAAATAAAAATACGTAAACAAGTTATGTGAATTTGTTGAATATTTGTAATCTTGGTCGATAGATAAATGAAACATTTTAAATAGTTATTATTTTTAAACAAAACTAATACATAAAAATACCTAAGTAGCTATATAACCTAACTAACCTCACAAATTACGTTCCGAACTCCTTGATTTTTTTACGTTGCGCTCGTTTTTTGAGTGACTTTTATAAAAATCGCCTAGCTTGGGGCCGTAACGATATTTCACTGCACTTTAACCTTCAATTTACACATTATAATTCACTTTTAGAATAAAATATTATTTGTCCGCCGCCATTATTCATCACAAAAAAAAGCAACATTAGCGCCTCTACAGGTGGTTAATTTACCGATTTTACGATATCACTAATTTTTGACCATTTCATTAAGTAGTCGTTCGTTTTGCTGTTTATATCGTCAAACGCTAAGTATTTATTGATCTGGCCAGACCACATCATGATGTAGGCAGCGGGTTTTGTTATAAACCATGAAATACCACAATTTTACGAAATGATCGGTCACATCATGAAATGATCAATTTTACGATCTGGCCACGACATTAACATAAACATTTTTTTTTCGTCCAAATGATAAAATTTTTGCATAGAAATATTGTGTATGATTTACAGAACATTTAGAATTGGGACGTGTAAAAAAAACAATAGGCTTATTAATCGAAATAAATGTTTTTTTGTTGTTTTCTACAGTCAGTTGAAAATGATATCTGCGTGTACAGTGTCCTTTACGATATCACCTCCCGGAAAGCCGTGTAGGTTATTTTTTGTAGTATTAAATGCAATTTAAAACTTTAACCTCATCCCGGCATTTAGTTATAGCACTATATGTGGCCCAAAATGGTGTCCAGTACAGTATTTTTAGTTATTTTTATAATTTCATCCAGTTCTGCTAACGTTTTACTGGGTAAGTTTTTTTAAATGTAGGTAGCATCTTTTAGACTAACTTTTATCTTTTCTAGACTTTCCCAAACACATTTTTTAATTTTATTTATCACGATTATTAACTGTAGTTACAATGTTTCTAAATTTAGAGGAAACATGCTTAGGGAAATTAGAAATATTGCACGACAAATTTATAGATAAACACAAATTTCACCATATTTTGCACATGTATAAAATGTGTAGATAATAAATTATAAGCCAGAGAAAAAAATGAGAAAGAAAATAAATCTTCATGGTACACTTGTGAGAGCTGTAAGTAAAAAGTAGAGGGCTACCTGACAATTATATATATTATATAAGTAACAAAATCAGGTTAGTTACACCATTTATAAGTTAAGAACGGCTGGACCGATTTTATGATCTTTGATTTGTTGAATTTGTCTCCGCCTCGAATAGTGAAATAACTATGAAAAAATCCGAAAATTCACAAAAAAAAATGAAGTGGCGGTACGAAGTTCGCCGGGACAGCTAGTGCTACATAGATCAGAGATCTTATACTTTTCTTAAATCGGAAGATTGAATCCCAGAGGATAATATCCAAATGATCATTGTATTTGTTGTATAGTTTGCAAAGACGTGGAAGAGGCGAACGGGCACCAAAAAGTGTTCTACGATGTGGCGGGCTTAATATTGTGTTCATTTTTTTACGAGGATAATGGAAAGGTACAGACAACAGCACGTCAACCTACTACAAAACGTCAAATTTTATCAATTGATATTGATCTCTACGTGTCTGACTTAAGTTTGAAAATCGGTTCTATTACCTTTAACTTTTTGGATACGTTGACCTGCCGTTGACTGTACTTTGAAGTTAAGTTTACTTAGAAGTCGATCATATTTCTGAGAATTTTGAATATACAGAGTGACCCATAAAAGAAAACTGCTAGATAGTGCTAGATAGAGCATAAAAAGCTGTATCACCTGTAAAAAAACAGTCTTAGTAAAAGTCGCATAGCTTTTGAACAAATTGTGATTTTCGGAAAATTTTTTTTTAGGAAAACAAAACAGAAATCGCAAATTTTGCAAAAAATTTTTTTTTGGTTTCACTTTTACGAAATCTAATTTCGGATAAGAGATCGAGCCTTTTTTGCTCTATCTATGGTTTTCGTTTGGCACGCTCTTTACGGGACACGCTGTATATATTTTTGTTTAATTTTATTACTTTATGTTATGAAGACGACGTAAAATTTTAGGAACGTTTGAATTTGGTGTTTTTTTTTTGTTGGGTTTAACATAAATAAATAAGACTTATTATTTAGTCCCAAACTAACCAAAGCTTGTATGTCCTATGGCGACTAGATATCGGATAAAATACTTAAATACTTTTATAAACATCCATGACTAAGGTACAAATTAATGCTCGTGCTCATAACACAAAATTTGCCTCTTGCGAACCTGCAACCGCTGGCTTCGTCAAGAGTTAAGGTTCAGCCATATTTAAAGATACCTATGGTTGTGTTAATAAAACTCATTTGAAACAAATTGTAAAATTGACCTTAGGTATCTAATCGATTTTATGGGACAAATCAAATTCATTTGTAAATTGTGGGCCATCTTTTTTTAGCAAAGTTAATTGGTTGCATAAGCTCAACCATATCAGTAATATGACTAAACCTTCATATGATACGTAATAAGTCTAAATCTAAATCCAACGTAATTAATTTGAAATCAAAACAAAAATGTTTAATGATGACTGCTAGAATTTAAGAAATATCTGAAAAAACCGTGTAGCTTGGTAACAAGCACCTCTTTTCAAAAGTAATTATTGTAAGTATTAATTGTTTTGTTTCAGAAAATTATGATCCAGAAAAAAGCATTATATGGCCCTCTGAATACAATTTTAATGCAGAAGTAATCGACTTGGTCAATGCTCATATTGAGACTTTCGAAGTATGGTAAGTAGAGTTGTAAAGTGTCCGTCACGTTATAAATATCTGACCAATATGACGGAGCAAATTGGACATTTTCTCAATGTGACCGGACATTTTGGACATTTATTGTCACTAACGTCACAATCAATTCTATTGACAAACTATGAAAAAAAAATTGGTTACAAATAAGTGCATTATTATAAGAAAGACAGGCTTTAGTAGTGATGATCTATAACGAAATGAAATTTCTAAAATTATTTTATCTTTCTGCACGAACCAGCTAAAAAGCGTCGTATCGTTACGCGCTAGTTTTTTTTTAGTTTAATCCAGATCCAATTACATGTTTTATTGTATGTTTTCATTGTCAAATACTTAATATTTAAGAATAACTTTAGAGGAATTCTTCTTTTTTAAAATTTATATGTACTTTAAAAATATATGTGACCATCGTGACAATAAATGTCCAATGTGACCAAGCATTTATCATAAATGACGGACGCTTAAAGCATATGACTGTCAATTTACAACTCTAATGGTAAGTAAATTTTCTTTGACCGATTTAATTTAATTAAAGAATTTCACTGTGGCGTAAAAAAAAGAAAATTAGAACACGAAAACAATTCGTGTATGAAAATATTTTTTATATCGCTTCCGATTTTACGCATTTTTGAGTCACACACACATACGAAATATTTTAGACCAAAAAGCTTCTTGGTGTAAAATATTTTAGACCTAATCTAAAAGATTTGAATTAATAACGTAAATAAAAAGTTAATAAGTCAAATCTCCGTCATGTCAATCATATGTTTACTTGTCAATGTCATTCTTCCGTACTTTCTACTAGTAGAAATCGAAAAACGAGTGGGTAGTGGAATCTTGCGATTTCGTATTCGGATTGGAATTCGCATGGTTCAAAAATACGTCCCCTGGTCTTAAGTGTGGTCTTAAGTAATAGACGTTTGAAACCACAAAGGTACTAGTTTACATTTGACGACTTTACTCGCTTTAGTGTTTGCTGTAACAGGTATAGTGGCAAAAATAACAGGTCTCGTATCGACTACTACAACAGCACCAACAAAGTGTACTACGTCGCAGAGAGTGATGACGACTCAGGATATCAATACAAGGTTAGTTACATTTTTTAACGATTGAGTTTGCGTTTAAATTGAATCTAGAATTAGGGTGTGTTTTATACTTCTATGCGATTGAAAAGACCGTGGTTGACTAGTTAGTTAGTTTAGCTGGGCTTTCTCCGCACTTAGCCTCATGATTGGGCCATTGTGCGTGTTGCTTAGTCTTTCTTACTCCAACCATCCTAGGTCATCCCAGAAGGTCAGCAGCCTTTTCAGATTGCTGCAGGCTTCCGGGAGCGATCCTGGTGATTGGAGTAAGAAAGACTAAGTGGTTGACTATTAAACCATGTCGGAGTTGAGGTGAGGTGAGGTGAGGTTTAGTTTATCAGAGACCGAAATAGCAGTATGAGGAGACCTGTTTACTTTAATCTTCCCACTCCACTACTACCAACCTAGCTTGCTGCGTGACTGATCTAGTTTCTGCAGTTGACTCTCGCGCCTGTGCTGATGTTATTTACACCGACTTCAGCAAGGCGTTTGATAAGGTTGACCACAACATTCTTATTTATAAACTTTCATCACAATTTGGCTTTAATGGCAACGTTCTTAAGTGGTGTCAATCCTATCTTGTAAGTCGCAAATTCAAAGTTGTTATCAATGGGCAATCCTCTGATGTATTTGACATTTCTTCGGGTGTGCCCCAAGGATCTCACTTGGGACCTCTCCTTTTTAATTTATTTATTAACGATGTAGCGCATTGTTTCAGGCATAGTACGTTTTATTTATATGCAGATGATTTGAAAATTGTTAAGCGTGTAGATAACATTTTGGACTGTATATTACTGCAGGAGGATATTGATCGTTTTGTTGATTGGTGCAACGATAATCGTATGTTTTTAAATATAAAAAAATGTAACTTTATTCGTTTTACCAGGAAAAAGGAGCCGTCCACTTACATTTACAAAATTCACAACCAGCCTTTGCAAGAAGTTACAGAAATTCGTGATCTTAGTGTTCATTTTGATAAAAAATTAACCTTTAACATTCACATAGATAAACTAGTAAACAAATGTTTTAAAATGCTTGGCTTTGTTATTCGAAACACAAAAACATTTAATAGCCCTCATAGTAAAATTCTTATCTACAATGCTTTAGTACGTTCGTATTTGGAGTACTGTAGCATAGTATGGTCCCCTCGTTATGAGGTACATATCAAACGCGTCGAATCTGTTCAAAAAAGATTTCTTTGGCACTTAGCATTTCAACATAAAATGGCCAAGAAACTACCATCTTACATTGATCGTTTATCACATTACAAGATACGAAATCTGCAGAAGAGAAGACAGCTACTGGATCAATACTTTTTACATAAAATTATTCACGCTTCGGTCGACTGTTCTTTCCTCTTGAAACGAATTAACTTTACTGTTGTACGTAAGCAGGTTAGAAGTTCGCGCTTTATAAAGCCTTTTTCTTCTAAATTTTTCAGGAGTAATCTGGGACATTTCTCGCCTATAGACAGAATTCAAAGTCAGTTCGGAGTCCTTTCTAAGCAATATGATTTAGATATTTACTCAAAGTTTAGTACTTTTAAAACACGTGTAAACCAAGCTCTCGATCAAAGTTATATACTATCATAATTTTAATCTTATTCTTATATATAACATTTAGTTACTGTAACAATTTTGTTCATTGACTTACCAATACAGGCCTGTGGGTACTATCCACATAGTCCACTATTATCTTTGTCATCATCATCTGTGCGTTTTTTCCGGTTAGTGCCGTGGACGGCGGCCGGGCCCCCTAAATCGATATTGTGGATGTTGATGTGGATGCTATCCACAGTGTACAACGTGCTATGTATTCTTTTGTTTTCTAGTGTATATTTGTAATACGCGATATCAGGCAGCAATCTGATTTTTAACCACCCTTACATTTGTAACCGAGATAATTTTCAGATATAGTCTGGAGGGCGGGATATTGGATTGCTGGCTTATATACGTCGCTTCCACGCAGATAATTATACATGTCGTGGCAGCTTTTAATTAAGGCAACACTGTAAACATGTTTATATGTTATTGTATTTGTGCTAATGTAGGTGTATGTCTTGTTAGCTGTCCATAAATAAATAAATAAATAAATAAATCTTTTCGTTAATGGCTTCGCTTTTTGCAGATTCACCCCATCACGACGGAAGAAGTAAAGAACGAGAAAATCTGTATAAAAGAAGAAAGAATAGGAGAACAGCCGGACTTTTTGCCTGTCATCGAAGACTATGAATATTCACGTAAACAAATACGTTTTATAATTTGGGCACCTAGCGAAAAAACCACTAAGAAGGCTAGAAAGAAGAAAGAAACAAATCAAAGACAAAACATACATATGCATAAGTTACACGCACGCGAACACAGTCGCTCGCTTTCTAAGTCAAAGTCAAAGTCAAAAGTCAAAAATCATTTATTCAGTTTAGGGCAGAAAACTGCCACTTATGAACGTCAATAATAACATTATTGGCCCATATGGGGCAGAACATGTCTCCTTATTTTTTGGGCCCTACTAGCGCTTCGAGACAAGACACAGACAATCTGGCAAGTGCTGAGAAGAAACGCTGGAACAAACTCAGTCACCACTAGCTGCCACAAAAAAAAGGAAAAGAAAATAATGTATACCTGTGCGAGCAGGGCAGTATTTAATTCCAGACATTTTTGTCATTTAAATAGTCATTAACAGTATAATAACCCTTTTTCATCAAAATAATTTTAACATGCGATTTAAACTCAAACATGGGTAGTTCAACAATAGACTGTGGTAATTTTTTAAAAAAGCGAATACATTTCCCCATGAACGAATTACTCACTTTATGCAGTCTGAAATTTGAAACAGCAAGTTTATCTTTATTCCGGGTATTAAAATTATGTTTGTCACTTTTCTTAGGGAAAAGATGCAGGTTTTTGCGAATGTACATAATATTTTCATAAATGAATTGAGAGGCCACTGTAAGTATATTAATTTCCTTAAACAGTTCTTTTAATGAGTCTCGTGGTCGAAGGTTGTAAATTGCCCGTACAGCTCTCTTTTGTAGTACAAAGATAGATTCAATATCGGCTGCTGAGCCCCATAACAATATTCCGTATGACATTATACTATGAAAGTAGCTAAAATAGTAATAATCTTGCCGTTCCAACATCAGTCAATTGTCTTATCTTTCCCACAGCATAAGCAGCTGAACTAAGTCTTCCTGACAGTCTCAATATGAGCACCCCATTGCAGACGGGAATCTAAAGTTATTCCCAAAAAGGTAGTGGAATTACTAGTATCCAGTCGTTCATCTTTTACAATGATATTTGTTGGGACCTGCCTTACATTTGGCATTGTAAATTTTATGCATTTCGTTTTGCTTGCATTGAGCAAAAGATTGTTGGTACTAAACCAATGCAGAACCCGCGAGAGTGCATTATTTACATCGTCAAAAGATTCTTGACCTCTCTGCAAATAATACCACCTCACATAGGTCGGTTGCATGGTAGTTGAGAAAAATAAACATTTCTTGTTCATTAAGGTTATATTCCGATATAACCTTAATGAATAAGAAATGTTTATTTTTCTCAACTCCCATGCTTAAATAACATAAAAAGGCCAATAAACCTAACACCATTAAGATGGTCGGGCTACTTGTAAAACCCTGAAACTGCCATTCCACGAGGTGCTAAGATCGCAGAAAAGAGATAATCATCATTGATGCGACCGTAAAGACGAGTCGTCATTATCAACCTCTGAGGTATTGGAGGCAAAACACCGCACCACTGCTTCGTACTTTTTAGAACCGTTAACTGATGGGGTGGACGTGTTCTTGATTGGGAACCTCGATTTGTGCAAACAGCGTAGGACGCCCTCCGACAAGGTGAAGCGATGATACACGCAAAGGTGATGGCAGTGGATGGAAAAAAATAGCCGAGAATCGTACGTGCATTGAGAAAGGCCTATGTCTGGTAGTGCAATGGCGTTATCTATATAAAAACTTTATGCCATTCTCTCAATAGTGGTATAATTTACATTTGAAATAAAAAAATACCTCAGAGGGTGGAAAAATAGGGAATAATATTGGTGTACAGTGCAGTATCGGTAGTATTGAACAGGATTTAAACTTTTATGATTTGTCTTGATTAAGACTTATCACTAAAATAGACAAATCAGGATTTTCTTAGAAACTTTTATAACAAAATATTGTTTCTCATATTAGACGAGGAGGAGCAGGATGGACGACAGGTCCGTGTGTGGACTAAGGAGTTTGTTGATGAAAACGATGTGGAAAAGAAGTCTACACTTTACTTGTACAGAACAGACTTTGATTTCGATGTGCCTTTTTGGTAAGTTTGGTTTAAGTCACTAGGCCCAATATCATTCTACAGCTGTTAGTTTATATGACGTTGACAGAGACGAACAAAAGTCGTTGACATAGCCTCTCAGATTAGCAAGCTGAAGTGACAGTAGCACGTAAAATTGACGGCCGATGGGGCAGAAAGGTTCTGGAATAGAGGCCACGTACCGACAAGCGCAACTTAGGACGTCAAGGTGGACGACCTGGTAAAGGTTGCAGGAAGCCGCTGGATCCGGGCAGCTTTTAACCAGCCAAACTGAATGTCACTGGGGGAGGCCTTTGTCCAGCAGTGGACGTCCTATGACTGAAATGATGATGATGATGATAGAGACAGAATGGTGTCCTAGGAGCCGTCCTTGGCGGCCTTCTGTCAAATCTTATTTTGCAAATTATTTAAAATCAAGAAGTCGCTTTATAAAAAAATATGTTGGATTGCGATCACAAAGTGGTAGAATAAAAAATCTTTAAGAAAATTACTTGACTTTTTAAAAGTTTGACCTTATGGTATAACAATTGATCATCTGATATCTCGTAACAGAAGGATTTTAATTTAGGTACTTTGAGACCATGAACATGAATTGGGTTTTTGTTAGGCGCATATTATTTTTTATTTGATGGTACAAAAGTGGATTATTATCAGCCTTTCAATCCAACGAGGACTAGGCTGATTTAACGCTTTCGGTCAGTTAAGATCATCATCATCATCATCATTTCAGCTACAGGACGTCCACTGCTGAACATAGGCCTCCCCCGGTGTCTACCAGATTGGCCGGTTGGAAGCGGCCCGCATCCAGCAACTTGTCCTGTAACCTTAACCAGGTCGTCGGTCCACCTTGTAGGTGGACGTCCGCTGCGTTTGCCGTTACTTGGCCTCCATTACAGAACCTTCTACCCCATCGGCCGTCAGTTCTAGGTGCTATGTGCCCCGCCCACTGCCACTTCAGCTAGCAAATCCGTTGCTATGTCAGCGACTTTTGGTAGTTTACGAATCTCCTTATTTATGATTCGATCTCGCGAGAAAACACCGAGCATAGCCCTTTCTATGGTAGTTAAGATGCGTGGAAACAAATTAGCCCCCTTACCGAGTCAGATGGTTAAGCATAATGGTATATTTTCAGTGAGATCAACAAAAGCTTGAGTCTAGATGATGGCGCCATACAATCTTACAAGATCACAAACTATAAGCAGTTTAAATTTACTGTTGATAATAAAGATGTTACTCCTAAAAATGGTAAGTGGCGAGCGCAAGCTCTACACTCGCTCGCGAATCGCGTCGTGAATTTACAGGTCAGTTCACGGCGTGAACTTCGCATGAAGGTGTGTAAGTCCACACTCGCCAAAGGCATCAAACCTAATTGTCATATCTTAAGTTGCAAGTAACTAAAATAACTTTATTTTGGTGTACCTACATCTGTGAAATATACAAAGAACAAATATTCTTTGAATAAATGTCGTAAATAATATACTTTGTTCAGAATTTCAGTTTGAATGTGTAATATTTATTTTTATTCACATATTCAAATTGAAATTCTGATGTGTGTGTAAACCAAACTAACGTAATTTTAGGTATGCCAGGCTCCATACAAAAAAGTTCGAAGTCTTTTCGGAGACTCGCGAAATTGTCGCGCGTTCATTGCAAATGGACGTTGATCTGACAACTGTTTCAGATGTTGATCTACTGCAGTTGTTGCGGTAGCCATATAATATATAATTAACTACCCTGGATCAGGTACAAATACTTGTACTCATCACATATACATTGGCCTCCAACGGGATTCGAACCCGCAACCCCTGGTCAGCAGCGGCCTTACCCATTGCAAGGCTCCGGGCGGCAGGACTTTGCGAGGCCCTTTTTTATAAATAAATATTAGACGTTAAGGCACGTTAAAAAATGGTCCTGGCTTATAGCAAAATAACTATAGAAAACAATGAGAATAGAAAAGAATAATATTACACTTGAAAAATTGATTTCTTTTATTTTGTGTGTTGCAGAAGATTGCAACCAAGACTTGAACACACCAAAAAGTACACATTCTGTTTTCAAGTCTCTGATTCAACATCTTCATCCTCACAATCCGCTACATGTCGATACAGCTTTTTACAGGTACAGGCTGCTGTTTTTCTTTACTTTCCATATTATAAAATATTATATTAATTATTATATTATATAAAATATATATTTTCAACTGACTTCAAAAAAGGAGGAGGTTCTCAATTCGACTGTATTGTATTTTTTTGGATTTTTTTGTATGTATGTTACGCGATTACTCCGCCAATTATAAATCGATTTTGATGATTCTTTTATTCGTGGTCCCATATAAATTTCGTGTGTGTTCGTGATTCTTGTATTTATGTTACCCAATATCTTCGACAAATGTTAACCAATTTTGATGATTATTTTTTTATTGAATAATTTACTCCAAAGATACAATAATAAACATTTTTTTTACCCCTAAGGGTGGAAAAAAAGAGGATGAAATCTGTTTTTAGCAGTTAGATTAGAATTGATCACTAAAAAAGTAAAAAATAAATAAATTTCATTTAAAAAAAAACGACTTTAAAAGACTAAAAAGCTAAAAATAATATTAACACGTAAGTACCTAATCAGTTACTTTTGGAGTCAGTGCAAGCTGATCGGAGTTTGAATATTTTCGTTGCACCGACTCCAAAAGTAACTGATTAGGTACTTTTTTTTTATCAACCTTTTCAATCCCACTGCTGGGCAAAGGTCTCCTCCAGACTCTTCCATCGATCTCTGTCTATCGCCAATGACTCCCAATCCCTCGTTAAGTTAGCCAAGTCGTCACACCATCTTTTTTTGGGTCTACCTCTGCGGCGACCGCCGTCTATAGGTACCCATCGGGTGACGATTTGGGCCCACCTGTCTGGATGCATTCTGCACACGTGTCCTGCTCACTCCCACTTTAGCTTTGCAGTTTTCTCGCCTACATCTGCGACACCGGTTTTGGAGCGGATGGCGGTGTTGCGGATTCTATCAATCCTTTTTACACCTAGTATGCTCCGCTCCATAGCCCTTTGGCAAACTTTGAGTTTGGACTTTTGACTCTCGGTCAAAGACCAGGTCTGCGCTCCGTACGTAAGAATGGGCAGGATGCAAGTGTCGACGAGTTTTCGCTTTAGCGAAATGGGAAGATTGCCCTTCATATAAGCTTTCATGGACCAGAAGCTCTTCCAGGCATTATGATTAGGTACTTACGTGTTAATATTATTTTTAGCTTTTTAGTGTTTTGAAGTCGGTTTTATTTTTTTAAATAATAATTTAATTAATAAAATTTAGAACTTACCGCTTTAGTAGGATTACCTATCAAAGAACCCCCACGCCGCGGTTGTGGGAGGATATGTGACCATTCCAATCATATTTAATGACATTTATTACAAGCATCTCCGTGTTTCGGAACAAACATTAGAAGTTGGTCGCTTAATGACATTTGACAGTAAGATTTAGTCACTTAAATTACCTCACCACACTGGGCCCGCGCGGTGGAATATGGCTCAAACCACTTCATAGTTGAGGTGGGGACGTTGCCTGTTAGACGAAAAAACGCTTACTTTTCTTTACTTTGTAATTTAAAATATACTATGCTGATACATTTTTTTTAACTTTCAGTTACAAACAACATCACAGAAAAAACTACAAGCAAAATGAACACGAACTTAGAAAAGCTATTTTTCAAAGTAACTGGCAGTGAGTTTTTAACTATTTATAAAACATTAAAATTAATGTTTGTTCATCCATACGGGATAAACAAACATTAATTTTAATTCGACTGTGTTCAGTTGAAATTGTAACTTAAGCAAGTTTTTAAATTGGAATGAAGACCACGCAAACGGAGTTGCGTGCAACAGCTGGTAGTGAACAGTTAAAATAAATCTGTTATTCATCATCATCATTTCAGCCATAGGACGTCCACTGCTGAATATAGGCCTTCCCCAATAACTTCCAGATTGGCCGGTTGGAAGCGACCTGCATCCAGCGGCTTCCGGCACCTTTACCAGGTCGTCTGTCCACCTTGTGGGTGGACGTACTACGCTGCGCTTACTGGTACGTGGCCTTCATTCTGTAATGTGCTATTTGCCCCGCCTTCTACCATTTTAGCTTGCTAATCTGTCGCACTATGTCAATCTGTTATTATGAGTCAGTAAATCAATCACCATATTATTTAAATGCCGTGGCTATCTTCGCCGCATAGCGAACCCATGTGTGATATTTAAGTAAAAATGCCAATGTGAAGACACGATAAGCAAAGTAGTACTAGTGGTTCGGTGATTCGTTGTTTTGAATCCAAAGAGTCAGTACAGAAAACGAACTTTACCAAATTGGCTTGGGTCTAGGCGTGACACACCTGGTAAATCTAGCCACCTGTTTTCGAGACCAAGACCTAAAACAGTTGGTGTGATATCATATTTATTTATTAATTTCTTCTAGACGTGTTCGAGATCACAACCTCAAGAACTTAAGTTACAAGATGGAACTTAATATATTTGCTGACCGTACCAAGGAAGAGCTCAAATCACTCTCAGGCACTAGGCCTACGGACCCCACGGTGCTAGGGAGTATGCCCTTCCCACACACCGTTGAAGAACTTATGGATCTTGCTGAGGAGCTGCCAGAATCTTACGATATGAGGTTCCAGGGTGATCTAGGACCTGTCAAGCGTAAGTATTAAATATGTGTTGTATCCTCAGTAATTAGTACGGATGATTACAGCGCCCTCTATAATGAATTCACCGGAAAAGAACACAAGCGCCACGTGGCGAATATCCGGCTAGAAGGACCATGTGCAGGTCTGCTGCACAGTAGTGAAGATATCGCCTTGCGATGGTAAGATTGGTTGGAGAAACACTTGAGTTTTAATAATTATACTTGATTCATTTTATTACATGAAGTCTTGACTTGAATGATTGTTACAAAGATGTGTTGCGGAAACCATAGCAACCAGATAAGGCCACAGACAAAATTATATACTTTTATTAAGCTAAATGTTGCCAACAGTGACGATAAGCAGAGTCTAGGAGTTCGGTCCGAGGACGTACTCATAACGTTTCTTCGCCGCCGTTTCAACACTGTACAGTGTTTTATTATCAGCGTAATTGTTGCTTTACGGGGAACTGTTTTAATACGTTTTCTTAAAAAACTACAATTTTTTCTATTACTGGTACCCACTTCGTGTTTACACTATATCGGATACAGAACCTCAGTCCGAGGATTCGACATATTATCGTTCTTTACAACCGCTGCACTCACAAGAAAGTTAGACAGACTCCTTTTAGAGTCCAATCATTTAACTAATGGTGTTCTTATGGGAATTCTTGAGCAAATATCCCAAGAGCAATGGATTTAGCATTATAGGACAATTAATAAATTGCAGCGATTATTTCGGCAATATTGCTCTTAACTAATATTAAAGTATAATATCATTACTCATAAGTAGTTATTCCCCGTGTATAAATGTATTGCCTTTTCTTGTCGGTATATAGCTACACGTTGCTAATTGTCGATTTCTTGATGTAGTCGTGACGTCATTATTGACCAGTTTTTGCTCGGAATGTGTTAGTTATAGTCGGAGTACAAGCTCTTCTCAAGACCGTTTTAAAAGAAAGTTATTTATTCGCATTTGTCCATCTTCTAACCAAAGAAAATGGAATAGTCTCACTTCTTTTGGTAAACAAACCCTTGTTTCCAGAACAAGGTGACTGTGGATCATGCTGGGCGTTTGCGACTGTTGCTACCATTGAAGGAGCATGGTCAAAAGCTATTGGAGGCCGTAACTTAGATCTGAGTGAGCAATCGCTCGTGGACTGTGCTTGGGGGTAAGTGTAACCTTCTTATTTCTGCCAGTCATTTTTTTAGAGTTCTGTACCCAACAGGTGCCATATTGGGGGTATTTTAAAGCCTTTGACTAAAAAACTTATTTTACTGCCAGGAGACGTATTTTTGAATCATGCGAATTCCAATCCGAATACGAAATCGCAAGATTCGCATGCGACGGAATGAATGAATGGAACGGAATGAATTTTCAAAAATCACTATTTTTGAAAATTCATTCCGTGAATTCTGGTACGAGTGTTGTTTTACGGAAGAATGACATTGACAAGTAAACATATGGTTGTCAGAGATTTGACATGATAACTTTTTATTTACGTTCGTTAATGCGTTTTTGCTCTAAGGTCTAAAATATTTTCTGCGTGAAACAAAAATAGTTAGGTACAATTTCAATTTAATAGTAACACCTATTTCGAGTGATTCAAAAAATGCGTAAAATCGGAAGCAATAGAAACTATCTTCATACAAGAATTGTTTAGGGAATATGCATGAAAAAAATATGTTGTTTTTACTATATTTATAAGAAAGGATATGAAATTATAGTGAAAACGAAATTGTTTTTAGGTAAAAAATAACCGTAATATAGTAATTAGAAATTAAGGTAAACCTATCTCTTTCTAAAACAACTTTTTCTATGAAAAATGTATGGCGGACATTTAATGTGACGTCACGGTACATATCGGATCTCCTTGTCTAACACGCGACTTTAGTAGGCTGAAAGTCAGGTATTTATCAATATTTTTCGAAAATTATTAAAGTTTTATTAACTGTAATTAAGTTCTATTTATTTTAGGACCAAATCAAAAAACATGCATAGTCCCCATTCAAGATTCATTTCTAATGCTTCAAAAATACGTCTCAAGATCTGTAATTAACTCTATTAAATGATTGTTTCTTGTTACAGATTCAATAATTATGGCTGCAGTGGAGGTTGGCCACATAAGGCCTATGAGTACGTTCTGAAACATGGAGTCCCATTGGATACTCAGTATGGAGAATACATAGGCAAGGTACATGTATTAAGTTTCAACAGACTTTATAAAAAGAGGGTCTCAATTCGAATTGATACACGCAAAAAATTCTCACATTCGATTTAATGTTGTTTTTTTACTGATTATAATGATTTTCTCTTTATTGAACAAAAAATTAGGCATTTTTTTAAATTGCGATGAATATTCAATGATGTTTCCGAGATTAATAGTGGTCATCGAATGGTCAAAGGCACATTTAACATTAACGGTAACAAGCTGGCAAGGTCCCGTTTGATGAAGTCTACGCTCCGACCCTCTAATGCCCAATTTTTTCTCACCCGAGAGCTTTAAGCTTGAGTTGTCAAATTGTTTTGAATGCCTGGAGAACAGCGAGTCAGTGGACGAGATTAACAACCAACAGGTTTGTAGAAACTACCCAAGTGCTCAGGTCGAATATTTTTTGGACCCTGTCCTATGGGCAAAACCTTACCGCTCACACCCTCAATCTCATGGCAGAACGACGTTCAATGGCACTACATACTTTCATTGGCGCTAATGCACATCAGCAGCGTAATAAATGGATATGCCTTCTAGCATGAGCACAGCAGTATGACGTCGATAAAAGCTAATGTTTTTTGAGAGCGATCGAGAAGTTCTATGTGTTGTCATACCTCAGTCACTTAGCCAGTTACTTGCTCAGCCACAGATCCAATAATAAATATACATACGTACAAATAAGGATATGTTTATACAAAAATGACTAAAAAACTAAAAACCTAAAAATAGAAACCTAAAATCAGTTATTTCTGAAGTCTGTAACAGCTAAGGACAGTTTAAATATTTTTATTCGCATCAACTCCAAAAATAACTGATATGTTATCTACTAATATAATGTTGTCTATGATTGTATTGTAGACGTACATATATGTTTAAAGTTTTTTTTTTGCGGAAATCCACAACTAAATGGAAATTTTTTAGCTTACAATTTCCTTTCAGTCTAAGCAAAATAATTATATTTTCTTCTAAAGGTCTGGGCCGCCATAGCTTAGCTTAAGGTTCAATGAATTAAAAAAAAAGTTTGTAGTGAATTATACTTTTGATGATTCTAAACAACAAAACAAATATTTTACAATTTAAGGTAAAAAAATACATGTTATCCCCTGCCTGTTTTCAAGCAAACGTAACTCTAATCTGGAAGTCAATGGGGGATGTTCAGCAGTGGACGTCCTATGGCTGAAATGATGATGATGATAATGATTTATAAATCGTTGGATCTTTGTTTCCTAGGACGGGTACTGCAAGATGGACAATACTACCGAGAGCTTCAAGATCCGTGGCTTCGCTAAGGTGACTCCCTTGAGCCCTGTCGCTCTGAAGGTGGCGCTGGTGAAGTACGGACCTGTGGCCGTCACTATCTATTCCAGTGGAAACCTTCCGTTCTATTCTAATGGGGTTTTCTACGACATCGAATGGTAATAATTATTTCTCGGTCATAGCTGTGGAAACAATAGAACCTTGTGTCTGGAATACTTACCGCGAATGAGTTAAAGCGCATGCCAAACTGAAACGAAGATAAGTTCGTTTCGAAAAAGCAAATGCTTATGATTTTTTATACTAGGATTCACACTGCAAAATATAAGAGCTAAACTATGCCAGCGATGCAAATTTGCAAGCTCTCATATTTGGGCAATGATCGCTATCTTTGTTTCGCTTCGCTCCCAGTGTGGTTATGCCCTATTCAAGACTAGCACCTTGTTGCAGAAAGACACACACCTCTCAAGACGTTCTTGGAAATAAATTATTTATCATTAAATGCGTAGTTTTCCAGGATAACTATTGTGTATTATTGTAGATAAACATGAGATGTGATTTGATACACATAACAGAAAGTAATGTTAGGAAGAAACAACAAAATACTTGTCATTTTTAGGGTTCCGTACCTCACAAGGTAAAAAGGAGCCTTTATTATGTCGGTCTGTCAAGACACATAACACAAATATATTTTTTAACAAATTTGGAAAAATCTGTAAAAATCTGCGAGAGTTGATTCCCGTTAAGAACAAACTATTACCTATAGTTTGTTCGAAACCCTCTGTATGCGAATTTATTTATTTAAACTATTTTTATTTCGATTTACTGCTTTGTCTTTCTGTAAAAATTATGTGTAATTTATTTTGTAATAGCTGTCCCGGCGAACTTCGTACATTTTTTTTTGTGGTGTTTTTTTTCCTGTTTTTTATAGTTATTCTGCTATTCGGAAGACGGAACGGAGACAAATCCAACAAATCGAAGATTATAAAAATCGGTCCAGCCGTTCTTGACTTATAAATGGTGTAACTAACCCGACTTTGTTTTATCCTACAGGATGTAGTTTTGAACAGCAACGCCCGTCTCTGGGGTGATAGTACACATGAAAGTAATTACAAGAAAAATATAAATAAATATTTAACTATTACTTCATTAGTAAAAAACCTTGTTCAAAAGTGTCCTAAAACTTTTGAGACGTGTGACTAATACGCACGGGAGGCGATAATGCTACGAGTGCTACCCTCCATCCACCCCGCTACACCACTGAGTATGCGGCCGCCGCCTCAAGAGAATAACCTATAGCTCGCCTGCGTAATAATACCATAATTTCCTGATTTTTTTTTTGGCATCAGTGTCGTGTATACTACCCCTGAGATGGGCGTTGTTTTACAAAAGCACACCTTGTATATAGATAGTGTGCAATAAAGAGAATCGATCTATCTGTCCTTTTATTCAGGTGAAGGATTAATAACCATTTTTTTCGACAGTGAGGGGGAATCCCTTGACCATGCTGTGGCAGTGGTGGGCTACGGTGTACGAGCCGGCACCCCCTACTGGGTCGTGCGCAACTCCTGGGGGGAGAACTGGGGCCAGGACGGCTACATCCTCATGTCTGCCTTAAACAACAACTGCTTAGTTTTGGACGCCCCATTCTTTCCAATTATTTGAACAATTGATCTTTAAAGAAAGTGCAAATTATTACGTTCTAGCACATTTTTATAAAGTTCCGATTTAGTTTAGTGTATTCATTTATTATTTTAATTCGACGAAACCTTTTTTTTACAATGAAGCGTTTGTCCACTGCTGCTGTCAACTAATACCGAGATTATTTCTGACATAATTCGGAACGTAGTAAGAAAAAAAGTTGTTCGCACGTTTAAACAAATAGGGAATAACTGTCCTGTAAAACACTCTTAATTGTTCATAGATTGTCAAAGGTTCAATACAAGTCAGAGAGTCCCTAGACAACCACGAGGTTGAAATGTCAAAAGAGTGTAATAGTTAAACCGGTTGTTTACATTCTAACAGAATTATAATTAATTTAATTTTAATTTTTATTATTGTTATGTTAGTAAAAGTTATAGTTAAGCATCACCCCCTAAAAAAAGTTGACAAATAAACAAGTCCATATATTTTTTAACATGTTTTGGTTTTGATTTATCGCATGTTACGTTTTTATTTCTGTTACGTATTTTAAAGGAGCTAATAGATTTGCACTTTTTCAAATGACCTTGCTATGTATATTGGTAACCGATTAATTTACTTAGTAAATTCCACGTGCAAATATAAAACTGTGTTTTATTTATATGCTACAGTCAAAACTTTTAACTGGTAAAAAGTACTTTTAACTGGCAAAATTAGTCATAAGTACTTTTGACTGCACAGGTTGGTCAGTAGTAGTTTTGACTGAAATATCAGTCAAAAATACTATTGCCCAATGACGCTGATCTCAAGTAGTTTTGACTGCATAATCAGTCTAATCTCTTAAAATAATAAGACTTAATTGGTTAGGTTGGGTTAGAACAGTGACCACATAGAGCGCGAAGGCGAGCGAACGGAGCGAGCGCAGTGAGCGTGTCGCGACAGCGGCCGCCGAGGGCCTTAAAACTATTGATAACTATCTCAAAATAGTTTTGACCAGGAGGATTAGTCAAAACTACTTTTCACCACAAATGTACAGTCAAAAGCAATATAAACCAATGATTTTTAGGCAAAACTACTATTGACCAACGTGCAGTCAAAACTACTTTTGTCTGTTTTTTTAGAGTTTCGACTGTTACATATATAAGGTGCTTCATAAATATCTGCAACTGCTGAAATGGGAAAAGGTATTGCTTATATAGATTACGATAGTGAAGGAATTACGTGCCCCGGATCGGTAATTAATTATTTGCGAAAAGACAGTAAATAAATGGTTACTTGCTTCAATTTGCATAACACACTTCGTCATCCGCCCTTGACACTGCGCAGGAGCGGTATAATGTGAAACGTTAGCATTTTTGGACAGATGTGGACGGTTTGAGACAGAATAAAGCCTAATCTTTATTTAATATAGTTTTTTTAATGAAAAAATTAATTATGTTCTGGACATAAAATTTCTTTACTATCGTAATCTATATAAGCAATACTTTTACCTATTTCAGCCGTTGCAGATATTTATGAAGCACTTTGTATATAATACTAGCTGCCCCGACAGACGTTGTCTGTAGTACATAAGTACATAATGTATTTTGAATTTTCCTGGTTTTTTTTATAGTTTTTGTTTTTCGTCGCCGGTAACGCCATCTTCCTAAATATACGGTTTCCACTGAAAACCAACGAAACGGCTAGGCCCTTCACTTACGCCATCGCACATGCTGATACCATTTGGTTCCCTAACACTAATTCCAAAATGTAATAAGTCATGTATTTTCTTGTCCTTGTTGTCTCTTTAGTTTAGTTTATTTGTAATAAAATTATTATGTACCTATGTGTTTATGGACCAAAAAATTTTTTTAAAAACTTCTATTATATTCTATTCTTCTTGTCCTTTGACAATTAAAACGACATTTGTGCCTGTAGTAGCAAAAATCTCATGGCACGTTCAGTTTTTCCCGAATTTAAAAAAAAACAGGTAACTTTTCCAGTTTTTCTTTCCACACAAACCTTTTCCTGACAATCTTGAACACAACAAAAGAAGAATTAGCCAAAGTGCAGCTGTTCTAAAGCGATGCGCAGACATTCGGCAATTGATTTTTATTATTATAGAGACAGCTAGTAGCTGTTGCCCGCGACTTCGTCTGCGTGGTCTTAAGGGGTATGAAAAATAGATGTTGGCCGATTCTCAGACCTACTCAATATGCTCACAAAATTTCATGAGAATCGGTCAAGCCGTTTCGGAGGAGTACGGGAACGAACATTGTGACACGAGAATTTTATATATAAGATATTATTTTATCTAGATAGCGATAGATTATCTATGTCTTGCTATCGATATTAGAGTGTCTGTCGGTTAAACTAGCTAGCACAGAAGGCTCGCGAGTTCATTTATTTGATTCAAGGACGTGTTTAAGTTCCCGGAAGAGAGCCTTTATATTGATTTTTTTTTTTTCAATATAAACATTTTTTTAAAAGATCATCTAAAAAAATATATCTTAAAAAAATATATTTAAGTTTGCCCTACCACCGCGGTACCGCTTCGAGACTACATATCGACTAGTTAAGAAGAAACGGCGCAACAACAACGACAGGCCGCTATTCAAAAAGCTAAATATTCTTCTGTGAACCTGCATGTACATATTGAAGGCATGCTTAATTACAAGATATCAGCCAGAATATTTTAAAAAACGCACATAAGTCACTCAGTCTCTACTAGAAGACAGAGAGCACAGTGTGTTGGTTTGTTGTATCAACAACCATGCCGTACCGATATCTCTAAAAGGAATGCCTTTAACATGTGCATTACAATATTTAATAACCTCCCTGCCGACATTAAACTTATTCAGGGCAAAGAATTCAAGACACGGTTAGTTAAATGGCTGCAGTCACACTGCTTCTACTCTTTAAATGTTTTTTTTGTGTGAAGAAATAGGATGTAGTCATTTGTAGTTAAATTTTATTTGTGTTGCTTTACTATTAATATTTGCATGCCAGTGGAAAACTGGTTTAAAGTGTCGTTCCTTTTATGTTTATTGTTATAAGATCCTATGTACCACATTTTAGCAAATAAATAAATTTTATTTTTTAAAAAAACCGGCCAAGTGCGAGTCGGACTCGCGCACCGAGGGTTCCGTACAAACCTGTAGGTACCGTTATGAGTAAAAGTTCACCCATCACGACAATCGAGTCATAGTTATGGTATTTTTATTGCAAAATGAAATCTATAACATTACGAAAGTTAAATTGCGGTTTACGATTTATGACGTATTAAAAAAAAACTAATTACTTGATCTCGTTCAAACCAATTTTCGCTGGTAGTTTTTATGGTAATGTACATTATATATTTTTTTTAGATTTATCATTCTCTTATTTTAGAAGTTACAGGGGGGGGGGACACATTTTACCACTTTGAAAGCGCCTCACACGCAAACTATTCAGTTTAGAAAAAAATGATATTAGAAACCTCAATATCATTTTTAAAGACCTATCCATTGATACCCCACACGTATGGGTTTGACGAAAAAAAAAAATTTCGAGTTTTAGTTCTAAGTATGGGGAGCCCCCAAAATTTATTATTATTTTTCTATTTTTTTGAGAAAATCTTAATGCGGTTCACAGAATGCATCTACTTACCAAGTTTCAACAGTATAGTTTTTATAGTTTCGGAAAAAAGTGGCTGTGATATACGGACGGACGGCAGACGGACAGACAGACATGACGAATCTATAAGGGTTCCGTTTTTTGCCATTTGGCTACGGAACCCTAAAAACGACTTCAAAACACTAAAAAGTTTTTTTTTTAACTCTTATGTTACCTCCATGTAAAGTATACGAAATTTCAAATCAATTGTGCGAAAAAAGTTAATGTAGGAACAACTAGGTTAATTTAGCAAGGTCGGCAAAGTTAGGAGATTTTAAAGTGTCATCACTAGTTAAATCAATTGTTATAATTGATCCATTGCTAAAAGAAGTTTGAAAATGTCATAGGACATAATTAACGAAACAGATAATAATTAAGTAGGGTTGTGTTTGGTTTATTTTATTTACTACAAATAAAATAAAATAAGACTTATATTTGCACATGGATTTTATTAAATAAATCGGTTTTCAAAATGCATAGCAAAGTCATTTAAAAAAGTGCAAATCTATTTAGTTCTTAAGAAATAGATAATTTTATGATATTAATTTATATTAATATTATATTAACAGGAACAAAATCATTACATGAAAAGAATTAAACAATAATAGGTTACGAAACATTTATGGTCCTATTTATTAGGTAACTTCTTTTTAGGGATTTTTTTACAACTCAAATACAAACATTTATTAAGGTATCAATATCCAACTTTGTCCCAAATCATATTGTTGCGAGTAATCGGCAGGGTTCTCTATTTAAAAAAAAAACTCATTATTAAGAGTTTAAAAAAAAAAAAACTTATTATCGATTGTCCTAACTATGACTCGCCAGAATATTTAACACATACTTAAATGTAACATGCACTAAAATTGTAATCTCTTAACATCGAAACTCCTAAACTCGATTACCATTAAGATAGTTACCCTTTAAAATAAATAATATTTCCACAATAGTTTTAAATCCTTATTATCGTATTTTTTGAGTTAAAAAAAAAAAACTTTATAGAAGTTATTGATATTACTTTAATTTAGTACGCATGCATGTAACTACAACAAAATAAATGTCTATTTATGGTTTAAAATTACATAGTTTTTTAATAAGAATAGGCTAGTTTTCTGGGTCAAAAAAAGATTATTCTATTTAGTCCGTCAGTTAGATTATCAAAAAATATTAGACCCATATTTTGTCTTTTGTCAATCAAACAAGAAATGACGAAGATAAAGCGCATCAAAGTGAGCACGTGACTACACGCCTTGCTAAAAAGTGTCGCAAGGGGTGACGTTACGCGGAACTTTAACGGGCTATATCTTCATCACTTTTTGTTTGATTGAGAAAAGAAAAAATATGTCTCCAATATTTTCTGTTTATCCAACTGACGGACTAATTAGATTTTTTTAGGAAACTAGCCCATTATAATTTTTCATTATATACAGTGTGTAACAAAAAGGTGAAATAAAACTTTAAGGGGTTATTCTACGGTTAAATTACATCAACTTTTTCTATGGGACCAGCATCGAAATCGCAAAAAAAAAAAAAAACAGTTTCCCATACTAAAACGCGACCAGCTAGCATCAGTTTGTATGGAAACGTCAATTTTTTTTTTGAGATTTTGATGTTGGTCCCATAGAAAAAGTTGATGTAACTTAGCCGTAGAATAACCAATTAAAGTTTTATTTCACCTTTTCGTTACACACTGTATAGTAGCATTGGATTATCGTTTCGTCGGAAAATAAAAGCTTGGTTGAGGAATAGATTTGTTTTGTTAGTCGGCATTTAGAAAAAACTTGTCAACATAAAAAAATATTTTTCGAAACAAAAACTTTTAGAACGAATGGTTTTGCACTTTCTATACCAATTACACCATTATATAAAACGGGTAGTTCATAACAAAACAGTTGTTGTTCATGGCCGACATAAGGATGTACCCGTCCTGGCCCCAGTCCTCCCCCCAGGAGTTGCGCACGATCCAGTAGGGGGTGCCGTCTCGTACGCCGTAGCCCACCACCACCACTGCGTGTCCTGTTTTGTGGCCATCACTGTCGAAAAAAAAAGAGTTATGGTTAGAGAGGCAAGTTTTTTTTTAAACTAGCTGGTCAAACTGCTTTTGTTTGTTATTTACAAAAGGATAGAAATAATCGATAAAGTTAATTGTGTCTAAATTAGCTTTATTTTTTAATTTATTGTTAAATTAAACATTAAACTCTTGCTCGATCCTTTTAAGAATATAAGGAAATAGTCAAAAAGTTAGTTACTAAGACAAAAAAAAACATTTAAAATTATTTAGTTAATTTTGGCAGTAAAAATATTATTCTGTTCCTTTCTGTAAAAATCTGATGGCAAAAGAAAATTAAAGTATTCACTGATTGAATACTTCAATTACATTATAATAAATTAGTTGAATAATTTATTTATTTATGAAATAAAGTCATTATGACGAATATTCGTTTTAATAATTAACAATTGAATCGAATCTGGCTAAAGCACTCCTTCGCTCGCAGTCGCGCACGGGGCCCGTCCATGATTCAGTATGCCGAAGTGTTCCATAAAAAAAATCCAAAAAAATACTTTAACCACTCTAAAAAGGTTGGAGTGTCCTTTCTCCGGTAGGTAATGTAGTTACATCAATGTTTGATAATTGAATGTTATATTAGTAAAGTTAGTCCTAGAATTTCCTGGAACTAAGTTTTTTAAGAACATAAAAAATAACCAAACACACGGCCGGTTGCACAGCCTGTTTCTTTCACTCGCGCTGCTTGGGAAAGAGACAGGTAGAGGATGGAGTTGGAACATAGTCGATTTTGCCTGATGGAGTCGCGTCGTCGTTATAAAGTTTATTGGCTTTTTTTAAAGTAAACTTTATATTTCATATTACATCTTTTATACCTTTATTGTGTGGACTACTGTTACTGTATGAAAGTGAATAAATGAATTATGAATTATTATTTAATTGTAATAATACCATTTTCCATACCATTTCGAATTTCCGAAATTTTTTATTAAGAATAATGACAGAAAAACAACAAAATAAATTAGTCTTCCTACCATTTCTACTAAAGCGATATTTATTTTAGAATATTTTGACGATCTCCATAGCCGAGAAGCGAGCACACAGGGCTTGGCGTCACCATCTCTGAGGTCCAGGGTTCGATTTCCGGTCGGATCGATGTAGAAAACAAACTTTTCTATCAAATTGTCTCGGGACGAGGTGTTAAAGCAGTGTCGTTGTTTCTAAATTCTGTCACACACGTACTTTAGCTACTTATCTAATTAGAGCAATGTATGTTATGTTGTCTAATATTTATTTATATTACCAAAAATAAATAACCAAACAACACAAAGAATAAATTACTAATTATTTAAAAAATATTAATATTTTTAACTTAAATTATTTTATTTATTTATTTATACTTTATTGCACATTTAAAAATAATTGTACAAATGGCAGACTTAATGCCAAGAAGCATTCTCTACCAGTCAACCAGTGATCAAACAGAGAAATACAGGCGGTGCAGCAAGAAAAAAAAAATATACACGCTAACATTGCATACTTAATAAATAGATATAAATATGTATGATTATCAATTATATACATATACATACACAAACATAATATAGTACACAGAGCTAATGAAAGATAAATTATTAGATCAGCGATTTTTGATGTGAATGCATAGAGCTTTCTTAAAAGTAAATTTGGACTTAGATTTCCTAATATTGGTGGGAAGTCGATTCCAGAGTCGTATAGCTGTGAGGGTGAAAGAGTTGGACATAAAGCCAGAAGTGTGAAGTTTGTGATTCTTGTGAAGTGAAGTATGAAATTTTATTCTGTTTGTGATTCTTGTATAGATACAAGAACATAACATAACATAGATGTTACCCAATATCTTTGACAAATGTAAACTGTTTTTGATGATTCTTTTTTTATTGAATAGCCAAATACTGCAAAGTTACTATACTAAAAAAATTCAGAAAAAAAAACCCCTAAGGTTGGAAAAAAAGAGGATGAAATCGGTGTTCAGCTGTTAGATTAGGATTTATCACTAATAATAGATGAAATATGTAAATTGTATAAAAAATAAGTAAAAAGTAAGCACTTAATCAGTTACTTTTGAAATAAAATAAAAAAAGAAGTAAAGTAAAATTGTCTAACAGTTGCTGAGAGTAATGTGAAAAGTTTTTTTTTGTCACTCACTCCTTTTTGGGGGGAAAAGCTGTTAGTTTTGATATAAATGTTGTTAAAACTCTAGAGCAGGTAAATTCACACACACATCATGAATTTTATTTATTTATTTATTTAGACTTTATTGCACAGATTAAAAAAATCATACAAAAGGTGGACTTAATGCCATGAGGCATTCTCTACCAGTCGACCATTAGGCTAAACAGACACGTTTTGAGGGCGGTGCGATATAGGCGATACAAATTCAAATGAAAGGTAATTGTGAAATTATTTTTAAAAGCATAAACTACATACAGTAAATAACGATATACATTTTAGTAAGCTAGGTCGTGTTATTTGTATCCTAGAAAACTACTTAGTTTTCGAGGATTATGCGTTAAAGTCATTCTGTATCGACGTACGAGTCTTAGAGCATAAAATATGGATGACACCTAACTACCAAAAGAACCTTACCAATTTATGTCGTATAAAACTCCACTAGAATAAAACTTAAAGTCCCCTTTAGCATAAATGCTGACTGTCACAGGCCCGTACTTCACGATCGCCACCTTCAGAGCGGTAGGGCTCATGGAAGTCACCTTGACGTAACCACAAATCTTGAAGGTCTCGCTAGTGTTATCCACCTTGCAGTACCCGTCCTGAAAACATAAAGATCTAAAATTGTATATATATGTTTGACTGAAACTAGCAGCTTAGCATGGAAGCTAGTGTTGCTAGATATCCTGCTTGTGGCGGAACATCGCGCTTTTCAGTCTTCTCAGAACGCGTACTGATCGGACCCCGCTTAGGGTCCAATCAGTAAGCGTTCTGACGCTTACAATTCCGCTTTATCATCCAAGTTCGCACACAAACCAAAAAAAAGAGAGATGTAGGTTACGTCTCTTTGTCTCACTTCATGTCCATGATATCGCTGGATGTGTTTAGACTGCTAATTTTGTACTGGGAACGTAATTGTAGCAGCGTCATGTAAGTAACTCAGCACTTGCACATATCGTCAATCGATTTGCCACCATTGTACCTATTCTAAGACGGATACGATTTTGATAGAGTCAAAAAGCTTTTCATAGTCCACAAACACAAAACGCAGGGGATGAGTATACTCCTCGGTCTTTTGTATGATCTATAGCACTGTTAAAAGGTGGTCTATCATACCATATCCTTGGAAACGGGGCTTGAGCGGTTAGTTGGAATTCGTTGTGTCTATGTGCAAGACGATTTGATATGCCCCTTGAAAAGAGCTTGTAGTAGTTCAGAAGAAAAATTGGTAATACTCTGTTCCACGCACTTGGAATTCTCCTTAACAAGAAGGCGGAAGAAAATATGCGCTATGTTAATTTAAAACGTTGATTTCCTTCCCGCTTCTAGCAGCTTTGTAGTGACTTCGTCCTAAGCAGAGGTTTTCCCTATCTCAATTTCGTCGAAGCCTACTTCTATCAGCTATTTGGTGTAGTGGCAAAGTTTGAAAGGGACAGGCATCAATGTCAACGGCAAACACCTCACGCAACTCCGCTGTACCGGGGGCATAGTCATCATAGCGGAATCGGTGGAAGATTTGCAAAAAATGCTGCATAGTCTCAACGCTGCCTCGCGACGTGTAGGCCTAGGAATGAACTTGGACAAGACTAGAGTCATGTTTAATGTCCATGTCACTCCTGGGCCGGTGTCCGTCAAAAGGGTGGCGCTTGAAGTTGTCAAGGAGTATATTTTCCTCGGACAAGTGCTGCAGTTAGGTAGAGACAACTTTGAGCGGGAAAGCGCTAGAAGATTGGTAGAATCATAAACGATTACAATGCGCTTCAGGGCAAAATTCAGCATCTGGACTTATTTAATGACAGTCATGCCAATTTTAAGAAAAAAATTGATAAATTTTTGTGTCACAGATTTATTCTGTGTTTCCAGAACACAGAATAAAATTAAAACTGAAAACAATAATTGTTGAATAGAGCGCATAGAATTATTTATCTTGTTTTGTTTTTCTTATCGTAGAATTGTTTATTCTTAAGTATAAATGCATTTTTTACGCATGTTGCGCTCACCTGTATGTGACATATATATCAGAATAATCTATCTACTACTTTAATGTATACATAAGTGCTTAATATATATTTTCTTGGTGTGCCTTATTAAATAAATAAATGAAGAGTGCAGCTTGGCTGGGCAGCATTTGGGAAGCTGCAACATATCTTCTCGTCACCGCTGCCACAATGCCTGAAAAGCAAGGTATTCGACCAGTGCGTCCTACCAGTGATGACCTAAGGTGCCGAAACATGGAACATAACAATAAAGCTGGCCCACTGACTTCACGACACTTAGCAAGCTATGGAAAGATCAATGCTTGGAATTTCGTTATGGGATAAAATCCGAAACGAGGTTATCCGGGGGAAGACAACAAAGTAATCAATATTATCCTAAAATGTAGCAAGCTAAAGTAGCAGTGGGCCGGCCACATCGACAGAGGCCGAAGAAAGGTGGAGTTAACGGGTTCTCGAGTGGAGAACACGCCTTGGCAAACGTAGTGTAGGACGCCCCCCAGCTCGATGGACTGACGACCTTAGGAAGATGGCTGGCAATCGCTGGATGAAAAAAGCGGGAGATCGTGCTCTGTAGCGCTCTTTGGGGAAGCTTACGTCCAGCAGTGGACTGCAATAGACTGACATGATGATGATGATGATGAGTGAACTTCTTTTATGGTGAAAGTAGTAGTACCTATTAGGCCTTACTATGCGTAAAACCATGTCAAGAATTATGTCCCATCGTAACCGAGGACGCTGTCATGATCTGGAATAATGAGGTGGCTGAGAACTAAGGGCCTTAATCTTTTGGGACCTTTCATAGGAGGTATATGCCCATACTCACCACCCTGAGCAAGCGGGTTTGTGAGCGCAGTGCCGAGTCTCGTACCGACAACACTACTGCCCGGGATCGACCAAATGTATTTGACTCGGTATGTAGATAGTTATATTGCTATCGGTTCAGCCGACAGAGCCTCGTCCGTTTATCAGCAGGGTGCACCACGAGCAGGTAAGGTTGACATTTGGGACTAGAGATGTTGGTTGTCCCCTTACCCCCTAATCACTCATCATACTTAGAAGAAAAGCGATGCAAATGTTTTTTGACTGTTGTCTGAAAAATAGAGAATCTGTAAAAAAAGTGATAACTAGTTAACTAACTAAAATTTAGGATGCAAAATTAATACCTTCCCAATGTACTCTCCATCTCCATATTGATAATCCAATGGGATTCCATGTTTCAAGACGTAATTAAAGGCTTTCCATGCCCAACCTCCATTGCAGCCGTTATTTTCGAAACTGTGACAAAAAACATTAATTTTAGAAGGCTTTGATAGCAAACTAACGAATGTGAATTCCATTTTAATTAAAACCATTCATCAAAACAGCTTTACTTAAAATAAATAATAACCACTTAAAAGATTACTGTTTCAATCAAACAGTGTCTTATCTAAAAATATTATGCTAAGTTAGAACAAAACAGCGGAAATATTACATATTATAGACCAATAAAACCTATTTATTTCTGTAAATAGGCCAGAGTTAAGCACTTTTACACATTTTACACATTTGCAGCGGTAGCCCACAATGCAATATTAGAGGCAGAAGAAGCAGCGCAAGAAACAAGTTCACTATTGTCAGCCTTTTAATTAAATACGATTGGTATGTTTATAAGAAAATATGCATGTATTTAATAATCATATTGTTGTAATAAATCCATTGACGAACATGTATTTAAACGTAAATGATCTAAATATTACAAGTTACATGTTCATTATATCGAAATTGCCACTGTGGGGGTTGTAATATTCGGAATATTTACAAACTTTGTAAAAGTATTATAGTTTATGTAATTAACTGTGTTGATTATGACTATAAATAAATTAATGTCAACGAACTGAAAAATATTTCTCTTAGTCTAGCCATAAATACTGTTACAATTAAAAATATTACATTTGAATTTGGAATCTGTCATTTTTATATGATTGTTCATTGAGTTTTCTCATTTTGGTGCCAATACATTGTACAATATTTTGCGATATTAAAATGGAGTGGGGTGATGAAGAGAACCGAATCGCTGTGATTGCATTACACAAAGTAGGTATGGAGTCAAATGCAATTTTTAAAACTCTCCATACGCTTGGTATTAGTAAAATGTTTGTGTACCAGGCTATTAATAGGTACAATGAGACCTCCTCTGTTTGTGACAGAAAAAGATCTGGCCGTCCACGTAGTGTTTGTACGAAAAAGGTGGTCAAAGCAGTAAGGGAAAAAAATCGAAGAAAGCCTGTCCGAAAGCAAAAGATTTTATCTCGGGAAATAAAGATAGCAGCTAGAACCATGTCACGTATTTTAAAAGTTGACTTAGGACTTGCAGCCTTTAGGAGACGTACTGGTCATTTCTTAACTGATAATTTAAAAAGAATACGGTGGTAAAATCAAAACAACTACTACGGGAGGTCACAGAAAAATTGTGTTTACGGATGAGATTTGTTTTACAATTTAACAAACAAAATTTCCGTATTTATGCTTGAAGATCTAAGAAAGCTTCCCAATTAGTCGACAGAGTGCAACGTGAGCACTATCCGACTTCAGTGATGGTTTGATGGGGTATTAGCTATGAGGAATTGACTGAGCCATATTTTTGTGAAAAAAGTATCAAAACATCAGCACAAGTGTTTTAAGATACCATTCTTGAAAAGGTAGTGAAGCCCCATAACAACACCATGTTTAATAATCAAAAATGGTCCTTCCAGCAAGACTCGGCGCCGGGTCATAAAGCTCGGTCTACGCAGTCTTGGTTGAAAACGAACGTTTCGGACTTCATTTGAGCTTAAGACTGGCCGTCGTCTAGTACCGATCTTAATCCGCTGGATTATGATTTATGGTCAGTTTTAGAGAGTAATCGCAAAAAAAAAACACTGTCCCATACTAAAACGCGACCAGCTGGCATCAGTTTGTATGGAAACGTCTTTTTTTTGCGATTTCGGTGTTGGTCCCATACAAAAAGTTGATGTTATTTAGCCGTAGAATAACCCCTTAAAGTTTTATTTCACCTTTTCGTTACAACCTGTATATAGAACACCGACATCAGATCCAAATGTTTTCTTAGCTAAATTAGATCAGTTGATGCATACCTTATCCAGAAAGTACACACACAATACAAAAATAGTCATAGCGGGTGACTTTAACATTAATAAATAAATAATAATAAATAAATATTGGACAACATCACATACATTGCTCTGATCCTGTGGTAAGTAGCCAAAGCACTTGTGTTACAGAAATCAGAAACAACGACGGTACCACAACACCCAGACCCGAGGCAATATAGAAAAGTTATTTTTCTACATTGACCCGACCAGGAATCGAACCCGGAACCTCAGAGATAGCGACACCAAGTCCAGTATGCTCGCCTCTCGGCTACGGAGGTCGTCATTAATATTTCATCATCATTAATACATTAAAGATAGGAAAATTCACAAACTACAACTTTCAAGACATATGCTTAAACCACAACTTGCAAATTCACATTATAGTCCCAACACGAAAAGAGTCATGTATAGACCACATACTGAGCAACGTAAAGGACGCCTATGGCACGGTACTTCCGCTGTACTTATCCGACCATGACACTGCTCAACTAATAAACTTTTCGGTTAATAAGAAGAATAATAAACCAAAGACATACACGATTACTCGAAAAGATTACTGCTGCGATAACATTTTGAAATTTAGGGAATGTTTAAGCAGTATTTCTTGGTTAGATATATACCTAGAGCCTAACTTAAATAACGCATTCGGAAAGAAACACATTAGTTCATAAGTGTTTGTTTTATAACCTATGCTCCCCATTTACAAAAATAAAAGTAAATAGTATTAACAAAAAGAAACAAAACTGGATAAGCAAAGGTCTAAAAAAAACTGTAAAACTAAAATAATACTCCGGTGTAAGTACTACAAAAATAAAACAAGCTCAAACAAAAATAACTATCTAAAATATTTAGAAATATTAAAAACATGCATCGACTATTTAAAAAAGAAATTTATTATAAAATTTATAAATAAAATAACCGACTTCAAAAACACTAAAAAGCTAAAACTAACTTTTAAACAATCATACCAAACAGTTATTTTTGGACTCGGTGCAAACAACCACATTCAAACATTCCACGGCTTGCACCGACTCTAATAATAACTGTTTGGTATGATTGTTTAAAAGTTATTTTTAGCTTTTTAGTGTTTTTGAAGTCGATTATTTAAATTTATTTTTTTATTTATTTTAAATGTTTTATTTGTCTGTTTTTTAGTGTTTTTTTACATTCTAAATGGCGATCTGTGATGTAATTATAGCTAAATTGCTTCTCATGTCGATTCAAATAAGTCCAAACACGGCTATGATACATGTTTTATCACAGAGTTCCGGTGCTTACCTTCCGCCTTCTTCATCAGATCAGTTTGATGGTATCATTCTCACCAGAATCGTTTATTAAAATTTGATTTGTCGACTATGGCAAGGCTTAACTGTCTTAATGAAAATATCTTATCGCGTGGGTGGGGCGTGCGTACCTTACTCGTGGAAGACTATTGTGGCCAACTATGGTCTCCTTCATCAGTTCCACCTCAGCAAATGATACTTTCTGAATGCAAATGCTTGATTTGTTGTTAAAAATATTAAAATTGCTATATGTATACCTATAATATTTTGGAAGTTCCCTCAATTTATCATGGATCTCATCATCAAAATTGAATTTTGAAAAAAATGGGACCAATCTGGAAGTATACCTTTTCAATTGAAAAAAAATTTTTTCAAATCGGTTCATTAATGGCGGAGTTCTAAGGTAACAAACATTAAAAAATAAAACGATACAGCCGCAGCGGAGGGAAATGAGAACCGACACGGACGTTTGATATCTGATTTATCAAGTACAAAATTTTGTCTAAATATAAAAGTTACAGAATGTATACATGTGAAGGTTTTGTCTTAATGTGCTGTCGGTGTAGAGTGCCGACGGTGCATGTGCAGGGTCCATGTCTCTTTTTCCGGTTTATAGGTCGCTGACGCGGCGCAGCAGAAATGTACGATTTAGCACTTGTTAATAAAACGCTATTAAAAATAATTTAGTTGTGATAAGAACTCTACCATTTTATAGATACACTAGCTGTTGCCTGCGACTTTGTTTGCGTGGTCTTCTGTTTATTATCGTTGGCCCGCAACTATGTCCACGGAGCTACACCAATCAACCTTAATGATGATGATGATGACAAATGATTTGTACTATAAGGTGCGATTATGCAAGCTGAGTTTAGAAACTAACGCTCTTATCTTGACACTGACACTGAGGCCATACTGGAAGGCTTACGGCGAAGTTTTTCTCTTGCGATCTTTGCCTTACCTACATCTATAGGCGTTAGTTTGACTGAGAGCTGGACCAAATGACAGCTTAAGGACGTTTGTCTCTAAGGATGTCTATTTTAGCCATCAGGCTCTCCTACTACAAACATTTAGGAACGTTCGGTTTTATTTGCGGTCATTGCTGTGATAGGTACTTTTTGTTTACGTTATGTACCTATCACAAAGTGATAGACGTTAAACTAATGACATAGGTACCTATGTGTTTGTCAGTTATTTATTGTAAACGACATATCAACCATTGGTTTGTTTTGCAAATATAACACTTGAATAACTTTGTCTCATTATTTTGTGGAAATATTGGCACGACTTATAGTAACAGTTATTAATGCCAACAACCTTTATGAAGTTTGTTGTTACAATACCTATAATAAGTGTAATTTGGTACTGTGTGTCGTCAAAACAATAGCAGCGTGGTAAAACTTCAGTAAAATCTAATCGACGGTATGCGTCTCCACGTAATTCTAACATAGGTAATGTGTTTGGTTATTATGCCTAAAATATACATTAAAACAACGGAGAGAGACCGTACACCATCAAGTACCACCACCAACTAAAATACTTCTTGTAGTTGGCAGTTTATATTTTTTATTTATTGCATTCAAATGCACACTCTCCTGTCTACTACAACTTTTAATATCAGAAAAAAACAGCGAAATTTAAAAAAAAATACTTACGTATTTGTAAAATTATAAATCACCAGTTACAATTTGCATGGGAAAGTGAACTATACAATCTATATATAAAAGAAAGTCGGGTTAGTTACACCATTTATAAATCGAGAACGGCTTGATCGATTTTCAAAATCTTTGATTTGTTTAATTTGTCTCCGTCCCGAATAGCAGAAACACGGAAATATTCACGAAATAAAAAAATATGTAGAGGCGGTCCGAAGTTCGCCGGGACAGCTAGTATTATAATAAAGTTTAATAAAAAACTAAAACCCGACTTCAGAATCAGTTTTTGGGTTTTTTAAATTTGTTTTTATTTTACTGTTTTTAGTGTATAAATAACAATAAGTAATCATTCAAGACTACTTGATAATTTCCTCCTTTTTTAAGTCGTTTGAAAATATAAATTATTATTATGAAGACCCAGCTTCATAATAATAATATTTATAATATATAATAACCAATTGAAAGTGAGCCAGCTTCTGGTGTCGTCATCGTAACCATTTTTTTTATTTTTTATGGACGGACCTATTGCTGAGTGCCTTTGAGGAAGACATTCGTCAGCTTAACCCGGGCAGTTGTGGCGTGCGCTGAAGGCGCACAGCCTAGGTCCGCCCCATACTAGCAGGCGTGATCGGGCAGCAGGCGTGATCGGGCTATCGTAACCATGGGATAAGGTCATGCTTATATACCTAAGCCAAACTGAGAAACAACTTTTCTAATTTTGCTTGTTTCTGGTTTACGCTCCAGAAAATAAAACTGCTATCTGTACCTCGTAAACGAAACGTCTGCCCAAGACTACTCAATACGTTATATGTCGATAAATGCAGTATAATTCATGAACTCCTAATTGTTATGGAGTTCTGTGGTTATCATCAGGTCAGCAGTATGATAATGATGACTACCAGACGCAAATACCTAAATAAGTTATAAAAAAATCATAATAACACTCTACGTGCCTTTATTCTTTGTCGATTTTTCTTGATTTCTCTGAAATTTCATCATCAGATCCTAACTTGGTAAAAATAGGACCACCGCACTAGAGTATATCATTTCAAACAGAAAAAAATAATATGTAGGTCCATAATTGACGAAAATATCGGTGAACATACATAAAAAAATATATACAGCCGAACACAGAACATGTTCCTTTTCGAAATCGGTTACAAAGAAACAAAAATGTTTATTTGTCTTTATGGAAACGAAAATGTTTATTTTACTCGAGAATAGAAACGGAAATGTTTATTTGTCTTTAAGGAAACGAAAATGTTTATTTTACTCGAGAATAGAAACGGAAATGTTTATTTGAACAGAGTCTACAGAAGAGCGACAATGATAACATGGTAAGAAGCAGAAGGGTGTAACTTATGCGGCTCTAAAACCAACGAACCTGTGGAATGAAGAACCTACATAAAGTCTTGGTTCAAAATAGCCAAAAAACTAATAAGTAACTGTCATTTTTAGCAATTATTTACTTACATATGGTTTTTCTTATTTTGTAAATCTCCGTAAAATACCTACATAAAGGCTTACCAAAAAGGGATACTATTGAGATTCTACCCCCAAGAGAGTAAAATAGAGGGTACATCTTTGGAAGAAAGTACGTCATTCTTGAAGATAGATGATAATATACTTGTAAATACTCTTTTAAGAAACTTGCCCGTGCTCATTTTCTTTATAAATTGAAATCATCATCTTGAACCCTTAGGTGTTGTAGTCTCATAATCGTCGTCATATTTATTTACGTATGTATTTTGCCTATGTAATCTATGTATGATAGTATTTTGTTTATGTATATTATCGTTATTTACTGTATGTAGTTTATGCTTTTAAAAATAATTCACATGGACCTTTCATTTGAATTTGTATCGCCTATATCGCACCGCCCACAAAACGTCTCTGTTTAGCCTAGTGATCGACTAGTAGAGAATGCCTAATGGCATTAAGTCCATCTTTTGTATGTTTTTTTTAAATCTGTGCAATAAAGTCTAAATAAATAAATATAATAGGGAGGGAAATTATGATAAAACACCACACTCTATGAATGCCTATATTGCACTAACTTACCTACTAACGTTATGAATGTTTACATTATAGTTTAATAACCTAATTAGGTATGATCATGACGTACTTATGATGAGACATTATCGTACGAAACAATATATTTCTACTTATGTGCGGTAAACCGTACACGCACACTAACGATTTTGTACTAAAATCAACAAATAAATATAAATTACTGTCTTAAAGTTGTTTGGTTTATAGTATGTACCGTAAACCACATCAACTTTAGCACTTGTACGTGTTTCTATTATATTTTTTCTTAATTTGATAACTTTACCAAAAATGTAACCTGCAACAAAGCTTTACAGTAAGACATAGCCAAAGCATACGTTGTCCACGTATGCTTTGGCACTCTTTCGGTACGAAACGTGACAGGACATTTAAAATGATGGGCAGAAGTACGAAGGCTACACTTACCCCCAAGAACAGTCTATCAGCGATTGCTCACTCAGATCCAAGTTACGGCCTCCAAAAGCTTTTGACAATGCTCCTTCAATAGTAGCAACGGCCGCAAAAGCCCAGCATGACCCACATGATAATTGATCTGAAAATAATTTGAGGGTTTTGGGCCAAGAAAATGCAAGACTATTATAAAAATAAAGAAATAGAAAACTTTTATTAAATTATATAAAGAAAAATTATCTCATAAATTAACTAACCTTAAGCTGAAAACTCGCTTGTATTAAAACAAATACGTCTTTCGGCCCCTACGAGAAGATTGCATCCTCGCCTACGTACTCGTATTTGTGTCAGCGTTTCCTTGCTGTATGGCTATACTAATCCTATAAAGGCTTCATCACACCAAACGCAAGTCCGAAACGGGGCAAGTCAGTAGTAGCGCAGAAGACATTACACTAGTTTCATAGCAGTTGCAACGCGGGACCGGGTTAAAACCGCGTTCAGTATGACGGGTTAGGCAGGTAGTTGGCTGTAAGATGTTAAACGACACGGACTCCGATCCTTTCCATTCCAGGAGCTTGAAGGCGTCTTCAAATGTAGCTTGAACAGTTTCGGAGATATAACATCTCCCTGCCTTACGCTGCGCTGCAGAGGAATCGCCTTCTTGCTCTGCTCCTGTACTCGGAATGACATGGTGACGTTTTTGTATAAACACTTCAGCACCTCGATGTACCGATAGTCAATATTGCACCGCTGGAGAGACTGTAGCACTGCCGAGGTCTCGATCGAATCAAAGTCTTCTCATAGTCCACAAACGCCAAGCAAAGTGGCAAGTTATACTCCTCAGTCTTCTGTATAATTTGCCGCAGCGTATGAATGTGATCTATGGTACTATAGCCTTTTCGGAAGCCGGCTTGTTCGGGAGGCTGGAAGTCATTGAACCTATTTGCGAGATGATTCGTGATGACTCTCGAAAACAACTTATAGACATGGCTCAAAACCGAGACGGGTCTGTAATTCTTCAGTAAGGCGCTATCCCCTTTCTTGAAGAAGCGCACCAACACACTTCTGTTCCATGCCTCCGGCTTTATTCCCTCGAGTAAGACGGAGTTAAAGAGTTTCTGAAGAACTTTCAGTATCGGTGTTCCACCCGCATTCAGAAGCTCTGATGTGATTCCATCACCACCCGGTGCCTTGTTGTTCTTGAGCTGTTTGAGGGCCATCCTAATCTCGTATAGGCTGATATCCGGGATATCATCGGTATAGTGTCGGGTCAACTTAGCTCTTGGGTCTTCGGCTGTAACCGAGGTATATAACTGCCCATAGAACTTCTCGATCTCCCTCAAAACTTCGGCTTTCGCCGACGATATACTGCCGTCCTCCGTCTTCAGCTTCGTCAGCTGGCTTTGCCCAATCGATATGTCTCTTGCGAAAACTTTGGAGCCTTGGTTCCGCTCTATCGCATCTTTAATACTGTTTGTATTAAAGTCGCGGATATCATGTCATACACACATGGATGAACGTCATTCTGCCATGAGGTTGAGGGTATGGTCTGTAAGCTTTTGCGGCTTGTCTTTACGACGAGGTCTAAAAAAAATTGACCCGACCGCTTGAACAGTTTCTACGAACCTGTTGTTAATCTCGTCCACTGACTCTCAGTTCCTTAGGCGTTCAAAGCGATTAGACAACTCGAGCTGAAAGCTCTCGGGGCAGTAAATATGGGCATTTGAGGGTTGGAGCGTAGACTTTATCAAATGGGACCTTTCCAGCTTGTCGTTAATATTAAATGTGCCTTTAACCATTCGATGATCATTGCCTTTGGTTTTCACCCTGTTAATCACGGAGACATCACTGAATATTCGTGGCTTTGTGGTGATGATGAAGTCAATCAAATTTTTCGTGGAACCGTCGGGACTAATCCAGGTCCACTTCCTGTGAGGCGGCTTCTGAAAGAAGGAATTCATCGCAAAGAGGTCCTCCTTCTCCAGAAATTCAACCAGCCTCGGTCCCCTGGGGTTCCGTTGCCCATATCCAAATCACCCCACTCTCAACTCATTATCGCTTCGCATGCCCAGTTTCGCGTTGAAGTCCCCCATAACAACATTAAAGTAGGTTTTATTAGTATGTATGGCTCTACTTACGTCCTCATACATTTGATAAATTTCCCTTACAGAATAACTTGCATAAAAATAATGCACTTTTTTTAAAAATAAGTTATCGGATTTTTATAAAACAAAGTATGGTCATTTTTAAAGCGGGTTAAAATTGTGACAAATTAATTAGTTTAATATATATTTTAATAGCTGTCCCGGCGAACTTCGTACTGCCTCTTCATACATTTTTTTAGTAAATTCGTTTGTGTTTTTATTAGTTATTCTAGCGGAGACAAATTCAACAAATCAAAGATCATTAACATCGGTCGAGCCGTTCTTGACTTATAAATGGTGTAACTAACCCGACTTTGTTTTATATTTATAGATACATATATTTATTTTATTCTAAAAAAGACATTACTATAAATTACAATAAGTTTTTAAATACAATTCATGGATTATTTGATTAATCTTTCTTCTGATCACTCCCAAGTCAAAATCATCAATTACATATTTATTTTTTATAACTTTCGGTGTACTGGGCGAACTAAATTTCAGTCGAACCAGATAAGTAGAATAATTTTTTTTCGCAGTACCCCGTAGCTTCCGCCACAATTTTGGCCATTTTTATGTCACTTTTATATTTGAAACTATCTTTGTCTGTTTTTCCTTTGCCCCCCCGTCTCGCCGCTCACATACCTAAGGCTGACCCCACATTGGGCGAGCGCGTTACTCGAGCGTGCGGTCGCTCATAGAACGCGCGCGCCCAATGTGGGGTCAGCCTAAGGCGCGGTACAGCTGTGCTGGTCAAACTAATAAAGAAATAGGTATATGCTCAGAATGTTGTGTAGGTTTTGACCATTTTTAGCATATTTTTTAAATATTTTTCTGACAAACTGGGCTTAAGTAGTAGGCTTTTGAAACCATAATTATGCTAGTTTACATTTGACGACTATACTCACCTTAAGTCCCAACTATACATATAAATGTGTATTAACTAATTATTTTATCTTTCCGAGTAGATCCACAGACTTCTGCCTTGTCTGTTCCCGATGAGCAGTATAGCCTTCTTCGGGATGTCAGGTAGTTTTTGTGCAAGGTGCCCAAAGTATTAATTTATTAGATTCCGAACGATGAATACTTACGTGAATATTTATAATATTGGGGTACTGGCAAAAAGTTGACCTGTTTTTTATTACTATTGTATAGTGAACATTTGATTTTGTTCTTTCTTTCTTCTGTCGTGTAGGGGTGGATCTGCAAAAAATTGGTCATTGACATTGACAGACAAAGATTTACCGATTAGAATATGACAGATTATGATTTGATATAATACTGATCAAAGGCGACTTACTTATACTAGATACTCATACAAGATTAACCGATCAGCTTACAGATATGTCTTTAAGTAAGTATGAAGCAACCACAACGCAACCATTTCCAATTGTTTGAAAGCCAAGCCAAGCCTGTCACAATTTCGTACCAAATACGTCAGGAGAGAACCACATTCTCACAAGTCTAATTTGTTTATTTTTTATTTGAATATTCAAATGAATTGAATGAATGAATGAATATGAAAGCTGAATATGACAGCTAAAAAATGTAACAACTTGACTTTAGTAGGAATCATTAAGCCAAATAATAATTATTATTAATAAACATTAAAGGAAAAAATAAGGACTATGATGCACATCTAAAAATAAAATTATAATGTAGGATTTAAAGATTTAGTAAAAGAGTTAATTGATTGATTATAAGTAACTCTTATTTTGAAGTTAAGTACATTAAATATCGACTTTTCTCTATCTATTCTATAAGTAATAATATGCATGCTATTATATAAATATAAACCTTCCGAGATTTATTTTTAAAGTGATGATGAATGATGAATGAAAATGATTGTGATGATGATGATAATGAAAACTGCAAACTATGCGCATAAACAGACAGTCGCAGATAATAACATTTTGAACACTATTGTATCTTCGACCCAGGGTTGTAAAGGGAAGAGAATTCTTTTGGCATCAATTTCCCCATAAGTAGGTACTTTTGGTTTATCTGTGCAGTAATGTATAAATGAATAAATAATTAAAAATTTCAATATTTTAATCAAGGCTTAAATCAAATCTTTTTTAGGGTCCTAAAAGGAAAAAAGAAACCCATATTTATAGGAAAACTTTGGTTGCCCGTCTGTGTATGTTTGTCTGTCTGTCAAGACCCTTTTCACCACGAACACGATTCATTTTAGTTATATTTATAGTTTTAAAATTACTTGTTGAAGTAGATCAGCTTGTTTTATGTTTGTTTGGAAGCAGATCTCAAATGCATAATTAAAAACACAGCAATAGCAGAGTCAAAGCTCAAGATTAAAATTATACTTACCTTACCTACATTAAAAGTTCTAATGCAGTTCGATTTACCTTATCATTTTTAAAATACAATTGTGGTTAAATTTATTTAAAAAAACTCTAAAACTGCTTTCCGGCAATGCTTTCGAATGTAGAGTGTGACAGGTGTTTTTTTGTTCGGACGGACTCATCACTGGCGGTCTTTGAGGGCTAGAGCCTGGCGAGTTGTGGCGAGCGCTGAAAACGTTCAGTCTGGGACCCAGGTCTGCCCAACTAGCCGTAGCCGCTATTCAAAGCCTCGTTCGTGTTGGACTAGCGGAAGTGATGTGGCAGTGGTACTCTGGTACCTGGCAGAGATACTCTGGTACCTGGCAATGGTATCAGCGCGGCGCAGCGATTTAATATAAGGTTGAAATGATTTATCTATTACGGTGGCGTCAGAGAAGTTTTTAATAATAAATTTAAAAAATAATCAATACACATCGATGCACAATTCTTTCTGAATTTTTGAGATTTTACAATAACAGTCAGGACCAGTTTATCGGGATCTCTCTTGAATCTACAGTTTAAAATAAATAAAATATTTTTCTCTTTAATATGAAAACACTTATTGTAGTACAAAGTTTGAACTCCTCTCGTATAAGGTTACCCTGTGTTACGAGAGGCAGGCTCCTCATCAAAGACATAATATACACAAGTGTTTTAAAACAATTCATTTAAAATTTTATAGTTATAAGTTAGCAAACTGCTTGGAAAAAACGAAAATGTACAATACAATTATTTCAAGATGACATAGAATTATTTTATGTCGTGCTGCGTGGTTGTGTGTGTTTGTATGTGTATGTGTGGGTGTGTGTGAATAAAGTTTGTATCCCTGGATTTCACGAACAACTCATTATGTTTCTTTACAAAACTGCAAAATTTCGAAAATATATAATCAAGAGAGCAGCAGGTATTTTCTTTTGTGGTACAGAACTCTAAAAATGCACACTAGGCCATAGATTGAAGTCAAACGCAAACTCAGTTGCAAATAAAATAACGCACATCGTATTTTCTTCCTGGACGTTTATCCATTGCTGCAATGTAGTATATCTTGTTGGCGCCATTGTAGTAGTCGATGCGAGACCTGTTGTTCTTTTTACTATACTTATGAGATCAGAAGTTAATCAAAATTATTGAGACATTTTATTAAAAAAAATAACTTAAATTGGAAAGCACACGTCCAAAAAATAAAATCAAAACTATCTAGCTATGCGTATGCACTTTATGAAGTGAAAAAGACAACTGACCTTGAAGCGGCACTCAGTACTTTACTATGCCTACGCAAACGCATGGCTAAGCTATGGTCTCATTCTATGGGGAAATAGTACCGACGCATCTACCCTTTTCATTCTACAGAAAAAACTTATTAGAATCTTAGCCTATATAAAACAGACTGAAAGCTGCAAACCATACTTTCAAAGGTTTAACATACTCCCCCTACCATGTATGTACATTCTAGAAATGTGTAAATTTGTTAGGAAACACCCAAACTTATATCAAAACCGCGCTAATCTACATTACTCGCTAAGATATAAATATAAATTGATTCTACCTACTGTCCGTCTAAAGATTCATTATTCCAGCCCATACGTTATGTCCATACGAATTTACAACAGATTGCCGGAGTCTATGAAAAATGAAGTAAATGATTTAAAATTTATAAAACAATTAAAATTAATGTTAATAAAAAAATGTTATTACACAATAAACGAATACTTAAATGACAACAATCTAAAACAATAAATGAAATCCAAAGATAAATAAATATTTAAATGCCTAAAAATACTATTTATTTGATTATGTTATTCAATAAATTATTCAATAATTATCATATGATTTCTTAATTATTTTAATTCTTTACAACTTCTTAAAATAAACAAATTGATCTAATTATGCATGGCGTCATCCTCTCTGCCCACAATACCTATCTTATTGTTGTGCCCTACAGGGTCTATAATGATCTATTTTATGTATCTATTTGTAACACCTGTGTAACATTATAGAATGCAATAAATATATTGAATTGAATTGAATTGAATTGAAAATATTTGATTTTCTAACGGTTTTCCACTGTCTGGAAAAAATAATAAGCTGTAAAAAATAGGCCATAAAAAAATATATATAAGAGAATCCAAGTAAAATCGTTCTTATTATTTAGTACTACGTCCAAACATACTAATATTTTTAATGCGAAAGTAACTCTGTCTGTCTGTTACGTTTACACGCCTAAACCGATGAACCAATTCTAATAAATTATAGAGATAGATGGAACCTTGAAACAGGTTACTTTTTTTTTAACAATTTTAAACACAAAAAAAAATTGTTAAAAAAGTTGAATGAAATAGGGAATTTATTTTGTATTCGGAATGAATTATTTCTCAAAGTAGAGATATTCAAATTTATCTCATCTATACTATCACTATCAAGTCTTAATCTCAAACATTGATGTTAATATGGACATGCCTCCGGGATTCCGGCATTTCTTGGTATCAGTTTTTGAAAAGGCATATCCAGATTATGCTAGTACAACCAAAGAACATCAAATCAATCTACCTACTTCGATCACTGACTATCATACACACACACACACAAACAGTGTAGTACGCCAAATACCTTTTTTTATTTTACTATTTTTAATTGTTTACTCATAACTGGCTTCCCAAATACAGGCTTGGCCTGTTTGGGTTTCTCTGATATTTCTAAGATTACTGTGTACCTTAAGTTTCCATATTGTATGTCTAATAAAATTTTAGTGATTGAAAAGTTTTTTTTTTTGGTAGTAAATTAACATTATTTCTGCTTTTTTTAATTAATCAAGGTGTTATATGAGATGATTAATTTTTTTAAAGCATTTCTCTACCTTTGTATACCTAATAGTCTTTCAGTCAATATTAATAAGCTGTTAAACTTTAATATTGACTCAGTCAAAGTCAAAGTCAAATATCATTTATTCAATTCAGGACAAAATTGCCACTTATGAACGTCAATAATAACATTATAGGCCCTTAGGGGGCCAGAACATGTCTTCTTATTTTTTGGGCCCTACTAGCGCTTCGAGACAAGACACAGACAATCTGGCAAGTGCTGAGAAGAAACGCCGGAACAAACTCAGTCACCACTAGCTGACTTACCATACTTCGAAGGTTCTAATATGAGCTTTCACCAAGTCAATTACTTCTGCATTAAAATTGTATTCAGAGGGCCATTTTATGCTTTCTTTTGGATCATCATTTTCTGAAATAAAGAAATGAACATTAACAAGGTGCTTGTTGCTCAACGCCTATACAGTGCGTACAACTGAATAGGAATTCTTACTTAAACCACATATTCAGCTGCTAAAATCCAACAATATTTTTTACATCTAAATCGTAAAAAAACAGGAGTATAATGTTTTTTACCATGTACATAAAAATTATAACTGTACATTATAAAAAAAAATAAAACCGACTTCAAAAAACTAAAACGCTAAAAATAATCTTAACACTTAAGTACCTAATCAGTTACTTTTGGAGTCGGTGCAAATGAAAACATTGAATCTCTCATCGACTGGCACTATCGATACTATCGATAGTATTGCTCTTCAATATCTAATAGACTATCGATAGTGATATTTATTTCAATAGTATGCAGGCATAATGGTATATTCAACGAAATCAAACTAATTAACTAACGTATTTGACTTTATTTAAACGTACGTTTAGTTTTTTTTAAATAAAGATGGCAATTCTTTGAATTCTTAGGTGGCAATACTATTGAATTAAAGCTCACTATCGATAGTACAAAACTATCGATTATCGATACTATCAATAGTCTTCTCGATATTGAAGAGCAATACTATCGATAGTATCGATAATTCATTAGTTGGCAGCGATCGATACTATCGATAGTATTGCTGTTTAACGATAGTATTGCAGTAAAAGAGATATCGATACTATCGATAGTATCAATACTATTGATGGTCCTATCGATCGTATAGATGAATTTGGTGTTCAACTATCGATTGCAAAACTATCGATTTTTCGGCAACACTACTCGAAAAGCTAGAATTGGTAAGTCTTATTTCAAATATTTGATTTTGATAGCAAGATTTTTTGAAATGATGTTACTACCTTGTGCCTACCTACCCAGCCCAAAATTCAATGCACGCCCCTGCTGATACTTCAAACTTCAAAGATAGTATGATTAGAATTTTCGGAAAAAAAGTCACCTTTAAGTGTGGGAAAATAGGGGATGAAAGCGGTATTCAGCAGTTAACTTTTTTTAGTAGTCAGTTTTCACTGTTATGATTCATTTTGTTAAGGAATGTAAGTGTCACTAAAAACAGATAAAATAAGTAAGTTTTATAATAAAAAAACCGACTTCAAAAAACTCAAAAGCTAAAAATAATACACTTATGTACCCAATCAGTTACTTTTGGAGTCGGTGCGAGCCGATAAGAGTTTGGATGTTTTCGTTTGCACCGACTCCAAAAGTAACTGATTAGGTAGGTACTTATGTGTTTATTTTGAGCTTTTTAGCTTTTTTGAAATCGTTTTTTTTTCTTCTATTTTAACGATTTTTTTAAATCTTTTAAAAAAAATGTAACTGGCAGTCAATATCTTAGTAACCAGTGTTAGTGTAGAAGGAAAAAAGATCATAATATTGGGTAGAATATGTGGTATTCGGCTTCGTTAGGCTTTTTTTTACATCCGATATTTTTCATGCCATATTATGGTAAAATGTTTCATCTTATACAAACTATTTTAACATCTTTGTACCACTTATAAGCAAGAGACCGAGAGGAAGAAGCCCTACGCGTTTAACCGACCGGATCCGCAAGACCCTAGATACCGAATACCGAAGTAGATGGCGCTGGATAGTCCACAACAGGATACTCCATCGAAACCATTACGACCCTCAGCACTGAGGAAACCAATGCGAGAAGGAGGAGGACCACGTTTAAGCGAAATAAATTATTCTGATTCAGATTCTGATTAAATCACCGACGTATCGCGTGAGTTTATATGGTGATGGAGCATTTAAATATTTTTCCCAATTTAAATGTTGTTTCCGTGATACATGTTAAGTTGTGTACACCCTGTAGCGTTGCAGGCAGCCACATGTAGGTAAAACATCACACATACTTCTTTATTTCGGCGTTTGTTCGGTACATTAACTGTACCTTCTAAATTATATGGCACTTATTTCATAACTGTAACACACTATATTGACTTACATAATTTATATAACTGGAAAAAGAATAAGCTTGCCGTTCTAAATTAAGATGGCATAGTAAGTAATTTATTTATGGGAAAATGTATTTGCTTTTTTAATAAATTACCACATTATGCTGAACTACATGTTTTAATTTAAATCGCTTAACAAAGCATTAATAGTAAATTATACACCAAGGGGATAAAGCACTATGTTATTTCACGGGCACGATTTTGAATACTGAGCGTAACGAAGGACTCCAGATTTAACTCCCGAGCGTAGCGAGGATGTTATGAGTTAATTCCTGAGCAAAGCGAGGGAATCAAGACTGAGTCCTGAGTGTGGTGAGGGATTCAAGCGTGCCTAAGACAAAACAGCTTTGTCCCCGAGGAGTATACTCTACTTTTTTCACCTTTTTCGAGACAATAAAAAGCAAGGCTTAGTAAAACAGTATTTTTTTATTATAATTTCAGTACTAATCATATTAGAAGTAGGTTTAATTGGTACAGTAAATTACAAAGAATAGAATTTCATCTTTTTATTTTTACATTTACTTACGTATACGTAGGTCACACTATAAGTTTTGCGTAACTTAAAAAAACAACATGTTATAACCAAAATATTATGTTTATTGCTTTTCAAAATACTCTCCTTTACATTTTAAACATTTTTTCATGCGATCCGCGGGTTTTCTTCAATTAGCCTCTTAACATTAGCCAAATTATTTTCGTTGACGGCAGTTGAAGGCCGCCCTTCACGAAATTCGTCATGTAAAGAAACTTGACCTCTCTCAAATTCAGCAAACCATCGCCTCACGGTGCTCAAACAAGGTGCTTCTCTCCCAAAAGCATTTTGAAGACGAGCGGCACAGTCTTGCGGAGAGAGAGAACTTTTAAAATCATAAAACATCATCGCTCTAAAATCTTGTCGACTTAATTCCATTTTCGTTGCGTACGTAGAACTTTGATGTGTGATAAAAAACAATTGACAAATCATTTTCCGCCAATTGTTTTTTTATTACTTAAGGTTGCAACGTTTAAAAAAATATAACATTCGAAATTCAAATAGTTCCGATTAGCTAGAAGTGCAAAACTTTTAGTGTGCCCAATGTATTAAAGTCTTGCAACACTCGCGGCTTCTGTTTTATTTTAAATTTGTTCTATTCCGCGTGTCATGGCCAACTCGTTTTTCAAATAAGTTCGATTTTCAAATTTAAGCTTGGTGCGGGTCTGATCCGGCCCGCGAAGTGCCTGTACGACTTTAACGAAATTGGACTTTAAACTTATAACAATAAGAACTGGACAGTTTATTATTACCCAGCGCGATGTAATGAAATTCAGTACAACATTACAGCCCGGCTAAAGCCAAGGGCTATAATGATTTGCTTTGAGTAAGGTTTGTATGATATAATAAGGCATTCTCGAGCAGGTGGTGTGAAAAAACTATTAACGACTATTTATATGATCAAAATGTGTGAAATTAAAAACTGCCTTGCTTGTACAGTATTACATATTTTTTTCTTGAGCCGCTTCTTCTCGGTGCTAGCCCCACACTCTTGTACCGTAACAGTATACTGTATAACAGGGTCCGTAGAGTGAAAAAAAAAGCTTTACAAAACTAAAACGCTTAAAATAATCTTAACACTTAAGTACCTAATCAGTTACTTTTGGAGTCGGTACAAACAAAAACATAGAATCTCTCATCGACTAGCACCGACTCCAAAAGTAACTGATTAGGTACTTAAGTGTTAAGATTATTTTAAGCGTTTTAGTTTTATGAAGTCGGTTTTTATTTTTTTTATTAAATTTATAAACTTATTTTATCTATTTTAGTGATACATCCTAATCAAAACAAATCCTACGAGTCCAAACATAATTTAACTGCTGAACACTATTTTCATTTCCTATTTTTCCACCCTTATAGGTGAATTTTTTTCCGCAAATTTTTATTATAGTATCTTTGAAGTATAAGCTATTCATTAAAAGAAGAATCATCAAAGTCGGTTCATATTTGGAAAAGATATGAGGTAAGATAGATACCAAAATCTATTGGCGTGGTACGGAGTTCATGTTTGATGATTTTCTTATAGATTCCATCATCAGAATTTAATCAAATTTATATGGGACCATTCTGAAAGTATTACCTTTCAAACAAAAAAATATTATCGAAATCGGTCAACGTAGTAACGAATGATCGCTGAACATACATAAAAAAAGGTTCCGACGAATTGAGAACCTCTTCCTTTTTTGAAGTCGGTTAAAAATAACAGAATTGGGACGTGGATGAAAACTAACCACTTCCAAAACTTTTAAAAAAATGCGAAAAAGTAACAAAAAAATTACAAAAAATTTGCATTGAATTAAGAACCTTGTCAGTTTTTTTAAAGTTTAATGAAAATCAGTCTACAATTTTTGCTATTAATGTAAACAAAACTTACCCAATAAAACGTAAGCAGAACTGAATGAAATTATAAAAAAAACCTAAAAATGCTGTACTGGACACCATTCTGAGGCCACATAATAATATAGTGCTTTAATTAAATGCCGGGATGTGGTGAAAGTTTTATATTGCATTTTATAGTGCAAAATATACGTACACGGCTTTCCGGGAGGTCATATCGTTAAGGACTTGGTACACTAGTGAAGGTATTCTCGTAACTCGACTACAATACATGCTGAATATAAAATTGTTTAAAATATCTTTTCATTACTCATACTCGGAAAGTAGGTCTGAAGTTGCCTGAGGAGCGGGTCGAAAGTAATACTTTTCAGCGTTTTCAACTGACAGATGTCAAGTTATAAAAAGAAAAAACTAGTTCTATTTTTACATTTCTATTGAACCATGTTGCAACTTTCTATACAGCCACTCAATAACAGCGCGATGTAAAATAAAGTTAAGTACCTATTATTTTTTTAAAAATATATGACCTTACTATAAGTTTACTTTCATTTATTTCTTTAAAATAACACATTTGGGCAAAATATTTACCATTTTTTCAATGATGAAAATGAAAATAATAGCTGAATAGCTGGCCGGCCACAGAAAAAAATAGGCGGGAAAGTAGCAATCCGATCTTCATTTGTTTTTTCGATTTGTAGAACGTAGTGATTGCATACACTTTGGTACGGTTTTCTTAAAATTCACAAATTTTTTTCTTCAACTAATTCATGTTTTTATTTTTACTTTCCTTGTATTTGTAATGAAAAGCACAGTGTTTACCTCGGGTTAAAGACTTATTTAGTCCCTCGAACTATTGGCCCCCGTCTCGGGACTAAATAAGTTACTTTCACCCCTAGGTTAACAATACACTATTAATAGTAGTACTTGAACTGCCACTAATATATACAAATAAATCGGCTAAATGCAATTCGGAATAGCGCCCCGTCTGTATCAATAAAAATCGATAAAACCAATAAAACCTTAATAAAATGTATAAACCGGTAAAAACAATAATCCAATCCATTTTTGCAAACAAGCCCGAATTAAGTTTTTAAAGGTCTCCCAAATTTAAATAAAAAGGTTGAACATATTTTGTTGTCTTTTATTTACAGTTTTCTTTAATGTTACATGACTTTACTGATATCACAAGATAACCAAGCCTATATCACACAATAACTTAAGTCACTGAATTACCTTAATTTATGATGTGTTAATTCAAATTTATTTCATATGAGCAATTTAGTATTAGTTATATTTTTATGTATTTAAAAGGCAAGTTTAGAGAGTCTTACACAGTAAATTTGCCAAATTATTTATTCAGAGAATAAAATTCTGTGGTCAAATAACCAAACTATCACCGATTAGCCAAGTTTTGCCCTACGTTACTGATATAATCAGTATGTTATTAAATCAAATATTACCCACCCGAAATTGGGCATAGTGAATTAAATAAGTATTGAAAGTAAATAAATTTTTGGTTCCAATAATCCCGACATTCTAATATTACCTTTAAATTAACATACTGCGTTGATTAGATTATTGTAATTTTATGTAGGTTTACTGTATTTTAGAAATAATGAGTAGGGTAAAACACCCAGTACTCCGCCTACACATTTATTTATTTAAAAACTTTATTGCACAAAACTTTAAAAAGTGTACAATAGGTGGACTTAATGCTAAAAGCATTCTCTGTCAGCCAACCTTAGGGTCATGCAGAAAAACAAGTAATGGGTGCGGTAAAGGTCCGATATAAGAATTACCTTACATTAACAAATTACGTGGTAAGCTTAATATGATACAAATAATTACCTATATAAATAAAATCAATGCACAATATATATACATATACTACTTATATAATGACTAAATAAACGTACGTATACGTATAAATAAATATTGCAATTATGTATTGAAATATTTATGGAGTTTATTTTTAAAAGATAGTTTTGATTCCGATTTCTTAACATCAAGGTGAAGCAAGTTCCACAGTCGTACACATATTATCATATTATTACCGGTATCCTATCATTAAAAATTTGACCGAGTCAATTTATTTTAGTCTGATCAGTGCTCATGGTTGCCAACGACAGTGTTGTGATAATTGGTATCTGGTAGCTAATTAATGATTATTTTTCAGCTTTGAGTACTTTTTTATTATATTTTTCTGTACAATAAAACTTTTTAACTTAAAAATATTTTTAACTTAATTTATTATCAAGTTTTTATGTTTTTATTTAGTAACGTAATATTTATCATTATATTTCGTTCATTTCATCATCATCACCCTTTAAAAGACCACTGCTGGTTATTGGGCTTCCTCTATAGAACGCCACAGGGAACAACTTTTGACTGTTTGCATTCAACGCCCTCCCGCAACCTTGACTTGGTCGTCAGCCCACCGGGTGAGAGGCAGTACAGAGGAGAGGAAAGGAAAAGTATTTTTAGTAATAGGTACTTTTTATATGACATAGTGGGTAGCAGTGGTGGAGACATAAATACCTACACTTCTTGGATAAATATAAAGCTTACTTGACAATCTTGACATAGGACATTAGAAAGGAACTAGTACCTATAGTAAAGGCTCGGCCTAGTTTAGGTACTGGTATATTGTGTACCAATTTAAGTTCTAAGTCTTAGTGGTTAATTCACCGCTTGCCGCCTGCACCGACACGTGCTATTGTGACCCGTTCGGCACTGCACTTAAGCGCTCGTTTCCTACGACGCGCTGACCGTTGCACTGGTGATATCTGGTCGGTGTTGAAGGTAGCAAGCGAAAAACCCTCTTCGTTAAGTATTTTGTTGTGAAAAAATTATAATAGTAGCATTTCATGTTTCTTTAATATGTTAAAGTAGGTATACAAGATGTAACTCTTTTCTATTACCAATAAAGTTAAAAAAAAAAAAAAAGAGGCCCACCTAGGCTGTCTTCCAGATCGTAGTCCACTCGAGAACCTTTCTCCCCTAACGGTGTCAGTTCTGCGAGTGATGTGGCCTGCCCCAATGGGCATAAATATAATAATATGGAAATAACAATCTATTTTAGCTTTGCAATTCAAAAAATTGTGTCGGTGATTTAGCGATCTTTTCGTTTCGGAGATTTTTTCATTTAACACCCAGACTCGTTTCGTTCGTTTTCTACATTGTCCTGATCGGGAATCGAACCCGTGACCTCAGAGATGGCAACGCTAAGGCCGACGTGCTCGCCTCTCGGCTGCGAAGGTCGTCAGATAAGACGTTAGCGTGACCTTAGCTTGTTGAAGAGGCCAACAGTCAAGGACCACGTCTTAATGCCGTAAGTCATCACCGGCAGCACGCACTGCTCAAGTCTGAAGGCTCTGGGGGATAAAGGATAAGAAGATAACACGTACTTTCCCGAATGCTGCCTAATCGAGTTAGATTCGTCGTGCTAACTCTTAGTTGAAGTTGGACCTACAAAATATAAACAACATCCTTCTTTTCGCCACGATACAAAGTTTTTACTTGGTTGCGAATTTATGCTTGAATCACAATTTAAGTTGACAAAGTCTTCTGTTTTGTTTCGATACTACTAATTTTCAGTTTTTATGTGTTAAGTAATAAAATAATAAATAAATTTTGTATATCTTATTAGTGTATTAAGATTTTATCGTTTGCCACTAAGTGGCTGGCTGGCGCCCCGCACCTCGTACTTCCGCCGCCGTCTGAAAATCAGCGTCCAGGCGTTAGCCTGTGACACATGCTGAGGCGGAGACGTTTTTGCTGCCGGAGCACTGGAGACGTATTTTTGAATCATGCGAATTCCAATCCGAATACGAAATCGCAAGATTCGCATGCGAATTCCCAAAATCACTATTTTTGAAAACTCATTCCGTGAATTCTGCTACGAGTGGTCCTACACACTCGTTTTTCGATTTCTACTAGTAGAAAGTACGGAAGAATGACATTAACAAGTAAACGTATGATTGACAAATATTTGACATAATAACTTTTTAAATACGTTCGTTAATGAGTTTTTGCTTTATTGTTTATAATATTTTCTGCGTGAAACAAAAATAGTTACAAGATTTCAATTTAATAGCAAGACTTATTTCGAGTGATTCAAAAATGCGTAAAATCGGAAGCAAAAGAAACCATTTTCATACACGAATTGTTGTCGTGTTCGAATTTAAGATTCATTTCTAATGCTTCAAAAATACGTCTCCTGCTCGCGTCAGGCCACGCGTAATGTAGGGTTCCGTAGTCCATCATCATCATTTCAGCTTTAGGACATCCACTGCTGAACATAGGCCTCCCTCAATGACCTATCATCGGGGGGATTGCCAATACTCGCCACGCTTGGCAGGCAGGCGACCGCAGTTTTTTATAAGATTTCGCACGAAGACGCTGCTGCCCGTCTCGTGCTACAGGAATCAGTTGCCTCTTATGACACGCCTCCTGTAGGCGGTGGAGAAGTGTATTCTTTACGGCCGTCCCCACTCGGCATAGTTTCTTATTTTTTAATTGCTTTGTTAATTTAAGTTTATCACTTATTTTATTTTATGTAAGAGATAACAAACTAATGAGACAAAATAAATAATAATACATGATTCTCATTATTTGTACCAAATGTAAAAAAGCACTGATAAATGGCTAGAATTTTAGGTATAATTAATTAAAAATCATAGTAAAACGTACTTTGCGATTACGTTTAGAAGCGTTTTATCAAATTACCACATCCTATTTAAAGGTAATGTTACACTGTCACTGTTAAAAAAGTGGTGTTGTATTCAAGGCCAGTGACTAAACCTTCTGTCAGACAGAATATGAAATCAAGACAGCTTCAGGCTGTTAAGTTCATCTGACAAGGCTTTACGACTACTCGTAGGATCAACAATTAAAAAATACCGAGGGTCTGTCTCTGTGGCAGGAGAGGCATTTGTCTGAAGTAGACTGATTATGATGAATCATGCGTAGAGCCTTCTCTAACAGTTTGTCGACTTATTTCTACGGTTCCATAGTCAATATGGAACCTTTCTCGCACAGTTTAATAGTGTCGCTATGTCCGTCCATTTCTCGGTTTGTCTGTCTGTCCGCGGCTTAGCTTAGAGGCTCCTTGTAAAACGCTGTAATTTGGCAGGATATACACATCAATCAAGCCGACGAAGTGGAACAATAAAATATTGAAATAAAAAAAATATGGAACCTCTCCTACATGCCAAGAGAGGATAAACTTTTTTTCTTATTTATTCCATGGTGTTGGGAGACGTTGGATAGATCGTTTATTTAAACATTTTTCTATTAGAATTGCTATTTTCCATTGCTCTGCCAGATAAAGAAATGAGACTAACGCAAACGTGAATTTAATTAATTGTTATATAATTTAATGATCAATCTTAATGTGTCTAAATTTTTTTTGTATTTTTATTTATGTAATTGTCTTGACTACCGCTTTCCTACACTTATTGCATGCCATTGTTTTTTGGCTAAATATGAGCAGCCATATATTTTGCGTCATCTTTTTGTAGCAAATTTTATTATTATCATCATCATCATTTCAGCCATAGGACGACCACTGCTGAACATAGGTCTCCCCCATTGACTTCCAGGCCGGTTGGAAACGGCCCGCATCCAACGTCTTCCTGCGACCCTTACCAGGTCGTCTGACTACCTAGTGAGTGGCAGTCTTACGCTGCGCTTGCCGGTACGCGGTCTCCATTCTAGAACGTTTCTGCCCCATCGGCCGTCAGTTCTACGTACTACGAGTATCTATGTTTGTACCACATTTACGGCAATAAAAAACCTATTTTATAAAGTTCACGACAGTAGTATAAACATAGTGTACAAAAGTATAGGACACTAATTTAAATCACGTAATCAGCTGCTCATATACAACAACTTTTACTAAAGAAGCAACGTCGAAATCGTAAAAAAAAAATTTATGCAACATACATAATGTTCGAGGTAGTCCATTAGTTTATATTGAGTATCTCAAAAAAACCATTTCGATATTGCTTCCATAGTAAAAGTTGTTATTGTAAAATATGAGCAGCTGTTTGCGTGGTTTAAAGGAGTGTCTTATTTTTTTGAACCACGATATGATATGATATGATACAGCGATATATTGACACAAACGGTCTTTTTTTTATATAAAAAATAATAGACGCCATGTTAAATTTTTATGATCGCTCTTTCGATAAAAATTCAACATGGCGGCTACAATTATCATATTTTTCAAAATATTGACCGTTTGTGTCGGTAAATCGCTATATCATATCATATCATATCGTGTTTTGGTTCTCATGCTAGGCAGGCTGGTATAGAAAAACTATCACAGCTAGGTAGTTTTTACAGAGTATAGTTTTCAAATTTAGTTACTTGGGGAATAAAATTACTTAGATGAAGTAAAACGGGTAGCAAATACTTTTTATTGTGACGGGCAACTACGTATATCGCGTGGCCTGACACGCACTCCATCATTTCAGCCATAGAATGTCCACTGCTGAACAAAGGCCTCCCCCAATGACTTATCATCGGGGGGGAATTGCCAATACTCGCCACGCTCAGGCGGGTAGTGAGCGCAGTTTTTTATAAGATTTCCCACAAGACGCTACTGCTCGTCTCGTGCTGCAGCAGATAGTCACCTCTTACGACACGCCTCGTATTGGAAGGCGCCCACGCCTATGCGGTGGGGAATTGTATTCTTTACGGCCGTCCCCACACGACACGACACGCACTTAAGCAATTTTTATTTTATCCTATAGTGTACAATGTCCTTTAGAATGTATTATCTCGCGTAAACAGCTATTTTTGGTATATAAATGGAACTTTACCCATAAACTAGAATTCAGTGATTGCTAATTCTCTATTTGTGACTCCAGAATGTCAAGTACAGTGTTTTTAGTTTTTTTCATAATTGTATCCAGTTCTGCTTCCGTTTTATTAGGTAAGTTTTCAAATAACTTATTCAATGGCAGTATTATTTGAAGTTCGGTTTTACTACGAACATTCAAAATGTCTAAGGATAAGGGTTCTTTTTTTAAATATTCAATTACCCAATTGTATTAAATCAAATATTTATAGTAAAGTATGCCTTTATAAGTCCCACAGCAGGGCACAGGCCTCACCTCAACTATGAGTTGGTTTGGGCCATGGTCCACCACGCGGGCCCAGTGTGGGTTGGTATATCACCTACCGAACCCAGTCAAAGACGCTGATCTAATAATTTATCTTTCATTTGCTCTGTGTACTATATTATATATGTATATGTATATATATAATTGCTAATCATATATATTTATACCTATTTATTAAGTATGTAATGTTAGCGTGTATATTTTTTTTTTCTTGCTGCACCGCCTGTATTTCTCTGTTTGATCACTGGTTGACTGGTAGAGAATGCTTCTTGGCATTAAGGCCGCCATTTGTACAATTCTTTTAAAATGTACAATAAAGTATAAATAAATAAAATAAAAGACGCGGCTACATTTAACTTGTTTAAAGACAAATTAAAGAACTAGTTAATCGAGCAGGCGTTTTATAAAGTTGACGAAATGTTTGAGCAACACAGTGACTAAACTGACATTACGTTGACATTTATAAATACTAATTAATTTGACATTGACATCTAATTACTATTATTTTATTAACCTTGACATACCGTACAATGGGGTAAATAGGGATGTCGGGGTGAATAGGGAAAAAACTCAGAAAGACTTTTCAAGTACCCTAACAGACACTCCGTTCATTTCATTATAGTGGTATTTTTTTTTAATGTGTAGTAGAAATATTGAAAAATACGTGGCAACACTGAATTGGAGTGAAGTTAGTCTCAAACTTACGTCATAGTCAGTTAAAAAAGTGGTTTGAAAAACGGTGTAACTATAGGCTGCAGAAACTTAGTGATAAAAGGATTATTTAGTAAAATTTTGGACTGGTGTTTACTTCGATTGTATTCAGTGATATTTTCTGAAGGCTACAATAAACAGTAAGTTGCATTATTTCTATATTTAATACTCAAAAGGCATAAAAGAAAAAAAAGCATGATTTTCTTAATTTTTGGGGGGGAATGGGGACGCTTGCAGTTTTAATTGGTACGGGATGCGGGTAAATAGGGACGAGACTGGGAAAATAGAAACGAACAATGTGCTAAAAGGGATGACTTCTCAGGGTTGTCACTTAGGCTGTGATTAGGTTTTTTTCGCTCTATTGCTTACGTGCTTATTGTTTGCCGACACAAAATAATTATTTTTGCAGACATGCCACGAACATATGTACCTAGTAGGAAAAAACCGTACAAAAAGTACAATCAAGATCATATGCGTGCCGCAATTCAAGAATATGAAAGCAGTACAAATAAGTCATTCAAAGAAATTGGAAAAAAATATAATATCAGTAAATCAGTTTTACACAGGCATATATCACGAGTAATGAGACCTCATGGTGGACAAAGAGCACTTAAACAAGAAACTGAAGCGTATATTATCCAATACATTAATATATGCTCGGAGTTGGGATATCCCCTTGACACTTATGATCTTCGGATTTTAATTAAAGGGTATTTGGATAGAATGGGCGTTGAAGTAAAAAAGTTTAAAAATAATATGCCTGGCCCGGACTTTGTAGGGTGTTTTCTAAAACGGCACAAAAATAGTATTTCCGAAAGAATAAGCCAGAACATAAAGCGGGCCAGGGCATCAGTGTCTCCAAAAGTCATAGAAGACTATTTCAAACATCTTGAGACTTCCCTTAAAGACGTGCCTCTTTGCAATATCATCAATTACGATGAGACCAACTTATCAGACGATCCGGGCAGGAAGAAAATCATTACAAAACGGGGTGTAAAGTACCCAGAAAGAGTGATGAACCACTCCAAGTCCTCAACGTCACACATGATTGCTGCATCAGCAGATGGTACACTTTTGCCCGGATACGTCGTATATAAAGCGGCTCATATGTATGACACTTGGAAAAAAAATGGACCTCGAAAGTTCCGTTATAACCGTACAGCCTCCGGTTGGTTTGATGGAGACACGTTGGCAGATTGGGTTGAAACGGTGGCTTTACCTTATTTCGAAGATAAGATAGGAAAAAAGTTATTAATAGGAGACAATCTTTCCTCGCATCTTTCTATAGATTTAATACGTAAATGCAAAGAGAAAGATGTGTTCTTCGTATTTCTTCCAGCGAATTCTACACACCTAACTCAGCCCCTCGACGTCGCATTTTTAGGCCGATGAAGTCTGCATGGCGTGACATTCTCTTCAACTGGAAGAAATCTGATGGGCGCACAGAGTCTAGTGTACCCAAAAATTGGTTTCCATATCTGCTAAAAAAGCTTTTTGAGAGACTGAAAACAAACATAAAAAGGAACGTCTTGGCAGGCTTTGCTAAATCAGGTATCAGTCCACTAAACAAAGAAAAGGTGCTAGAAAGGTTACCAGGTAACGTTGTGAGAAACGAGACATGCACAGAAGAAGAAAGAAAAGCTATAGATGAGACAGTTTTTCAATTGTTATCGGAAATGCGGTATGGAACTGGGAATGCTAGAAACTAGAATCACTCATAAGAAAAAGAAACTCAATGTTCAAGCAGGTAAAAGTGTAGCAGAAGAAAGTGACTATCCAGAATCTGATACATCAGAGATAACTTCCGTGATAGATGAATGTAATTCTGAAGATGCGAATAAAGATAATGTAGAAACCAATATAAAATCAAATGAAGAAAAATAAAATCCTAAACCGAAAAAAGGAGTCCATGATTCAGACACTAAGAAAAATAAAAGGAATATAGTGAAGAAACAAAATAAAGAAAACAGTATACCAGCCGCAAGTAAGAAACACACTGAAGAAAAATCGGAAATGAAGACAGCAAAAAATAATGACCTTAATAAACCACAAGTAATGGACGATATGTTAGAGATCGATAATTTGCCAATAATTTTTGAAGACACTTTGTCGGTCTTGAATATGGATCTTTCAGTTGCTGAAAATATTACTATTGAAAATGAAAACAATTGTGAAGAAACTAACACTAAAGGACAAATTGAAACAGGATTAGAATGCCATGCTTTACAAAAAAAATCGAACATACAGATTTTATCCAATGAACCGATCCCATCACAACCATTAGGTAAAGTGGATAAAACTAAGTGTAATAGAATACCAATTAAAACTTTAATTAAAATTCCTAACAAAACATGTTCTCATCCTGGCCCTAGTAGTAGGAAAAAGTATTGTAAAAATGATGCAGAGATCCTGAAGAATATTATGGATGCTGATGTTTAGTTCATTTTTGATTTAGGAGCCTACTTATCATATAAAACAGGAGATTACATTAGATTAAGACTGATTATTTTATATTTAGTTTAGCCAAGTTGTTGAGATAGGTATTTTGAGTTGTGTTGAGTTTTTATTGTACTGTTAATTTTTAATTTTTTAGTTACATGTTAAAAACTGAGTTTAATTATTTTATATCAAGCTTAGCAAACATTTTTGAATTTTACTTGTATTTGTCAAAGATTATTAAAAGTTTTTTGCACATTCGTTTTTAATTTAATTTGTCTAAAAGCATAGTTTGGAGAAACAATTTATGTTTGATTTTGTTTTTTATTTTTATAGGTTGAAGATACCTATTTTCTTTTTAATATATATAATATGATCTGTATTCTGTTGCTTTACCATTAATAAATAAATAAATATATTAATACTTGAAAATATAATAATAATTATTTGGATATTTTTTTTTATAATTCCCTATCCCATTTGTACTAATTTTTAGTACCTACCTACTAATATTAGGTACGAGTATGAATAATTAAGTCAGCATTGTATTTGTACAGAGGAAATTCTGTAGGTATGTATTTAGATAAAGACAAAATATTCAAAATGGACAACCATGACAGATATCCCCATATAACCTGGTGTCGTTCCCATTCACCCCAGAGTCAGGGTGAATAGGGACGGACAAGATTTTAGCGTTTTTCTTCAGAAACATATGTAGGTATTTAAAGGATTTTACCTAAATTGACATCTAGTCCACACTAAGACTCAAGTTTTTATCAAAATTTTATAACGATAATCGAAAGGAAACCTTTTTAAAACTTAAACTAAAGGTTAGTTTTGTCCCTATTCACCCCATTGTACGGTAACAATTTTATTGTAACTTTATTTAACACCTGATTTTATTATTTATTAACATTTAATTGTTACTAATTGATTATTATTTTTTTAAAGTTAATTTGATTAGGATTTGTACTTGATTTAAATTAATGATGTAATTTACTATTTCTTGACATGTAATGAATATTATGAATAAAATCTTATCTTATCTTATCTTATAGGGGCGTTGTAAGGCCAGTGACTTACCTTACTGCCAAATATTATTAAGTCGCCCTAAGGCCTCTGACTAGGCTTCACGACTAGTATCAAGCGATATTAGCCGGGACCAACTTTTAACGTGCCTTTCGAGCCACGGAGATGCTTGTCATAAATGTCACTAAATATGGTTGGAATGGTCACCCATCCACTTACAGCTGCGGCGTAGGTGGCTTAACTTTGGGAATCACTAACAAAGTGCTGCCGCCACTAAGCTAATTAAACACTTCAAAAATCTATTTAATTGATTAAGGGCTATTTTTTCAATAGCCAGATAACTTTTAATTAATTTATTAATTCAACTTTCCTCTACCTGAAGGTTGTCTGGAAGAGATCGCTGCCAGCGATAAGACCGCCTAAATTGTGCTATTCACTAACTACTTTCCTGTGATTTGTTTGTTTTGTGTGGTGTACAATAAAGAGTATCTATCTATCTATCTTTTACTCGAGGAATAAGTTTAACATGTGGACAGTTTCGTATAGAAAATGCATGTTAATTTTATTCGTTGAATAAAAGTTACCTATCTGGCGATTGAAAAATCGGCTCTAATTAACATGTTTCCGTATGTCTGAGTAGATATACGAAGTACCGTCATCATCAAATATTTTTCGGAGACTTAGATTAAATACGAGTATACGTTGAATAATATACAGTATGTAAAATAACAGAGGGCGTTAATAGATTAAAATAAAAATATTAACAAACAAAAATAATCATATAAATTAAAGATAAAAAAATATTTAATTTAACAGAGGGCGTTCCCTTAAGCCTGACTATCTACAATTTAATGATTTAAATGTAATAATGAGGGCGTTCCGTTAAGCCTAAGTTGTCTATCTACAATTTAATTATTTAAATGTAATAATGATTTAACTATCAAAGACTAGCCATTCAACTACACGCCTAGTATTTAGATTGCTGCAAAATCGGTCAAAAAAGTCGCCTATTTGCTTATGGCGCCTTATGCCAATAGGTGACAGTAAACACTTGACAGGTGCTTGCAGTCCAGTCAGGAAACCTATTTTTCCAATATTATTTAAAAGTACAAATAATGCAGTTACCTAGCAGCTTTTCATGTGAATTAAAATTTACTGACATTTAACCAGCTAGCTGAGTGTTGTCTAGCTGTACTGTTGTGTTCAGTCATTTGACTTAAGCCGTGTGGTTAAATGACGTTGTTCAATTAAAGGGCTAGCCGTGCGATTAAACGGCTATTTAAACCAGCAGGCTGCGTAACATTTTAAACTTTCTTGTTGCATAATACCTGTTTAGTGCATAGTGTCAGTAGGCTGCGACATATAAATAGATGAGGCACTGAATTGCGATTTACGACGCCGGCGTTAGAACGGATTTATTTTTACTTCGTCTCGCTCTTCAGCGTACCGACAGAACGGACCACGTGGCGCTGACGAGCGAGACCAACAGGCAGCGCGCCGCGTATGTTGGTATGCTGACGGACTATATCTTGGCTCTACAGACATGGTTCTGTATGATTATTCTTACAGCAATCAGTTTCGCACTGCAGGACTTTCTTGTGTTCGTCTGCGACGGACGTTACGCGCAACAGACGTCCGCAACCGACATCAGCGTAGGAGGACATCCAGCCAACTAGGCGCGAGAAACGCGATGACGTGTATAACCGGTAACTGCCCGGGGAGAGGACACGGTTTTTTTCACCCAGTTGAAACTAGCAACATTTTAAAACAGTTTCAAGTCAACCTGCCTCTACAGCCAATCACCCTCAGTATCTCCTATTACCAATCTATAATTTATCCTTAATGTAATTTTTTTCCAGAAAATAATGATCCAAAAAAGAGTATTATATGGCCTACGGAATTCTATTTTAATGCGGAAGAGATGGACTATGTAAACTCTTTGATTGTACCCTCCGAAGTTTGGTAAGTCACCGTTGAAATCGCAATTTTTAGGGTTCCGTAGCCAACACCAAGGAATTCCTCATAGTTTCGCCGTCTACGTCCAGTCGTCCATCAGTATGTGGCTTAATTAAGAGTCTTATTACTATAAATTATTAAGCATATTAAGTACCTGCATAATATTTCACGCCGAAATTAGTACAATAAATAACCATCAACTTAAAAAAATATGACAGTACTGCAGTATATGCGTGGCCTAGGTCACATTGAATATTTTTAGAATAGGCCAATAAGTGAAACAAGCAATTGAAAAAAAAAAATTTAAAACGATTATAATTCATAACAAAATCATGTGTTATTTACTTCTTCTTCTTCATCTATACAGTCAATCCCGGTTGCGTCCAAAGCCATTACTTTGGGGCCCAGGGTCCGCTTTCCTTGATTTACTCCTCCACTTCGCGCGGTCTTGAGCGTCTCTAGTTGTGAGATCATTGGCACGCATGTCAGCCCTCACGACGTCAAGCCAGCATTTCTTAGGTCTACCCCTTTTGCCAGGACCTGGCGGTGGCGGCATGGCCAGACATTTGTTTCCTACGTAGCTTGCCGGTTTCCGCAAAACATGGTCGTACCAGCGTAGGTAGTAGGTAGTATTGCAGACAAACTGCAGGAGAGTCGTCTCCTGCAGTTTGTCTGCGCGAGTTCCTCAAAGAGTATCTCTATCTATCTATAATTATAATTGGCGTTTAATAATAAATCATACCAACTTATTACGGAATCCGACCAATCTACTATCAATATCACCTCTTAACCTAACGTAAAGATAAAATACTAACCAACAACGACATTTATGAATGATAGGACAAAATATTTACGAACCTGCACATGCTCCAGCAGCAGTATAGCTTTCTTACAATCACTAATTCGGTTTAAGACATCCGTCCGTTAAGAAGGTCACTCGAAGACTGACTTCTCGTTACTCGAAACCATAGCACAGAATACCTAATAGTACTACCGTAACCATAGTAAGGAAGCAAATGAGTGAATGATTGATTGCGACTATTCAGATCGCGATCTGACTACAAAGCCAGCGGTTCGAATCCCGCAATGGGCAAATGTTTGTGGATGAGCACGAGTATTTGTACCTAAGTCATGGATGTTCATAAAAGTATTTAAGTATGTTTATCCGTTATAGAGTCGCCATAATTGAACCTTTGCTTAATTTGGAGCTAAAAAATTGGTGTGATTATAAAAACAATTTATTTATTTATTATTTTATCCTCAACATTATTGAAAATCTTAGAGCCTTAACACACGGCGTATTTTAATCGCGCAGACGACGCGCAAATGACGCGCGTATAAGAGCTTCAAACGATATTTAAACGCAACCTTATAACCTAAACACACGCGGCGATTGTAAAACGGGCGTCTACGCGGCGCGCAGATACAGCGATACAGACGCGCTGTAGTCGCTAGTAGCTTCCGCGTTTTAGCCAGATACTCCTCGTCAGTTCTACAGCAAAGAATTCCATGCAGCTGGACGATTGTTTATTTCCGTTGTAAAGCGGTCGGTATCAAAAGGTTCCATTTTAAATAATACACAATAAAATATTATTGCAACTGCTGCGCTGGCGGTGCGGTGATGTGAGCGCGCGCCCCTTCTCTACCTCTCCTCCGACCCTTTGTACGCGCTTCAAACGAGTTTCAAACTCGCTACACGCGCGTTTGTATCGCGTTTCACGCGCGTTTGAATCTATAAAAACGCAAAAATCGGCATCTACGGCGCAGAAAATGCGCGTTCCTGAAACGCACGTCGTCTGCTAGGGGCCCTAGCTAACAAGAGAATCAGGAGAACTTACATGTGGCAGATATGGGGTTCGTATTCGGTTACACACACTTGAAGGTCTTAAAGATAGTCAACGATGGGTAGGCCCACCTTCCCGATGTTTTCACAGGCAGTTTTATTAAGTAAAATATTATTAAGTAGCACTGTGAAAATTCACAAATTTTACTTGCATTACACAAATAGTAGCAGTGAGCAGTGCATGTATGATTCAAGCGTTCAACGGTGCTCTGTGTAGCAATGCCGTGATTCTTTTACGCGCACATTCAAAAATGGAACGGTGCGTATTTTGAAGCTTCCTAATTCAATTAATGGTCGCCTCAATTTAAAATTAAATTTAAAAATACCTCCGACACATGTGCAGCATCAGCTCAAGGCCTCGATCATCATTTACCTAACACCGACTCATTGAAACTATTCATAAGAGTCCAAACACGATATATCTGCTGTGAGTTACTGAGGACTTGGGAATCCAGCAGTCTCTTTGAGGAACACCCAAAAGTTCCGCAATATTTAATCCCGAATTTGAGTATTCCGATTTTCTTAAATTCGAACTTCTAATTCGGAATAAATAAAATTCCGATTGTTAAGAATCACGAATCTTATTTTACCGAATGTTAATAATACGAAGTCTTATTTTTCCGATTATCACAAGTACGAAAAATTAAAACACCGAAGTGTCATTAGCCCGAAAACAGTAACTATTCCGTTTAGCAATATTCCGAAAATGGGACGAATAATCAACTAAGTTGATTTATGTTTACTTTAGAGCAAATCCGAGGTTAGGTTAGGTTAAAACAGTGACCACACGCTTAACCTTCTGCCTGCATACCTGGTTGCATTTAAAATTGCATGCCTACTTGCATGATGCATGCTTTACATTTAAAATTATCTTATGTTGACATTGTTTTTATATTAAATTATATTATTATATACATTTTTGATGTATCGGATAATTAATAAGTCGGAATTAAAAATAGTTCGATCTATTAAAAATCGGAATTTTGAAATTAGATATTATGAACGTTAGGAAAATTGAGATTTCGAAATTTTGAAAATCGGAATAATGATAAATAGGAATTTTCATTTTCGGAATTTCAAACCGTTCGGAATTTTAAGATTTGGTTTTTTGAAATTCGTGGTAGTAAAATTCGGAATTAAGTTTTTCGGATTTATGTAGTGTACCCGTCTCTTTGATGTGTATCATCAGCTCAAGGCCTCGATCATCATCTATTTAACACCTACTCATTTAAACCATGCTTGTGAGCCCAAGCACGCTAAATCGGCTGTATATTGCCGAGTAATTTGGGGATCCCGCAGACTTCTTGATGCGCAGCATCAGCTTACAATCTCAATCATTATTTATCTAATACCTGCATATTGAGACCATTATTGTGAGCAAGCAAACACGCTGTATCTGCAGTAATTTGCTTATGAGTTGGGAATCCCACAGATTCCTTGATGCTGCAGCATCAGTTCAAGGTTGTTATAAGTCTTGGAAATACTACTAAGGTAACCGTGCATCATTTCAAATCAATTGGACCTGTAAAAGATTGCAATCAGCTGAAAATTCTTTTGTCAAGTAGGAAATGAGCTGATAACCTTCAAAAGGCTGAACAGATCATCATAAAATATAGCTAAGATCTATCTCTGTAATATCAGCTTCAAAACAAAAAAAACTGCATTAAAATCGGTTTATTCGTTTGGGAGCTACGATGCCACAGAGAGATACACAGATACACACGTTAATCTTATACCACTCCTCTTTTTCGTCGAGGTTTAAAAAAGTGGGAAAGACTTGAAGTCACCCAAACAATTACTGTCGTGTTTTTTTTTTCAATATAGTTGGTTAAGGGGGCGGGACCCCTGACTTTAACAATAGCAGTAATAGTAATATAATTAGTAACCTCAAAAATCCTTTAAAGCTTATTATTAGAATTTACCACTTGATCGGCCTGATTAATATGTATACCCATGCTAAATCAAAACTTTCTAGGGCTAATAGTCTTTGAGCTAAGCCGCAGACCAATAGACAGAAGATAGACATGTCGAAACTATAGGGTGCCGTGTTGAATACGGAATCTTAAGAACCGGGTAAAAATTATTGTGTAATTCAGCTATTTTGTCCAGCTGTTAAAAGCGAAGTTGAGTAATAATTTGATTATATCTGTCTGATGTAACAGGTACAGTGCTAAGAACAATCGATCTCGCATCGACTACTACAATGGCACTAACACAGAGTACTACGTAGCCCAGTCTGACTACGATATGGGATATCAATACACGGTAAGTTATGAGGTGAACAGTTGTCTGCCCATTCTTTTTAACCTATTTTTTTTTTCGGCTGGAAAATGCCGTTCCGCATACCCGTCGGCCGTGGGGGCGACCGGGGGTTATGTGGGACTCCGGCTCTCAGAGCCGCATACCCACTAAAAACCAGACGGTGTCCTCCGATGCCATTTAGTGAGTTGGGACTCCGGGCTATCGCTCAAGGCAAGCCCTGGGCATTCGTCCGCAGTTCCATTCTTTTTAACCTTGCTTGACCTTTCTTTAAGCGCCGCCTACTCCATTATTTTAACTTAAATATTGTCAAGAACATATTGATAACCTGTGCAAAAGAATTAACCAATTTACATATACTCTCTACAAAGTAAAAAAACATACATACCGCGCATACGGTGAGTCAATATTGCGTTATGGACTAATAATCTGGGGCAATGGCTTAAATAAAAGTAAATTTATCGCGCAAACAAAGTGCATGAGAGCTATATGTGGAGTCCCGCCCGGCGAATCTTGCAAACCGCTATTTGTTGGCCTTGGCTTACTACCACTACCATCATTATACATTTTTGAAACTTGCATTTTTGTTAAGAAAAATATTGAATTATTAAAGAAGGCGCGCGATGTAAACTTTAGAATTAAAAGAAATCCTGATAGACTAGTATTAAGCACTATTCCAAGATCAAAGAAGTACAGCAAATATTGCCCCGCTATGTGTGTAGAAATTTATAATAAGGTTCCCAAAGAAATCAGAGAACTAAATTTTAATCTTTCATCTTCTTTTTTATCTTTAATCTTAATTTTATTTTTTTAATTTACCAGTGGCTGCTACAAAACAATTTTTATGATGTAAGAGATGATGTAGATTTTGATTTTGCATGCCATTCATCAGCAAAACATGAAGACTTTTTGTTTCAATTATTATTTGCATTAGTTATTGAATTGGACATCATTGTAATTATTTCTGTCATTTTTATTACTCTGGCCGTGACATTTAATTGGATTTAATTTTGTGTTTAAAAATAAGCTATTGTCATGTTTATAATAATATCTCTCAATGACATTTGCATGCTCGTTCAAGTAGCCTAACAACATGTGACTCTGGAAATGTATTTAAGAACTTTATATACCATGTTTGATGCAAATAAATTATTTTAAATTGAATTTGAATTTACTACCTAATCACAACTACAATACAGCTATTGAAGCCAGAACCATAGACTATGCAAAGATTTTAACTATATTTTGTCCATGGTTTTGTAAATAATTTGTATTTTGTCGGCGCTCATGAAAAGAAAGTGTCACACAAGGACAACTGGAATAGTGTCACTTAAAATATATAACAAATATCATTATTTTGTTTGTTAGATATTCTGCGACGCTATAGTCTGTGTTACTCTAGCTAATATTTTTAAGCCTCAGATTAGACAGAGTACATCTATTTTAAACTCTAGTGCCTTGCATCAAGGTTACTTTTACTTTTAGAAGACTTCAAAGACGGAGCTTGGCTGCTTCTACTGGCTTTGCCTAGGCAAGCGTTTTGGCTTTGCGAGGCATATCGCGAGGCTGGCATCATAAATTACATTTGTATATTGGAAGACAGAGACATCAGTCGAAGAAGTTGGATTTATTTCGCCACCTGGCGCTTAGTTCACGCGACTTTCTCGCGTTTTTTTTAGCTCCGTACTAGACAGCAAACTACTGAGATTTTGAAATAGTACTTATTTGGATATCACACACACTTACACACACTTACTTTAAACAGGTAAAATATTTTAGTCAAATATGTTACGGAGAGACTATTCACATAATCACAACTTTGTACGGAACTCTCGAAGGGCAAACCCGACTAGCACTTGGCATGTTTTTTACCCGTTTCTTTTTCTTTTTTATAATTTTAATTATTTTGTGTACGTTAATGTGTCTTAGGCTCGGACTATATGCATCCGGAATTTTTCAGAACCCCATACAAAACGGCTCCGGACAAGCCCGGATTCAATCCGATTTGTATGGAGCCTTAAAGTGTGATGTCCATTTTTTTAAAAATAATACTGTTCTTGTTTTTCTTAAACCTGCCACTATTAACCAAGCATCATTCTAGATTTTCCCCATCACGACTGAATTAGTGAAGAACAAGAAAGTCTGTTTGAAAGAAATGAGAACTGGAATACAACCCGACTTTTTGCCTAATAAAGGAGATTATCAATATTCACGTAAGTATTTACGCAAAACGAAATGGAAATTCATTGTAGCAGTTTGTCACCCTAAAGACGAAAAATTCTGGGATTGATGATGGTTAAAAATGTATATTAATTTAATTTGATCATAAAGTAAGTAGTTTACAATTTAGTTTATTGTTACTGATTATTTTTGTTAGTTTTATTTTTCTGGAACTTTCTTTCTCTGCTTTATTGTTAAATTCAATATAATTAATTTTAAAATTTAGCCATAGATGCACTTTTCTGGGCTACAGTTTAGCAACTAAGTTCTAATCACGTAAATGTATTTGCAATGACTGTATCCTGCTTTTTGTCTATTAAATTATTAAATTAAATTAAATTAAAAATTAAATAAAATAAAAAAATATATCTTACTAAAAAATATATCACAAAAACTGTTGTTTTGTTTCACCAAGCTCGAAATTATGAAATGGGATTTTTTGCTGCCTTGAAGTTTTCAGTCTCTTATCACGAATAAAAACTATTAATTAAGAGATCTATTATTGTTAACAGATGAGATACAGGAAGATGGAAAACAAGTTCGTGTGTGGACCACAGACAGTAAACTTAAAGACGACAGGTGGATCCTGTCTATCCTTTATGTGTACAGAACTGACTATGACTTCGATGTACCTCTTAAGTAAGTTTTATATAAAGCCATGGACAAAAACGACAAAATCTGTTACTATGACCTACATTTTAAAACCGATGAGGCTGCCAAGTGTAGACAACCATCCTTTACTAAAGTAAGCAGATCCTTGAGGTCAGCTGGAAGGTTTCTGCAACGTTGTGCGCCCTTTACAAGGTTAAAAACTTTCTCCCACCTCACACGAAGACCCTGCTAGTTCAAGCTCTCGTCTTTCCCCTGATTGATTACGCCGATGTGTGCTCCTTAAACTCTCTGTCTCTCTCTCAAGTCTATCTTGACAAACTTGACCTCTTCCTTATTAATGCTATTCTATGTAATATAAGGTGCTCTAAAAATATCTGCAACGGCTGAAATGGGTTAAAGCATTGCTTATATAGATTAAGATAGTAAAAAAAATACTATAGACTCTGGAACGGACTTCCCTTTAAAAATAAAAAAATCCACGTCAAAATTCTCCTTCAAGAAAGAGCCTTCTTGAAGGAGAATTTTGACGTGGATTTTTGCAAGCATTTTTTGGATTAACTCTTTTCTCTTTTCCATGATTCTCGCTGGCATGAGATCTGTGTATAATTATATTATGTATAAATATGTATGTATATATTTTATGTATATATATACCGTATATAGCTATCTATGTATGTATCTAGTATGTACAACTGTATATATTCATCTAGTTTGTTTTAGTTTTGTATGATTTAATTTAACACACTTTGTTTTTTTGTTGCACCGCCTATACCATCTCTGTATGGCCCCATGGTTGACTGGTAGAGAATGCTTTTGGCATTAAGTCCGCCATTTGTACAACTTTTTTTAAATGTCTGTGCAATAAAGTTTAAGTAAATAAATAAAAAATATAAAAAAATATGTCCAGAACATCATTAATTTTTTCATGTTTTTTTTTTATTAAATAAAGATTAGGCTTTATTCTGTCTCAAACCGTCCACACCTGTCTAAAAATGCTAACGTTTAACATTATGGCCGCGTAGTGTGTTATGCAAATTGAAGCAAGTAACCATTTATTTACTGTCTTTTCGCAAATTATTAATTACCGATTCGGGGCACGTAATTCCTTCACTATTGTAATCTATATAAGCAATACTTTTACCCATTTCAGCCGTTGTAGATATTTATGAAGCACCTTATATACGAGTATTTACTTTATTTATTTGCCTGGGAGAGATTGCGCGAAGTGGTGGTACCACTTCGCGCAATCTTCGCTCGTCTCACAACCATTCTCTTTATACTCCCCTTCATAATACCGAGTTCTTATCCAAATCTTTTACTGTTTCAGCTATCCGTCTTTTTAATTCTCTCTCTTTTTTTAAATAATCATCATCTAAATTTGTTTTTATAAAATCATTATTTATTTATGTATTTATTTATTTTAGGAAGATTTACAGTTTTAATAATACAGTAAACTAGTACAAATGTAAGCACTATCTTGGCACCGTTCGGAACTGATCACTTTCAGGTGTTTCCTGATTTTTTTTTCTTCTATACCTTCACCAACTAATATGGTATAATAAGCCGAAACTAGCGAAACTAGCCTATGTTAACATATGCATATAAATGCTATAGTGAAGTCAGAAATTTGATATCATCTATTCAATTTCTTTTTTGTTTCATACAAAACTTAATTCTCAGCATCTGATTTGTATGTTTTTTTTTACACCCTATATATATATATATATCTAGTATTTTTATTTATATATATATCTCGTCGTGCATATTTACCTATGTGTATTAGTATGTAATAATAATTTTAATTAAAGTTTTTTCATTAGTAATAAACATGTCAGTTATTATTCTTAAGTCTTCATACTCCGCTTCAAACTCTACAACTTGCATACCTCAAGGTTGCCTGGTAGAAAATGGTGTATAGCATTTAGTCCGTCAATTGTACTAGTGCAATAAAGTTTTAATAAATAAATACATTTATTCATGCAGTGCCTCATACAGTCATATCAACTTTCTGTTAATCAGAGTGATATTTTTCAGACATGTTAATAAAATTATAAATTTTAAAAAAGGCTGCTTAACCTCTCACACGGTCAAGAACTTTAAGCAATTCGCCTTTAGTATTGATATTAAAAAGGTCACCCTTGAAGATGGTAAGTATTGTTTGATCTTTCTTCTTCAACATAATTGTCTGGTCAACTGTTCGAAGAATGCCTCTCAAAGCTCATTCCCGCTAGTAAGTGTTTTTTATTATTATTTAATACTCATTTTCATACTAAATCGTTTTTTTTTCATATTTCGACCAATGTCTTTTTCTTATTCAGTTTCATAGGGACAACCATATTCTGAAATATGGCTGAAGCCTGTTGTATTACAGCCGTATTTTTTAAACAAACTTTACGTAGATAAATATTCATCATCCCATACTGTGATGGTGAAATAGCTGCAGCATAGTATGAAAAAGTATTATTTTTAAAGATATTACTATGTTTTTATGGTAAATATGTTTACTAAAAGATTTATCATCATAATCATCATCAGCCTGTGGAAGTCAGAGAGCCACTGATGGACACAAGACACAAAACGCCAATTCGTGCTGTTATTCTTAAAACATGTAACTGTGAACTTGTTTGTAGTCCATGATAATAAAAATAAAATAAAATAAAAAATCCCGGCCCTTGTGCATTCAGTGGCTTCCCGCATTGTCTAGGGCATCAGCCCAGCGAGTGGAAGGCCTACCCACGCTGAACAGTTGTCAGCTCTGCCGCAATGTGGCCTGCCCATTGCAAGGTCAAGAACCGCTTACCAATAAAATGGTTTTTAATTGGGTATTTCATAGACTTGTTTCCAAACCCTATCAATTCAGTAAGCATGTCGTCGACTTACTCCAACGAAAGGCTAACCAAATTAATACAGTTAATTCGGGTAAGCAAGCACTAACCGTATCTGAAAACCCTATCAAGGCTTACCCTATGAAAAGTTTTTAAAAGTGCTCAAGCAATTTAAACCTCTACGTGCACACCATTCGACTCATTATTGTATAACCTTTTATTGTGTGTGGGTATCGCCACGGCGAGCTGCAATACACAGACAAGTTAATACAAATCACCAGAATGCGCGAAAGAGACATAGACAATAGGGTAACCCTTTCAGTTGGTAAGTGCTTAAATATTGAAATTACCAATACCCTATTTCATTCGGAATGCGCATTAATAGCAGTTAACTTTATTCAAAAAGGTTTCCGTAACGAAAGGCAGTAGCTTATCGATAGGGTAACCCTATCTTTGGGTAACCTTTTAATAGGGTTTCCCTAACAATCGGCTTAATCAAAAAAAGGGGTTTTCCGGTCCTTACCATTGCTACTTCAGCACAATATTTAGGATACACTTAGCAAAAGATGTACTAATGTAAAAAAATGAGTTTTATGACTTGTATATTATTATAAAATATATGCAAGAACAGATTCTCCGATGGCCTAAGGAGGTCCAGATTAAGGTTGCATGGAATGGAAGGAGGCCACTAAAGATCCGGTTCCGGCTAAACATGAATCAAATAAGACCTTTATCAAGCAGTGGATAGATGCTTAGAGGCTGAAATGATTAAAAGAAACGATAAGGATAAAAAATCTAGTGAAATATCATCTTCTATATTACAAGAATCGTAAAACCAAAAACGATGGAAACAAAAAAAAGAATTTGACAGGAGACAAAATTAAAAGATGATTTGTATACTCCTTTTAGTACAAGAAATATGTATAAAGAGATACAAACATAATATTCGTTCAATAAAATCTATGAAATTCAATGACAGTTGTGTTTTTGTGTTTCAGGGGCTTGTACAGAAGCAATGCATACAGATTTTAAAACACAGATTGAACAATTGCACCCTCAAAACCCTATCCATGTCAATGTAGCTTTTCACAGGTATACTATACTACGCTTTATTTTAATTTGCAATGGTTGTCCCAGTCGGAAATAATTAGAATTAAGGCAAAGAAATCTTACATAACGACCTAAAAACTGTTTTGAATAGTTCAAACAGAGTTTAAATTAAAACACGACAGCTTAAAAACAGTCCCCTCAAATCTATATATATAACACAAAGTCGGGTTAGTTACACCATTTATAAGTCAAGAACGGCTGGACCGAATTTCATGATTTTTTGCCCCGAATAGCAGAATAACTATAAAAAATACGAAAATTTCAGAAAAAAATATGTATGACGGTACGAAGTACGCCGGGACAGTTAGTATTTTGATATAAAAAAGTTGTTAGCCTAATTTAAAAAAGAAGACTGTAAATATGATATAGTTTTAGGTAACTACGAGTATGTGTATGTTGCTATCTTTCCTTTATGTTGATTTATTATTTATAGAACATTTGTAATGTGGGACCTTTCTTATTTTTTATTGATAAATGTACCAATGTTAAATCATTAAAATAACTAATCTTTCAGTTATAAAAAACATCACAACAAAACGTACAAGAAAACTGAACAAGAACTCCGAAAAGCAATATTCTTTAGGAACTGGAGGTGAGCTGTGTTTATATAAAAAATTGTATTCAGGGGTCCAGGCCTACCTTGTAAACATAAAAATCCAGCATAATAAAAAAAAATGGTGCTATGTCAAATTAGCATAGCTTTTTGCGGTGTTGTTTCAATTATAAAATACCCCATATTACCTACTTCCAGACGCATTCACGATCACAACCGCAAAAACTTAAGCTTCAAGATGGAATTGAACGCGTTTGCCGACCGCACCGAAGACGAGTTAAAAGCCCTAACCGGTACTCAACCTTCGGACCCCACGGCGCGCGGGAGTATGCCTTTTCCCCATTCCGATGAAGAACTGATGGAACTTGCTAAAAAGCTGCCAGAATCTTACGATCTGAGGCTCCAGGGTGTTCTAGGACCTGTCAAGAGTAAGCGTTAATATTCCTCCAACAGATCAATCATCATCATCATTTCAGCCATAGGACGTCCACTGCTGAACATAGGCCTCCGCCAATGACTTCCAGATTGGTCGGTTGAAAGCGGCCCGCATCCAGCGGCTTCCTGCAGCCTTTACCAGGTCGTCTGTCCACCTTGTAGGTGGACGTCCTACGCTGCGCTTGCCGGTACAACAGATCAATCTTAAGCTTAAAATACCTTATGTACACTGTTAACTCCCTGTGTCAATGCCATAAATGTTCATAAAATCCTAAATTTATAAGGCATGGTTTGCTTAGCTATTTCCTCCAAAAGAATAATTTAACATATAAGTAAATTTTAATACAAAAAACCAACTTCAAAAAACTAAAAAGCTAAAAATAATATTAACACTTAAGTACCTAATCAGTTACTTTTGGAGTCGGTGCAAACTGTTATATTATACAGGGTGTAACGAAAAGGTGAAATAAAACTTTAAGGGGTTATTCTACGGCTAAATTACATCAACTTTTCTATGGGACCAACATCAAAATCGCAAAAAAATAACACGTTCCCATACTAAAACGCGACCAGCTGGCATTAGTTTGTATGGAAACGTCAATTATTTTTTTGAGATTTTGATGTTGGTCCCATAGAAAAAGTTGATGTAATTTAGCCGTAGAATAACCCCTTAAAGTTTTATTTCACCTTTTCGTTACACACTGTATATGTAATAACTGTATTCCACAAGTTAATTCTCATCGGCAAGCACCAACTCCAAAAATAAATGATTAGATACATGTGTTAATATTATTTTTAGCTTTTTGAAGTCGGTTAATTTTTTTATAAAATTTACTTATTCCATCTATTTTTAGTAATACATCCTCAACAAAACGAATCATAAGAGTGCAAAAAAGTTAACTGCTGAACACCAATATCATCCCTTATTTTTACGACTAATTTTGCGAAAATGTAAAATATCTTTGAAGTATAAGCTATTTCATAAAGAAAGAATCATCAAATCTAATTCAGATTTGCCGAAGACATTGAGTAACATAGATACAAAAATCAGTTGGCGCGGTATGGAGTTCATTCGAAGTTTGATAATTTTCTTATAGATTCTTTCATCAGAACTTGACAAAAATTTATATGGGACCATACCGAAAGTATTCCCTTTCGAACAAAAAAAGAATTATCGAAATCGGTTTACGTGGCAACGAATGATCGCTAAACATACAAAAAAAAACCCGATAAATTGAGAACCTCCTCCTTTGTAAGTCTGTAATCCTTTAATCCTTTAAAATTACATATGAAATTTATTTTACTTGGTCTTTTGTAAACCAAAGAATCATGAATAGTCCTCATATTATGTTTCGTTTTTCCTAGTCAAAGGATCTTAATTTTTGTTTTAGGTCAAGGTAAATGTGGGTCCTGCTGGGCCTTTGCGACCACTGCTACCGTTGAAGCAGCATTGTCTAAAGGTAACGGTGGACGCAACCTAGTTCTGAGTGAGCAATCGCTGATTGACTGTTCTTGGGGGTAGGCATAGATTTTATACTTCTATAAATACTTACTATAGGCTAGTTTCCTGGGTCAAAAAAGATTAATCTATTTAGTCCGCCAGTTAGATTATCAAAAAATATTGGACCCAATTTTGTTATTTGTCAATCGAACAAAAAATGAGGAAGATAAAGAGCATCAAAATGAGCACGTGACGACGTTACGCGGAACTTTAACGAGCTACACTTTCATGATTTCTTGTCTGATTATGAAAAGAAAAAATACGTGTCAAATATTTTCTGGTAATCCAACTGACGGACTAATTAGATTTTTTTCAGGAAACTAGCCCATTATAATTGTGAAACTAAAACATTTTAATTGCCGAATGTTTTTATTATAGCTTAAAGTATAATAATAAGGGCTGCTATAGTGGTCAGCTACTTAACACTTACTTTTACATAACGGAACATGGAATCCCTCTGGAAAGTCAGTACGGAGAGTACATTGCGAAGGTATCCCCTCAGTCTTTAAAACTTAGCTTTGCTTTTTTTTAATGCTTGATCAAGAAATTAATTTCTTTATAATGTATGTATGTTATGTTAGGTAAATAATATACCTAACATAACATACATACATAACATAAACACTGATGGAAAAAATGTTTTTTTGTTAAACTATAGAATCCCACTGCTGGGTCTATACCCAGACGTAGACGGAAATCTACAAAGGTTTAGCCGTTTATGACGCAATACTTCTTTTAAAAAATGAAAAAATCTTGGTTCAGCCAGACAGAATTTCACCTTTTCGGACACTTTTGATTTCAGCCTCTAAAGGGTTTTAGGGCCCCTTTTCTTAACAAAAGGATGGTGACGCGATATGTGGCGGCATCCAAGGTGAATTCATCCACTATGATGCAAACACACTTTGAGAAATCTTGAAAAACGTGTGTCCAGCCAGCCGAATATCAGGCTTGCTAAACCATTATATGTTTCTCGATATTAAAGGAAATATCGCATTTTGGACTGATCTTTATACAGGGAGTAACGAAAAGGTGAAACAAAACTTTAAGGGGTTATTCTACGACTAAATTACATCAACTTTTTCTATGTGACCAACATCGAAATCGCAAAAAAAAACACTTTCCCATACTAAAACGCGACCAGCTGGCATCAGTTTGTATGGAAACGTCATTTTTTTTTTTGAGATTTTGATGTTGGTCCCATAGAAAAAGTTGATGTAATTTAGCCGTAGAATAACCCCTTAAAGTTTTATTTCACCTTTTCGGTACACCCTGTATAAAAAAAATTACGACAACAGAATTCAACAAGCCTATAGTTTTCATCTCTAAGAATGTGTTGCATCATAATGGATGAATGAAATCACTTTGGATGCCGTCACATATCGCGTCACCTCACATATTGTTAAGTAACGGGGCCCTAAAACCCTTTAGAGGCTGAAATCGAAAGTGTCCGAAAAGGTGAAATTCTGGGTGGCTGAACCGTGATTTTTTCTTTTTTCAAAGAAAGTGCGTCACAAACGATGAAACCTTGGTAGATTGTCACAAACGATTTGTCATCCATTAAATATGCACACTACATATGCGAAATCTCTGTAGGACTGGTGACACAAACAGCCGGAACTATATTCTGTAGGTACCTATATCTGGTACACCGGTATTTGAAGATTGGTGGTATTCCGGATAATGTGATAAATCCTTTTTACACCCAGTATACTCCACTCCATAGCCATTTGGCAAATCTTTGGAGGTTAAAGTTTAGACATTTGAATTTTAGTCATGATCAATAAAAAAAACAATGTTAAATAAATAAATAAAATTAACTTTTGGTAATTTTATTAATAAACCTAGTGTACATGCTCCGTTTTACTTACTAAAGTGAAGTAAATTGTAACTAGGTATCTTATTAACCAACTAGGATCAGAAAATGAGGCCTTATAGAACATTTTCATTTTATGCTGGCTAAGCTATCTTGCTTACTTGTGCTACTCTTTTACAAAAAAATGTTTTTTAAATCTGTATGTATCCTAGAATGGCTACTGCAACCTAGACAACACTACCAAAACTTTCAAGATCCGTGATTTCGTCATCTTGCCTCCTGGGAACCCTGATGCTCTAAAGATAGTGTTAGTGAACTACGGCCCTGTTGCCGTCACAATCCATGCTTCGAGGAACATGAAGGACTATTCCAGTGGGGTGTTCTACGACATCAAATGGTAAGGTTCCTTTAGGAGTCCAATACCATCCATTCTTCAAGTTTTTAATTAGTTATCTTATGCTCTAACACTTGGTCTTTCTGTTTATTGCCAATTTTTTAAATTTTTTTTGTACTTTTACCAATTGTGCATGTGGTTTTTATCAGTAAGTAGCTACGCATTTAGCTAAGAAATTACCCCTGTTTAAGAGTTATTAAGGTCCCGGCCTGAGAGTGTAGTTAAAGCAAAGAAATAAACTATTATTAATTTTTAATTTTAATTTTATTTAATTACATAGTATAACAGTTGTTGGTAGACCTAATAAAATAAATAAAAAATCTTGCAGTACTTTAATTGAACAACCAACAACAGACGAACATATTTCTATACTAATATCTAAATTTATAGGTTTTACTTTCCAAAGATGTTATCGATAGCTAGGGAATAAAGGGAGAATTTACGGGAAATCCGGGAAATTAGAGGCAGGATCAGAATTAGTGACAACTATATTAACCGACAGACAAAAAGAACAGCAAATTTTAAAGATATGTACAAAAAGTCAAATAAAAAAGTGTTATGTTACAATACCATCTGATTGACGTAGTAGTGCGGTGGTTCGCCTTAAATGCATATTATATTTATTTATTCTTTATTGCACAAACAAATGTACAATTCGCGGACTTAATGCCTCAAGGCATTCTCTACCAGTAAACCACTAGGCGAGGCAAACGGGGTTCAATTTAGAAAACTATTTTTATCGTGAAACGTCTTTAAAATCACTTCATTCTATTTAATATTTAATTGAAGATATGATCACGTCATGGGTTGAATACTTTTTATACTTTATAACAAAATATAGCAGAAAAAAAATGCTGAAATAGCATAAAATTTTAGAAATTTCCATTTAAATTCCATTCCTTTTTTTGTCGTTATGAACAACTATTATAAGATTTAAACACTACAAAATTATCTTCAGTTATACTTTTATAATAATGTAATTTTTATTGTATGAAAAAAAAATGAAGTATTAAACCTAGGTCAAAATTAACGATAAAATCAAGCGCGCAAAACCGATCGTTTTTCAAACTTAGGTAAGACTTCTACTACCTAATACATTACAATATTATCTTGTAAAGGATCAACATTGTTTACGCTTTATCCCGCATCATAGACGCACACAAGCATAGAACTGATTTTGCACTGAAATTAGGTGCACGGCCTCTTAAGTTACGAACGATGTAGGTACTGTATCATTCTACTATCTATCTACATTGGGTGTTGGTGTTGAGAAAATAAACATATTTATATAATATAAGCTTTAGTTTCTTATTTCAGTTGAAAGGATTTGATTACAAAAGTTATTTAGTTACAAGTGAAGTTAATAAAAGCGTGTTGATACTTACATATGAAATTGCCGTTCAGTATAAAAAAAACGCTAAACATACAAAATTAATTAATTTTAATTACAAATTGATTAATTACGTTAATTATAAAGATAATTTGAGAGGTCAGTTAGGTTATTTAGCTATTCAAGTGTTTTTATTTATTAGTTTTGTTTAAAAATAATAACTATTTAAAATGTTTAATTTATCTATCGACCAAGATTTCAATTAATAAATAAATTAACGTAACTTGTAAACATATTTTTATTTTAATGATATGGCCAAACGTGGATTGACTTTTCATCGAATGTTGACGTTTAAACGATATGGTCAGTTTTAGTTGGCCATATCATGAAATACCACCATTTTATGAAATGATCGGTCACATCATAAATTGGTGAATTTTACGATCTGGCTACGACATGGACACAATTCCGCCATTTTATAGGCAGATCATTGATCCCTTTGGGAAAAAAATCATGGGAACGAGATTGTATGAACTGTTTGAAGGAGGTTTTGACGACTGCCTCATTAGATTTGAATTTTTTTCGTTGGAAAAACTGACTTAAATCGGTTGGGGCAAGATCTGGGGAGTATGGTGGGTTACGCAAAGGTTTCAGTCGCAGCTCCTCTAAATTGACGACGTTTGATGTGCAGTGTGTTGTCTAGCGTTATCCTGAAGGAGCAGTGGGCTAGAGCAATTTACCAGTCTCGGTTGTTTAATGGCGAGCCTTTCCATCTTTGTTTGCAATTGTTGGCAATACAAGTCTGCAATAATCGTCTGGCCTGATCTCAAGAAGCTGTAGTGGATAACACCAGCATTGGTCTACCAAACACTAACCAGAATCTTTTTTTGGACAATTTCGCTCAGGGCAAGGTTTTGCCGGTTTTCCAGGGTTAAGCCATTGTGATAATCGCTTCCGATTGTCGTACAGGATCCATTTTTCATCACAAGTCACGATACGGTTCAAAGTCCCCTCATTATTGTGACGATTGAGCAAAGAAAAGCAGCAAGCGACGCTTGTTTGTTGGTTTGCTTCAGAGGATTCGTGCGGTAACCACATTTCGAGTTTTATGACTTTTCCGATTTGGCGCAAATGGATAAGTATTGTTTTGTCACTTACGCCGAAGGCTCCTACTAATTCAGAAGTGGTTTGAGATGGATCCGCTTCCAATAGCGCCTTCAATTCTTCGTTATTCACTTAAGTATCAGGTCGTCCACGTGGCTCATTGTGTGAATTGAAATTTCCAGAACGGAAACGTTAAACCAAAAACGCACCGTTCGTTCGTTAGCGGTGCCTGGTCCGTACACGTCGTTAATTCTTCGAGTCGTTTCTGCAGCACTGGTGCCATGGTGGAACTCGTATTCGTCAATACCGCGAATTTTCAATTTGTCCATAGTTGTTGTTAAAGCAATGTTTTAAGCAAGCAAGCAATTTTAAAACAATATTTTTCTGGCTTTATCTCGAAATAAATTTGAATTTGGAATTCCTAATCAAACGCAAGATATTTTATGTATTTGATGTTAAAATTGCCAGTATTAAGTTAGTAAAAACAAATGGACACCTATTGTATTAATAAAGTACGTTTCTACATACTTAGTAAAAAAAAGGTGTCCTCTTTTAGAGTAATAATTTTAAAAAGAATCTTAAACCGACTATTATTTCCAGAATTACTTATCCGTATGCGGCGCGGTAAGGAAGGCTAGTTCCCTAAAAATTATTGGTTAGTTGGATTAACACAAAATTAATTAACCAAAAAATTATGAAGATATAGGCCGTTAAAGTTCCGCGTGACATCACGCCGTGCGACAATTTTTAGCACGGCGTGACGTCACGTGCTCCATTTCCAAACTTTGATGCGCTTTATCTTCTAAATTGTTCGTTTGATTGACAAATGAAAAAATATGTCCGAAATACTATGAATATTGTTTTTCACTTGTACTTATAGTACTAAAGCAATTGGCTGCTTTTGATTCTCATTATAGTGGTTATTTTCATTCAAATCGTGTATTTTGTGGTTTGGCACTTAGGCCCTTTCATTCCAAGCAGCAACTTCTCTGTCACTCCTACTGAGATCGACATAGGTGGCTCTGTTTTATCGAACATTAAATGGGCATGTCTAATGGTCAAGGTCTTTTGACCATAGTCAATTGACTCTAGTCAATGTCTTAATAATATGTAATAATTTTGTTCTCAGTGAAGGGGAAAAACCTAACCACGGTGTGGTAGTGGTGGGCTACGGTGAACGAGACGGCACCCCCTACTGGGTCGTGCGCAACTCCTGGGGGGAGACCTGGGGCCAGGACGGGTACATCCTCATGTCTGCCGGAAACAACACCTGCATGAATCTGGACCGTTCGTTCTTTCCAATTGTTTGATCGATTGATATCATTCGTAATAATCACTATGTTCTATATTCTCTTTAACAGATATTTATTATAATACGAGAATGTGAATGAGAAAACTGTGTGAGAAAAATGTGGTCTAAAAGGTGACGTCCAAATTATTTTTTGGATCCCTTACATACAGAGCTATCCCGATACACCCTATGTGTTACCCGATTTTTCGTAGGTTTCGAGGTCTTTTTTCTCAAATTTTTAAGATTTTTTTATATTCTTAGCAGCTTTAAAAAAAAGTGTTTCTCCACTTTTTATGTGTTATGTCGGATTTTTTTTTGCAGCATGATTCTTATAGGCTAAACCTAACTAGATAATGTTATCAACTAGCTAGGACTAACAAAAGTTTCCAAAAAATTAAGTACTACTGTTTTTTGTTATTGTAAAAAAAAGCTAAGGCTTTCTGAAAGTTTCAAAAATGATCTAAGAAACTGTGGAACCATTTTACTCTTAACTGTGACTCTTAACAGTGTCCCTTTGTGACACTGTTGACAGAGTGAACCAGTTTATATACTTGGGGCATATAGTCACCGCCGACCTAAGGGACCATGCTGACATTGAACGCGAACGGAGGGCGTTGTCGAGAAGAGCGAACACGTTGGATCGCAGGTTTGCGCGTTGCTCGGACAGAGTGAAGATTACACTGTTTCGGGCGTACTGCACTTCACTATACACCTGCAGTCTATGGATTAATTTCTCGCAGAGAGCCTACAACTCCCTTTGTGTCCAATTTAATAATGCGTTCAGGGCAGTGTTGGGGCTGCCCCGCTTCTGCAGCGCCTTGGGCATGTTCGCGGCGGCGCGCGTCGACTGTTTCCACGCAAGTGTTCGCAAGCGGTGCGCGTCCCTGGTGCGCAGAGTGCGGGCCAGCCCCAACGCCGTCCTAGCTATGATCGCTCATCGAATAGATTGCCCCTTTATACGACACTGATGTGACAGGCACGTCACGTCAGTGAGATGCTAATTGCAATTGTTCTATTTTTGGCTAGGCAAATTAAACTGTATTAATGTAATGTATTGTATAATATATATTATTATTTTCTAAATTGAATGTGTTAATTGTGGTAATTTTAATTAAATTTTAATTTTATTGATGCTGATATTTGTATTTTGTATCTATTTAAGTGAGAATTTTTATTTTATTGATGTGTAAATAACTACTTACTATGGGACTTGTTTCTGAAATAAATGATTTTTATTTTTATTTTTTATTAAAAATTTTTTTAATTCAAAGTTCAAAATTAATCTCCGAGTAGCTTGAACGTAATTTGACTTTCGGACAATTTTTTGAAAACTTTTGTTAGTCGTAGCTAGCTGATGTAAGTTTAGTTCCACTCCTTCATACTCCAAAAAAAATCCGACAACAAAATAAAAAGTAGAGAATTTAATTCTTCTTCTTCTTCTATTTTTAAAACTGATTAAAACAAAAATTCTAAAATTTAAGAAAAAAAGTATTATCTCGGCAACTACGAAAAATCGGGTAACATACATTTCTATTTGTCTTTTGTTGGTCTATTTGGATAGCCCTAGATAGAAGAAATTTAAAAAAATAATTTGGACTTTACCTTTCAGACCAACTACATTACAGTGTTTTGTTGTATTTTGTTTGTGTCTATTGACTTTGTTGCTCTGTAACTATTTCTCATAATTGCATCGTAAATAGATTTGTGCATATCTGAATGACCTTGCTTGCTATGAATCCTGGACTTTTGAAGTAAACTCTATATGAAAACATGCTTTGTGTTTTCCTTACTCTACATTATTTGCCTACTTTATTAAAACAATTATATTAAACCAGGCATAAATTACGTCGCACGATAAGGGAAGGTCACACTATTGAACCGAGGGGGTGTGACATGTTTTGGCAAGAGACGTACATTTTAAATCTTTTCAAAATATCATTATTATTATTATTTAGTCATTATTATTGTAGGTAACCTACAATATACATACATACACAAAGACAAAGATTCTAAAAACTTTTTTTTTTGACGCCACTGATCATCTAGAAAGCCTAGGAACTGTCTTTTTATTTTTTCCAGTCAATGTACAGAAATTGCGTTTTTACAGTTTCTTTGTAATTATGTATTATGTCTAAATATATGATATTATGTTTAAACGAAGAGTGTTTTCGGCGAATTTTTCAAACACATTTCCTATTGTTTATAACAGTTTGAATTGAACAGGTGTATTGATGTTTTAAGCTTAACTTTTTAATTAAGGTTGATAAATTAATAAACATTAATAATTGTCGTTCTTTTCGTCTTTTTATTCTAAAATGATACATAATAGGGTATTTTTATGTTTAATATCAATAAGTACTCATTTTGCTTATATTGCGAATGCCAGTAAGACTAAGGCTTTCTACCCGCTCAGACAGACACGCAGCATTGCATATCTCGCGTTAGTTTAACAACGCAACACTGTCAAATAAGTCTAATTTTCGACAGTTAGTCAACCTATGCCCGGTATACCCTATAGAAGCTATTTTGACTTAAGACGCTGAATGTAGCCAAATTGTGCTAACAAAAGAAGGTTTTGGGCAAAATCTAGCTCATATCATTTGAAAAAGACATGGCAGTTATAATTAATCTTATTTCTGACCTAATGCTCATTTCCAAAACACGATTCCACAAACTTCACTCGATGGGAAACATTAATAAATTTGCCTCTTAAAATACCTAAATTAAAATTCTTCTCACTTATACTTATAGTACTGCTGATGATCTTAAGCAAAATTATGGCTTTTATAGTTCTTAAGCAATTGGCTACTTTTAATTTTCAATAAAGTGTATGATTTCGTTAAAATTGTGGATTCTGTGGTTTGGCACTTTCATTCCAAGCAGCACCTTCTCTCTCACTCCTACTGAGTTTGATATGCGTGGTCCTGCTTTATCGAACATTAAATGAGCATGTCTATCGCTCAAGGTCGTTGGCTCTAGTCAGCGCCTTAAGGTGAAGGGGAAGGAAAGTGACTTTGAGCGTCAACTCGCGCGACATCTATTCCTTGCTATGCTTCTCGCAGATTAAACATCCAGTGGCGGTCGAGCGGGCATGCAACGTCGCCTTTTCGTGGCGCACAAAAACGCCTGATTATCAAAGTATTCGCTCATGGAAAAATAGACGCAAAAAGTGGAATTTACTATAGATCCTTAATTTATTAATTAATTGAAAAAAAAAACACAAACAAAAGGCACGAATGCAATAAATAACTATGCCAAGTTTAAAACAAAACAAAAATCTCGTTTAAAATATAAATTTGTATAAGATCGCGGTATTCGCGGTACTTTGAAATATTTTTAGTGTATATTATAGGAGCTAATAAATATTATTTGAACACCACTAGCAAAACTTCCATATATATATAAGTTACATGATATCTTAATTTCCACATTTCATATCTAGTATTTTCGCCAGAAAACTTTCGCAATAATACCTCTTTTACGTGTAATCTCCTTACCCGTCGCCTTAATGTGTATAATGCAGATAACAAACTAATGATTCTCATTATTTGTACTAAATGTAAAATTCTCTGATACATAAAGATAAAATATGTACTAATTAATTAAAAATCCCAGTAAAGTACTATGCGATAACGGTTAGGGGAGTTTTATCAAATTAACACATCGCAATTAAAGGTTATTGTACACTATCGGAATTGCAAACAAAAAAACATATCACAAATACTTTGACGTTACGTTCTTTTTTTTTAGTTACAGCAAATGAATACAGATCGTCAATCAATGCCTAAAAATGGGTATCACCGTAGGAAACATCCATAGAAACGATAGCGTGACGATTTAAATAGCGCCACCAAGGCTAAGGAAAGACTGTAGCCCACTTATGCGACATGATTGGTAAAAAAAAGGAATCAATTATTAGGAGAAAATATGTTTTTCCAATAAAAAAAATCTTGGAATTAAAAATAAATATAACATTTAACCTGATTGGTGTGTGAAAGCGTAAAAATAATCTTTTACTACTAGAAAATATAAAACTGTTATTTAAAATGTTAATAAAAAATATAAAACCGACTTCAAAACACTAAAATGCTTAAAATAATCCTAGCACTTAAGTACCTAATCAGTTACTTTTGGAGTCGGTGCAAACAAAAACATTGAATCTCTCATCGGCTGGCACGTGTACAACGTCCCTTATGTTACATCCCGCACAAATGTTTAGGTACATTTTTCACTATATAAATGTAACTTTCATCACAACCCGGCATTTAGAGATAGCACTACATGTGGCCCCAAAATGGTGTCCAGTACAGTATTTTTAGTTTTTTTTATAATTGCATCCAGTTCTGCTTACGTTTTATTAGGTAAGTTTTGTATGAACTATTGTAGGATAGTTGAGAACGGTGTTAGCTCAGTGACAATATATTCGTAGAAGCGTTTTTATTTTAAAACCGATTCGGTTCAGTTCATTATGGCTTTTTAAATACTTTTACTATGCATTGCTATATTTGCTATCCAGCAATATACGGTCCAATTTTAATAGGCTAGTTTCCTAGGTCAAAAAAATGATATTCTATTTAGTCCATCAGTTAGATTATCAAAAAATATTGGCCCCATATTTTGTCTTTTGTCAATCAAACAAAAAATTACGAAGATAAAGCGCATCATAGTTTGGGAATGGGAGCACGTGACGTCACGCCTTGCTAAAAAGTGTCGCAAGGCGTGACTTTACGCGGAACTTTAACGGGCTATATCTTCATATTTTTTTGTTTGATTAAGAAAAGAAAAAATACGTGTCCAATATTTTCTGTTAATCCAGCTGACGGACTAATTAGATTTTTTAGGAAACTAGCCCATTAGCCAACTTTGAACTTAAAAATGATAGGGTACAAGTTGGTATGGGGCAGTGAAATTTCTTTCGACATTTCGATGTTGGTAGCATTCCATGGTAAAATTGTTGTAATTTAGCAGCAGAATCATCTCCTAATATAATAATATATATGATACTTAAAAATAGGACCACATGAGTATGCAAGTACTTACACATTGCTTGTTAATAATTGTAAACCATTGTTATAGAAAATGATGATCCAGAAGAGAGCATAATATGGCCCTCGGAATACTATTATAATGGGGAAGAAATCGACTTAGTAAACTCTTTCATCGAAACCTTTGAAGTTTGGTAAGTCACTAAAATTGCTAAAATTGCGTTGGTTACTCATATGTATAGGTAAAGAGCTGGCAGAGGTCGAGTTGGAATTAAATACTAAAGTCGACATAGATCTTCCAACTGCTAAGCGAAAATGGCGATAAATGTAAATATAAATAAATATTGGACAACATCACATACATTGCTCTGATCCTATGGTACGAGTAAGTAGCCAAAGCACTTGTGTTACAGAAATCAGAAACGACGACGGCACCACAACACCCAGACCCGAAACAATATAGAAGACAATGGGCAGGCTACATCGTTTGCAGACCTACTTTTGGGGTAGAAGGTTCTCGTGTGGCGACCACAAGTTGGAAGATGTAGCGTGGGCAGGCCTCCCAACTCGATTAATGACCTCGTCAAGTTGCGGGAAGCCGCTTGATGCAAACAGCTCAGAGCCACACGCATTCTATGGAGAAGGCCTATGTCCACGGGTGAACTAAAGACTGGTAATGTTTGATGGTGACGATGTAGGTACTAAGGTCGAAGAACCCTTGCAGGTGTAAAAATTTAACGTTTTATCAGCACCATCAACGATACGGCTATTCATGTTACATATTTAGATATCTGCAAACTACACTATCGGGTACTTTCCGTTGATTGAGAAAAACGAAATTTGAGAAAACACGGTTTCACAGCACAAGTATAATAAAAAACCAGCAAAGGGCGAGTCGGATTCGCGCAACATGGGTTCCGTATACGTACGTAACTATAGGTATGTACATATTTCATTCTTAACGGGAATCAAATCACCTACGTTAAAAAAAAATGTGTGATGTAACTAAGAATACACGGCTTTCGAAATTTTTTCCTTGTGACATTTCTTTCTGCCAAATTTCATCATTCTAGCTTAACGGGAAGTACACGATTTCTATAAGAAAGCCTATCAATTGTACCCTAAGGAAGGACCTAGCTAGGCTATGACAAGCCGTATTCAACGCGGGCGAAGCCGCGAGCACAGCTAGTGCGTCATATATTTTACTTATTCTCTATAGAACCGTCATACAAATACCCGTTACTTGTTATTAAGGATTACCTATTAATGTTATTAAATCTGATGTAACAGGTACAGTGCTGAAAACAACCGGTCTCGCATCGACTACTACAATGGCACCAACAAAGTGTACTACGTTGCCGAAACCGACGACGATATAGGTTATGAATACACGGTGAGGCCAAACAAACTACTAATAGCATTCAAAACCACAAACTGGAAATAAAAAATAGAGAATATTCAAATCCTGCATAATATATTTTTTTATTAGTAAAAGACAAAACATAGTACGCAAAGCTGACGGCCGATGGGGCAGAAATGTTTTGGAATGGAGGCCACGTAACGGCAAGCGCAAAGTAAGACCCACAAGGTGGACAGACCACCTGGTAAAGGTTGATGGAAGCCGCTGGATGCAGGCCGCTTCTAACCAGCCAATCTGGAACTCCTTCACGCGAAAACAGATTTTGTTGAAATTTGGTATATAGGTAGACCATGGCCTGGATTAACACAAATAATACTTTTATCCGGGTAATGCAGACGAAGTTGCGGGCAAAAGCTTGTCTATTATATTTTTACAGTTGGTGTCGATGTCGTAGCCAGATCGTAAAATTGACCAATTCATGATGTGACCGATTATTTCATAAAATGTACCACCATTTCATGATCGCGGCAACTAAAACTGACCATATCGTTTAAACGTCAACATTCGATGAAAATTCAATCCATGTTTGGCCATATCATTAAACGTTAACAATGAATTGAATTTGTTTAATATCTTGATCGATAGATACATTAAATATTTTAAATAGTTATTTTTAACACAACAAATAAATAAAAACACTTGAATAGCTAAATAACCTAACTAACCTCTCAAATTACGTTCCGAACTTCTTGATTTTTTGACGTTGCCCGCGTTATTTGAGTGACTTTTATAAAAACCGGCCAAGTGCGAGTCGGACTCGCGCACCGAGGGTTCCGTACAAACCTGTAGGTACCGTTATGAGTAAAAGTTCACCCATCACGACAATCGAGTCATAGTTATGATATTTTTATTGCAAAATGAAATCCATAACATTACGAAAGTTAAATTGCGGTTTACGATTTATGACGTATTAAAAAAAAACTAATTACTTGATCTCGTTAAAACCAATTTTCGCTGGTAGTTTTTATGGTAATGTACATTATATTTTTTTTTAGATTTATCATTCTCTTATTTTAGAAGTTACAGGGGGACACACATTTTACCACTTTGGAAGCGTCTCACACGCAAACTATTCAGTTTAGAAAAAAATGATATTAGAAACCTCAATATCATTTTTAAAGACCTATCCATTGATATCCGACACGTATGGGTTTGACGAAAAAAAAAAATTCGAGTTTTAGTTCTAAGTATGGGGAGCCCCCAAAATTTATTATTATTTTTCTATTTTTTTGTGAAAATCTTAATGCGGTTCACAGAATGCATCTACTTACCAAGTTTCAACAGTATAGTTCTTATAGTTTCGCTTTCGCTTTCGTTTGGCTGTGACATACGGACGGACGGACAGACGGACAGACAGACAGACAGACATGACGAATCTATAAGGGTTCCGTTTTTTGCCATTTGGCTACGGAACCCTAAAAATCGCCTAGCTTGGGGTCGTAACAATATTTATTTATTCATCACAAAAACAAAGCAACATTAGCGCCTCTACCGGTGGTTAATGTAACGATTTTACGATATGATCACAAATGTTTGACCATTTCATAAAGTAGTAGTGCGTTTAACTGTTTACATCGTCAAACGCTGAGTATTCATTGATCTGGCCAGACAACATCATGATGTAGGCAGCGGGTTTTGTTCTATATCATGAAATAGTAACATTTTATGAAATGATCGGTCACACACATCACATATGATCAATTTTACGATCTGTCTACGACATCGGGTAGAACCCCTCAACACACTTGCTGTGTGTGATGAGCTGAAAGCATATTTTGTACCTGAGTCATTGATTATAATGTTGACACTTACCTTTGTCTTTATTCCATTATTTGGTCGCCATATTACTACAAGCTCTGCTTAGTTCGGGGCTAAATTTGAATAATAATATAAAATAATAAAATCTTTATTTCACAAAACAATAAATTATTAATAACAAATACAGTTAGTAAGATGGTTGGAATTATTTATTTATTTCTATCTATTATGTACATTATATATAAATAATATTAAGTAATATTAAATATGGAAAAGCGTAGTCTTCTGGCAAAGGCATTTGCTGAAAAGGAGACTCCGACCACTAGTCCTATGTACCTATTATTAAAGGTAAAAAATATTTAACCAAGAAAATAAAACTTACTTTACTACACAAGAAGTTTCTTCAACGACCTAGTTTTATTCTAGATTCATCCCATCAGTACAGAAGAAGTGAAGAATGAAAACGTGTGTACACAAACAGATGCGGTGGGAGAGCAGCCTGACTTCTTGCCTGTCATCGAAGATTACGAATATTCACGTAAGTATTTACTTCGACCTAGATTATTGAATCATTATTATACAGTTGATTTTTGTTATTTGTCCAGATACCATTTTTCTAAGTGTCACTACTAATTAACTTCATTTTTCATATTAAAAACTCTTGTCACAGTGTTTGTGAAAACACCTTTTTCTCCGAAACGGCTCGTCCGATTTTCATGAATTTTTATAATTTTTGGTACGTATGATAATAGGTCTTAAAGTATATTTCATACCGCTAGGAGATTAGGGTGTTTTTCTAAATAAAAACTCACGCGAACGAAGTCGTGGACAACAGCTAGTATACCTTACTTATAACCTCTCACTGTCTTCTGTGCTACTGATTAATATCCTGCCCCCCTAGCATGACCACAAAAACAAGATATGATATGACATGATATAGCGATTTGTCGACACAAACGGTTTTTTTTTTTTTGATGCCATGTTGATTTTTTTTTATCGAAAGAGCGATCATAAAAATTCAACATGGCGTCTTGTTTTGGTGGTCATGCTAGGGGGGCTGGTGTCAAATTTTATGAACAGCAATGTTAATACTAGACTGCATTGGAACTTATAAATGATAACAATAGATATATCTATACAACGTGTAACGCTAAATACGCTTATATCATCTTAGGGGTTGTTTCTGGTTCAATAAGTGAGAGATGACAAATAAATGAGTATTAAGTTCAAATACAACAACTTTTTCTATTGAAAAAAAATCGAAATCTCAATAAAAAGGTCTCCTAAATCTCTTGATTCATTCATCCAAGGGAAGATTCAAGGACGTCGGAAACCAGGCAAACGTTAGACCTCTTGGCTCAAGAATCTTAGACAGTGGTTCGGACTTAGCACCAGGTCCCTGTTCAGGGCAGCAGTGGACAAAGTAAAAAATGCCATGATGATCGCCAACCTCCGGCAGGGGAAGGCACCCTAAGAAGAAGATATCTCTTGGTCACGTATTATCATTATGTATGGGGATTTTTATTAAATTAATTTTGTTGTTATTTCCGTAGAAAAAGTGGTTGCGTTTGAGCACTAGGTTAGAGATGTTATGTATTTGAAGTTACACGTCGTAGTAATGCCGAACTATCAGTACTTAGTAAAACTATCAGAAATAGCTACACTATGTATCGATGGGCATTTCGACAGTATCGACAGGTAGAATGGATGGAACGAACAGTACAATAGTTTCTATTGACGATGAGTAATACTATTTTAGTAGATCGATATTGCTGATTTGCTCATAAATTTGATAGTACTTAGTATTGGGAGATAGATAGTTGTTTTAGACAGGCCGCATATTATCCGAAGCTTCTAATAGAAACATTCTAGCGCAAACCTGAAGGCACTTCGGTGCATACATTTTGTACTAGACCGCGCATATTGTAAGAAATGTTTCTTGCCGGTCATCCGGTTCTAATGCGTGCCGGATTGAAACGTCATCAGAATTCTTGAGAGGCCCGTCTACCATACATTTTGTACTAGACCCCGCATATTATGAGAAATTTGTGTCAGTTTGGCACACGTCGCCGTATGCTGTACACTTACAGCTTACTGCTTAAATAAGGTCCTCACTTAGTAACTTCATTTCACTGTACAAAGCAACAACATTTTTTTGGACTGGGACCAACATCGAAATCTCAAAAAAAAACTTCTCCGTACAAACAGGTATCAGCTGATTGATGGTGTATTATTTTTTTTGGAGATTTCGATGTTGTTTTTTTTTTTAAAAGTTGCCGTATTTGGGCAAAAGAATCCTTGCAAGAAAGTTAACAAATAAATTAGAACTATTTATGAATAGCAATACTATCGATTCTTATTAGTATTGTATCGTTCCTAACTAACGGTACTCCCTATCGGTTTGCTATCGATATTTAAATATCGAGCCGGCCAATCTGGAACTCACTGGGGAAGGCCTATGCCCAGCAGTGGACGTCCTATGGCTGAAATGATGATAATGATGAAGCTACACTAATCAATCTATCATTAATAACAGATGAAGAACAGCAGGATGGCAAGCAAGTCCGTGTGTGGACCAAGGAGATTGAAGATGAAGTCGATGTGCTTATGCAGTCTACGCTTTATGTATACAGAACTGACTATGACTTCGATGTTCCTGTCAAGTAAGTTTTATTTGTAATGTCAACATAACAAAGGAATGGGCGAATAGGATAGGGGAAACCTCATGTACAAAACCGAATATGGGCTTGAGAGTCATCAGTGATATCGACTTGCAGCAGATTCCAGAGACGAAACTTAGTGTAATGAGATACCACATACCTACTTCATGGTTCGTACATTTATATTATATTTTGTATGTCATTTATAGGTGGTATGTACCTACGTATGTATGTCATCATGTGTGTACTACGTTTCGATAATTTTAAACTATTGTCAGCAACCTGTGACGACATCGCTACAAGTCGTGTACTCATTCTTACGAACCAGTTTGCTGTATGTCTGTTTATCTGGAACAAATTTGTAATTATAGATGTAATATTAATTCCACTATTTAATATATGACAAACAAAACTTAAGTGCACATAGTGCCCCATTTGGTTATGGTAGTTGAAGCAAGTCCTTTACCGAATGGTACCTTCGAATGGAAAAAAATGTCTGGGGCGTCCTTCTGCTAGGTAGGTGATATCATAAGAACGACGTGAATTAACTGGACACGATTAGCACATGACCATGTTACATGGCGTTCTAAGAAGTAAGTTTATACCATGTCATCATCAACATCATCATTTCAGCCATAGGACGTCTACTGAACAAAGACCTCCCCCAGTGTCTTCCAGATTGGCCGGTATAGGAAGCGGCCTGCATCGATATCAAAGTAGCTCAAATAATGATTGTGGTGAAGAAATGTTTATGATAGCTGGGGGGAGGGGGACTATTTTTTAATATGTTTTTAATAACTTGCCACCGCGAACTTAATCACAGACAGCGCAACCTATTGAAATCGCAGGGAACTCCTAGTTGCTCATGATATTTCTATAATGGGTGTGTATTTACAGAAAGATCAGTAAAGGCTCAAATCTAAAGGATGGCGCAATACTAACTTATAGGATCAAGAATTATAAGCAATTCTCCTTTATTGTTGATGTTGAAGATGTTACCCTTGAAGATGGTAAGTTGCTGCGGTAAACAAACGTTAGCTTTATTTCCATACAAATAGTTGGCACAAGATCCACCTAATAATGAACAATTATTATGTCAAACATATAGAATCTTTTTTTTTACATAATTAAACGGACAAATACACATGAAAACAAATATAATCTATATAAATAGATGACTTATCATTTGATAATTCTGCATCTATTTTCATAGATTACATGTTGGGAGTATTCCCATGAATAACAAGCAATGACGGGTATATATGGGAAAAGTCGTCATAGATACAATAAATTATATGAAACTTATATGACCAATGTTTTTGCGATTTTTTGTATTACAGTAGACTGTGAAGAAGCGGTACAAGCTGATTTTAAAACTCAGATTGAATTTTTGCACCCTCACAACCCGGTTCATGTGAATAAAGCATTCCAAAGGTATGATAAAATTAAAAATAATACATAACAATATACAATACATTCTTTCTGTTTTATTGATATCAAACTATCATCTTCCAGTTATAAAAAACATCACGGCAAAACGTACAAGAAAACTGAACAAGAACTTAGGAAAGCCATCTTCCATAGGAACTGGAGGTGAGCCGATGTTTACGACTAAAAGCTATACTCAGGCATCAAACCATTTCGAAAGAATGAATTTAAATTTCGTGGCATGTCTACATTACTTATATAGTCTTTCCAGTGGTATTTCATTTCATCGTCATTATCATTTCTGCCACAGGACGTCCACTTGACTGCTGAACATAGGCCTCCCCCAGTGGCGTCCAGATTAGCCGGTTAGAAACGGCCCGCATCCAGCGGCTTCCTACAACCTTTACCAGGTCGTCATTTGTATTACATTTGCTAAATACTTATTGATTTCAGACGCGTACACGCTCACAATCGTAAAAACTTAAGCTTTAAAATGGAACTTAACGCGTTTGCCGACCGCACCGAAGACGAACTTAAAGCCTTAACTGGTACTCGGCCTTCAGCTCCCACGGCGCGCGGGAGTATGCCTTTCCCCCATACCGATAGAGAACTAATGGAAATCGCTAAAGATCTACCAAAATCTTACGATTTGAGGTTCCAGGGTCTTTTGGGACCTATCAAGAGTAAGCATTAGTCATATTTTTAAAGCAATTACTCTATTTATGCTTTGGATATAAGACTTTTTAATTCTGCCATTCCATCTGTTCAAGATTGTGATTCTACATTTTTGGAGTCATAGTTTATCTAGCCACATCCTTCGATAGAAAAATTGAGCATCGAAACGTGATTAATATAAAAAAATATAATATTATTTAAGTATTATTCTGTTGTATAAAACTTCAAGGTATTGAACTGGCAAGCCGGAAATGCAAAGGTTCCACAAAAATAAAGAAAAAAATTTTGGACAAAATTCAAAATTAAAAATACAAAATATTATCGCATTGTTTTGGTAATGGCATTCTTATAGTGTTTTTGCAAATCAGAACAACGTAAATATATAGTCATCACAACTAAGTAGATAGATAGATAGATAGATAGATACTCTTTATTGCACACCACACAAAAAAACAGTACAGAGAAACAATAAATGTAAATAGATAAGTATGTAGCTACTACTTATTTACTTCTTTCCTAATTATGAAATTATTTTCGTTTCAGATCAAGGGGGATGTGGTTCATGCTGGGCTTTCTCGACTACTGCTACCGTGGAAGGAGCTTTATCAAAAGCTATCGGTGGCCGCAACTTAGATTTAAGTGAACAATCGCTGGTTGACTGTGCTTGGGGGTAGGCATAGATTTTGTACTTCTGCCTTATAGTAGTATTTACTATAGTTATAAAACTAAAACATTTTTTATAGCTTCGATAATTTTGGCTGCAATGGAGGGCAGTTAGATAAGGGATATGAGTATATTCTGAAATACGGAATCCCACTGGACAGTCAGTATGGAGATTACATTCAGAAGGTATCCCCTCAGTCTTTAAACCGTTTCCTGCTTTACTCATCTCTGCTTTGTTTGATGTGGTAATTTGTTGTTAGGGTTTTATTTTCAACAAAAAATAACACTTATTTTACTTATGACAATTAACAGTACGCTTACCAAACCAGTTTTTAACAATCATACAGGAGGAAATGATAGCATTTATGAGATAATGGAATCTACATTCTAAATGGTGATGTTGCCAATCATGCTAACTCCTGCACTCTACTCCTGCGTTCAGGCAAAAAATATATATTGGGTATCTATGTTGCATAGGACGGCTACTGCAACGTGGATAATACTACCAAGACCTTCAAGATCCGTGGATTCGCCATGGTAACTCCTAAAAACCCTGATGCTCTGAAGGTGGCGTTAGTGAACTACGGGCCTGTGGCCGTTGCCATCCATGCTTCGGAAAATATGAAGTATTATTCTAGTGGAATATTTTACGACATCCAATGGTAAGAAACTAATTCGGTATTTCTACTATCCTAGGTGGATTTTATGAGTCTCCTTTATTTTATGTGACTGTGTGGAAATCGCAAGAATAATCAATATTTAAAATAATAATTCAAATTCTTTATAACAATTTCCAAGACAAAGCAGCGATAGAATTACAACACCACAATTATGTGTCGGAACTTCGTTTTAAGACATTGATCTTTAAGAAGCTTGGTATGTAAAAAAAATATATCTTTTGTTATTATTTTGTTGTTGTTTTATACAGGGTGTAACAAAAAGGTGAAATAAAACTTTAAGGGGTTATTCTACGGCTAAATTACATCAACTTTTTCTATGGGACCAACATCGAAATTGCAAAAAAAAAACACTTTCCCATACTAAAACGCGACCAGCTGGCATCAGTTTGTATGGAAACGTTAATTTTTTTTTTGAGATTTTGATGTTCGTCCCATAGAAAAAGTTGATGTAATTTAGCCGTAGAATAACCCCTTAAAGTTTTATTTCACCTTTTTGTTACACACTGTATATATAAGTATATATAAATATTTTAAAAAATTCACAGCAGTTCGCGACAGTTAGTTAGATAATATTGTTAGTAACATGTGGATAGCGTTGTGAGCTACATTATTGTTAACTTTCTTTTGTTATTTTATAGCGATACTTTGTATTTTGAAGCTGTTTGCTGTTCTTTAATAAAATAAAATAAAATAACTTAAAAAAACGGTTCTCTCACAGTATATCAGGCTTTCCTTCGCCTGTTCTCTCTAACCGTCTAGTAACACATGAATCTGTGCTTTATTTCCCAGAAGATGTTTTAGCGCCCCAAAGCATACGAGAAATTAGTAGGTTTTCCCGTGCCATACCTTACGATAATATCGATTTAGACTTATTTCGGAATAGTACACCGGAAATGCGATTATTTGCATAAACTAGAAATAAATACGAGATGCAAATTACAACTATTTATTTGTATCTTTCAAACCCCTATTATATGATAGTTACGAAATACCTGTGCAATTATAATTCGAGAAATGATTTTTTAAATATATTCATTTTTCTTTGGTCAAGTTTTTAATTCTAGTGTATAAATTGTATAAATAGAATTTATAATATGTGGTGCAATTTTTCACAGTGAAGGGAAAACACCCAACCACGGTGTGGTTGTAGTGGGCTACGGTGAACGAGACGGCACCCCCTACTGGGTCATGCGCAACTCCTGGGGGGAGAACTGGGGCCAGGACGGGTACATCCTGATGTCTGCCTTGAATGACAACTGCTTTGTTCAAAACACTCCGTACTATCCAATTGTTTAAAATTTGATCTTAATAGAAACTGCAAATCCATTCATCACTTCACCTTATGACTTGTTTAATAAGTATTTCATTATTTTAATCAAATAGTTCGAGATCCGTCCACCTATGATGAACGTTAAAGGGACAGTAGCTTTCTTTTATTAATTAAACTTTTTTTTCTTTTTAGGGATAATTTACCTACTCTTAAATAAAAAAAATCTTCATTTTACTAGAGGTGAATTAATTTTCTTTCTTAAATTTCTTTTCTTTCATTAATGCCTAAATATTATAGTTTTATGAAAGATATCTTAGTTTCAAATTTACGTTTACTCAGAAGTAAATATAAGTAGCTAATGGTTTCTAAATACTACAATTTATGTAAACACGCTATAATGTGTTAATTAAAAGATAAATCAATAAAAATTGTAGGCAGGACTGGGGTAAGTTTTCTAGTAATAGTCAATTTTGACTATGGGCTTATTTGAAAATATGGTTATGGTTAGTGGAGTTTGCAATTGGATGTAAATAAGTAATCGCGAGAAACATAACGCCACGTCTCCGGTGACTGGGCGGGGAGGGGAAACGGCTTTTCGCACCCAGTATAATAATGCAACATTTTCAAATAGAACAAATTTTTGACAGCTATCAATCTACCCCTATATTCAACTATCCCCGGCCTCCCCTACACGATTAGTAGACGTCAATATTGAATTTTTTTGCTAAACGCCGAATAGTGGCTGTCCTGCGACGTGTTCTATATTTTATAATTGTACTGATTGTATATTATTTAACTAGCTCTGTTGCTTTTATTACTCTGTATCTATTTCTTATTTGCAGTCTAAATGGATTTGTACATTTCTGAATAATATGTATTCTGGACTTTTTGAGATAAATTCCACGTGCAAATATGTGTCATAGTGTTTATTTTTAACATCTTTACCTGCCTTTGCCACTTGGACATTTCTTCCAATATGACGCTTTGCAAACACTGCACCGTTAGAGTTTCGGGCAACAGGCAACTTGCTGTGATATTTTAAGTAAAGGAGTACTTCTTGAAAGTTTCGGTGATCGATAACGGTTTTTGGTCGTTGCACTAATTGACAAAATAATTCAAAATTGCCGCAGTTTGCAATGATATTCCTGTTGTGTGTTGACGCGTTAAGCTTGGATCCCTATCTCTTCATGTCTACAGGTCCGTCTTACTTGCAACAACAGTTAAGTACAGGCTGTGGCGTAAAAAGTAGTCCAAGTATTGTTTTTTATGTACATTTAAAGCTTTTAATGCAAAAATAGCTTCTTTTCTATTTTTAACCCTTATTTTTATCATGTCATGGTTTTTTTTTCTGAAAACTTTCGTTAAAAAAATGATGCTTAACAGTAAATTTTATCTGATACATCGAATTCTAAGCTATGGACCACTATTTACGCCACACACACACACAACTGGCTCGTTTCTTGCTTAAAAAATATTCGGCGCGGAAAGGCTGCCAAAACCCTCGGCTCCGCCTTACGAATGCGCTTTTTTGAGTATTTTGAATGTGTTTCGTTCGGGCCAACGAACGAAACTTAATAAATTAAAATTACCATAAACTTGTGTAAAATCTTTGACTAGAAATATGAACAACGGAAACTAGTCATGTTATTACATGGCTGTTTTAAATTTTTCATTGTTATACAACACACAAGTAGAAAGTTTTTTTTTTTCTCTTTATTTGGGAAAAACAAACAAGCATATTATTTGCTTATGTTCTAATTATACTAAAAAAATACTAATAATGTAACTAGCACAGGTAGGATTGTCCACAGATAGGATTAATAAAATGAAACGGTGGAGCGTCGCAAAATTAAATATGTTTGAGATTTACAAAACTATTCACCTACGCACCAAAGAAACGAATAACCTCATAGATATTTTTCCTGATGATAGCAGAAAAGGTCGATGTCACAGCAATATTTGTTGTATAAGCTCATTAATCTACACAAAGAAGAACGCTCACCTGCTTGCGTTTTTCAAGTTTAGGTACAAATAAAATTGGTTTGCGATTGGTTTGACGAACAGCGTAAAAGCGATATATACGCACATACAAGTATTATAGTTGACTTACCTTGGGAAAACAGATTACTCTAGATTCTAATATACAGATTGAGTTTTTTCACCTACTAACGAACGAGTCATTTTCGTGTATGCGCCACCGATGGTGCGGTTGGTGTGGCGAAATATTATTCATCAAATTGACAGAATTGCTGTCGACACAAAAAGAAGTAGGAGACAAAAAGAAAACTCATACACAGATACTCTATGATGATTACTTAAGTTATGATTATGACAGAAAACCTACAAAGTTTTCTTTTCTGTCTAACACGTAACATAGGATAGCCATCTCTTTTGAGAAAAAGCAGAAAAAGTAGACCACTATTTGTAACCATTGGTAGCCAAACTGAGACTTACAGGCTTTTTACGTCTACGTGTACTCTTATCTCTGTGGTAAAGAACATTCTACGCTTATTGCGGCAAATGTTACTTTAAAATTACAATTATAGTTACATACTAGATTTTTAATCGTGACCGTGATATTAAAAAAATATTCTTTTAAGTGTGAATAATTTTGTAATTATTTTAAAAATATTGTGCAAAATAATAGTTCAAGAAGTTATCTATTTTTATGATTTAGTTGTTTAGGGTTCCTTCGTCATAGACAAGAGTCCATAAACAGCTAGTTATATGTACTGAGGGCAAGTTGCAGGAATGTACGGACTATTTTAAGTGTGTCTGGCTAGTAGGGGAGGCCGGGGATAGTTGACTATATGGGTAGGTTTTTTCTAATTTAAACAAACATTTATTGCAAAGTACAATTTGACGAAAAAACGACCCAGGACAGATTGGGTCAAAATATAAAAAATATTTTTGGCAAAGATTTGCACAATACGCAAACCGGTCGGTCAACTGATCGATTTCTTAGTTCTTACTATTACTTTGTTTTCTTCTTCTTTCTTCTTCTTTTGGCAAAGATTTTTAGTTTCATAATCACAACTATTTCCTGAAATATGGATGAATCTTTATGTTACACTTTGTTACCAGCCCAATCAGATTTTGGGATAAATTAGTTTTGTCTCCACGAAAACACAACTTGCTCTTGGGACTACCATTAAAATCGCAAACAAATACTTCTTTACAAAATAGCCGTAACGGTTCAAATTCGAAGCGTTTATTTTGAAAGCTCTATAGTCTATGGTACAGCAAGGATGCCTGACAGCCACAAAACAAATTAATTACTTAATTAAGTAATCAGATTAGATAAGATTTAGATATATTTTGGCTTAATTGTGATAGTTTTTGCACTTGTATGAGCAGTAAAACATCCTTTATATTTAAAAACTACTAAAAAGGATCTTTACTTTAAATTATTTTAAAAAGTAACATTCACTTATCAATAACTTGGTTACTATACAGTGTGGCCAGAAAAGTGACGTCCAAAAATTGTTTTTAGGTTCCTCGTGTTGAAAGGTATCTGAATCACCCCTACATATGTTCTACGATTTTTCGTAGTTTTCGAGTTATTTATTCTAAACTGATTCAGAATGGGATCCTGGCATATCAATTAGAATAGTTAGTCTTTGAATAATGACACATAGAATGATAGTTTGTTGCCTACGGCGAATATAAAATTGAAGCGACAAAACAGTTTTGTCCGCAAACGTTTAGACGCACACATACAATACTATAAAATGGGGCTGCTCACTAATAGTAGTTTTCCCCAAAACAAGGGTAAAATTCGATAAAAGCAGCTGCATACATGTAGCTGTCAGACGTAGGGAGCCCCCGGTGGCTCCAATGGGAATAAGCATGTTTTTTTATTTGGTCCCAAAATAAATAGTATATTATTATAAATAATAAAACTAATAATTTTCGAAAAATATTGATAAATACCTGACTTACAGCCCATTAAAGTCGCGTGTTAGACAAGGAGATCCGATATGTACCGTGACGTCACATTACACGTCCGCCATATATTTTTCATAGTAATAGTTGTTTTAGAAAGATAGGGATAGGACCTTAATTTCTAATTACTATATTACGGTTATTTTTTACCTAAAATCAATTTTGTTTTCACTATTAGCACTATAAATTCATATATTTCTTTATAAATATAGTAAAAACAATTTTTTTTTCATGCATATTCCCTATTTAGTTGCCTTAAAATTTTGCGCGCAGATTACGTATCTATGTCATTAGTCTAATAGTAGAGTCTAAAATGCTACAGTGAGCCTACGTCCTACTGCAAGGCACAAGCCATACTAGAAATACAATTAGAATATTAGGACAAAATAAACAGAACCACCAAGTAAAATTTCAATTAAATTTAAACCTATAAAATTAACTACATCCTTGTTTTCAGTGCCCAAGCTAATTTAATTTTAAAAACTAATTTTACAATTCGACATGTTTCTCAATTTCTACCGACTATAAAAGCGGCGAACCGAAAAAAATATTTAATAAAAAAATAGAAGGGTATCAGTGAAAATGTTCTCCCGTAAGTTGACAGTATTCTTCGCAGTTCTGGTGGTTATGGCAATTGCTAATTGTGCAGCTGATGACGATAACGGTGATGACGTGAATAAAGAGCCGTGTGGTCCTAGCAATAACTACTGCAACAACCCAGATGGCCAGCAGAGAGGGAAATTTGAAGACTTCGTGCTACACGATCACAACAATGGAAAATGATAGGAACAGACCATGTTCTGGTAGTTTTGAAACGTTAATAAAATTGTTTTAAGGATGTTTTTGGTTTTATTTATTTATTTAAACTTTATTGCACAAGTAAGTACAATTGGCGGACTTAATGCTATACAACATTCTCTACCAGTCAACCTTGACGTAATGCAGACAATGTAGTCAGTGGCGGAGTATAAAGTATCCGACATATTTTTTAAGACGAGTAAAATACATACACATACTTACATATCAATTTAGAAAATAATGAATACATACTATAATACATACTATTATTAGGGAAGTCGATGATTATTAATCGAAAGTGTGAAAAAAAAGAGAAAGAAACATACAAAAAAGGAGTTGAGTAATAGTAGAATGGTAAGTTCTGAGAGGTGCCAAGATAATGCTCACGTAATGATTTTTTAAACACAAATTTTGACGGAGATTGTTTAATACTAAGGGTTTTGCTCTTTAAAAATATTCGTTCGAATACTAAGTGACTATTTCGAAGAGGGAACCTAATAACATTAACAACTTTTACTTTGGCACCAACAAAATTGACATTTTCCTTGACGAGAATGTAGGTTTGGAGAACTTTTTTTTTTGTGCTACGACATGTAGTAAAGCTGTTTGCTTTAATATTTTTCCACAAACAATCACGCCAATAATCTAGCCCTAAAGAAAGCAAAGCTTATACTATGGCGACTATGTTACAGATAAACATACATTTAAATACTTTTTCATACTTTTTTAAGGATATTTATAATAATCATACCTGATCATACTCCAAAAAAAAACGGGCATACATACGATACTAAGAAATGGAAAAACTATTTTTTAAAGCTGATTAGAACGAAAATTCTCAAACGTAACGTAACGTAAAATTCTCAAAAGTAACCACCATCTTCGCTTGTGTATGTGTGCGTGAGATTAGGTTAGTCGTGCACAAAATATTATTTTTTTATGAAACTTTACTGTTTATAACTAATTTGAGATGCAATCCTTTATTTTCAATAAAATTATCTTCCTAATAAACACATCTATTACGCGAAAGGTATGAAACCGTATATACAGGCTCACAGGCTGTCCAGAGAAGGGTGTACGAGCGGGTGTCAGGTGATAGAGGACACTAAGTCCTATCGATTGGACCCCCATGTATGTTCAGCGAAAATGAACGATTCTCAAGATATTTAGTTTAGTTAAGTTTTAACCGCCAGTCCCCACCGCCAACAGGAGACGTGTCGTAAGAGGCGACTAATTCCGGTAGCACGAGACGGGCAGCAGCGTCTGCTTGCGAAATGTTATAAAAAACTGCGTTCGCCAATCTGCCTGCCAAGCGTTGCGAGTATTGGCAATCCCCCCCGATGAGAGTCATCGGGGAAGGCCTGTGTTCAGCAGTGGACTTCCATGGCTGACATGATTATGATGATGCAAAATTTAGGCAGTCTTATTGCTAAAAGCGATCTTTTCCGACATCCTTCAGGTAGAGGCATAGACTTAGAATACGCTACGTGGTAGATGTCACATGAGAAGAAAGGGGAAAGTGGTGCGGAGAGCTCAGTGTAAAATTTTATATACCTGATGGAAAATATTGTTCTTCTTCTTCTTCCTCGGTCCCTCATTGATGAGGATCGCGACTACATACAATTTTCCTCCACAGACCGCGATCATACGCTGTGTGGACCGCATTACACATATTTCCGCCCAATGCTTTTTTCACCGCGTCTGACTATCTCGTAGGTGTTCTACCCCGAGCACGTCTACCTTCTATTTGACCCAAGATAATTTGTTTCTCCTGGCAATTCCTAGAAAATCGCATAATGTGCGATGCGTTTGAGATGTGGTGTTGGCGGAAATTAATTCGCATACCCTGGACTGCCATGCGAACTAACGAGTCCATATTAAAAGAACTCAACATCACCACGCGGCTCTCCACCATATGCAGAAGGCGTACACTCAGTTTCTTCGGGCACATTAAATATTGTTAGGTTTTATTATTTTAAACTGTTTTATTTGACAATTCATTGGTTTGTTTGTACAAATAGTTTTATTTTCACTGGAATTACTGTAAATGTTAGTGTTATGTAGATACTTTTTCATGACACTGGCAAGTAATAAAAATAAAAAGAAAAGATAGACACAAAAGTGACAAGCGGGAAACAGGAGAGATATAATTTGGTTAAGAAGATGTTAACTAACTATTGATTATTATTATTACTATCATTACTGTGTCCTGTGGTATAAAGGAAAAATATATGGTAATTATGTGTTTCTGTTTTTTAGTATTTTTGTGTATTAATTACACTATATATATATAATTAATCTTACAATATATAAGTCCAGAGGAAAATGAATATAAACAATATATTACTATATATTAAATACATAAGAATAATATAACAGTTTGACTTTTTAAGCTTCTTTCGATCTGTATTTTAAATTAAGTATTTGTTGCCTCGCTTATGAACAGAGTGTGCGGCAGCCGCAACAATATCCTGCAGGCGGTAGGTGGTAAGTACGAGTGTCCTATTAGCCACCATTGGACGACTGTGCTCGTTGGGTGAGCCTTAGGTAGGTATAATTTTTGACTCTGACATGAAATTTTAACTTAATTTAATTTAATCTTGTTTATATTTTTATTTCAATTGAATTTTTGTTTATTATGTTAAATTTTTAATAAATTAATGAATGTATTTTTTGTAATGTAATGTAATGATGTTTTATATATGGAACCTGTTTTCCGAAATAAATGATATATTATTATTATTAAAACAAACAATCTATAAATTCTTAAAGATCTAAGTAAAACGTTTTTGAAAATGGCTGTTTCGTAAAATATGTTTTTGATTGCTACCTTCTGATAATTTTTTTTTTAAATAATAAATCGGGTGATTTGACCTCCATTTCCTGAAATTGATAAAGGTCAGTAATAGAACATGACGTTAATTTGACATACCTACAATTTCTGTTTTATTTGACAACCTAGCAAACTTATGCAACAAAAACTAGTCTACGAAATAATAATTTCCCGATTATGTAATGATTCTTAAGATCTATACTGAATTTTAGTCTCAAATATGTTTATAAAGATGAAGGTTTTGTAAAAAAAAAAATACTTATTATTAAACTAAAAAGCAAAACATTGGTAGTTTTTATTTTTTAAATTTTAATCACTGGGACACAGAAAATAATTCGTATAACAAAATAATACAGAGGTGCTGACGGTTCTCAAACTGTTTACAGTTACAAAAATAAAAAGCAAAATTACACTTATAAAATGTTGTAAACAATAAATTAAATAATTTTTGCAAGGTCGTTTTCGCATTTTATAAAAAATATGGGCGATGTATCTGATTTTCTTGCCATGATTTTAGAGTGTTTTACCCAGATATACTGGTAATTTTTTTCCTTAGCCAGTGACTTTGCCTTACTTAACAGATTCTTGTTTCTTTGCGTGAGATGGTCATTTATATAGAACTTTCCATGAGTGGAGAAGCCCAACGCAGGTAGGTTAAGTTGCTTACTTTTACGTGCCGATGCTACTAATTCCTCTTTTGTGTAACGATTGTTAAAGGATATTATAATCGGTTTCTCGGCGTTAGGCACTCGAGTAGGTATTCTAGCAACATAGTTTATTTCTTCCTTTTTTATTGGAAAATCACATAGGCTACCGATCTTTATGGCTATGTCATATAGGTTTTCACTTTTATTTTGTGGGATTCCCTTTATCTCAACGTTATTCGCTCTAGCCCACTGGTCCCTATCATCAATCTCACGATTCAGTCTAGATATTTCTGCTTGGAGAGTTGGTGTCACATTTGTCACCTTTTCTATTACTGACACACGTGCTTCAAGAGATTTTATTGAACTTGAAAAGCTATTTATCAGTCCGTGTGCCATATCTAGTGACTCTTTCAAGTCGCTGATGTCAGTCTTGATCGTTTTGACATCTTCCAAAAGAGATGCTAAGGGGGCCAATTGAAATATAATCTTGTTAAGCTGCTCTTGCATTTTATCCAATTGGGAAGGCATAGGAGAGGTTGAGGTCGGAGAGTGTAACGGGCTTGGCTTGCATTTGGGACAGCGCCAGGTGTTCTTCCTGTCACCAAGTTTTTTGTAACCACTTTCCGTCACTCCGGAACATGCATAATCGTACTGGTTTTTGCAAACACTACAGATCGGGCCATCATTTTGTTTCCCACCACAGCCGTTGCAGATAAACATTGCGTAAACTCCTTGAGAGACTTTGAGAAACACTGAAATAAGTGTGCGAACGAATAAGCGGGCACTCGCGAATGCTGCCGAGCGGTGACTGTGAATGACATCTTTGTCTGCGTAAGTAAGTCGTGTTTACGCTCGACGAAACGCACACAAGCAAAAAATAATGTTGCCTTTATATTAAATTTTACCCAAAAGTAGGGAGTTAAAACGGGGCGCTATGGGGCACGACAGAAAAAATGTCACTGATTTTAAATGGAACATTGTCATAGCCGAGTTTCTGAAGTATATTAGTATGCAGCTGGGACTTGTAAAATAGACTAGTCAAAACTGGTCAAGGATCATCTGGGTTAGGTTATGTTTAAATCAGTTACCACATAAAGCGCGAATCCGAGCGAGTGGAGCAAGCGTGCCGCGACAGCGGCCGGCGAGCGCTAGATTATAATTCTGGTTCTAAAATTTTGACAATATCCCCGTATAAAATCTGCAAATATCTCGGTAACGGTGCGTCGGATCCAAAAAATTATGAAATTTTGTCCCCCTTAAAAATTCCAGATTGCACCCAACCCATAATATTTTGACCTCTAAAAATGGTCAAGTGCGAGTTGGTAAAAAATTTCTCAGTAAAAGTGTAGAAAAATAGGCTAGTTTCCTGGGTCAAAAAAAGATTATTCTATTTAGTCAGTGAGTTAGTTTATCAAAAAATATTGGACACAAATTTTGTCTTTTGTCAATAAACAAACAATGACGAAGATAAAGCACATCAAAGTGAGCACGTGACGTCGCGCCTTGCTAAAAAGGGTCGCAAGGCGTGACGTTACGCGTAACTTTAACGGGCTATATCTTCATATTTTTTTGTTTGATTGAGAAAAGAAAAAATACGTGTCCAATATTTTCTGTTAATCCAACTGACGGACTAATTTGATTTTTTTAGGAAACTAGCTCAATACAAATCCCAGCTCCATACAAAAAAACATCGAAAATTCGGCTGTCATTTATATTCCATATAAAATCTGTTAATTTTTGTTTGTGTCGCCATAGCGCCACGTTACCTATACTCTGACCGATCGGACCGAAAATCGAACCCGGGACCTAAATAATTCAGTCGTCTCAATTATTTTGATTTCAAACAAAATATAAATTGAGACGTTTCTCATTTAAAAACAAAATGATATTTTGTAATACAGGCAACATTTTCATAAAATGTCAAGACTAATTTATTGTTTTTTTTATTTTTTATTAATGTTTTACGTAAAAATATAAGTTTTAACGCAATTATTACACGTGAAATGTAATGTTAAAATCTTTCCTGTGTTTTCCTGATGTACTGTGACATCCGTTCACTTTGCAAACCGTCAGGTTTTTTAAAATATTTCGGGAGCTGTTTGTCACGCGAAACGATCTTGAGCACTAACGGGCCGAGTAATAAACTAAGCCATTATGGCTTAGTTTGTATTGCCTCACTTTACGAACGCGGACTTGGCTTCTGGGCGTTCTATTTCGATGTTTTTAATATGATAGATATGTTTTATTACCTGTAGAACGTACGTATGTGGTTTGATATGAGAGTTGGTTGTGGTTTGGTAGTGATTACGTTTTTAAGGTTCCGTAGCCAAATGGCAAAAAATGAAACCCTTATGGATTCGTCATGTCTGTCTGTCTGTCCGTCCGTATGTCACAGCCACTTTTTTCCGAAACTATAAGAACTACACTCTTGAAGCTTGGTAAGTAGATGTATTCTGTGAACCGCATTAAGATTTTCACACAAAAATAGTAAAAAAAAAATTGGGGGTTCCCCATACTTAAAATGAAACTCAAATTTTTGTTTTTCATCAAACCCATACGTATGGGATCTATGGATAGGTCTTCAAAATTGATAATAAGGTTTCTAATATATATTTTTTCTAAACAGAATAGTTTGCGCGAGAAACACTTCCAAAGTGGAAAAATGTGTCCCCATACATATTTTTATTTTATATTATGTAACCCCTGTAACTTCTAAAATAAGAGAATGATAAAACTAATAATAAAAAATATACGTTGTACATTAAAATGCAAACTTCCACCAAAAATTGGTTTGAACGAGATTAAAACATCGATCAAAGTTACAACGAACTACAAAAACTTTTATATTATGTAACTTGCTACTACGGGATCCTTCATGGGCGAGTCAGACACGCACTGGGCCGCTTTTTTCTTTTAGCGGCTTTTTTGACAATAGTGGAATGTCCAAAAAGTAGGATGATGAAAACAAAATTGCAATAGAAATACCTACATCCTAACTATTTACGTTATGTATTAAGAGAATGGACCTCCAGAAACAATTGCTAGTGGTGCCTTACAATGTGAAACTTGGTTGTACTGCTTTAAACCGGAATGAAAAAGCCAGTCGGCAAAACGGATCTCGTTTTGAAAACTTGCCGAAGAAAGTTAGGAAAAATCGAAGCACTGGTAAGAAAATGGTTGCTCTCTTTTCCGCTAAATCAGGAAAATAGTGTCGCTTGACGACCAAAGGACAGAGATGGGTTCGTCGAAAATATTTCGCTAAGGTAGGTACAAAAGCGTATCTGAAGGATTCAAATGTGATCTCAATAATAGTCATTTATTTTGTACCTCTTCCATACAGCTCAGGCCTCGCAGCCAGCGACTTCTTTTCGTTTCCTAAAATTAAAAACAAACTTATTAAACATGTGGTTTTACAATCCTGAATCGGCTGTAAATGCGTTTCACAAAGGCATTAACAAACTCATTCCATAAAGAAGACTGGTCCAATTGCTTTTTACAATGGTTCCAGCGAATACAAATAAATAATTCGTAAACATGTAAAATTATTTTACATTAATTCTTTACTATGCGTAAAATTAAATAAAATTGGTTATAAGCGGTAGCAATTTTAATTATATAAATACAGTGAGATCAACCTTAACTAGTCTAGTTTGAAGCCGACGAAGCTACGCAAACGACCAAAGGTATGTTTAAAAATCTACTTTTAACAACAAATTGAAAGTAAATTATTAATTTTGCTCATGTGTTTTCTGCTGAATCAATATCATAGCGTCTCTGATGCGCGTTGCTTCAAAAATGTAAGTACATGTTTAGTTTAAAATAGTGTCTTAATACACTTTATTTTGTTTATTCACAGGATGTTGGCAAACAGCCTCATTGTATTCCTGTCATGCCTGACTATCATCGTCAGCGTGCAAGAAGACCCCCCACCTGAAAACCGACGTGAATATATAGCTGCCTGGGATCAGGAAGACCCTCCTCCAGGTGACCGTCGTAGATATGCCGCCTCCTTGGATCAAGAAGACCCCCCTCCAGGCGACCGTCGTAAATATGCCGCCTCCTTAGATCAGGAAGACCCTCCACCAGAGAACCGTCGTAAATATTCCGCCTCCTTGGATCAGGAAGACCCTCCTCCAGGCGACCGTCGTAGATATGCCGCCTCCTTGGATCAAGAAGACCCCCCTCCAGGCGACCGTCGTAAATATGCCGCCTCCATAGATCAGGAAGACCCTCCTCCAGACAACCGTCGTAAATATTCCGCCTCCTTGGATCAGGAAGACCCTCCTCCAGGCGATCGTCGTAGATATGCCGCCTCCTTGGATCAAGAAGACCCCCCTCCAGGCGACCGTCGTAAATATGCCGCCTCCTTAGATCAGGAAGACCCTCCTCCAGACAACCGTCGCAAATATTCCGCCTCTTTGGATCAGGAAGACCCTCCTCCAGGCGACCGTCGTAGATATTCCGCCTCCTCGGATCAGGAAGACCCTCCTCCAGGTGACCGTCGCAGATATGCCGCCTCCTTGGATCAGGAAGACCCCCCTCCAGGCGACCGTCGTAAATATGCCGCCTCCTTGGATCAGGAAGACCCTCCTCCAGGCGACCGTCGTAAATATGCCGCCACCTGGGATCAGGAAGACCCCCCTCCAGACAACCGACGTGAATATGCCGCCTCCTTAGATCAGGAAGACCCTCCTCCAGACAACCGTCGTAAATATTCTGCCTCCTTGGATCAGGAAGACCCTCCTCCAGGCGACCGTCGTAGATATGCCGCCTCCTGGGATCAAGAAGACCCTCCTCCTGGAGACCGTCGTAAATATGATTCCTCCTTGGATCAGGAAGACCCTCCTCCAGGCGACCGTCGTAAATTTGCCGCCTCCTGGAATCAGGAAGACCCCCCTCCAGGCAACCGACGTGAATATGTTGCCTCCTCGGATCAAGCAGACGGGACAGGGATTTGGTATCTAAATCGCTAGCATGGGTGGCACCCGACGCAGTTGTTGATGGTGTCACGGCTGAACCAAATGTCTTTTTTATGCAATATTCGTAAAGTCTTGTCTTCCTCAGACATAAATAAATTAAAAACGGAAAAACCGCGTTTAGTCTGTATACTAGATGAGATGGCCTATCGACCTACAATCTCGGAAAGAACTGGGCCAATTTTGATTAGATTTTTAATCCGTGAAAGTGTATAAAGTGTAACTTAAGATCTAGAGTACATCAAATGATAGTTGGTCAAGTAAAACAATACATTTCCGAAAAAAGATGTTTGTCAAATAAATAGTTGATGATCCTTGTTTATAAATGTGTTTTAGTCAAACATAGAACCCAAAATCAAAATCATATTTGGTATCTAGATTGCTGAGATAGCTGCACTCTTAGAACATTATATGACTAGAGATTGATCATATGTGTGATATTAACCTCTTGGGCTTTTATTTAAGAGCAAGGAAAATTTACGAATCGAGTGCATCTATTTTATCCTCTTTCAATTAATGTGCTTTATATTAGGCATAATAAAGTTGGTTTCTTTTTTTTGTTTTGATATTTCGTTCAAGTAAGTATTAAAGACCGAACCTTGGCCTAAAGCTTTGCCAGTTTTTTATTTGGTAACATATAAAAAAAACGATTTTTGTATCGTCCGTCTTATTATTTTTTATTGAAAGAAATAAGCAAGCTTGCATAATCAACTTGCACACAGCTTGCACAATAACAAAACTTAGCCAAAGAACGTCTACTGTTGAACATAGGCCTTCCCCAGTGACTTTTCATAATCAGTAATGAAATAAAATATTATCAATCAATATAACGGATGAAGACGGAAACACGACAATCGTGTTTTCGGTAAAATAAGAATAAAGAAGACAAAAATGGGAAAATCTATTTCGAAAGAATATATTTCGTACTAAAACAACCGAATTAAAAATAGGTAACCATTTCCAGAGCATTGCATAAAATGCCTAATGAGTGCAACTGCTCGAGGAACCCCAGAAATCGCTATTTTGATAAGCTGATGAGAAGTTGCCCACGATATCGTTGTTTGATCATCCACTCTGCGTCACCATATACAAAAAGTCAATTTCTGTACATTAATTTAAAAATAAAAACAGTCACTCAGGATCACTGTAGCACACAAAACACGTTTTTGAAATTTTGGTCTGTATATTAGTTATATTAGTGTTATTAGGTATATATTAGGTACACTAATGGGTGATTTTCCCAGCACCAAATCGTAAACGGCATGGCTGAAACTGCTAGTGCAGGATGGCACTTTTAACTTGTAATATTTTTTTTTAGATGAAAAATGTTGTCTCCTACAGCAGCCTACAAATATTTTTCCATTATGATTGTCGCTAATAAGGAAAAAAAATATATAAACACCTAAGTTTTTCATACCGGTGAAGCGGCACAATTTGTTTTTCAGTATACTTTTAATCATTTAGTAAAAACAGTTGATTTTTTAGGGATTTCCTTTTTTTTATTTAAATCCTAAATAGTGGCAGTACTTTATTGCGGAAACTTCATTACAAAATCTGTTGTATTTAATGAATGGTAAGTACAAATTCACGTGTCCAAATTAGATTTTTCACCGCGGTGAATTTTCGTTGTACGCGAATATCTAGGCATCCAACAACACTAGCTTCTCGCTACTGCGCAGTAAACTTGCGCACCAGGGACGCCTAAGCGCTTGATGTGAGAGGACGCGTGTTGCTTGTCTGGTGTTCCCACCAAAAACGTAAGTAGTGGGTTCCGGTGACTTGGGACCGCTTTTTTTTTCATTCACGTGAGTGGATAAAAGTTGTGATCCAATGATCCGATATGTTTATTAAATATATGTACTTTTACTTAATGTCGCCCGATCAAGTAGGTAGTATCAATTTATTTCTATCATAAATACTGTGCTTGTAGTGTTAACTTCTATTGGCTGTTTTTCATGACGGTGATCTCATTCCGGTGAATTCGGTGACCTAAATTGACACCGAAATGAGAAAATATATCATTTCGGTGATTTTTTTTCATTTCGGTGAGAAGTTGTTCATTTCGATGATTTTATCTTCATCTCGGTGTTTTTTTTTTTCATTCCGGTGGCAAATTATTTGACTTCGGTGAAAAACAGACCATAATTTCTTTTGTTACATTTTAGTTGCACAAGGAATATATTTGTTTTGGGGACTAAAATGTAGCTACTAGTTAAAAGAATAATCTCAGTTGTTGCTCGCGTGGGCAATAGGCTATTTGACTAAATTATGATAATTAGTCCACTTTAAACGTAATTCAAAAATATTGAACACGTGCTTTTTTAGGTTCCGTACCAAAATGGTACGAAAGGAACCCTTATACTTTCGCCATGTCCGTCTGTCAGTCCACGGCCTAGCACAGATACTGTTTGTACTAGGAAGCTGTAATTTTGCACGAGTATAAACATTAAACACGCCGACAGAATGGTACAATAATATCTTGAAAACAAAAATTCTAGGGTATCTCCCCTACACGTAAAGAAAGGATGAATTATTTATTTTTAGTCTACCCCATCGTTTGGGGTATCGTTGGATGGGTCTTTCAAATATATTGCGAGGTTGTGAAGACCATTTTTCGATTCAGTGATCGGTTTCTGAAATATTAACCTTTGTTGTTTAAATTCCGAAATATTTTTGCTAGAGTCGTGTCCCCATCCAAAAGATAGATTTTTGTGCTACCTGATTTATTAATGACTAATACACAATAAGATTTTGTGAAGACAAATAAAAAGAGATTACGTTTGTTTTATTTTACATTATACAGTGTGTAACGAAAAGGTGAAATAAAACTTTAAGGGGTTATTCTACGGCTAAATTACATCAACTTTTTCTATGGGACCAACATCAAAATCAAAAAAAAAAAAATTTACGTTTTCATACAAACTGATGCCAGCTGGTCGCGTTTTAATATGGGAAAGTGTTTTTTTTTGCGATTTCGATGTTGGTCCCATAGAAAAAGTTGATGTAATTTAGCCGTAGAATAACCCCTTAAAGTTTTATTTCACCTTTTCGTTACACCCTGTATATTACAGTATCTTTGTGTTATCAAAACTAATAATTAAAATCTTTTAAAATAAAAATCTGAAAAAGTTGTAAAGATATACAGGGTGTCCCAGAAACAATGGATAAACCTTTAACTGTCGATAGGTTTCGTCAAGACCTCTCTAATCTCAAATTTTGACTTTCGTAAAAATATCTCGGTTTTCAAGATAATTGAGTTAGTTTTTTTTTTTAATGCCACTTTCGGTTAGTTTTTAATGTGCCATTTTTACAAATACGGACTTTTTCTAATTCAGTTTTTTTTATTTCTAAAAGAATAGCTATCAATAACAATGGTTAAAATTGAGCTAGCTAATCACGAAGTGCTTCAAAAAAACAATGTTCCAAAAAAAAAACAAAATTATTTTTCCTCATGTTTGGTCAACTACCATGTTAAAAAAATGTATGGCGCTCATCGTGCCCATTAACTTAAAAAATTCTTAGTTATTCTATTTTCCGAAAAGGTATAATAAGCTTGTTTTCTGTATCTCTTAAACTTTATGTCTGGTTTTTATTAATTTTTTATTAAAATTACAATAAATGTTCGAATTGGCGTCCTTGCGCTCTGATACACGCCCGGCATCTTTTTATAAAAGAACTAGGTTTTGCCCGCGGCTTCGCTCGCGTTAGATTTGATTTTAAGTGAAGTATGAATGTCAAACTCAGTAATTTAAAAAACTACAAAACTTCTAGACAATATTTTTAGCATGACTATCAAAACACGATATGATATGATATAATATAGCGATTTATCAATTTTAGGATAACGCGGGTATACATCAAATGCAAAAATATTTGGAACCTCTAGCACCAGCGGTTTGGGCTGTGCGTTGATATGTCAGTCAGTCAGTTTCTTCTTTTATATATATAGATGTTTGATGCGGCTCGCGTAACCAGACGTTTTTATGTATGCAGCTGCATTTTGTATGCGAGTCCGCAACTCTGTTATTGAGGATACTGGTCTCGCGTAGACAAGGTCTTTCAGACATCCGCAATAAAAAAAAAATCAAGGGATTTAGATCCGGCGATCTGGGTGGCCATAAAATAGGGCCGAGCCGGCCTATCCACCTCTGTGGGTAGTGTTGATTCAAATAACTTCTTACTACTATTGCGTAGTGAGCTGGGCACCCATCATTTTTAAGCCACATTCTCCGCCTCACTTCTAAACTGATATCTCCTAGCATGCCGGGTAAATCATTTTGTAAAAAATTAAGGTAAATTTCACTATTCAGTGTAGCTGGATGTTCATATAGCCCGATCACCTGTCCGCCAATAATCCCAGTCCACAAGTTAACTTTAAATTGAACTTGGGACCGATCTTCCCTCATCAAATGTGTGTTTTCTACTTGCTAGCTATGTAGATTGTGGATGTTGAGATATCCATCTTTCCGGCATGAGGATTCATCCGTTCACAACATTTTATTGAAAAATTGCAGGTCCTCCCTTATTTTATTTAACATGATTCTGCAGAATGCAATCCTGCGCGGATAGTCAGAAGGCTGTAGAGTTTGGACCCTTTGAACATGGAAAGGGTGCAACCTGTATATTTTTAACCGACTTCAGAAAAGGAGGAGGTTCTCTATCTTTGTTTTTTTATATTTATTTTTTTATGTATGTTCAGCGATCATTCGTTACCAGGTTAACCGGTTTCGATACTTCTTTTTTTGTTCGAAAGGAAATACTTTCGGAATGGTCCCATATAAATTTGATCAAGTTCTGATGATGGGATCTATAAGAAAATCATCAAACTTTGCATGAACTCCATCCGTGCCAACTGATTTTTGTACCTATGTTGCCCAATATCTTCGGCATTTGTGAACCGATTTTGATGATTCTTTCTTTATCGAATAGCTTATACTTTAAAAATGGTATATTGAAAATTTTTTGGAAAATTTTCACCTCTAAGGTGGGTAAATAAGGGATGAAATCGGTGTTCAGCCGTTAACTTATGTTTGCACTGAAAAGATTCGTATTGTTGAGGATTATCACTGTATGTATCACTAAAAATAGATGAAATAAGTAAATTTTATAAAAAAAAGTAAACCGACTTCAAAAAACTGAAAAGATAAAAATAATTGCAACACATAAGTACCTAATCAGTTACTTTTGGAGTCGGTGCAAACGAAAACATTCAAACTCTCATCGGATAGCACCGACTCCAAAAGTAACTGATTAGGTACTTATGTGTTGCAATTATTTTTATCTTTTCAGTTTTTTGTGCAAACGAAAACATTCAAACTCTCATCGGATAGCACCGACTCCAAAAGTAACTGATTAGGTACTTATGTGTTGATATTATTTTTATCTTTTCAGTTTTTATGGTTGATTATTACAATATATTTGTTATTTTTGTTGTTTTATTCTCACACGTTCCTAAATGAATTTAAGTTTAAATAAGTTAATATCCATGTATGGTACATTTTAATTAATACTTTCAATACCATTATAGTATAGTCAGAAAAGGATAACCTGTACTGTGTGATAGCACTCTTCAAAACGTAGGTAAGCAATTATGGAACTAGGATAGCAGCATTTTAGGTGCGTTGCGTGGTAACAGTTTAGTTTTTTTCGGTGACTGCATAAGTAATTTCATTGCGGTGACTCGCGTTTTTCATTTCGGTGATGAGAAGTTTCATTTCGGTGAACTATTCTTTAATTTCGGTGACACCAAAATTTTAAAGTACTATATCTCCTAAGTATATGAACTCAATTTGATGTCGAGTAAAGATTAATCATAACAATATCATAAATAACAATACTACATGGTTTTATTTCAAAAAAAGTTTTAAATAAAAAAGTTCACCGTAATGACAAAAAAATGGACTTGTTGAAATCGACCCTAATATTAGTGTGTAGGTATGTTACTTATACTCAAATACTACAAGGCCTATTTGAAAGTATGAAGTCTATCATAGACAGGGTATACCTTGTCGTGATTGGAGGTACAGCTTGAACTGGTGTTGACCGATTTCAAAACAAGGAATCGATTCTTAATTTGGTTGTGTTTTTTGTTAACGTTTATTACCTCAGAACTCCGCCATTAATACACCGATTAAAACAGACATCTCCTCAATGGGAAGGGTAGTTGTATTGTGATGGTGAGATCCATGAGGAATTGAGGGAACTCCTAAACTATAGGCATACATATAGCAATTATCTTGTGTTATGTCCCACGTGACCGCACACCTGCTCTCGCAAAGACCTACCTTTACGCCTCTGAAAACGCTGTCCGTGTGGCAGAGTATTGGTCCCATAATAATATTTTGTTGCTTTGACACGAGAAAAAGAAGAACAATACTCAAGTAGCTTTTATTTTATTTTTGTAATAAAAATATATATGTTTTGCCCAAAATTGACCAACCCAAACAGATTTTCCTATGATAAATCTAGAGTATTACAGTTGGGTGATAGTAGATTTGTTCCACAATCAATATTTTCTGTAAAAATCATGTGTAATTTACTTGTATGGTGTGCAATAAAGCGTATCTATCTGTCTAACTAGCTTTCATAAAACAGGAGATGAAAAATCGCAGACGCTAGATCTCTAAGTTACTTAATTGGTTACGGCGCTTTGAGCTATTAATATATTTTTTAATATAAATTATTACCTATACATCTAAGAAACTGCTAGATACGTAGATCTTGGTCTACTTACTTAAGTTTTTTTTATAGTAAGTAATTAATTTTCTGTGTAAATATTAAGTATATTACCATTGGCCACGGAGCTACACCAATCATCCTTACTTGTCATAACTTTTAATCTAAGGTGCGATTAAGCAAGCTTAATTAAAACTAACACTATTTTATTGGCACTGGCATTAAGGTCATACTGAAGGTTTACGGCGAAGTTACATTACATCTGGCGTTAGTTTGACTGAGAGTTGGGCTGTTATTATGACAACCATAAGGAGGTTCGTCTTTAAACCTGTCTATTTTAGCCATAACAGGCGCTCCTACTTTAAACATTCACGGTTCAGTTTTATTGGCGATCATTACTGTGATAGTTTTTTTTTTTTTACGTTATGTGTCACTTTAACAGATAGACTTAAAACTGATGTAATATTTATCAGATATTTATTGTAAACGTCATATCAAATATTGGTTTGTTTTGCAAATAATAACACTTAAGTAACTTTGTGTCGTTATTTTGTGGAAATATTGGCCCGACATAAAGTAATAGTAATCAATGCCAACAGCCTTTATAAAGTTTTTTGTTACAAGACCTAAATGTGATTTGGTATTGAAGTAGTCTAAATATGAACATGAGTGCATGGCAGTCCAAATAGTACAATCGTAAAATAATCCATCGTTTGAAAATATCGTAGGATGCAGTGAGGAACTTCACACATACATTTGACTTCTATCAGCTAAATGGGTCAATTTCCTATATTATCTAATTGATGACGTCTGCTTGTAATTCTAACATAATGCTTTATGTAAATCAAACTTAAAATAAACATTACAATATTGCTATAGTATACGTTTACAACGGAGTGAGACCGTACACCATCAAGCAGCGCACACTTTGTAGATTTGCTTAAGTGAAAAGCAGCAAACAAAATATACCTACATTTCTAAATCTCGAAAAAAAACTTACGTTCCCGTACAAAATTATCATCACTAATACAATTTGCATGGGGACGTAAACTATACCTACAATATTATAATAACGGGTCCAGTTGAAAGCCTGCTTCTGGTGACCTAATCGTAACCTTATTCCATGATTACGGTCTTGCTTGAATAGCTAAGTCAAGTTGAGAAACGAATTTTTCTAACTTTACTTGTTTCTGGGTGTGCTGGCTTAGGTACATGTAAATAAAACTGCTATCTGTACCTCGTAAGCGTATCGTCTGCCCAAGATATTACTTAATACGTTCTGTGGAGGAATTGCAGTATTATTACGTGAACTTCTAACCGTTAAGTGGTTCTGTGGCATTTATCATCAGGTCAGTAGTATTATTATGATGACTACGCAAACACCTAAGTGTAATAAGTTATTAAAAGTTAACAAACACACTACGTGCCTATATTTTCCTTGATTTCGCTGAGATTCTATTATTAGATTCTGACTTGGTGAAAATTGGACCACCTCTTGAGTATATATATCATTTCAAACAAAAAAGAAATTTTTAAAATACTTAGGTCCTTAATTGACAAAAATATAGGTGAACCAGAGGTGAACATACATAAAAAATATAATATACAGCCGAACATAGAACCTCCTCCTTTTTGAAGTCGGTTAAAAAGTGGTTTGCTTGAGAATAGAAACGAAAATTATTTTTTTTCTTTGAACAAAGTCTACAGAAGAGCGTCAAAACAGTAAAAAAAAAACAAATAACTAGGTGTGATTTTATCAATAACTTACTTACTTAAGTTTTTTATTATTTTATGAATCTCCGTAATACACCTAATTAATTATTAGTGTGAGATAGCGATATTCGTCCATTTATCTTGATCCCTACTTTATAAAGAACTGCATATAAAAGAGAATTCAACCTGTACCTGAAGTTATGCTTAAGCAAAGGTGATTATGTATACCCTAGATTTTAAGTTAATCTTTCTTCTTTCAAACAGTAAAAACTGAATCAAAATTGGCTCAGTAGTTTCCGAGCCTATAGGTAATACACATACAAGAATCATTCAATTAAATCAATCAATAAAATTGGTTTGCGAGTTAGACGAACAATAAAATATGTTTATTGTTAATTCACTAGGTAATTTAGTCGGTGTGTTCATTTGCGACATGTCGTAAATTAGCTTACTTAGCCGGCAAGGAGGACTTCATCGCACTTCACGCATCCAGAGGAGCGTCATATGGAAGGTCGTCTGCTTAATCCCTGGAGGCGGCGAATTCACGACGGTTGCCTGGAGGGGGGTCTTCTTGATCCCAAGAGGCGGCATATTCACGACCGTTGCCTGGAAGGGGGTCTTCTTGATTTCAGGAGGCGGCATATTCACGACGGTTGCCTGGAGGAGGGTCTACTTGATCCCAGAAGGCAGCATATTTACGACGGTCGCATGGAGGAGGGTCCTCTTGCACGCAGGCGATGATGGTCATGCATAACAAAAATAGAACGAGCCTGGTTGCCAACATCCTGTGTATAAGCAAAATTGAGTAAAACATTTTTATCAACTAAACATCTACTTAAAAAAACAATTAAAAAACCCGACGAATTCAAAACCTCCTCCTTTTTTGAAGTCTCCAATAATTTTAGCTAATGCAACTGTATTTTATGTAATACAAATTCGCTACCGCATTTAATCTCAATTTTCCACAACTTATTTTAATTTACCGCATTAGAGTTTTTTTTTTTAATCAACCTTTTCAATCCCACTGCTGGGCAAAGGTCTCCCCCAGACTCTTCCATCGATCTCTATCTATCGCCAATGACTCCCAATCCCTCGTTAAGTTAACCAAGTCGTCACACCATCTTTTTTTGGGTCTACCTCTTCGGCGACCGCCGTCTATAGGTACCCATCGGGTGACGTTTTGGGCCCACCTGTCTGGATTATCATTAGAGAATTTATACAAAATTAATTATTTAAGAAATAATTCGATACTTTTACGCATTTTAAAAATAAAATAAAAAATTTTTTATGCCCTCATGAACCTCAATCTTGTGTGTTTTTAAAGTTTGCCAGGCAATCGTGAAATTCTTACGTTAAGATATTCACATTCCCTATACTACGATTATTACGAATTACCAGTCAGGTTTTAACTATGACGACGATATTGTAGTCTAATATGTTGGAGAAGTATGCCTTACCGGTTTACTTCTACTTCATTAGAAGTGAAGAAGAAGAAGGTAACGATTTTTTTGGGTTTTGAACACCCTGGTAAAAAAAAACCAGGATCACTCATGTGTCTAACTGTCCCTCTGTCACAGCCAATGTCTATTCTAATCTAGATGTTACAAGTGTCAACAATATGGACATTTGGGGATATATTGTTGAGAGGTTGAGTCTACTTGTACACTAGCTAATCTACTTACTAATTTATTATTTTATAGTATTGTTTTGTATAGAACACTTACATTATTGTTGTATAAGCACTAACATACATTATGTTAAAGGTACCTACAGATGCATGCAAATTCTTTGCTTAGTTTAGGTACCAACATCAATATCTTTGGTAAGAAAAAAAGTAGATTGTTGGGTTTTTAACGCATATTCAATAATTCATGTTTTCGTGACCATTTGTTTCGTAAGTAACGTTTAACAAAAACACTTTGATGAGCTTAATCTTCGTTATTTTTTGATTAATTGACAAAAGACAAAATATGGGTTAAATATTTATTGATAATCTAACTGACGGACTAAATAGAATAATACTTTTTTGACCCAGGAAACTAGCCTATTTGTTGGAAATTTTATGTTAAACTTTTTATCAGGCGTATAATGCTATTCATACAAATATTCAAGCTATCAATCAAGAAGTAATCTGGAAATCACTGAGGGAGGCCTATATTTAGTAGTGGACGTCATAGGGATGAAATGATGATTCCAGATAAACGTTAAAACCTGAAAAAAAGGACCCTAAACCACATTGTGTTTAGTCCAACCTTGAAGACTTTTATTCTGGACTCCTTAAGGGTTATACTGTGCCAATTTATAAAACTACACAAATTATTTCCTCCGATTTATTAATTTTCTGGTTATACAGTACCAGTTATAGTAGATGCAACATCGGAAACCTAAAAAAACATTTAACCACTCCATATACTGGACGTGAAAATGTCCAAAAAAAACATCAAAATGTAAACCGATTTAGATGTTTTTTTTTATTGAATAGCTAATACTTAGACACTATAGTAAAAAAATTCGGAAAAAATTGTACCCCTAAGGGTGAAAAAAAGAGAATGATATCGGTGTTCAGCAGTTAGATTAGGATTTATCACTAAAAATAGATGAAATAAGTTTTTTTTTTTTTAAAACCGACTTCAAAACACTAAAAAGCTAAAAATAATCCTGCCAGCCGATGAGAGATTCAATGTTTTTGTTTGCACCGACTCCAAAAGTAACTGATTAGGTACTTAAGTGTTAGGATTATTTTTAGCTTTTTAGTGTTTTGAAGTCGGTTTTTTTTTAAAAAATAATATGTAAAAAGAAATTGCTACCGCAAATAATTCCAATTTTTTACAATCTATTTTAATTTATGCATGTAAAGAATTAATGTAAAAATAAATTTATTTTCTTTTTAAAATAGTTTGAATTTTCAAGCATTCTAAAAATAAATGTACTTAAATGCCCTGACAAAATCAAACTTTTTATTTTAATTGAACGTAGGTAGATACAATCAAATACCTAGTGGCTAGTTCGATGTTCAAACAAAAGTGGCCGAATATCTAATAATAGCCGAATCTTCGTTGCAAGACTACTTTTAACTGATAATGTGGAAACAACAAGACTACTATTGCTATGGAGCTCAGCTTTTGACATTGAATCAGTTTCAGTGTTTCAATTATTTATAAAATAAAACCGATTTAAAAATACAAAAAAGATAAAATAATTTATACACAGAACTAATGTTTTTTTGTGGCACCGGCCACACAAACAAACACAAACTCTCAACGGCTGGCACCGACTCAAAAATAACTGAATACAATAAACAAAAAAAGTGTTTTTGTTAGTTTTTTTTTTTTAAGTTTATCTATTACAACTTACAGTTTTAGCAGTTTATTGATAAATCCTCATCAACACGAATCATAAGAGTACAAACGACAGTTAACTGCTGAAAATCGATTTCATTCTCCATTTTACTACTTTTAGAGGTGATTTTCTGTCTGCAAATTTTAAAAAAAGAATCATCAAATCGGATAACATTTTGCAAGACACAAAAATCTGTTGGCGTGGTACAGTGTTTATGAAATTTTTGCAGATTTTATTAAGAATTCCATCATTAGAACCTAACCAAATTTATATGGGTCCATTTATAAAGCATTTTCAAACAAACAAAAAATAATTTAAATCGTTTAACAAAGAGACGAAAGATTGCTGAACATACCTTTAAATACGATAAATTGAACCGCTTCTTTTCGAAGGCGGTTCAAAAACGTACTCACTATATACTGTCTTAGACCTCGTGACCTGTTTTGCGAAAAATATGAGTAGGAATTATACATTCTGAGCTACAAACTACACAAAGTTGGTAACCCTGGGTATGTGCTCATTGTCTAAAATACACACTCAAACTATAAAGCTTCAAATCTATTCGACACTAAATAATTAGAAGTAGTTCAAAATCGTCTTATAAAGTTTAATTAAAAGTTACAAGTAGAGTAAATAAAAGTGTATTGAACTAATTTGAAATCTCGATTTTTATTCTTTATTATCACCCTCAAACCAGAACCATGGCGACGATATGAGACAGTCTATCTGACAGCAATGTATGGTGAAGGCGTAATAGGTCCTAGCTCCCATAAACCTTGACGACGGGATTCTGGAGGGGCATATTTTTGATCCATAGACGCTGAAAATTCGCGACGGGACGCCGGAGGGGGATATTGTTGATCCATGAAGGCTACAAATTCACGACGGGATGAATAACCCTCTTTTTCATGTTTTGACACGCAGGCGATGATAGTAACCCATGACAGGAACAGGACTACTGTGGTGGTTAACATTCTGTGAATAAAGTTGAGCAGACACTTTATTTAGATTATAATTATTATTTGTTTTTTTTTTATAAGGACTTACATCCTGCTTTGTAATAGAGCAGTGATTCTGCCAATGTCAAGTATTTATGAGAGACACGTAGGAGAAGGGCCGGTGTGAATAAAGTAAGGTTGGATTAAAAGGCCATATTTACCTTTTGTATTTGTATTTGGAGACTAGAAACAAACAACATGTAACAAATAAATGTTGTCATACGAGTATTTCAAAAAAATACCTAGGAAATCTACTTTTCCAAAGGATGGCAAAAAAGGGTTACAAAATATTGGGTTTGGTGTTGCATTGCGTAATAGAATAAGACTATAAACAAAATGTAAATAAACATTTTTTTAAAAACATGTTTATTATCAAGTCAAAAATTTAAAACTTCAGCTTCTTGCAAAACACATTAGAAAATTTTGCCATATTTGGGACCTCCTTTAATAGTTTTTTTTATGATAATTTTATGTTACTGGTTTTGTAGCCCCTTAGTTACATCCCAAATCTTATCTTACAGTGTTTTGCTTACATGAAAAGTTCTAGTTGTTACTTTTGAAATGTTTTATTGACGAGTATATAAATAATACAACAGTTTTAAATCTATAGTTAAATTGCAATAATACCTTGATGTCATCATTTTTATAGACCAACTACCATAAACTTCGACTGCTGTAAATAATAAAAAAACACTTTTTCTTTACATAATTTCACGCTTCGTTAAAAGGTTATACATAGTGTGATAATTGTATATTACCACGCTTTTCAACCGACTACACAAAATGAATAAGGGGTCAATCCAATTGTTTTTTTTTTTCTTGTGTTCGATAACTATGCAATTGCAGTTTTGTGTAAGTATAAACATTTGCTTCATTTTAGCCGGTTTTATTTACGTAACTAAGGTATGCAAAATGTTATAAAAATCTGCGCTCGCCAACCCACCTGCCGAGCTTGGTGAGTATTGGCAATCCCCCTAAATAAAAGTCATTGTAGGTGGTCTGTGTTCAGCAGTGGACGTTAATTTATTACTTTGTGCTTTGCAACGGTTGTAGTTGTAGGCGTTGTAGCATCAGCGTGCGAACGTCTTTTTATATTTTGTACGCAAAAATGGTCCCTCATACTATAGTGCATAATTTAATATCGGAGTAACACTGAAGTGTTCAGTACGATAAAACCGCGTTGCTTGAAATTTTATGTAACCGTTTAGTTTAAGAAAGTTATTTACCCAATTTTGCTTATTTACTTTTTTTTAATTTTATTTAATCACAGTATGTTGGCAACCAGATTCGTTCTATTTCTGTCATGCCTGACTATCATCGCCTGCGTGTAAGAGAACCCCCCACCTGAAATCAGTCGTGAATATGTCGCCTCCTGGGATCAAGAAGACCCTCCAGGCAACCGTCGTAAATATGCCGCTTTCTTGAATCAAGAAGACCCACCTCCAGGCAACCGACGTGAATATGCCACCTCCTTGGATCAAGAAGACCCCCCTCCAGGCAACCGTCGTGAATATGCCGCCTCCTTGAATCAATAAGACGGTGGGTCTTTATTTTATGAATGCGGTGGATGATCAAACTTAAGATCAAGATTACGGCCTAAGAATTTACATGTGCGACACCGTTTAGGCCTAATTTATAGATGACAGCTAAACTATAATAAAAATAAACACCTAAAACCTTCTTTTTCCTGTTTTGCAAATGTGATCTATGCGATCAACTTTCGATTATTTACTACTCATTTTGGCAAAATACTACAATGACAATTTCATTTTCATTGTCATCAGCCCAGACACGCCGCCGAAATTGGTTTCTGACTTAAATCGAAGACCACGCGAAAAAAGTCGCGGGCAACAGCTAATTAAATAAAAATATATGTTTGTGCCAGACAACACACTAACTGTCAGTATCTCGAAGTAACGAATCAACATTCTTGTGTTACGAGGTACCAGACTGATTTTTTCTATAGGTGTCTTACAGCACACCCAGGCCCAACCACAGTCAATTTAGAAAAGTCATATAGTATAACAACTTTTGTAGCCGAGAGGCGAGCACGACGGACCTAGCGCAGAGATGGCGCCCTGAGGTCCCGGGCTCGATTCCTGGCCAGATCAATGTATAAAACGAACTTTTTATTTCGTCTCGGGTCTGGGTGGTGTGGTGCCGTCGTTGTTTCTGATTTTTATAACACAAGTGCTTTACTACTACTTATCAATGCAATGTATGTGGTGTTATCCAATATTTATTTGTTATGTTAAAAAGTAAAAGTATGCCCTTATATGTCCCACTGCAGGGCACAGGCCTCACCTCAACTATGAGGTGGTTGGGGCCGTAGTCTACAGTAGTTATGTTAAAAAGTACTATAAAATATTTTAACAAGTATATGCCAAAGTAAAGACAAACCAACTTCGCAGCATAATTTTGGATTCTACTAAGAAAACAAAGGCCACATGGAATATTATTAAATGGGAAACCTGTAGAAAAAATTGTGAAAATGATTTGAAATCTCGTTTTTTACGTTTATTCTTTATTGCTGAACATTACCTATTAGGGCTATTTCGATAAGGTTAGCCAACATACTCAGGGTCCACGTATGGTGGAGGCTTTCCGGGGCCCTGAAATGTTATATCTTGACGACGGGTTCCTGGAGGGGCATATTTTTGATCCATGGATGCTGAGAATTTGCGACGAGATTCTGGAGGGGAATACTTTTGATCCATGGAAGCTGAAAATTCGCGACGAGATCCTGGCTCATCTTGGTCCATAAAGGCACTTACACATTTGCGACGGGATGGATAACCTTTTATTTCATGTTTTGACAGGCAAGCGACAATGGTCAGCAATGACAGGAACAGGACTACTTGGGTTGTTAACATACTGTGGAAAAAAAATTGGTAATTTATTCAGATTTTTTAAGTCGACGAAACAGATACAGTAACATGAACATTAACCCAGATTTCACAACTTTTACAAAGTATCATGAAACGTCTTTTAAGAAAAATCATTTTCACTCTGCATATATTTTAGTATACATAAATTAAATAATCATCATGAGATTTTTATGGTTTTCATAGTCATTTATACGGCCCAACTCTATACAAAACTCGTAAGTAAAAATGTTTAGAGATGGAAACAAAATGTTTTTTACTGGTTTTAGCCCTATACAAATTACCCTCGAAATATTGGCTGTCTTGGATACTTACAATTCTTTTCAATAAAATATATTGAAGTATTCGAACAAAGTAAGGTATAGCAGAGGTTTATGCTGTAGCAGAGAGGGCCCTTTGCTATACCCCGAACCTTATCTTTTAAGCGTTTTACTTACATAGAAAGTACCAAATGCTTCTTTTTTTATTATTAACGAGTTGTGATAATATTACAGTTTTAAAATCTTTTGTAAAATTGCAATAATACCTTGATGATATATGATATTTTATAGACTGCTATAAACTCCTGCTACCGTAACTAATCATATAAATACTTTTTATTTTTTTATCAAATGCAATTTTTTGCTTCGTTAAAAGGTCATCTTCAATTATAACAACCATTTGTTATATGACACTTCTCAATATACTCTTATATATTTTTACATTAACCACTGCTTCGGTAGCGCCGAGAAGAAGCAGCGCATAAAAATCGGCCACTATATTGTCAACTTCTTTTCAAATAAGAATGCTATGTTTACAAGAAAGCATCTGCATATGCGTGCAGCATCATCGTCATCACTTCAGCCTATCTAAGTCTACTGCTGGATGTAAGCCTTCCCCAAAGAGCATGGTCTAACATTGTGGCCGGCCCACTGCCACTTTAGCTTGCTACATTTTTGGACCATGTCCATTCCTTTGATCTTCTGCCGGATGACTCGTTCCAAAGATCACAAGCATCAACCTTTTCAAAGCTCGCTGAGGGACTTATAGCTTTACTGGTCATCACTGATGGTACGTACTGATCGAATACCTTCCTCTTCAGGCATTGTATTAGTGGTGACGAGAATTTAGGTCGCAACTTTCCAAATGCTGCCTTGCCTAACTGCAGCACTTGTCTAAGGTAGACATACTCTATGACAACCTCGAAGCCCACGCTATCTATGGAAACCAGTCCGGAGATGACATGGTCGTTGAACATAACTTTACATGTTGAACATGACTTGACCAAGTTGGTTCCTAGGGTCACACGTCGCGAGGCAACTTTGGGACTATGCAGCATTTTTTGCAATACCTCCAGCAATTCCACCATGATGACTATGCCATCAAAGGAGTCGAAGGTTTTCTCGTAGTTCACACAGGCTAGGTACAGAGGCTGATTATTATAGCAACGGAGATTTTCCCAAAGTTTTAACGATTACGCCGCATCTAATAAAAAATAAATAGATAATTGGTTTCACAATCACAACAATAGGCTAGTTTCCTGGGTCAAAAAAAGATTATTCCATTTAGTCCGTCAGTTACATTATCAAAAAATATTGGACCCATATATGGTCTTTTGTCAGAAAAAATACGTGTCCGATATTTTCTTTTAATCCAACTGACAGACTAATTAGATTTTTTTAGGAAACTAGCCCATTATCTAGCCCCAAACTAAGCAAAGTTTTTTTATTAAAAGCCCTTGGTGAGGATGGAATTACTGCGGATCCACTGAGAGTAGGAGGGACAGCACATTTCCGCTCTTTTTCCCCAGGCGTAAAGCACGTCACGGCAGATAGAGTTTGGATCCCTCTTTCTGGACTAAAATTCCGAGTTCCTGGTCAAAGTCTAATGTGATTAGTAGACTTTGACATTGAGTAGGTTTCATCAAACGAGTGCGTTCAAGTTTTTACCAAATATCTAAAGTGCCTCGAACAAGTCCGTGATCGCTGCTGGTTTTGGCTCTGTTAATTTAATGAGACATATCAAAATATGTATACGCTTTTCTGCATATAATCAAACCGATTTTATTTTTAGTCGTAGCCTCAGGGCTTTCCCACGTCCATTTTCGTTGGGCTTGTTTCTTTATAAAAGAGTTTATCAGAAAGAGGAACACAACAACTTATTTCTACAGGAAGTTAATTATTTTGGCTAAACAATGATTCTGGCGAATGATCTTTCAATGGAACTACATTTAGCAAAAACATTTGCTTCACAAAAAAATTGGTATTCGATGTAATATAATTCAGGGGCCAGACCGATCAACAGGCACCCTGGTCTATTAAGTATATTATTTATACGCAGTTAACAAGATTAGATATTGTCCACACATACTATTATAAATAATAATATAATCAATGTACAAAAAGTAATCAAGGCAACAACAATACATAGAACAAGGAAAATTATTTATTACTATATGGGCGTATAATAAATTACAAGGCGTTAAATTGCAAAATAAGCCACGAAAACGTGTAAGATTATATGATTATTTGCGGTAACAAATTCTTAACATATTAATAAAGTTGAAATATACACTTTTACTTATTTACCGCCTAAAGACGGTAAATGTAGTTTGGATTTGTGGAACCTTCGCAAAGGACCGGAAGGCTATCCGGGTACGTTTGAAAAACTATCATAATATTCAACCTCGTGTTGTTATTTTTCGCTTGTACCTATACTGATATTTAAAAAAGAATCTTCACAGAATTACAAAAACTAAGCTACTAACTAACTTTGAATACCTCCGTAACCATATGGCGAGCACGCCAGACTTAATGTGGCCATCTTTGAGGTCCCAGGTTCGATTTCCGGTCGGGTCAATCTAGAAAGCGAACTTTTCTATTGTTTCTCGAGACTGGGCATGGTATGGTTAGGTCGTTGTTTCGGTTTTCTATAACACAAGTGCTTTGGCTAATTACTTTATCAGATAAATGTATATATTTAATATATTTAACTATCCTAGCCTCTTTAAATGAAACAAAACTCATGTGTGCCTAGACAGTTTGGAATATTTTTGATCAGCTGTTGCTGCTGCTGACTATTCGTACATTGCTTACTGTACGGATCCGAAGTATTGTAAAACGAGCTATCTAACAACACCCGGGACACCATGGGATAGAAAAATCATTCCCGCCGTGAAGTACCCTAAAAATCTTTCTTAAGATTTTATTATGCCACTTTGTAGCGTGATCAATGTTACGCAAAATTACGACTTTCTAACAATCTCTGAGCTAAACTGCGGATAGTTCAATTCAATTCAATTCAATATATTTATTGCGTTCTATAATGTTACATAGGTGTTATAAATAGATAGACAGACAGATGGACGGAAATGGCGAAACGATAAGGGTAACAATAGTTGTGACCGAGTTTCTTGCGCTGCTTCTTCCGCTAGCCCACAATATTGTCTCGAAGCAGCAGTAGGTTAATAAACAAAATTGGGACGTGATAAGAGCCTAAAGCCTATTTGAAAGAAAAAAAGAAGAAAGAAAGAAAGAAAAGACATTTATTATACATTGGACATCAAATATATACATTTGCAGAAACAAATTTGTTTTAATGTTTTTAAACCCATCGCGTGCCACTAAAAAATTTCCCTATTTGTTTTCCATTGTTATACCGGTCTACCACGGGTAAGTGGAACGCGAATGGTAGGTTAGTTGAAGGAAGATTATTATTATTATAACCTTATTTCTTTACAGAATGTTATCTATCAAAGTCATTTTTATTATATCATGCCTGACCATCATCGCCTGCAGAGCAAAATATGATAAAGAAGATCTATCCCGCCGTCATCCAGCCTTCATATATCAAGACATTCTTCTTTCCGGATCCCGGCGTCAATATGGCTTAACCTATCTTAGCTGGTTGACCCCTGTCCATGAAAATGACCCAACAAAAAATTATAAAAGACAATTAGATTGTTAAAAGTAATTGTGTCAGTGTTAATTGCTGAAGATGTGATAGCCTACGAACTCTTTGCTGTGTGGTAAGAAGAGACTAGTAAAGGTATTAACATATATATTTTTTATCAATAAAAAAACCCAACATATATTTTTATTCACAGATATTATAAAAATAATAATTATATAACACTGTATATACGTTCTGCATCTGCAGTGCTTGTAGCTCAGTGGCAGCAGCGCTTTGGTACTGATTACCAAAGTTGAGACACCTTCGCCGCGGTTGTGATTGTTTGGGTGACCATTCCAACCACATTTAGTGACATTTATTACAAGCAGTGCTTCGGAAGGCACGTTCAAGTTGGTCCCGGTTAATATCGCTTGATACTAGTCGTGAAGCTTAGTCAGAGGACTTAGGGCGGCTTGAAAAACATCTGACAGTAAGGTTTATTCACTGGCCTTACAATACCCTTCCACCAATCCGCACTGGGCCCGCGTGATGGAGTATGGCCCAAACCACCTCATACATGAGGTGAGGCCTTTGCCCTGCAGTGGGACTTATATAGACATACTTTACTTTTTTATATACATGGTGAATTTCACCAGCTTGTTTTATAGTTTAGGACTTGAGACCCACTAAACTATAAGAAAAAATAAAAAATATTTAAAGTATTTTCGGGCCCGATTTTGATGACAACTAAAACTGCATTGTTGGAATTAAAATTAAATCTATAGTCCTTACTAGGAATTAAACCAGTTCAAACACACCACTGGTTTTACGACATTGTACAAGGCCTCAGTTTTAATTAAAACACCAAAAAAAAACTGAGGTGTCTGGGAATACGGGAATGACGGGCAGGTTGGAGGTCTTGGGAAAGGGGATACTTGGGCAGCAGTGACAATGAGACGCGGGTTAATAGGTTGTAGGCGTCAAATAGTTGACGGTTTATTCATCACTCACTCTCAGAGGCCCTGCTTACAATGGCATGTTATTCTACCCTATTTTCTCAATTTCAAAAGGATGTTTCAAAACTGAGGCCTTAATAAGTCACATAGATCACAATTCATTTTGCTTACTTATCTTGCTACCAACATAAACTGGCAGAATTTTTCAAGTGACCAGATTTTTATGAAAATTTATTCTTAAATAAGAATAAAGCAGCGCATATGAGTTAGCGACGCCTTTTGCACGGCACTTACGACATTTTGGTCGCGACATTCTAGATACCCTATGTTTAGGAGCATTTATTTATTAAGAAGAAACTTTAGTGACATCTAAGAGAACTCCGGGTCTACCGTGAGCGTCAAACGATTGACTTAAATTCCGGTTACAGTTTAGAAAAAAAAAGTAAGATTTTTTTTGTCGCATGAAAAATGCATTTCATCTACCTCTCGCCACGGGCGCAGCGATAGGTTAGGTTAGGTTAGGTTCCTCGTCAGAAAACAGTGTCTTTCGCGACTGTTTCCCGACGAGGTATCACCCACTAAAGAAACGTGCAGTGTACCTCGCAACCGCAACATGTCGACGATACATGAAACCCGTAAAAACTACTTCTAGGCATGGCCTACGTACAGCTCATGCCGGGCCTCAAGCAAAAGATATAGGTGATCCTGTCGCAACCAGATCCGCAAACCAGTTGAGTTAAAGTAACTTTAGTACAATACGATCTGTGCTACGTACGGATTGCGGATATCACGTAGCTCAATGTGGAGCTCACAGTAAGACCTCAGCGGACGCGTGAGAAAATTGAAAGTAAAACCAAATACGTAAGTCTGCAACCCCTTGAAGCTATAAATAAAATCAAACTTCTAAGCCAACGCAACCAAAAAATACGGCCGTTTAAGCCGCATGTTTTGACAGTCGCATCGCAACGCAACGCAAGGAAATCAAACCTATAGCCTATAGTGTTTCTTCTACTTTCCGTTGACCTGAACCATGAAATTTGGCAAGAAGCAATGCCTTATAGCACAAGTAAAGGGAAACATCCAAAAACCATGAATTAGTATTTACACTCCAAAAAAACAAGAGTTTCCCGTGATAGTCGAACTATTTTCATACCTACAAGTTGAGGGCTCCCCTCGGCGTCCGACTCGGGCTAAGCCGTTTTCTTTACTTTATGATAAAGATCAGGAGACGTATTTTTGAAGCGTTAGAATTGCAACTCGTATACGAAATCGCAAGAATGCTATACAAATTCCTAAAAAAAAACAAATATAACTAAGATATTAAACGCGAATTGGAATTGTTATGCCTCAAACATACGTATCTTGATTTATCTAATAAAGTAAAAATACGTCTTTAGAAGTAAACAATGATTAGGAATCCCAGTTTAGATGTTTAAACTTTAATACTCCAAAATCTAGATTTTTAACCTTAAATACTCCACGCCGAAATGACAATTTATGTAGCCCATAAACAGCTGGGCTCCCTCCCACTATGGCACGACGACGGAATTCTGGAGGGGCATATTTTTGATCCATGAAAGCTGCAAATTCGCGACGGGATCCTGGAGGGGGATCTTCTTGATCCATGGAGTCTGAGAATTCGCGACGGGATCCCGAAGGGGGATCTTCTTGATCTATGGAGTTTGAGAATTTGCGACGGGAACCTAGAGGATCTTCTTGATCCATGGAGGCTACATATTTTGCCTGAGACGCAATTATTGTCAGGCATGACATAAACATTGCTACTTTGATTGATAACATCCTGTAAAAAGTAATTAAAGCTAAATTCGACATTTATAATATTTTGAAATTAAGTAACCTTTTAATTTAGATATTTGAGTCTACATAAGTCGGAGAAATTGAAAGTCTAAGTACCAAATTACAGATACAGACTATTATTTTACAATAGCACATCAAGCTTCCAATATCTTCATTTTACTGACGAACGACAACAAAAACTAAATTTACCAAACGTGACCTAAACTTTTAGCTTTTTAAACGTAATTACCTGAAAAGTCTCTCTTGCTTAGCAAAGCCTCCTTACATCTGAAGTACATTTACGATCGATACGAACTATATTTATATGTAAAAAATATTACCGCAAATAATCATGATATATTTATACTTTTTTTTCATATTTGGCAATTTAACGCCTTGTAAAAAATCTTGTATACAATTTGTTTATTCTAATTTAAAAAATAATGTTATTGTTTTTTTCTGTCTTTTGTCATGAGGATAACAGTAATCTGTATTTTAACTTTGATAGTTTTATAAGGCGGTGCGCAAACGTGAACATTTTTAGTTTCCAGTTGCCAACACCGACCACTTTTGATCGTCATGAATATGTGTTAAGTGGAAGCAACTGGACACAAGAAATGTTTACAGATGCGCAGAGAATGGATGATTTCATACTGGTTCTATAGAAATCATCGGTATCAATATTCATCGGTAGTTTGTGTCTGACACAAGACACAAAAGTGTTTACGTTTGCGCCCTCGCTAAGAGTGCACAATTATTGATACCTCGCGAGCTGGCCATGCCACTACTTGTTAAGAATTAATTTCCTATCTATCTGGTACCGTCGTTGTTTCTGATTTCTTTAACACTAGTGCTTTTGCTTCTAACCTTAGAACCAGAGCAATGTATGTAATGTTTTCCAATATTTATTTATTTATCCTCTACATATTTTCCGGATCTTGTCCTGGTGGTTCCACAACTCCATTATCTGCTGTAGGTTTGACATGTCTTAAAAAATTTAAGACAGTCCCACTTTGTACAAAAAATATTTCTTATTTTTAGCGCTTTGTCCCATTCATGATCCCAGAGGCATACATGCTCTAACCACAAACAGAAATAATATGTTTTTTATGCTCCTCTACGGTGATTAAGTTGCTTGACGTACACACAATCATAATAACCCTTCTTCTCTCTTCTCACCGTGTCGATAGAAAATGAAATATTATAATTTGACCAATACTTCGCTGCCTAGACATCGTTTTTATGGAGGCAGGATGCAGGCTCCCAGGTTCTGCATTCGACAACAAAGTGTCAACCGATAAACCACGTGACACTATATGATTTAGCATTTGTGTCATGTGACTGGCCGGTTGTCAATTCATTGTCAAAGGTTTCTGAATCAGGGGACAAGTGCACGCGGGACATGATAGATCATAATTTGAGGAACCGCATTCACACTAGATAAGATGTAATTAGGTACTAATATCCCAATCTGAACATGTTAACATCGACCGACCAGTCTCAAGCAACCCTTAGCAACGCTATTGTGCTGTAATTATACATTTTTATTGAGGAAAATGTATACACGTAGGAGCAGGTTGATGATCGTAAAGTCCAATTTGAATCGAATGAATATTTTTTTTTTGTTTAAAATGGCGTTATTACAAGTTTTTGTAAAATCGAAATGTAATTTGTCATCTAAATTGGTACAGCCTTTTGCAGTTTAACGATATATTTACACGAATTGCTTGCTTAAAGTAATTACTAGTATCTAGGCGAACCAAATTAAATGAGTATCATGAAGCGCCATTTCACAAAATTTGTGGTAAAAGTTGATTTTATGCGTTGGCAAAACAGAACCACGCTACGTAACCATCAATACAAGTATCAAAAAAACTTACAAGATCGCGCCAAAGAGTATTAAATCCATGGATCGCGCTTCATAAAATGGTCAGCAAAAGAGGGAATAGAAAGCACAAATAGTTAAAACAAAAAACATTTTTATTAATGTAAAATTGCGTTTTTATGAGAAATACAACTACAGTGTAGGGAAACTTAAATGCAAAACCTTATCAAAATACAAAATTACATCTCAATCGTTAAAGTTGCTCACACACATAATAGTGATTTTAGTTAGTTAAGTAAGACTAGATTTGCTTGTATAAGGTGAAACTGTTCCTTATAGATAGCACATATTATATTAAATAAAAAAGTGGTTTTAACCGTAACTGTGGAAGCTGCATTTTTCTTTCTCCTATCAAATATTAAACACTTTACCGTGTGTAACTTTATTCCCATTCCTAAATTCCTTTAACCCACAACGAGACGTCGACGCAATGGGAGATTACCCCAACCAACTGGGTCTCTAGCAGCGGGGTCTTCTTGATCTAATCTAAATGTGAATTCGCGACGGGATCCTGGAGGCGGATCATCTTGATCCATGGAGGCTACACGACGGGGTAAATAGCCTTCTTTTCCATGTCCAAGACAGGCAATGATAGTCAGGCATGACAGAAACAGGACTACATTGACGGATAACATCCTGAAATTTGGAAAGTAGCTACGAATGTAAGCCAGTAAATTATATTTTTTCCCCATAAAAGATTTTTTTACAACTATCACTCCAATTTGCTTTGGTACTGTATTTATGAACTGAAATACTGAAACCAGGAATAAGGCTACTCGTGTATCTGGTAAAACTAATTCCAATTGTTAATAAATAATGAAACACAATTTCATTTCCTTGCTTTTCAATTTGATGCCTCGTTAGTAATCTTAAATCAAATTATTTTACTTTAAAAAAAACATGTTTTAGTTTCGGTTTCACTGTACCACGATACCTGATTTTTAACGTTATTCAAAGCCCAGGCTGTATCATTCAGCATTTTCGTCTAGTCAAGAAACTTGAATTGTTATAAACCACAAATTGAATAATATATATAAGGTCTTGGTATTTGATGCAAATTTTAACTCATCATTCGATTTTCCCTGTGCTGAAAAAGGCTCTAGACAGACGGAGAGATCGTCATTCAAAACACCATTGCCTTACTTTTCCTGCAGAGAATTAAATCACTACATATTGAGATGAAATATAAAATATCTCAAAATAATCTTTATTGTAACAATTACACCTTGTTATTTTATCCAATTTACAACTAAATTTAAAGAACTAAATAATATTTACAAAATGTACACAAAAATATTTTAAAAAAATACATAAAAAAGGTAAAAAAAAAAAATATATATAAAAGCTCAACATCACCCAAACCCACAGGAAAGTTAAAAGTACCCAGGAGGCTGGCAGCATTACCTCGCTGAATAGCATTGGCCAAGGTACCAGCCCTCAGGTCACCAGAAACATTGACTACGCGCGTGGATAGTTCGGCAAATAGTTTTTTAGCCTCTGGGCCCCAGGGTCCCATCTTTATTATAAATTTTATATTAGTAATTAAGGTCGTCTAAATTATATATTTTTAATACTATCTTCAATCTCAGAGAAACCTAATATTTTGAGAATCTTTAAGAGACTTCAAGACGCTGTAGGTAGCTAGGTACTCAGGCACGATTTGACAATTAGATACATAGAAACAGGTATAGTCGAATAAGTTTTCCTTAATTAAGAAAAAATTACTGGTAATGGAAACCTCTATTGCACACACACTTGGCTTGGCTTGGCAATGTTATACAGGGTGTAACGAAAAGGTGAAATAAAACTTTGAGGGGTTATTCTACGGCTAAATTACATCAACTTTTTCTATGGGACAAACATCGAAATCTCAAAAAAAAAATTGACGTTTCCATACAAACTGATGCCAGCTGGTCGCGTTTTAGTATGGGAAAGTGTTTTGTTTTTTTTGCGAATTCGATATTGGTCCCATAGAAATTTTTTATGTAATTTAGCCGTAGAATAACCCCTTAAAGTTTTATTTCACCTTTTCGTTACACTCTGTATAGGCAATGCAAAAAGTTAATATCAAAGGAACGGACTCTTCTGAAAGTCCATTACGCATGGGTGTGCCCCGAGGCCCTACATTGTAACCTCTTACTTTTAATCTTTGTAAATGACCTTTCTTACTTTACTAAAGATCTTTGCGATAGTATTGTCACAGAATACCTAATAGTACTTTGTTTGCAAATGTTACATCATTGATTTTTATACTGACTGAGGTAAAGCTGCCTTTGACGATGTAAATAATGCTCTCTCTCAAGTAGTACGCTGGTTTACTGATAATCAACCTTTTGCTAAATGGGGGTATGGGCAATATACTATCTTAGACCTCGTCACTCTGTGCGGGAGATTTTTATAAAATTTAAAAATAGCTTATTTATATATATTTATATAATACTAGCTGTCCCGGCGAACTTCGTGCCGCCTCTTTTTTTGTGTATTTTCCGATTTTTAGTAGTTATTCTGCTATTCGGGGCGGAGACCAATCCAACAAACCAAAGATCATAAAAATCGGTCCAGCCGTTCCTGACTTATAAATGGTGTAACTAACCTGACTTTCTTTTATATATTTATAGATATAAGATAATAATATCACAACACATTATGTAAGCACGTCCAAAAAAAGGATATTATAAAGTAGACGATTATTTAAACGACAAGAGTGCATGGACTTAATTAACCTGCTTAGCTCGCACTCACTACATATTGTCTTTTAACTGTATTTCCTGTAAAAAATAATGATAAAGGTGACTGGGTTTGTTGCGCCGTTTTTTCTCATCACTAGCCGATATGTAGTTCCGAAACGGTGGTAGGGTAAAGCTATATTTTTGAGACGTGTTTAGTGCTCGGAAGAGGATTGAATGAATGACTATTTAATTGATTATGAAAATTAATGTTATAAAAAAAAAAACGACTTCAAAAAACTAAAACGCTAAAAATAATCTTAACACTTAAGTACCTAATCAGTTACTTTTGGAGTCGGTGCAAACGAAAACATTGGTCTCTCATTGACTGGCACCGACTCCAAAAGTAACTGATTAGGTACTTAAGTGTTAAGATTATTTTTAGCGTTTTAGTTTTTTGAAGTAGGTTTTTATATTTTTAATAAAATTAACTTATTTCATCCATTTTAGTGATAAATCCTAATCAAAACAAATCTTACGAGTGCAAACATAATTTGACTGCTGAACCCCGATTTCATTTCCTATTTTTCCACCCTTAGGGGTGAAATTTTTTCCAAAAATGTTTTATTATAGTATTTTTGAAGTATAAGCTATTCATTAAAAAAAGAATCATCAAAATCGGTCCACATTTGGCAGAGATATAGGTAAGACAGATACTAAAATCAGTTGGCGTGGTACGGAGTTTATGCAATGTTTGATGATTTTCTTATAGATCCCATCATCAGAATTTAACCAAATTTATATGGGACCATTCTGAAAGTATTACCTTTCAAACAAAAAAATTATTATCGCAATCGGTCAACGCAGTAACGAATGATCGCTGAACCTATAATAAAAACTGAATAAAAGCTGAATACATAAAAAAAAAAAAAAAAGATACCGACGAATTGAGAACCTCCTCCTTTTTTGAAGTCGGTTGAAAAAATCTAAGGTTTCAGGCACTGAAAACCTCTACTGCGCGTAACCGACACACACTTGGCCGTTGCGCGGTAAATTGTTAATCTAAAAAATCTTGTAAATGATTAAGTATTTGAATTCCATAACTTATTTATTATTAACTTCAATAGGTATAAATATAATATGTTGTATGTATTATTTTAGTAGGTAATATTACTGACTTGAAGAAGTTTCGTAAAGGACCACAGGAGACTTTCGAAGTAAGTTTAAAAAATTTCACTACAAATTGCTAATAATAATCGTTTAATCGACTTCAAAAAATTAACAGTTGCTATAGAAAACGGCTATGCTCCTTGTTTCTTTGCGAGATCGAAGAAATGAGGAGATCCGTAAACGAACAAAAATCGCTGGCATAGCCTAGTATTATTGCAAGCTGAAGTGACAGTGAGCGGGCCACAAAGTACGCAGAACTGTAGACGTATTTTTGAAGCATTAGAAATAAATCTTGAATTCGAACACGGAAACAATTCGTGTCTGAAAATAGTTTCTATTGCTTCTGATTTTATGCATTTTGGAATCACTAATAGGTGAAGCGATTATTTTGAAACCTTGTAACTATTTTCATTTCACGTAGAAAATATTATAACACATAAAGCAAAAACTCATTGATTTTAAAAACCGGTGTGAATCGCTTAAAATGAAACGTAAAAAAAAAGTTTAATTAATATGTCAAATCTCTATCAGTCAACCATATGTCTACTTGTCAATGTCATTCTGCCGTACTTTTTACTAGTAGAAATAAGTGATAAAGATCTAAAATTATTGAAGTATTATTTTATTCAACGCCGCATCGAGTGTCAAGTGACTTGTCTCAAGACAACTTGCTTTGGACACGATAGAGCGGATGCGGATGCTTTAAGAGCGGGATGAGTCCATTATAAAAATATAAAAAAGTACCCACTCGTTTTTCGATTACTAGTGGGTAGGACCACTCATAGCAGCATTTACGGAATGAATTTTCAAAAATAGTGATTTATAGTATTCGTATGCGAATCTGGCTATTTCGTATTCAGATTGGAATACGCATGATTCAAAAATACGTCTCTTGAACAGGATAGAAAGGCGGACGGACGTACAGCATAGAACGTAAGGGTCCCGTTTGGTTAAAATAATAACAAAACTTTATTTATTTTCAGGATGTGTGCAACTAAGCTTGTTTTGTTCCTGTCATGCTTGACCATAATCCTCTACGCGCAAGCGGATCGCTCTCCAGGATACGAATCTCGTCGTAAACTCATAGCCCCTATGTTTCAAGACCCCCTGTCAGAATCCCGTCGCGACAACGCTCCCTCCTTGAATGAAGAAGCTCCCCTCTCACGTCGTTACAGAGGTGACCCCCCTCCGATCAACAATGGTCTTAAACCTTTTCCACGCGTCGGCTAGGGACGTCTTGACACAAGCCTAATAATGTCTTGTCTTAAGTGATTCAGATCATTCAAGTTTCCAATTCCTATTGAGATAAATAAAAGAAAATTTATATAATTTGTTGTTTTCTTGTAAAGTAGTTTAAGGCAATCGTCATCACCATCATCATTTCAGCCATAGGACGTCCATAGGTTACATAGGCCTCCCCTAATGACCTATCAACGGGGGGTATTGCGAATACTCGCCACGCTTGGCAGGCGGGTTGACGAGCGCAGTTATTAAATTATAATATTTCGCACGCAGACACTGCTACCCGTCTCGGGTTACAGGAATTTCACTTCCAAGATTTGATTACATTTTAACATGTTTGTTGCTAATTTAAAAAATGCCTTAAGTGATTGCTGCGTCTATTAGGGCATATTTTTCAATTCAAAATAGTAATAGGTTTAAGCTGAAATTCGACTACAGGGTTAAATGTCAAACACTATTTTGTTTTTCGAATTGGATTAAATTGTATTAATTAGTAATTTCATGCTTCTTATATATAGGCTTGGTCAATGGCAACTACACGTAGGTCACACTATAAGTTTTGCATAACTTAAAAAAAACAACATGTTATAACCAAAATATTATGTTTATGGCTTTTCAAAATACTCTCCTTTACATTTTAAACATTTTTTCATGCGATCAAACCATTTTTTAAATCAGGAGGACCACAGATCTGAAGGCATGTTTTCTACGTGCTGATTGAACGCTATCACTGCCTCTCGGAGTTGGTAAAAGTAAAAGTCTCATCAAATCTTTGATTTTGGAGAAAATACAGAAATCACAGGGTGCTAGGTCGGGGTTGTATCTATGCGCAGAATGGGTGACGAGTTGTACTTTTTCGGAAGCTAAAAATGACTTTGTTTTGTTGGCCGTGTATGAAGAAGCGTTGTCATGATGTAGGAGAACGCGGCTTTTGGGTCGTCTTTCGCAAATTTTTTCTAACACCCTGGGTAAACAAATGTTAGAATACGGCATTAAGACTCTTTTGATCTTCAAGTGGAATTTTGTACAGATGGGACCCGTAGCTGAGAAAAAAAACACGATAATTTTTTTACCAACGTTTCTCGCCGGCCTCACTTTTGTTGGCCTGTTCTCATTTTCAAACACCCATTCACAAGATTGCTGTTATTTTCGGGTTCAAAACAATAAATCCACGTTTCGTCTCCTGTGACAATGTCATAAACAGCATTAGAATGTCCGTGGTCGTACTTCAGTAGCATCTGTGAGCACCATTCCACGCGAGCCCGCTTCTGCTCCGATGTCAGTTCATGAGGGATCCAACGACAGCAAAGTTTCCGAACTTTCAATTCTTCTTGTAAAATTCACATTCAAAATCAAAACAGCGTTATTCATAAAAAGGCTAATCAACTAGTTAATAATTACTTAGTTAAGTAATAAAAGAAGCCAATAAATGCAGTATATTTTTATTTTATTTATCGACGCCATTTAACGTGGAGAATAACGCGCAAATAGCCAGATTACTAAATGTAGTGTTTGCGCGTTACTATTACAAATGTTAAATAAATAAAAATACTTGACACTTTTGACAGTATAAGACACAATTAAATGTCAACTGTTCGATTGACGCCATAGATTATTTACTTATTGACGCGATTATGTTGACTAATTCTTTCTTTATTTAACAGTTTATGGATGTAAATGTTTTACACGTTATTAGGTTATAATGTCTGCGAAGACAATAAAAAAACCTTTTTTTTACTAACATAATTTTAATTTTATTCAAAAATCTGAATTCCGGAGTCACTGAGACGAGATTTAACGTTTTGCGAGTAGATCAGCCAGGGACGGGGCCACCATTATTGGGTTGAGGTGGACCGTAGTCTGGGCCGTTGTTTTGACGTCTTGAGGCTACAAAATCACTATGGGAATCAAGGTGATCCATGGAGGCTACAAATTCACGGCGAGATTCAAGTAGGGAGTCCCCCATGCAGGCGATGATAGTGAAGCATGACAGGATCAGGACTAGTTTGGTTGCCAACATTCTGTGAATAAGCATACAAGCTGGTTACTTCTGTCTTACCTTATAAATGTTTCTCTCACATACAAATAAATAAAATGTAAGTGTCAATTTTTATGTCAAAATGTATACTAAATGCATAATTTATAAAAGAATGTACAGTACTTATAACAAAAAAAAATTGACTATCAGTTTGTTCCAGCTAATCTCCGAAAAGCTGAAATTATTTTAAAAGGATTTTCACTGGCAGACAGCTAATGTTATAAGCAATACTTTAGGCTACTTGGAGAAGCGTGTCAATAGCTTCACCATGAAGCGGTGCGGTTTTCAGAACCAAATTACGTTCTGATGGTTGCTCTGAATGGTGTATGATATTACAGGAAAATAAAATAATAGGAACCTAAATAGGGAAACAGACCTCCAAATCATGAACTTCTTCTACCGAATAGACATAAAATATCCCACCAACCTGCGGAACAGTCCTCGATGGCCTTCAGCACTTCATCATGGGTATGCTTCTTCTTAATTGCTTCTTAATTGATATGGCGTAATTCGTAATATCTTCACTGTTGGGCTTTGGGTATTAGTTTAGTCGCGGTATGTAATGAGCCATAAACGTTATACGTTATATTATATTTTTATCAGGAAAAGAAAAATACGTTGCGGGCGGCTTGACAAGCAAGAGACAAGAGAGGTTACATAATTTTTATTGGCTGTCAATCATGTATGTAAGCATCTATTTCCCAATGGAATCGCTGCTAAAAGTGACATTCAGCGCCATCCTTATGGGCTTCTAGCCAATCATAGAGAGCCTGAACAACAAGTACGGCGGGAATCAAAATATATCTAATCAATAAAAGAAATCTAATTTTGGAAGTCAATAAACCACTATTTAGTTTAAGAAATTAAAATAAACATGCGCAACCATGCTTCCCGCCTTGAAGTTCGACAGAACTTCAAAGAAAATTAATGAAATTACTAAAGAAACATTTCAGATTGATACTAAATTATCAGATGAGAACATTGGAAACCTTATTCGATATATCCTATGAAGAATTCAAGTGATAATTTACATTATAAAATAGCTTTAATGAGTTAACAAATATTTACTCTAATCTAACATAAATAACTTTATTTTATATAATATTATGATAGTAAAATAATGTATTTTTTATTATTATTTTTTACTGTGTAGGCAATGGGTACAATTTAGTAACCGGTCGCTTATAAATACCCGAATTGGTCTTAACAGAAGCGACTCGAACTACACCATCGGAACCGGGAAAAACTTCAACTATTACTCCAAGTTGCCAATGCAAAGGCGGTACGTTTTCATTGCCTACTAGAACAACAGTCCCAATCTCGACTGAACGTTCTGAAGTGCACCATTTTTGACGCACTTGCAGCGTATGCAAATATTCAAGGCGCCACTTATTCCAATAAGATAGAACAAGCTGGTCTAAAAGTTTCTTGCGGTTAGTCAGCGTGATTTTTTCATCTTTTAAGTCAGATGAAGGCAAGTAACGCAAGGGAGTGGACATCAGAAAATGCGCAGGAGTTAACACGTCCGGAAGAGGATCAGCTGATATCGTGACGAGCGGTCGGGAGTTTAAAATGCATTCAATTTGCACTAGTACAGTTAGAAGTTCTTCATAAGTTAGGAGTTGTTTTCCTACAACCCTGTACATATGAGTTTTTATACTTTTAATATTACTTTCCCATATACCACCGAAATGACTTCCTTTTGGCGGGTTTCTCTTCCATTCGATACGATATTTACTTAATTCTTGTTTAATGTTGTCTTCAAATTCTGAATTTAATAGAAACTTATATATTTTGTCTAATTGACCTTTGGCACCGACGAAATTGGTACCATTATCTGAATACATTACCGATACTGGACCGCGGCGGGATATGAACCTTTTAAAGGCAGATAGAAATGCGTCTGAAGAAAGACTTGAAACCAATTCAATATGAATTGCTTTCGTTACGAGGCAGATAAAAATACATATATATGCCTTTTGAGAGTGTTGTCCTCTACGTCTAGTAGAAAGGAAGTTAATTGGGCCGGCAAAATCGGTACCCGTATGAACAAATGCCTTAGCATCACGGATGCGGCAGGCAGGCAAGTCTGCCATTTTGGGAGTTGGATGCTTGGGACTCAAGCGGAAACAAAGGTTGCACTGTCGACAACGTGCGCGTATTGTTGATCTGGCATTTAGTATCCAATATCGTTGACGAATAATAGACATTAGCAGTCCAGGTCCAGTATGACAATTAGCGGTATGATAGTGATCAATAAGAAGGTCAACTATGCGGTCGCGTTTGGGAAGGAGCACGGGGTATTTAGCTTCATAAGAAAGGTCAGATTTAGAAAGTCTACCTCCTATGCGGATTACACCGTCTGAATCCAAGAAAGGTGACAAATTTCGCAAATATTTCGGAGGTAGCTCACCTGCTTTCAACAATTGAACTTCATTAGCAAAATGCATACTCTGAACGGCTTTGATTATAAAAATCTCGGAAGCATTCATATTAGGAACAAGATCATTACTTGGCAACCTTTTAGTAAACTTTAGAATGTACATTCCCCGGGATACACAGTCGCTGGGATTCTCCTTGCCTGACACATGATGAAAACAATTGGGTGGCAAATTTTCTTGGATCTTGGCTACGCGATTGCTAACAAAAATAGACCATCTATGGGGAGACGAATGTATCCAAGAAAGCGCCACTGTGGAATCAGAAAAGGCATAAATTCCTGCGATTGGAGTGCGGACAGAGATTCTTTCTTTAACAACTCGCACAAGTTTGGAAAGAAGTAAGGCTGCTACCAGTTCTAAGCGAGCCAGCGTTTGTATTTTATTCGGTGATACCTTTGATTTAGCACATAAAAGCCTGACAGCAATATTACCTGCAGGATCTGTTATGTGTAAATAAATACAACACCCATAGCCACTGAAGCTAGCGTCGCAAAAAGCTACAATGTTTACCACGCAATCTAAGTGCACCCCTATATGACGTGGAATGCTCAAAGTCTTTAGTATTGGGAAATCTATAGCAAAAGCAGCGAAACGTTTTCGTATAGACTCCGGCGGTGCTTCATCCCAGTCTATTTTACTTAACCAAAGTTCTTTAACTAGAATTTTAGCAAGCAGTACGACAGGAGCGACTAAGCCAAGAACATCAAACAGGCGAGCAACCAGAGAGAGTATACTGCGTTTTGTACAATTGGTATCAACTTCGTGCGTAGTGAAGGAAAATGTGTCATCAGCAGGATCCCAAGACAATCCCAATATTTTATAATTATAATTGTCCGAATCTGAAAAACTAACAGGCGAACGGTGAGAATCGGGAAGTGCCTCCAGTAAAGAGGAAGAATTACTTGTCCACTTTATGAGATCAAATGATCCTATTTTGAATAATTCAATTAGATCGCGAGACAATTTAATAGCAGTTTGTTCATCGGGAACCGAATGAACAAAATCATCCATGAAAAATTGAGTATCTACCATATCAGCAGCCTCAGGGTAGCGGTCTTTATGGTCATGCGCTAATTTGCGTATCGTGCGCATAGCTATAAAGGGACTCGGCTTTAGTCCAAAAGGAACACTATTAAATTGATAAGTGCAGATAGGTTCGTTTGGATCAAAACGAAATAAAATTCGGAGATACTTGCGGTGGTGTTCATTTACACCAATGCGAAGAAACATTTGTTTCACATCTGCAGTCATTGCTATAGGGAATAGCCGAAAGTCTATCAGAAGTAAAAATAGATCTGACTGCAAATTAGGTCCGACGTACAAGTCGTCGTTAAGCGACAAACCCGATTGCGTTTTAGCACTGGCGTCTAAAACTGCGCGAGCGCTGTCCTTACCACGCTTGAAAACAGCATGGTGCGGTATATAGTAACCTTCGTCTGATAATTCAGATTTAGGCACTTCTGACAAATAACCTTGTTGCATATATTCATTCAATATTTGGTTGTAATTTTGACGTAAGCCATCTACCTTGTCAAACTTTCGCTCCAACGCTAAAAAACGTCTATGAGCCATTGAACGAGAATCACCTAGTTCAGAAGGGTCTTTGCAAAACGGTAAATCAACACTATAATGATTATTCTGGTGCGTGACTGAGGCGGTGAAAATATTTTCGCAATCGACTTCGTCTGGACTAAGGAATTTTTTTGTAGAAACCTCTTCTAATTCAAAGAATTTGTGTAAGTTCGACTCAATTTCGTTATTCAAAAAAGCAGTAAAGAAAACAGCTGACTGCGCTGGCAATGAATGAGAGTGACACAGTATATCACCCATCAGTATGTAACCAAATGTGGTAAGTATTGCGGGCGGAGCTCTAGAACCAGACTCTACTTTGTTTCCTAAGTAAATCTGAGGAAACAATTGAACGCCAAGTACTACATCGATCTCACCAGGTATATTCCAGGTAAAATCTGCGAGCTGAATATTATTAAGGTAAGTCATGTCTTCTGACACCTCAATATAATTTGCGGGGAGCCGATCTGTGATGCAGTCAACCACAAGTGCGTGAATATAATATTTATTATTCGGATTAGTGCGGGATTCGATATCAAAATAAGTATAACCATGAACTGGTTGCGAGGTCATGCCAACACCTTGCAGAAATGAATTATGCATTTTACTAATAGGAAAGTTCAATCGATTACAACAGTCCAAAGTAATTAAGTTATTTTGTGATCCGTTGTCTATCAAGCAACGTATGATCTCTTTGTCTTTACTAGCGTGACGCATAGCATATACTTGAGCGGTGGATAATAAAATAGTACGACTCGGTTTCATTTCCGAAGTGAGCGTAATTGAAGTATCTTTATTAATTTGTTTCGGAGTAGTGCTACTGCATGTTGCTGTGCACTGTGGCGCGGTGTCCGCCGTCGAGCGTTGTATCTGCGGCTGCGCGGATGAGGATGAAACTTGTCTACGCGACGGAGGCGGAGCATCAAAATGTAGTAACGAGTGATGTTGCTTGTCACAATAGTTGCAAGTATGTTGTGAGTTACACTTACTGACAGTGTGCGTAACACTAAGACAGTTCACACAACCTCCTTTCGTTTTAATAAATTCAAAACGCTTCTGCGGGTTAAATGTATCTCGAAATTGCGAACAAGAATACAGTTTATGATTAGCTTTACATAGTACACACTGATAACGAGAGCTTGACTCGTTACTAGAAACGAACGATTTATAAGTTTTATTTTGCGGAAACTCACGATTATTAATATTCTTACGCGGTTCGGAGAACGCGTTGCTTGAACTACTATTGCGCGTTCTTTCTAGTATTTTCACGCGGTCTTGAATAAATGATATAAGTTGATCACATGTAGGTATGTCTTTATCTCCTACTGAAATCTCAAAACTTTGGAGCGTTTGCGGGTCAATTTTCCGCAGACTACATTGTAAGACAATAAAATCAGACAAATCTGCTATATTAAGCTGTTTAAGCGCTGCCATTGACGCGGAAAGCTTTTCAACAAACGCACTAAGACTCGAAGCGGTACCTACACAGCTCTTGATGTCTAAAATATTGTTGACGTAATGGACTCCTAGAGTACGTTTATCTTGATACTTCTTTACGAGACTATCCCACAAGATTTTATATGTATCGCCGGTAGGAACGATACCTGCAGTCATTTTAAGGGCACTATGAGTCAATTTACTCATTAAATATTGCACACGCTGCGAATCCGTCAGCTGTGCATTGGAATGCACGTTACTGCGAAAAATCTCGTAAAAGATAGGCCAATTTTCGGCTTTGCCATCAAAAGAGGGCAACTCGATAGGTGGAAGTTTAATATGAAATGACCCATTTTGTGAATTAGTATTAGAAGGCGGTGTCGAGTTTAACAGTTTATTTCGAACGTATTTAACGCTCGAATATAAATCCTCGAAGGTATTTAAACTACTATAATCCACTATATGCTCAGGATCGATTTCTAATTGTACCTCATTTATCTCATCAATAATCGACTCAAACTTTATATTTAACTCATTAATGCTTTCTGAGTCTTGCAAAAACCTTTGGTTAGATCGCGAATCAAATGTAGAGATATTTTTCGATGAATCAAATAATTTATTGATCCGAGCGAATATGGTTTCCTTTTTAGCATTAAGTACCTTTAACTTGGACTCTAATTTAGTATTTGCCATGGTTAAAGACTATGTATTTAACGAGAAAAATGAAAAGTTGTCACGAAAATTAAATTTACGGAGAAAACTTGAAAATTACAATATGGCGGTTGGATGCGGTTGCGTACTTACCAATGAATACGTAAGTAGCGAAAAGATTAAAGAATATTTAGAGGAACGGATATTGATCCGGCTCGAAACTATGGAGAAGCGTGTCAATAGCTTCACCATGAAGCGGTGCGGTTTTCAGAACCAAATTACGTTCTGATGGTTGCTCTGAATGGTGTATGATATTACAGGAAAATAAAATAATAGGAACCTAAATAGGGAAACAGACCTCCAAATCATGAACTTCTTCTACCGAATAGACATAAAATATCCCACCAACCTGCGGAACAGTCCTCGATGGCCTTCAGCACTTCATCATGGGTATGCTTCTTCTTAATTGCTTCTTAATTGATATGGCGTAATTCGTAATATCTTCACTGTTGGGCTTTGGGTATTAGTTTAGTCGCGGTATGTAATGAGCCATAAACGTTATACGTTATATTATATTTTTATCAGGAAAAGAAAAATACGTTGCGGGCGGCTTGACAAGCAAGAGACAAGAGAGGTTACATAATTTTTATTGGCTGTCAATCATGTATGTAAGCATCTATTTCCCAATGGAATCGCTGCTAAAAGTGACATTCAGCGCCATCCTTATGGGCTTCTAGCCAATCATAGAGAGCCTGAACAACAAGTACGGCGGGAATCAAAATATATCTAATCAATAAAAGAAATCTAATTTTGGAAGTCAATAAACCACTATTTAGTTTAAGAAATTAAAATAAACATGCGCAACCACTACTTTTAATTTTAAAAAATGATTATGGTTTATTTTTAAAATCGCTATGATCACCAGAATTGGCTTTAAATGATAATCACGCAATTCTGGCGTCATGTTAAGCTATAATATGGTGTATAGTGATTTGAAAATCGGGATGTGGTCATTATCTTTTGCAGCTGACTGTACCGTATAAAACATTGAACCATCGTACCTAACTACTACTAAAATATAACCTACTTACTTGGATATCACGATGAAAAACAGCAAACGTTTATTTACTGTCTGAAGAATGAAGTAACGAAGTCTAGTCAAATCATTTTATATTGGAGTCTGCTACCAGAAATAATCGTAAAAAAATACCAATTTTAATCATTTCTTTATTTTACAATTTCACGGTACAATATCGCTTTTTACCCACGACGGAATGGAGAAGGTTGGTGAGAGGTTGTTCGTTTGTAATTACACGGAGAACAATATTATTTTCTTGAAGATAAAAATATTCTAAAGAAAGGATTTCGGAAAATTTGAAATACAAACATGGCAAATATGAGTTTTTAGATATAGTAATGAACAATTTAGATAGTTTTACTATTCTCTATTTGAGTCTTAAATCATCCCATAACACATTTCGCTGATGACAGCACAGTGGTTGTGAAATGTAAAGAAAACTCTGAATATGAAATAATACATAAACAGCACACTTAACGGTATTATTTCTTGGCTTAAATATAACAATTTGATGGTTAATCTAGAGAAAACAAAAATAATGCACTTTAGTCAACGCATCGCTACATCGAAACTCAAAATTCAGTACCAGGGCATTAAAACTGATGAAGTAGCTTTTACTAAATTTCTTGGAGTCAGTCCATATTGATGAGGCTCTCACCTGGAAAACCCACATAGAGCAACTAAGCCTAAAACTGTACAAAACAGTGTTTATATTATACAAACTTGCACAAATCGTAAATACGATAACTGTTCTAACAGCGTATCACAGTTTAGTGTCTTCAATTTTAAATATTATTGACTATTGGAGTATAGGTAATTGTGTTATTGGTTAAATTGATATTGTAGCATTTATATTTGTACTCCGAAAGGCAGCACATGTAAGCACAACAAATCTTTTATACTATCGCCATGTAAAAATACTCATGTCTTAAATAAATATTACAAATAAAAGGCATCGAACCTAATCGGCATACCTCAAGTTGTAAATAACCTTAATAACGTTATTTGTTATATTTGTGTACACTTAGGAAACATACGTTAATCGATAGAGAAAATAATTACAAACAACAAATACTCTTTGACGAAATGTCGTAAAATATAATATACTTTATTCGGAATTTCAGGGTGAACATGTAATATTTATTTTTATTTACATAATCAAATTGATATTCTGAACAAAGTAATATAATTTATGACATCTTTTCAAAGACTATTTGTTTTTGTTATTATTTTCTCTTTCGATTAACCTGTTCCATAGGTGTACACCAAAATGACGTTAGTTAAGGTTACTTGCAACATGAGGTACTTACCTATGCCAGGCTTCATAAAAAAAGTTCGAAGTCTTTTTTTATTTCTTAAAATGTCTTATTTGTTTGTTTGTGTAAGCACTTGAATTTTGCCATTTATCTCCGTAACGGTTCGACCGATTCCGATGCAATTTTGAGAAAAGAGTTGGTGAGTCATTAGCAGTTATCGGAGTAGGTAGATTGATTTGGGGTCAATGATCTCAAACATTGATGTTAATATGGACATGCCTCCGGGATTCTGGAATTTCTTTGTATCAGTTTTTGAAAAAAAGGCATATCCATATTATGCTAGCACTACCAAAGTACATCAAATTAATCTACCTATTCCGATCACTGGTCATTAGCGATGGTTCTTAGATAGGTGTAATGGTCTTAACTCGTCCGGGGGTGCTAAAAAATCATTTTTCGTAGATATTGTTTCTTCAACAGAACAGAGATGACACGCTACGCTCCGCTACGGTTTGTTCGATAGTTGGGTTTGATGTGTTGCAATCCTTGTGCAGCAATAAAAAATATTTTTAAGTTAAAATTAAAATTAAATTATTTATTGAGTTAAAATTTCATAATTTTAAACAAAACTCACGCTGATTGATAAAATTGTATAAGAAAAAGAATTTAAAAAAAAAATACAATATGATATGATGTAAGTACCAAAGAGAATTCGTCGGAGAAAGCCGTTCGCTGACTGGTTGATATTGTGTTGGGTAAATAGTATTTTTGAAGCTGTTACCTCTAAAAATATAGTAGATGGCAAAAAAGGGAAAAATATATAGTATGTGGCTAAAATATTTACTTTTTAAATGAATATTTTATATTTTGCGCGCGATCCGCGAGCTGTTTAGAGCGCAGCGGGATTTACGAAGAATATTGTAGTTTCGCCTACTATACCTATACAGGGTGCAACTTCTTTGGCGACAGAAAAAAATGTTGGTCTACCCTCCACAAAAAAAAACTACTATTTAAATTTTAGATTTTAAATAATTATAAATTGACATAATATTGTTTTCATTCGCATGATTTAATTTGATGGAATATTATTTTAAATTAATTTTATGTATTATTGTGACTTGACATACTTTTATTTTTAATGTACACTTATGACGCAATAAATGAAATAGGGTAATACAATAGGGTTACATTTCAAGGTAGTGCCAAATTTTAATAATAAGGTCTATAGAACAATATAAAAATAATAATTTATCGTAATTAATATCAGTCGTCGTATTACTGGAGTAAAATAAACTTTAAAATTTCCGGAAAAAAAAGAAAACACGAGATGCGCCGTCATTCATCAGAGATTACAGGCGTACGCCGACGCCGCTCCAACAAGAACCTCATGCAGTGCACATGCGGTGCAATTTAGTCGAGTAATCGTATATTTTCTACGTATTCTATTTTTCAAATGCAAAAAGGAAGAATTTAGATAAAATAAGTTTGTTTTTTACGTAGATCAATTTAGTTTCTGATTATGAGTGGTCCCTGAAAAATTGGCACTACCGTGAAATGTAACCCTGTAGTATTTGATGCCCTAATATAGTTTATTATAATATAGCAGGGTTGGCAAGCCTAGTTGGGTACGTAAATATCGGGCCACCTAGGTCGGGGCTATGCGCAGGATGGGTGACAAGTTGTACCTTTTCGGAAGCTAACAATGACTTTGTTTTGTTGGCCGTGTGTGAAGAAGCGTTGTCACGATGTAGGAGAACGCGGCTTTTGGGTCATCTTTCGCGAACTTTTTCTAACACCCTGGGTAAACAAATGGTAGAATACAACTCGGCATTAACACTCTATTGATCTTCAAGTGGAATTGTACAGATGGGACCCGTAGCTGAGAAAAAAAACGCGATCATTTTTTTACCAACTTTTCTCGCCTGTCTCACTTTTGTTGGCCTGTTCTCATTTTCAAACATCCATTCACAAGATTGCTTTTTTTTCGGGTTCAAAACAAAAAATCCACGTTTCGTCTCCTGTGACAATGTCATAAATAGCATTAGAATGTCCGTGGTCGTACTTCAGTAGCATCTGTGAGCACCATTCCACGTGAGCCCGCTTCTGCTCCGCTGTCAGTTCATGAGGGATCCAACAGGGACAGCAAAGTTTCCGAACTTTCAATTCTTCGTGTAAAATTTTCTGAATTTGGCTCATACCAATCCCCAATAGTCCTTGAATTGTCTCATAGGTAATCCGCGGGTTTTCTTCAATTAGCCGCTTAACAGTAGCCACATTATTTTCGTTGACGGCAGTTGAAGGCCGCCCTTCACGAAATTCGTCATGTAAAGAAACTCGACCTTTCTCAAATTCAGCAAACCATCGCCTCACGGTGCTCAAATAAGGTGCTTCTCTCCCAAAAGCATTTTGAAGACGAGAGGCACAGTCTTGCGGAGAGAGAGACAGAACTTTTAAAATCTTAAAAAATAATCGCTCTAAAATCTTTTCGACTTAATTTCATTTTCGTTGCGTACGTACAACTTTGATGTGTGATAAAAAACAATTGACAAATCATTTCCCGCCAATTGTTTTTTTTTATTACTTAGAAGGTTGCAACGTTTAAAAATATATAACATTCGAAATTCAAATAGTTCCGATTAGCTAGAAGTGCAAAACTTTTAGTGTGCCCCTTGTACAAGTATTTAAGTATGTTTATCCGTTATCTAGATGCCATAGTACAAGCTTTGCTTAGTTTGGGGCTAAATAATTGGTGTGATGTGAAAACTATTTATTAATATTTATTATTCAAAATAAAAGTCACTGTTTCATACAAACTGATGTCAGTTGGTCGGCGGCTTTGTATGGGGAAGTGATTTTTTGTTGCAATTCGATGTTGGTTCCATCCATAAAGTTGTTGTATTTGAGCACCAGAATCAGCCCCTAGGGGGTTGTTGATGTATTAAAAATAACCCTGTATATTCTGTGATGAAACGTAGGAAAAAAAAACTATCGTCTGTGTCAGAATTTTAACGAGTTGAATTGAATTAGACCTTTTTATAAAGCGTTAAATTAAAAAGAAATTGATATTTGTTATTTATCAGATTTATTAATAGCGGTAAGAAACATGATTTTATCAATAATGTTTATTACTTCGGATAAAACGTTGGTAAGGAAGCATCTGACATTTTGTACGTGAAAAAATTGTTAATATATTTTGTTTATCACACTTTGTAACAAAATAATAAAACTAAATCTTCTGCTAAATCTATGTTCGAAATTTTTCGGATTTGTGCAACTGTCACTGTCACATAATTTTTTAAATTGTAAGTTTTAGCAACCTCGCCGATTTCTGTGACTCACTTATATCTGAGATATGAGAGACCTGACATTGATTGATGTAAGTGGAATCAAGGATATTCAGAACCTTTCTGTTTCTAGAAAATTAAAATATTTCAAACATAAATATTTTGCACTTTACATAATTAAAAACTTCTGTTTTTTAAAAACGGACAAATTTATTTGCAGAATAGTACAATTGTAAAAGTTACACAGCTTTTACACAAATCTTAATGTAATTCTAATTAATAACGTACTTATTTAATTTTGTAACTGGCTTATCTCTGCTATATTTAACTAAAGCTGTCATTGCTAGTGATTGATAATATTATGGTTATGGATTTACTATGAATTTTTCTGACTTAAAAAATAAATACTTTTCAGTCCATGAAAACCAAAATGTATTTTTTTATAATTTACTAATATTATTTCAATCATACAAGCTCCAAGCATCTAATTATAATAAATATTTTACTAATTTACAGAATGTTAGCTATCAAAGTCCTGTTCCTGTCATGGTTGAGTTTTATCGCCTGCCAGTCGAAAAATAAAAAAAAGGTATTCCATACCGCAATGAATATGATGTCTTAATGATTTTAGGATCTCGTCGTAAATATATCGCCCCACTGGTTCAAGAAGATCCTCCTCCGGGATTCCGTCGAGAATATGACACCGGCGTCAAGAAGTCCAACATTACATAATGCATTTCGGCTAATGACGTCCCGACATAAGCTCACCCTTCGCCTTTTGTTAAATTCTTTCACCCCGATTGCGATAATAAAATTAACACATACGTTTGTTTTGTAACACATACACTAAATTGCAAAAATTCTGGGCCGCTGATAACTAACGTGATAGTTTCTTAAATACATAACTTTCACGAATACACATTCGTGAAACTATAGCATGTTGTAGATGACTGATTTATGTATTTAAAAGAAAATATAAAACAATAATACTCGTTTATTTTATCAAGGTTTGTGGGTATAAAATCCAAGACATTGATGAAACAATGCTGGCTTACTAACAGCTATAAACACTTGAAGAAATTCGCTAACATTACTACGTCCTCCGTAGCTCAGTCGGAAGAGCAGTCGCCCGGATAGCGAAAGGTCGTGGCTTCGAATCCCATCAGAGGCAGTTGAAAATGTTTTTCAAGTAAAATTATTTTCCTTGATTTTATCATCGAGGTAGCGAAAAAGTTTGTATGAAGCATCTACTATATCTATTCGATTTTGATGTTGCTTCCATAGAAAAACGTTGTTGTATGTGAGCAGTCACAGTCACGTGGTTTTAAGTCCTATTCTACATCCTGTATATTATAAATCTTTAACGTGTAACGTTTATTTTTGTACTTAATTCTATATACAGGGTGTAACGAAAAGGTGAAATAAAACTTTAAGGGGTTATTCTACGGCTAAATTACATCAACTTTTTCTATGGGACCAACATCGAAATCTCCAAAAAAATATTGACGTTTCCATACAAACTGATGCCAGCTGGTCGCGTTTTAGTATGGGAAAGTGTTTTTTTTTTTGCGATTTCGATGTTGGTCCCATAGAAAAAGTTGATGTAATTTTAATAACCCCTTAAAGTTTTATTTCACCTTTTCGTTACACTCTGTAGATGTCGGAGTGGTGGGCAGAATTATCACAATTAATCGAATAATTCTTCGAATAAATCCTTGATTGAATTGACAGATTTAACACCTGGGTGGAATCAGAGATGGCGTAGCGGTCGCTAATGTTAGTTTGAGGGCTGTCACTGTTATTAGTTGTCAATGTTGACATGTGTCTCTTTGTCGGTTGACGTCTGTGAGTGTAGCAGTGACAGGAAACCGTGTCTGTGCCCGGTGTGTGGTAGCGAGAGGGAACCGTTGTAGTGACCGCACGTGTTTCTAAGATCACCGCATTTTCAATCTTGAATCATTAGAGCAATTGTAGTTTATTTTGTACTGTAACTGGTTAATTTGAGTACACACACTGTTTACCTATCTCACCGTGTAGTTATTTCTGCCTTCTATAATAATATGAGCGAAGACGAACATATACCCCATCATTCCCTCAGCCCTATTCCGTCATAGATATAAAGAATAATAGTTTAAAAAATGTAATGATGACCTTTGTTTTGCAGTTATGGAGAAGCGGGGGCCTCCTGGCACAGGCTTTATGAGCTTGAAAGGAATCTCCAATTTTTAACGAATTGAGATTGATTTACTATTATTATTACACTTTTTCTGCCTGTAATCTTTGATAAAATGACCGCAATCTCACAATTTTCTTCAATTTTTTTTGTTTTTAAATACGCCAATTAAAATTAGGAGAAAGTGCTTTTTTATATTGTTATATGGACTATTTATAAAAAAAACACTGTCTTGCAATAGAGCCCTGTATAATGTTGAATTTTATTAAAGTAAAATATTTTAGAGTTTAGAGTTACAAACTCACTCATGATTACAAACAACTTTGCCAAAAAAAACTAGCACTCTAGCACTAGTTCTATCTTCACTAAATAACTCACTCTAGCACTAATTCTATCTCCACTAAATAAATAAAAACGGTTTCGAAACGGAAAACGTGTCGTAACAAAATTAAGTAAAGATAGGTAATTCGTTTCTTGGGCAACGTTGTTTATTATCATGAGCATAAACAAACCCTTAAGTATTTTACAATAATAAAAAATCACCATATATAGTGGTTTGGACCACTGTCATCCCTGGATTTATCATCTTGACGTCTTGATCCAGGTGGGGGGTCTTCTTGAACACTGGAGGCGACATATGAACGACGGGATCCCGGTGGGGGGTCCTCTTGAACACTGGAGGCGACATATTCACGACGGGATCCACGTGGGGGGGTCATGTCCTCTTGCACGCATGCGATGATGGTCAGGCATGACAGGAGTAGAAGTAGTTTGGTTGGAAACATCCTGTAACATATTTATTAAATTTAATATCCTTTTCCCACTACTTGCATAGTTATTTGCTATAAGTAATGCATTATTAATTATAGTCATTGTTGTGAATACAAGCCGCACTAGTGCGTATGTAGATAATTTATATCGTACACCAGATTACCAGAAACGAATATAGTTCTTCCAAAGAAACATGATTTTAAATTCTCAATATAGCTAGTTTAACTCAAAATTCCGGGGTTCCTTACCTCAAAACGTAAAAATGTAACCCTGATAGGATCCCTTTGTTGTCCGTCTGTCTGTCTGTAGTCAAGTAAAACTAAAAGTCTGAGAACCGTGTAGTAAAATCACAAAAAATATGTTTTTTGAACAAAATCGAAAAAAGCGACAACAATATAGGTATGAGGCTTGGTTTCCGTTACTGGCTAACTATTTACATAACTAACTATAAGTTTGTACGTAACCCTTGGTGCGCGAGTCCGACTCGCACGTCGTAGGTTTTTTTTAAATTACCATAGCAAAAATTTTGTGTTGGTGACTAGTACAATAAAATTCCAGCTCAAAAACGTTTCATTTGTAAAACAAACTGTAACAGTAGTTAACATAATTTGATATACTCAATACTCAATCATTTATTGCATCCATAATTAACTTAAGTAGAACTAAAGTACATAATGGACCCTGTAGGGCATGGCAATTAGGAGAGGGGAGGTCCACTATACACTATACTATATAAGCCACTGTAACTTCGATTATAATTTTAAGCCGAGTGTATTTTTTGAGAAAACTATAAAACAATATAATATCTTAACTTACATTAAAGTTAGCAAATAGTATCTTAGCAATGTTAATCTGGTTCCTAATAATAAAGTTCAAAGTCAGTCAAGTCATTTTATATTTCAATTGCTACCGGTGATAATCGTGATAAAACATGTTTTCATTTTCTTATTCTACAATTTTACACTTGATGAAAAAGATTCGTTCCAATAATATAAAATCATACGACGATTGACGACCGTTTTATTATTATTATCTCTGATAGCATTTTTTTGTATTAACTGACTTGACTGACTTTGTAACTTCATTATTAGGAGGCAGACTATTATTTTCAACTTTTTTGTTTTTTGCATTCACAATAATGCTATAATGATTGTGAGTATAAAATCCAAGACATTGATGAAACAATGCTGGCTTATTAACAGCTATAAATACTTGAAGAAATTTGCCAACATTACCTACTATGTCCGCCGTAGCTTAGTTGGAAGAGCAGTCGCCCGGATAGCGAAAGGTCGTGCATTTGAATCCCACCAGAGGCAATTGAATTTTTTTTTCAGATAAATTAATTTTCTTTGAAATAACAGACTATCATTGCTAAGATAAGATACCACCTGGTTGTTTATATGTAAAAAAAATTATCTATTATCTCATAATAAATTTTTTTCATAGTTTAACAATTACTTAGAATCTTCCGATTGGCAGGCGATGATAATCAGGCATGCAAGGAACAATTTATTCCACTTATCCCTAGTAATACACTAGATTTTGCAAAAATTGTGCCACCAGCACCGTTAACTACATAGTACAATCAAAAGAAAAAAATTCTTATTATAGGCAGGTGGGGGTGCTTGTAGCTCAGTGGCGACAGCTCTTTGGTAGTGATTACCAAAGTTAAGCCACCTAGCCGCGGTTGTGATTGGATGGGTGACCATTCCAACCATTTAGTGTTATTTTATCACAAGCATCTCCGTGCTTCGGAAGGCACGTTAAAAGTTGGTCCGGGCTAATATCGCTTAATACTAGTCGTGAAGCCGAAGCGTGTTTAATAACATCTGTCATTAAGGTTCAGTCACTGGCCTCGCAACACCCCTGCACTAATCCGCACTGGGAACGCGTGGTGTAGTATGGCCCAAACCACCTCATAGTTACAGTGCCCTGCAGTGGGACGTATATATAGACATACTTTACTTTTTATAGGTAGGTGTTGATAGTCAGGCGTTACAGCAGATTCCTTGATCATTTTTTAATGTTTTTAGGTTTTATCGCTACGACGTCTACAGAGTTGAACTTCCATTATAGGTCTGGACCATTCAATATAATGATGATAGTTTATCTGCATTAGTGCGAAGTTTGAAAACAGATAATAATTTACAAGTCTTGCGGCAATGCGTCCTAATACGTATTCTGATATAACCTATTGTATATTTAGAATTAACTTCATATTTACGTGTTTATAAAATAATGACGTTACAAATTCTGCATTTTGAATTAAAATAAATTGTTCTCAGTTCGCGTTCAAGATAATGTTATTAATAAATTCAAAGTCTTCTTCACTAAACAGAAACAGTGATCTGGACCTATCTGCAATATTAGAAACATATTATTAAACGGAAAAGTTAAATATAGAAAGATGGACGGTGTTCGTAAAAAGGCACAAGAGGTATTGGTGGTACCAAATCTATATTATTGTACTGCCTACAATATTAGTGATCACTAGGTCTAGTCGAATCGAGTTAAACAATAACAAAAAGTTGAATAACGCTTTGTTTGACTGCTGTGAATAACATGTAACGAGTGATTTTCATAGCGTAGCCATTTAATAGTAGGCAAATTGAAGCTACCAGTTACAATGTATTTATCTACTGTTGTGAAATAAAGAAAGAAAGTCAAATAATTAAAATAAGATATGTAATAACTTGAAATTATGTCTAAAGGAATACAAGAAGCGCTTATAGAAAGGTAAAATTATTTACTCTACTAGTTAACTAGTAGCTTGGAGCTTATTATATTAAAATTATATCAGCGACTTATTAAAATAAATTGCATTTCTGTTTGTAATATTTTATTTCCTTGTATTCAAGTCAGAATAATTTTTTATTTTGAAGTACATAATAGTGCCCCGTAAGAAGTTTATTATGCAAAATATGAGGACAGCATTCTGTAAATTGTTGTGAGCTCTTTCAGAGCTTAAGCTTGTTTAATACTTGTTGTTGCCGCAAATGTTGTTGGTCCATTTATTAATTATACCCCACCCCCTTATATATCTGCTGGCCTATGTCCAGCAGTGTACTTCTGAAGACTTATGATGATGATGAAGTCCCTAGCCGAAATGTAAAAATTCATGCTTGACATCTTGTCGCCTTAAGGGGACATTTTCTCGACGGGATCCTGGAGGAGGATCTTCTTGATCCACTAAGGCGATGTATTCACGACGTGATCCTGGAGGGTATTCTTGATCCATTAGGGCGACATAGTCACGACGAAATAGATAACCTTTTTTGTCATATATCCGGGAAGTGATGATGGTGAAGCATGACAAAAACAGGATAACTCTTATACCTAACATACTGTGAAAAAATTAAGTTATTTATTGAGCAAAGTGCAATTTTTCATGGACTGTAGAGTTTTATTTGTATAAATTCAAGTCAGATTATTTTTAACGACCGTTGTATTTATTATCCTAATTGACAAATATCACAGAAATAAGTCAGTCGGAGAATTGGATGTCCCTTCAATTCTGCTATAAATTTCAACTGAAAAAGTTTTGACAGTATGTTACCATCATCATCATTTCAGCCATAGGACGTCCACTGCTGAACATAGGTCTGACTGTTGTACGAATGTCTAAAATTGTCAAACAAACGAACCATTTTCATGGTAGGTACTCGTACTGTTCGACTTTTTAAACGAACTGTAAAGTTACCTTCAAAATTCCAGATGCCAATGATGATACTTGTTGTAAACATGTGTATACATTTGTATATATAAGTTCATATACCGCCGTTAAAAATTGAAAAAAGTAACAAACAAAATTATATTTCTATTTTAAAATTTAATACTGTTGATAATTTTGATGTAAAATTAAATTTGTTTCAATTCTACATCTGAAAATCAGTTTTCTTAATTTTTCTGCATTCAATCTTGTTTGTTAGACCTAAATTGCCAATTTTTATAAAATCATGCATATCCCGATAATCTTGAATAATTGGTATAAAATATGGTAATTTTCACACTATCACGTGCAACGCTCTAATCCGATATGCAGTGCTGTGTGTCGTAGCCATGCGCGCGAATATGTAGGCTCATATTATCTGCCTCATCTCAAACAAAAAACCGCAAGATTAGGTATGTCTGTCTGTCTTCGCCACTGCCAGCATGACTTCGTAGCCCCGTGCGCCCGTGGGCAGTGTGTGATCCGTCCCAATAAAAGTGACAAACCTGTTTGGTTAATACCAAATCATAAGTTTCTTGTAGGACCCAATTCAGTAAAGCTAATTTTACTAATTGAAATAATAATAATATTTAACCTTATTATTCCAAAACTAATAAAAAATCACTGTGTATAAGCTACATTTCAAACGATAAAAGAGCTGGAAGACGTCTTTGGCCATAAATATTATTTGGTTAGCACCTCGATATACATGGATATTAATTCCTTACTTCAAGACCATGCCTGTAGGTTTTTTGTCTGGCGCATATTCTTTTTAGGGTTCCGTAGTCAAAGCGGAACCCTTATAATCATCGCCATCATCAGTGGACGGACATGGCGAGTCCGTCCGTCTGTCGATCTGTTCGCATCTTAGCTTAGAAGTAGTAGAAACCGTACATTTGCCAGGGTATACATATTAGTCATGTTGACAGTGGTAGAATAAAAACCTGTTTTTTTTTAAAATAAATATAATATAATAATAATTTAAATACAAATAGTTTTTTGAGGTCATAACTCAAATAGTTTTTTGAGGTCATCGATATGCCCCTTATTACTAACACATAGGACATTAAATAACGTTTCCTATTCACAGGATAGTTGCTGGTGCTGGCTAAAGACTCCTGTCGTGGCTTTTCTTTCCTGCGTGTATCAAGACCCTATAGCTGAAACCCGTCGTGAATATAATAATGGTCTCAGACAAGTATTCGAGAATATCTCCTACCTTGATCCCATCGTGAATATGTAGCTCCTAGTGTTCAAGATCCCTCACTAGTATTCAGAAAGACTCCCCACCTGAGTCCCGTCGTGAATATGAAGCCTCTAGTGTCAAGAAGACCCTCCACCTAGATCAAGACGACAAGACGATAGTCCTCCGGAATCTGGTGATCCCACTCATCCCGTCCCGTATCGTCGCAATATACACCCTAGATTTATAATTATTAGTTACTATAGGAAAAAATAGTAGATTATACACCAAGGGGATAAAGCACTATGTTATGTCACGGACGCGATTTTAAATACTGAGCGTAACGAACGACTCCAGATTTAACTCTTAAGCGTAGCGAAGGTGTTATGAGTTAATTCCTGAGCAAAGCGAGGGAATTAAGACAGTACTGAGTATAGTGAGGGATTCAAGATCGCCTAAGACAAAACAGCTTTATCCCCGAGGAGTATACTCTACTTTTCTCACATCTTGCGAGGCAATAAAAAGCAAGGCTTAGGAAAACAGCATTTCTTTAATATAATTTCAGTACTAATCATATTAGAAGTAGGTTTAATTGGTACAGTAAATAACAAAGAATAGAATTTCGTCTTTTTTTTATTTTTATATTTACTTACATAAATTGCAACGTCTTGCAACACTCGCGACTTTTGTTTTAATATTAAAATAAATTGTTCTATTCCGCGTGCCATGGCCAACTCGTTTTCCAAATAAGTTCGATTTTCAATTTTAAGCTTGGCGCGGGTCTGGCCCGCGCGCGGCTTGCGGGGTGTCTGGACGATTTTAACAAAATTGGACTTTAAACTCATAATAATAAGAACTGGACATTTTATTATTACCCAGCGAAATGTAATGAAATTCAGTACAACATTACAACCCGGCTAAAGCCAAGGCCATAATGATTTGCTTTGAGTAAGGTTTGCATGATATATAATAAGGCAATGTCGAGCAGGTGGTATTAAAAGGTTATTAAAGGCGAAATTCTTCTTAGAAGAACCGGGTAACCCGGTAAACCGGGTATTTCTTTAACGAGAATAACCTACAACCTGTAATAAATTATACAGTTACAGTCAAAACTCATTTAACTAAAATTACTATCGGTGGGTGATAATTGTAACAAATCATATTTTCATATTTTAAAATTTTACGCTTTTACGAGATAATCGTACAATAACAAAACTTATTTTTTATTTCATAAGTTATATAAAAATAGGTTTTGTTATTATACGAGATAATAGTACAACAAAACCTGTTTCTATTTGTTATTTTGATTCGCAAATTAACCCGTTAACATCTGTCTCATGAGACCGCATAACAATGGAATTTCTATTGTGTCTCGTTTATGTATGCTTGATCAGTTAATCTCAAACGAATAAAAAATATGGATATAAATAAAATGACAAACAGTAATTTCAGTCTGCGACTTATGCTACATGTATGCCTTTAGATGTTTTTTAATATTGAAACGGATTTTAGATGACTTTTACATCGAGCGTAACATTATAAAATAAGAGAATGAAAACATATTTTGTTACAATTAAAACCGGTAGCAATTGTTCGTATAAAATCACTTTACTGACTTCGTAACTTCATTATTAGGAGGCACGCTCTCATTGCTAAGCGACTATCAGGTAGTTTCTAAGTAAGTGCACCATGCATTATTATTTTTATGACTTATTTTAGTATCGACGAACGTCTGGCCTAAAAGTTCACGCTCTTTGTACTTTGATTTTGGTATTGGTGGACTTTGTAAAATGTATTTTTACAGTTTTTTCAAACTTTGCTAGTATTATACAATAGATATTATATTAAAAAATATATGACACTTACAGCATGTTGGCTACCAAACTTGTTTTGCTCCTATCGTGCCTGACCGTCATCGCTTGTGTGCAAGAGGACATGACCCCCCCACGCGGATCCCGTCGTGAATATGACGCCTCAATTGTTCAAGAAGACCCCCCACCTGAATCCCGTCGTGAATATGTAGCCACAAGACGTCAAGAAGACGATGCTCCGGACTATTCTAATCAGCCTCAACAGCCTGTTATCACCAATCCTGCAATACCTACACCCTAAACCTCTAATGACACCGTTAAAAAACATAAACAAGGCTAGAATAAACGGATGAATTTGCATTTTTTTTTTCTTCATCGTTACCAAAATGATAAACCGGCCTATTAAGTAGGTTTGTGTTCTTTCACAACCGGATTTTTGCCGAAGCCTGACACAATTTTAGCCGTCACAGGGTCCTTTGCATCATTAATATCATTATATCACAAATCTTACTATCAAATCAAAACGTATCGGATCGTACGTAAATCATTATTACGATTGTTGATTTGCATTAGTGCAGAAAGTTAAAAAAGTCATCGTAATATTGACTTTGATGAGGAGATTATTGATTTTAGAAATGACAATCAATCCTTTTTTTGGGGTTGAGTGAGACCCTTCATACCTTCATACGAAATAAATATTTTACTAAGTTTTATTGGTTTTATACAGAAAACACTATGAAAAAGTTGCTGGCTCGGTCATCGATCAAAGGCTTAGAGTTTACCTATTCAGAGATGAAGCGATGCCGTGTGGAGATGGCCGTAAAATATACTTCCCCACCACGAACAGGAGGCGTGTCGTAAGAGGCGACTAATTCCTGTAGCACGAGATGCTAGTGCTAGTAGATGTTAAAGAAGTCGCGTTTTAGTATGGTAAAAACACTTTCCCATACTAAAACGTGGTCGCGTGGGCATCTGGCATCAGTTTGTATGGAAACGTCAATTTTTTTTTTGAGATTTTTATGTTGGTCCCATAGAAAAAGTTGATGTAATTTAGCCGTAGAATAACCCCTTAAAGTTTTATTTCACCTGTTCGTTACACCCTGTATATAAGGTGCTTCATAAATATCTGCAACGGCTAAAATGGGTAAAAGTATTGCTTATATAGATTACGATAGTAAAGGAATTACGTACCCCGGATCGGTAATTAATTATTTGCGAAAAGACAGTAAATAAATGGTTACTTGCTTCAATTTGCATAACACACTTCGTCATCCGCCCTTGACTTGGCCGCCGGGCGGTATAATGTGAAACGTTAGCATTTTTGGACAGGTGTGGACGGTTTGAAACAGAATAAAGCCTAATCTTTATTTAAGATAATTTTTTTAATGAAAAAATTAATGATGTTCTGGACATAAAAAATCTTAACTATCGTAATCTATATAAGGTGTTAAAAAATCAATGTCAAATATTTTAAGGGGTAACTGAGACTACCACATGGATCATATTTAAGAGAAATTTAAAACTATAGAACGGATTTGAATAAATCGAAAAAAGAAAATGTTTATTGATATAAATAATTTATATCATCCTGTACATGATCGCAAACTCCCACAAACGCAAACAAACACTCTCGCACGATGCTAATACTAGTCAAAACCCATTCATAATCCCTAGGATCTCATTCATGCGCACATAAAATCATACGACACACAAGCTCATGCTAGACATTGGGTGTGTGTGTATGAATGAATTTTCTTTGAGATAGAAACACTGTTATCATTTCTGTCTCACTCGTTTCATGTCATTGTGTGTGTGTGTGTGTGTGTGTGTGTGTGCATGTGCGACGTACCTACTCCTTTTAGATAATTGCCGCGAGTTGCAGAAAGGCTTAAGAAAGCTAATTGTATGGGTTATCTGTCAAAACAAGTGCCAGATAGGTTATCCAGAACTTATCAGCAAGCATTGAAACTGGGCCTTATTATCTTTAAAGACGACTTATAGCTATAATGCAGGTCTGTAACATAACGTTCGTACACAAAATAGAAAAATAAGTGTTAATGCTGTCTTTAAAGATAATACATTCTTCAGCAACTGACAGTTTGTCACTTTATGTTGTAATTTTAATGTTAATTACTTCTATCAGTTCTTACGGTAAAATAAAAATACAGTTAAATTGAAAAAAACATTTTTAATTAAATTACACATGTTGACAATTAATAAATTAGACACTTATTACTAAAAATATCACTTTTATTTTAAGAACACAAAACAAATAAAGAATTTCCACCTCCCATCACACTTTTCCAGGCTTTGGACTGGCAAGTAAGCGTAAAATAATTTATTACTCATCACCTGATTTAATGCAACATAATTATATGGAGGTACTACTAGGCTATTTCTATCAGTCAATGCAGATAACATGGTTTACTTACTCTTACTTGGCGTGTTTAAAGGTAGTTCATTATTATGTACAAAATCACAGTCACTTATTTACAAAATTATTTACAATAGTTGTTGGAAGTGAACCCCCCATTCTCCTGAATGCAAAGCGCAGCCCTTTTTAAAATATGCCTATGCACACGCACTAAACTTTCACTGTCGCCGCGCATTGTTTCAAAAGCACTAATGATTCGTGCTTTTAATTGCTCGGCACTGGTGATGGTGTGGCCATCTTGACCATACACGAGATCCTTAGCACGGCCCCAGACGTGGAAGTCCAGCGGCGTCAGGTCTGGCGAGCGTGCTGGCCAAGCAATAGGCCCACCGCGTCCGATCCACCGATCCTGAAAACGTGCCGTCAGGTACTCGCGGACATGGCGGTCGTAATGCGCGGGGGCGCCGTCGTGTTGGTAGTGCATCTGCTGCATAAGATTTAGCGGCACATCTTCTAACAACTCCTCCAACTCTCTTTCAAGGAATTCCAAGTAAACGGCGCCATTCAGCCGATTAAAAAATACTGGTCCCATCAGCTGATGTCCTAGTAGCCCAGCCCAAACATTCACGCTGAACCGCGTCTGAAAATGATCTGGACGCGCCAGATGTGGGTTCTCCTCAGACCAGTAGTGAGCATTGTGGATATTGAACATGCCCACTCTGGTGAAGGTGCACTCATCCGTCCACAATATGTTGGCTAGGCTGTTACGCCGGATCCACTGACAGAACTCCACGCGTGGCGCGTAGTCCTGCGGCATCAGCTCCTGCACTCTCGTGAAGTGGTAGGGGTGTCTTCGCTCCCTCTTCAGCACTTTCCACACGTACACATGGTTAGTGTTGAAAACGTCAGCAGCATCCCTCGTACTGGCGGTCGGGTGGAGCTCGAAGAAATTCAGCACGTCCTCTTCAAGCTGTACTGAAGTGCGAGGTCTGCCAGCGTCACCAGAAGGCATGAACCTACCACTTTCACGAAACCGTTGTTCAGCCCCTAAGATTGTGCGTGGACACACGCGCACACCGTGCCGTTCGTGGAACAGCCTTACTGCTTCCACTAAACTGTAGTTTGCCTCATGGTAGCACATAACCATGTTGAGGTAATCAGAGTCCGAATACCTGTATGGCATGGTGAGACTTCGCAATTAACGTCAAACACAAGAGAAGGTCTAGCGCCGATTGATTGATTGTTGTGACTGTTTTGCAATTTGCAGGAGTAATAATAAATAAAAAGCGCATACCTATGGCACGTGTAAGTGTAGCGTTAGCAAAAAAAAATCACTCAATTATTTGGTGTTATTGTTTTTTTGGTGTAATTATTTTTTACTTATCAATTCGAATCTTGTATTACCATGCTAAACTACAAATTAAGATTGCTACTAGTTCTTACCAGTGATACCAAATCAAATAATAGGTACAGTACGCGGCGGTAGTATGCAGTATGCACATCGAGCTAAAAAGAGAGATAATCCGTGCGACAGAAACGACGTTCTATGAAAGCCGAAACTAACCGATTATCTTACTCGTTAGCTTGATGTTCATTCTAGCGCCGCGTATTGTACCTACTAATTATTTAACTTGTTATAATTGGTATTAACTAGTAGCTTAGCAATCTTAAGTTTTGAAGGTACTAGCCAGTTGTACCCTCCCTCCCTCTTTAGCTCCATGTGCGTGCATTCCCTACCGCCGGATACTGTAAGTACAAGTATTCAACATTTTATCCTTTACGTTGAATAAACAGCAATCAAAAATGTATCTGTCTAATCACTAAAATGCATTTATCATGTAAATTTACTATGTATCTACATGTGGTGAAGTAGTCGCAGTCAACTTCCAGACGGGATTCAGAAAAATGTGTTAAATTATGCCCCGTTTGAGTGTTTGGGAGACGAATAACAGTTTCGTTGTACAGGGTATACCCCAGTTTAACCTTATTGATATCTATAAATTATTGCGTACCTACGCAACGTCTGGCTCATTGACTTTACTTTTAGTCCTTAGTAAATAAACCAACGCACAACACAAAGCATAAAAAATCATCTAAAAAGCAGGTTCAAATTAATTGTTATTTATTTTAGATAAGCGTACTCGTCCTTAACCTTAGATCAAGGTCAGTAAGAGTACTCCGAAACATAACTAGTTTGCCGGGGATCGGATCCAAGACCTTAACCTTACCCTAAAAGCACTTTGCCATCAATCCTTTTTTAATTCATAAGAAATGTAAAATAAGAAACTGTTTTTGTTAACAGTACTTTCTCGGTCTTTCGGCATTTCCTAAATCGTGTGTGTTCCGCCGCCCTCAGAAACTTAAAAAATAAAATCAACCTTATGATAACGAATTAGAATCTAAAATTGAATATCGACTGTTTTTAAAGCGGTATCTTTGACTCGCATTTGGACAAATGCCGCCTTTACACTAAAATTTTGAAATTTAAATCGATTTACATCGATTTAGAGTTTATAATTGAATAAAAGTCGTTCGTCCTTCGGCAGATTTTGGCAATAAATCATAGTAGCACGCACACAAGCGAGCGTTTCTTGCTGTACGGAGTAGTTTGTCCGTAGTAGTGATCAGGTGTTATAGGATGTTGATATTTGAGTTTATTATCAAACTTTCGATCGTGTTTTTCTCGAAAACTAAGGCTTAAATTAAAAAAAAATTCATACAAAAATTGTTAGTCACAACGTAAACTCATTACCCTTAAAATATTTGACACTGATTTTTTAACACCTTATATAAGCAATACTTTAACCCATTTCATCCGTTACAGATACTTTTACACCACCTTATATAACATGTATGCCTTTGTATGAGTAAATAATATAAAAACTAATTTTAAATGAGTTTTCATCAAGCGTCAAATTTAAAATAAAAATGTAATTTGTTACGATTATCTCCAGTAGCAATTTTTTGTATAAAATGACTTGACTGACTTTGTGTCTTCATTACTAGAAAACAAGTTACCATTGATAAGGAACCATCTATTAGTTTCCAAGTAAGTAGGTACAGCACGCATAGTCACTCTAGTATGAAAAAAAAAGTTGATAAATCAAATTCTAATAGTATTATTATGTTGTAGTGTACTATAAAAAGTAGTTTTAGCTAAAAACCGGAATATAAAACACATCTTCAGCCCGCGCATGCGCTTGAATATTGTACGTTTTAAAAAAAACAAATTACTTAAAATACTATTGAAACATTACAAATATTTTGTGAGACACATATTTAACGTTTAAAACAAAAAACTTAAACAAATACACATAATAATAAATAATAAAAATAAAAAATAGTTAGCTTAGGATACTAGCTTTTAGTCAATACTCTTTATTTTATGTATCTGTAATGCCAATATTTCTTTATAAAGAAATATTGGCATGTTTTTATGTCTTTAAAATTTTATGATTTTTTATAATGTTAAATGGAAACTATATACGCGTGGTATGTAATAGAGCCGTTTGTAATGTTGTCAGCTTCCTTATTTTGTTGAAGTCATAGACAAAACTATTGTTACAATTACAAAAAGACTCGATATGTAATTTCCAGTTTTAGGCAACTGGTAAGGCATTTAACTTTGAGCAGTAAGCGTCGACAATGTGACTTCTATTACGTACCTAAGATAATAGAAATGCTTCTCACAGACTAAACATCCATCCGTTGCGCTCCTGTGCAAATAGATTATCATTGCGAGCAAAATATCCGCTCATGGAAAAGTAGGCGCTGAGAGTAAAATCCATTTAAAATCCTTATATTTCTTAATTGGTTGACTATTTGAAGAAAAAAAATCCTTCATCCTAGAGGCACAAATGTTATAAATAACTAAACCAACTTTGAAGCTAAACAAAAACGTCGTTTTAAATATACATGTGTCAAGCTAGCAATATTTGCGGTACTTTGAAATATTTTTTTGTGTTTATAAGAAATAATAACTAGTATTTAGATACGTCAGAAAAAACTTCAACATATATATAAGTTACATGATATATTAATTTCCACATCCTATATACAGTATATTTGCCAGTAAACTTGTCCAAAAACACCTCTTTTACATGTATTTCTCCTTACCTTGCGCCTTAAGTCCTTGTCTATGACTAATACAAATCACACCAATTCATCATCATCATCATCATTTCAACCATAGGACGTTTACTGCTGAACATAGGCATCCCCCATTTACTTCCAGCTTAGCCGGTTGGAAGCTATCTAGCCCCAAACTACAATCGGGTCAAGATGGAAGAATAATTTACGTAAACATGTTAATAAATTGTAATTTCATAATTAATATTAAATGAACATCCTGAAATAGCATTAAAACTATAAAAATCTTTAGTACGTCCTATTTAAATATTGTTTAATGACATAGCTAGAAATACTCAAACAAACACGGACGGATCATCATCATCATCATCATTTCAGCCATAGGACGTCCATATAATAAATTACCGGACGAAATAAAACTATTACCATTTAACAAGTTTAGAATAGCATTAAGAAAATGGTAATTGGAAAAGAGTTATTATTCTATTGACGAGTTCTTTAAATTTAAGATCAATGCTTAAGTAGATACATACTACCTGTAAAAATAGAGTCTGTGTTTGGTAAGGTATTTATGACATATTTCAATGATGACTTGACGACTAATTTGTAATTTAGGTAATGAATGTAGAATGACATCAAGAATCATTTTTACAAATTATTTTTATTTCCAAATTCAATTTTATTTTCATATTCAATTTTAATTCTATAATTAAATTTTAATTTAATTTATTAAGTGTAATATGCTATACATGGAAATAGCTAAACAGGCTTAAGGATCTTTGACATAGTACTAACATCTGCATTTTGTACACACCCTATTTAATGGCAAATAAAGTATTTTGTACGAGTATCTGTATTTGAACGCTAGAACCTGATGACTTAAGCACCTTTAAATTACCTTAGCAGTAATTACTGGAAGTTGTTCAGATGACTTAGGAAATAAATCACCCAAAAAAATGTCTCGTGCCCGTTGGTTGATTATAATATTTTATCTATTGAATAAATAGGTATTCCTTGACAAATTACATTGCGGATGTTATGAAATTATTATAAAATATTTATGTTACAGAATGTTGGCAACTAAACTAGTTCTGTTTCTGTCATGCCTGACCATTATCGCTTGCATGCAAGAAGACCCACCACCAGAATCCCGTCGTGAATATATCGCCTCGATGGTTCAAGAAGACCCCCCTCCTGAATCCCGTCGTGAATATGTCGCCTCAATGATTCAAGAAGAACCTCCTCCAGGATCCCGTCGAGAATATGACACCTCTAGGCGTCATGGAGTAAAGCCTCCCAAACTGCGTTTCGGTTAATTAAGTCCCGACACAAACTCACCCTCCACCTGTTGTTGAATTCAAACATCCATGTCCTTTCACCCCATTGCAATAATAAAATAAAATTATATGAATTAAAAACATAAAATTTTGTATTTTCAACAATCAACAATCACACAAATTATCTAGGCCGAAACAATAATTGGGTTAATATTAAAGAATAAATTATGTAAACAAACAAAGCAACTGACATTTAGTATAGTTTTGTCTCTTTCACCCATTTATTACTTTGCCAGTTGAAAGCGGCCTGCATCTAGCGGTTTTCCACAACCTTTACGGTCGTGTACGTGTCACCTTGCGCCTGCGAGCCGCTGCCCAGCAGAGTGAATGAATACCTACTTTATTTCGTTCACAGGTCAGGGAATTAAATAGCTAACTACTTTTTTATACCGGAAAAATGCACCGTTCTTAAGGGATATAATAAAAATTGTGTCCAAAGAAAGGACAGAGGCTACCTTAAATTACCCTCTTACCTGAGGGAGAGAGAAATAAAGAGTGACAAGCAGTATTCAACGACGGAAACGCCGCAGGCACAGCTATTACTACTCATTATTTGTTTGTGGGAAGAATTATCATTAATATAAAAATCTAGACTTAAGGCCACTTTCACCACTTGCTGATAAGTTCTGGATAACTTATCTGGCACTTGTTTTGACAGATAACCCATACAATTAGCTGTCAAAAAAGTGTCAGATAGGTCTGGAACTTATTAGCAAGTGGTGAAAGATGCCCTTAGGAGCAAATGGTCGTGCTTATTACAAAAACATTTACCCCCAGCGGGATTTAAACCCGCAACCGCTTGGTTTTATGGTCCGGAAAGATAACAATAATATAAATAATAAAAGGATGCGTGAAGCACTTACTTAGGAACTACCAGAAAGTCTCTTAGTAATAGTAACCTCCTAATAATGAAGTTATAAAGTCGGTCATGTCATTAACCGACTTCAAAAAAAGAGGAGGTTCTCAATTCGTCGGAATCTTTTTTTTTATGTATGTTCAGCTATCAATCGTTACTACGTTGACTGATTTCGATAATTATTTTTTTGTTTGAAAGGTAATACTTTCAGAATGGTCCCATATAAATTTGGTAAAATTCTGATAATGGGATCTATAAGAAAATCATCAAACATTGCATGAACTCCGTACCACGCCGACTGATTTAAGTATCTATCTTACCTAATATTTGTGCCAAATGTGGACCGATTTTGATGATTCTTTTTTTAATGAATAGATTATACTTTAAAGATACTATAATAAAACATTTTCGTGGAAAAAAATACCCCTAAGGGTGGAAAAATAGGAAATGAATCAGTGTTCAGCAGTTAAATTATGTTTGCGCTCGAAGATTTGTTTTGATTAGGATTTATAACTAAAATAGATGAAATAAGTTAATTTTATTAAAACATTAAAAACCGACTTAAAAAAACTAAAACGCTAAAAATAATCTTAACACTTAAGTACCTAATCAGTTACTTTTGGAGTCGGTGCCAGTCGATGAGAGATTCTATGTTTTCGTTTGCACCGACTCCAAAAGTAACTGATTAGGTACTTAAGTGTTAAGATTATTTTTAGGCGTTTTAGTTTTTTGAAGTCGGTTTTTATTTTATTTTTTTATACAAGAAGTTGCTACCGCAGATAATTTTAATAATCAAAACCTATTTTCTGTTTCTTATCTTTGCTCGCAATTTAATCTTATGTGAATGAAAATAAAATGACATATTCACTATTCGCAATCTGCGTATCTTGCTACATATACAGGGTTATGTGTAAAACATCAATAACCTTCTAGGGGTGGATTCTGGTACTCGTATACAACAATTTTTCCTATGGTACAACCTTGAATTTAAAAAAATTTTCACTGTTCCATACAAACTGATGTCAGTTGGTCGACGGCTTGGTATAGGGAAATGTTTTTTTTTGGTGTGATTGTGAAAACAATTTATTTATTTATTAATTTGCGATTTCAATATTGGTCCCATAGAAAACGTTGTTGTATTTAAGCTCCCAGAATCAGCCCCAATGAGGTTGTTGATGTTTTACAAATAACCCAGTATAACGTGTATTTAAATGTAATTTTAAATGAGTTTTAATCAAGCGTAGAATTTAAAATAATTTATCTCCAGTAGCAATTTTTTGTACAAAATGACTTGACTGACTTTGTATCTTCATCACTAAGAAACAGCTTACCACTGCTAAGGAACCATCTATTAGTTTCTAAGTAAGTACAACACGCGTATTCCTTTTATTTTTAACACGCATCTATTTAATAACTATGGTGGATACAATAACACCTCCCAGCCAAAAACTCTTAATATTTGCTAAGTGGCTAAAGATGTGTGTAGTCTAACGTTATGGTGATGAAAAACCACACCCTTTCTATTGGTCGATTCCGGTCTAGTTGTACCCGCTTCGCACTACAAAGCCAGGCGGTTCACGGTTGCGGGTTCAATTCCCGCAAGGGGAAAATGTTTTTTAATGAGCACGACAATTTTAATATTATGAAACCATATAAATGCATTTGATTTCAATATTTTTAATTCGTAAAATAAGAAATAGAAAATTGATTTTGATATTATACCATTATCTTTGGTAGCAATTTTTAGTATAAAATTACTTTACCGACTTCTTAAGTTTATTATTAGGAGGCACGCTCACAGTACTAAGCAGCCATCTAGTAGTTTCTAAGTAAGTGCACCATGCATTACTCTTTTATTACTTATTTTTTTATTGACCGACCATCTAGATGGTCATCTAATGGTTTTCTCTTTTTGTACTTTGATTGTGGTGTTGGTGCCATGGTGGACTTCGTTATCCGGAGCGCCAATCCCGCAAGGGAAAATTATTTGTGTGATAAGCACGATCACATGTACATGAATCTTATTCTTGGATGTTTACTTAATGTATTAATTAAAGTATGCTTACCTTTCCGTTATCTAGTCACTATAGTACAAGCTTTGCTTAGTTAAGAATTAGACAATTAGTTTTATTGTTTGAAGAACTTATTTTTTATGTAAAAGTATTTTTACAGTATTTTTTAAACTTTGCTAGTATTGTACAATAGATATTATATTAAAAATATGTTATACAGCATGTTAGCAACCAAACTAGTTCTGTTCCTATCATGCCTGACCATCATCACTTGCGTGCAAGAAGAACCCCCGCCAGAAACCCGTCGTGAATATGTCGCCTCGATGATTCAAGAAGAACCTCCTATTGAAACCCGTCGAAATTATGTAGCCAGAAGACAATTTGAAGATATAGCAACACCTATACCCTTCTAAACCTACCCTAACCCTCTAATGACACCGTTATAAAAACAGAAACAATGCTAGAATAAACGGATGAATTTGCATTAACTTTTTTTATTAATAACTTTTTTATGGTTACCAAAATGATAAACCGACCTAATGCGTAGGTCCTTAACAAGTGGTTTTTGTAGGAGCCGACAACCTGTGTCGGCTAATATTGCATTTGCAAAATTGCATTTGCATCATTAATATCATCAGCCTTCAGAAGTCCACTATTGGGCTAGGTACAGACAACAGCACGTCAACCTTCCACAAAACGTCAAATTTTCTCAATTGATATTGATCTCTACTTCTCGGACTTAAAGTTGAAAATCGGTTCAATGACCTTTAACTGCCTTTGTCTGTACTTAGGCTAGAATCAAGTAGTTAGGCCTCCCTGATAGAACGTTACAGTGAGTATTAGGTTCTAGGTCGTTTGCATCCAGCATTATTTTCATAATTGATTGAACGAACATGATACAAAAAATTAGGTACACATCTTTATCTTTATTTGTTATTTTAATCATTTGTAACTTATAGGTGCTTCTTGTGCTAATTTGCTTATGGGCTAAATTGTAACCTATTTTGGCACAACACATGATTTTTGGATTTAATTTTTTTAACAATTTTAGATTTAAACTGATTACTCGCAATCGGGAGCGGGGCGCGAACTAAGAGCTAGGCCATGCAGAGTGACGTGTCACAGCGGATGGTGACTCCGCGTTGCATCGCCTTAATTTCGTATGAATTTACTTTATTCGGTAATACGATAATATAAAAATAAACTAACTACTCTAAAATTCAAATCTTCTTAATGAAAAATTAATGCGTGTCTATAAGTCAAGGAGGTGAGTGAGACTGCTTGCAGCATTTCATCTTTTCAATTGTATAGGTTACAATTTAGCCTATAAGCCTTAAGTTAAACGAATTGTAAAAATCACGATTGTAATCTGTTATGCATCTTGAATAAATAAATAAATAAAATTCGCTCGTTTCTCGGTCAAAGGCTTAAAGTATACCCTTTCAGAGATGAAATGCTGCAAGCAGTCTCACTCACCTCCTTGACTTATAGACACGCATTAATTTTTCATTAAGAAGATTTGAATTTTAGAGTAGTTAGTTTATTTTTATATTATCGTATTACCGAATAAAGTAAATTCATACGAAATTAAGGCGATGCAACGCGGAGTCACCATCCGCTGTGACACGTCACTCTGCATGGCCTGGCTCTTAGTTCGCGCCCCGCTCCCGATTGCGAGTAATCAGTTTAAATCTAAAATTGTTAAAAAAATTAAATCCAAAAATCATGTGTTGTGCCAAAATGGTTAAATACGGCGACCAATATAAAATATTGTATTTTTGTATCTAAAGTAAAAAAAAGGATCCAGAGCGCAGTGAGGGATTCAAAGGATGGCGCAAGAGGTAAATAATTTGATTTACGACCGATTGATACACTCTATTTATTTATTACCCTCTATGAGAAAATATTAGGTTGGAGAAAAAGTTTCTTCGCATTTCATATGAAAAAATCATTTTAATATTTCTGTAAGTAAATACTTACAGTTTATATATGCCATTTTGTTTGATGTCTTTATGCCATCCTGTAGGTAATGACATGATTCCGATGCTGTAGAAATTTTGGGAATTCTGATAAAAAAAACGCGACAAGCAGTTTTAGAAAAAATCTGGTGAGACCGAAATAGGTGGAAATCTGAACTTGCTAAGTCAGGGCTATATATTAACTATGGCGGATACAATAACACCTCCCAGCCAAAATCTCTTAATATTTGCTAAGTGGCTAAAGATGTGTGTGGTGTAACGTTATTGTGATGAAAAACCACACCCTTTCTATTGGTCGATTCCAGCGGCTTTCTTCTCAACTTTTTGTTTTAACCTCATCAGTTGTTGGCAGCAGAGATCCGAACCAATGGTTCTGCCTGGCGGTAAAAGCTCATAATGCCCTTTCAATCCCACCAAACATACATCATCACCGAATTGCGAGTTAACCCTAATTTGCCAAAGTATGTGAAGCTTGACCGACCTTTGACCACGACCTTTGTCGAACACTCTTGTCGTAGGTCAAAATTTTCTTCGCCAATTTTATCAAACTCTTTAAAACCGGTTCGGTTTCATTGCGTTTCAATTAAGAATCGCAAAAGAGTACATGGTTCGTTAGGTTTCTTTCATTAAGCTCGTGTGGCACCCAAATATGAAGTTTTTTTCAAATGAGTCGAAACTGTTTTGTGGTCAATTCCCAGTTCTTTGCAATAGTTCACAGATTTTTTTATATTCTTTTTTTTTTTGTGCTATGAATTGCCATTAATGGACTAGTAAGTGTATCTTTTATTGGACTGGTCCATCAATTTTTTTTTTCTAATTGTGTCTTTTTCATTTTAGCATGACAAAACGAGGGGTAATATGCATGGAACGAAGAAAGTATGAAATTGGCACTACAAGCTGTTAATAACAAGAAGTTGGCATAAATGAGGCAAGCAGGATATTTTTTTTTTAAGTAAGATGATTTAATTGAAACAAGAAAACTAAAACTAAACTAATGGCGCAGGGTGAGGAGAATACACGTAAAAGAGATGTATTTGACACAAGTTTTCTGGCGTAAATACTGGATATAGAATATGGAAATTAATATATCATGTAACTTATATATTGAAGTTTTTCTCGGTGTATTTAAATACTAGTTATTATTTCTTATAAACACTAAAAAAAATTCTAAGAACCGCGAATACCGCGACCTTACACATTTACATTTGGAACGACGTTTTTGTTTAGTTTGAAAGTTAGTTTAGTTATTTATGACATTTGTGCCTCTAGGTTGAAGAAAATTTTTTTTTTTTTCAAATAGTCAACAAATTAAGAATTGTAAGGATTTTTTATGGATTTCACTCTAAGCACCTACTTTTCCATGAGCGGATATTTTGCTTGCAATGATATATCTATTTGCACAGGAGCGCAACGGAAGGATGTTTAGTCTGCAAGAAGCATTTGTACTGTCTTAGGGACGTAATAGATGTCGTGCAAGTCGACGCTAAATGCTAAAGGTCACTTGCCTTACCCGTCGCCTTAAAACTAAAGCTTACCAAATAAATATTATTTTAATACCTGCTCTATCCTTTACTTTTGCTAAGATTTGTTTTAAGACATGTATATTGTGAACACTAATCAAGAAACTACTCGACATTGGCAGAATCACTACTCTGCTTAAAGAGCGAGATTGAGTCCAAATCACATAGGATTTCGCAGTCTGACAGATGCCAGCAGTTTCAATAGCACAGACAAAAAAATAGTAAAATAAAAATATATTTTTATCAGTTATTTAAAAACATCTTTTTTTCTATAAAACGGAGGAGTTTAAAATTTATGTTTTTTATGTTTCAGGTATCATAATTTGTGTAGCTGTATGTAAAGTGTGAGTACAATTTCGTTCTGGTTAAAATTTCGGTGAAAAAACCTACCTCTAGAAAAGAAGCGGTTGTCCTAAAAAAATGTGACTTGAAAAAGCGCACAAAATGCATTCTGCCTTTGTAATTATTGTTTACTCAGATTCGGATTTAGATATAGTACGTAATAGAGCTTAACATTAGGTATATTTAATCTTTAACTTTATTTATAAGTTGCACTTACTTATTTTCTCATCGAGGGTAATAATCAGAGATCAGAGTAGGATAAGATTGATTTGATGTACTTTAGTAGTACTAGCATAATATGGATATGCCCATTTTCAAAAACTGATACCAAGAAATTCCGGAATCCCGGAGGCATGTCCATATTAACATCAATGAGATCATTGACCCCAAATCAATCTACCTACTCCGATCACTGGTGATAATAGAGTGTACGAGTATCACTTGGTCGCAAAATTATTTACCTCGTGCCGTCCTGTGAATCTTTCACTGCGTTCGGGATTCTACTCCAGAATTAAAACTAAAATCTTCTTATGTAAATGCTCAAATATAAACGCGTGTCCATGAGGCAAGGAGGCGAGACTACTTTTAGCGTTTTATGAGTTTTCATCACTGAATGGCTACAATAAACCTTTAATTGAGGACACAGCCAGAATTTTTTCATAGTGGTTTTTTGAATTAGAAGTATCGTATTAATGGCCTGCTAAGATTTAGTCGTTTTTTTCCTAATTTTGGTACATGAATAGAAAAGAACACTATAATTCAAAGGATTATAAGAAGTTATAAATATAACTTTCATTGGCTAAGGCAGCTTAGGGCAAACAAGTAGAATTCGGTATTTCAAAAATTTATAAAAAAAACCTAATAACATTCGAATACAGAGGTAATTTAACTTTAGACTACTTTGCTATGAAGCGTGTAATTGTAAAAAAAAGAAATAGAAATGTGCTTGGTTACGATTATTTCCGGTAGCAATTTCAAATATAAAATGAATGAACAGAAATTCTGACTTTAATATTATAACACATTATTTTTGAGAGACGATCTGGTGTCAAAGTAAGTAATGATATTTTTATTTATCATACATCGCAAAAGCCACAACCCTTACTAAAGAAAGTCCCAATTCTCAAACATTTTATAAATTCCTTTCGATTAAACTATATTGCAAGCACTTTCATTTGTTTAGGAAATTGGAATAGTATAGCCAATGACAGCAGTCTGCAAACCAAGGCACGGGCAAGGAATTCTTATCTTTTCTTTAGGCGCGGCACTTACGCGTAACACACACAGAAGGCGTGAGCGACGACGGGAGGGTGACGGGACGGCTATCCGCGCACCCTGACTGTCTGTGGGCGCCCATTTAAACGTATATTATTAGTCCAGTACGTACGTACGAGACGGGCAGCAGCGTCTGCGTGCGAAATGCTATAAAAAACTGCGCTCACCAACCCGCCTGCCAAGCGTGGCGAGTATTGGCAATTCCCCCCGATAATAAGCCATTGGAGGAGGCCTGTGTTCAGCAGTGGACGTCCTATGGCTGAAATGATGATGATTGGTCCAGTACTACCAACCCGACCCGTCGCCGCCCGCTCACGCCTTCTGTGTGTGTTGCGCTTTACACAGAGGCCGCGGGGGATGCGCAAGTAGGTGCAAATGGGACGCCGGCGAGGCGCGGGCAAGGCGCGAGCGAGGCACGGGCGAGGCATGGACGAAGAGCAGGCAGAGCACACTGTAGCTTCTATACATATTTTATTAAATACTAAAGCAACGAATTGCAATTTATGATTATTACTCCTTACAAACTAAAACTCTGCCTCGATGATAATGTATGAAGCAGTAAAAAATTATGGTATTGATAAAGTTCAGTTTTATTTATATATTTTTGTTTATGTATACAAGTTACTTGCAACTTTAGGTGTGCCAGGCTCCGTACAAAAAAGTTTGAAGTCTTTTGGTTTCTGTTTTTTAAGTGACCTTGTATACAACGTGGATCCTACATACAACAACTTTTTAAGGGGATCAAAATAGTACTAAAAAAAAAGATTCACCATACTAACGATATCACGTGATCAAGAAGTTAATTTGGAACACCGTTATTAGAGGAGGTCTTGTGTATTAAGAGTTATGGTGTCAAGTATTTTTTTGTGAATGGAGTCAAATTCCAGCCTCTTCTTGTAACATAGTAAATAAATAAATAATAATAATAAATATTGGACAACATCACATACATTGCTCTGATCCTATGATAAGTTGCTTAAGCACTTGTGTTACAGAAATCAGAAACAACGACGGTACCACAACACCCAGACCCGAGACCTCAGATAGGATTAGTGTCGCTACACTAATTCCGGTATGCTCGCCTCTCGGCTACGGAGGTTATTTTATTCGAATATTTCTTATCTAGCCCTAAACTTATATGATAGCGCATTAGACATAAGTACTTACATACAGGGTAGCACAAACAGTGACGTTCAAAGTTGTTCAGTACCCCCATGTCCCCACGTATGCTCAGCGAAATTCAGCGATTTTTTTATCATGTAAAACTTGTCGTAGTTTGAAGGTTTAAATAAATGTTATTTTAGTGTTTCCGTCGTTTTTTTGTTTGTTATTTTTATCTCCATAAAGTATACTTCGTTAAATTTTTATTTAAATATCACCAGCCTCAACAGCCTGCTTCTTACTTCGACTTTAAGAACACAAACGAAACCATGTTCCTGCGAATGATGACGGTTTTATTGGCCCTCCTGGCAGTTTTAAGCAGTGTTGCCAGCTCTCAACAATATCGGCGTGACGATGTACCTACTGTAGAAGAAGTAGACTACATCACCAAACGCCCTGAACCAGTCTATGAATAAAAATAAATGAAATATACATTATTGTAGCAGTAAATATGTATTTTTTGTACTATCTTTACCTATATTTTTCTTGATGACCTATGAGAGTTATAATATAACACACTAGCTGACCCGACTTTTTACCTTCATTAAAAGTTGTCTTTCTTTATATTTTCTCAACTTTTAAACCTTTCTTGGGCTTCTACAAATATTTCGAAACTAAAACTAGCCAAATCGGTCCAGCCGTTTTTAAATTTTTGTGAGACTAACAAACGTCAATTCATTTTTATAGATATAAGTATTTAAACAAAATAGGTTATTTACAAGAAAAAAAACTATGAATGCCCGTTTCTACTGCGCGATGGTATTCAAAAAACAAGTGTAGATGTAGGTATTTATTTACGCGTTAGATTTTCCTTATTCTTCTGATATCTTAGTAATTTTATAAATGCGAAAGGTTGGATGAATGGATGTTTGTTACTTAATCACGCCAGAACGGCTGAACGGATCTAAATGAATAGTCTGGAATAGCATAACAATATGTGTCAGGGAAGGACATATGGTACTTTTTTAATTCATTCATTTGAAGTAAAATGAAGGGTAACAAGCCGTATTTCACGCAGGCGAAACCGCGGCCACAGCTAGTTTTAAATAATTTCAACACAGACCTTATTATAAATAGGGTTGATTCTAAGGTAAGTATTTTTGTAAAAAAAAAACATCAATCATTCGGAATAGCATTATAATTTTTTATACACGTAGCATCACATTTTCTCTGATAATGTTTCAGTTTTGATACAAATTAGTATAAAGCTACTTCAAGGATGTACAGACAACAGCACGTAATCCTACCACAATACGTCAAATCTTCTCAATTGATATTGATCTCTACATGTCGGACCTAAAGTTAAAAATCAATTCAATAACCTTTAACTTTTTGGGTGGGTAAGACAAGGTAAGTGCAATGTTTGTAAACTTCTAAAAACAGGTTCACAAGACTACCGAGGCGACATACCACAAATTGCCCTGATGCACTTTATTCATTGTCGTTGTAATTTCAGATTTAAGATAACCTACGCAACTTTTACCCTTACGACAACGTTGACTGAAAAAAGCTTGAATGTTTAAACCTTCAAGGGACCGTAGACATAAACTCGATACCGACACCTAAAGTGGATCTTCTTGACAGACTAACAACAAAACGAATAAGGCTTCCGTTTTTAGAGGTACGAAAACGGAACCCTAAATACAAGTTCTTTGATTATTAGATTATAATGTAATTTGCCGCTTCCTATATTGTAATCAAAAAGAAATTTAATTTAAAAAGAAAAAATATTGAAGTGATTATATTGTTTTAAGTACATACCATATTTTTTTCAGGTTTATTAGAAGGAGGATGCAGTGCAATGGCTGACCAGTTCGTCAGGCATAATAATCATGTAAAATATTAATGTTACTTCGGGAATAAAATGTATGTTATTTATAATAATCTAGTTTCCGCCTGCGGCGTCGCCCGCGTGGGCAAATAGACTTACTAAGAAAGAAAACCAAAAAATCACCTAGGAGGAAATTAACTATTAAAAAAAACCTTTTAATTAGAACCTTATTAAAAGCTAATCATGTGGTTTTAAGGTGTGTCCTATTGGTTTGTATAACTTGTAGATAGAGTAGGTACAATCAAAGCTGAAAACACAGTTGATTTGTTCAAACTTTCCCTAAACAACATCTTTGTCCCTAAAATAGCAAAAAAAAAACCCAATCTGGTAATTACAACAGCATAGAGAGAAAAAACTATTGACCCGGCTTTAATATATTTTTCTATATTAAGGCTCAGTTGTGCTAAAAAGGTAATAAGTACATTATGTGCAATATTTGTGTTGCGAAATGGATGTCAATGACATACAACGTTAATGGCTTTAAGGCAGTTTATTTTCGCCATTATTTACCTTTGACAGATTGCCGAGATGGCATAGCGGCCGTTAATGAGTTGACAATGTTTCTTTAGTAAAATAATAAATAGATAGATAGATAGATAGACACTTTATTGCACAAAAACATTAAAGGTTATTACAAACAAGACATAACTGTATGTACAATCAGGTGGCCTTATCGCCAAAAAAAAAAAAAAGGTCACTAAACATTTCACTCGGATCGATTGTGATGATATTCATGTCCTTAGGGGCTTAAGAGGTGCTTTCGAGACTCTTTTTAGACTACAAAGTTATGTAACGAGTTCGAATCCTGCAAGAGGCAAATGTTTGTGTGATAACCACGGACATTATTTTTTTCGTGCCCAAGTCATGGATGTTTATAAATGTACAGATAAATTAACAGCGGCAACCTACCCAAAAAGTTAAAGGTCATTGAACCAATTTTCAACTTTAATTCCTACACGTAGATATCAATATCAATTGAGATAATTTGACGTTTTGTGGGTTGACTAGCTGTTGTCTCTACTAACTATTGCCCGCGATGTCGTTCGCGTGGTCTTTGCAAAACCATAGCTAGTGTTATATACCTAAATGTGAATCGGCGTTACGATTAGTAAAGCAAAGTAAACATTTTACTTACGATGTTGGTCCCAAACTATCAATAAGCTTGACAAGTTAACGAGAAACAGTCCACCAACTTACTTCATCATCATCACTTTAGCCACAGGAAGTCCACCGCTAAATATAGGCCTCCCTAATGACCTATCATCGGGAGGATTACCAATACTCGCCACGCTTGGCAGGCGGGTTGGCGAGCGCAGTTTTTTTTTATAAGATTTCGCACGCAGACGATGCTGCCCGTCTTGTGCTACAGGAATTAGTCGCCTCTTACGACACGCCTCCTGTTGGCAGTGGGGAAATGTATGCTTTACGGCCGTCCCTACACGACACAAATGTACATGTGGCTAGGGGCGTCTCCCACACTCAGACTCGAGCCAATTTATAAAACGCGACGTAAGGTTCAGGGTTAAAAAAGTGCGTTTTCTGAAATAACTCGAACCGGGAATCGAACCTAGGACTATATGAGTATAATGCGAACCTTCACTCCACTGCGCCGATCGGGTCGTCAATGCCAGACTTAAGAGTGTATGATTTTTCTTGGACTAGCGGCAAAAAGAGTTAATTGTTTATATTGAAGTAGCTGTGCCCGCGGCATTGTCTGCGTGGAATACTGCATGTCACTCTCTTATTTCTTAGGAGGTGGATTTAAAAATTCTAACCGAAGTCCTTCCCTACGGTTCAAGGTTTTCTTTTTACAAAATTTTATCAAAATCGGTTCAGTTTTTCAGACAAAAAGTAGCCTATGTCCTTCTCCAAGTTCTAATCAATCTCTTTACAAAATCATCAAAATTGATTAAGCGGCTTAGGCGTGCAAACGTAACAGACAGACAGACAGACAGGCAGAGTTACTTTCGCATTAATAATATTCGTACTTATGGAAGTATGAATAAAATGCCGTGAGAGTATGTACTCATTAGTCCCTGTGTGTCAAACAATACCTGTGACAACACCTTCCTACTAATATTCAATATAATGAGAACCTAATATTAGTACTATTGTTTCCCCGAAAATTTTCGTGCGATTAATTGATCGTTAATGAATTATTAGACAGTAACATGATGTTCCCACACACGTTTCTATTTACAAAAACTTTTATATACTTACTTATGACTCATAAGCCCGGCATTAAATCATCATGCCTAGAATACCACAGCAATAAGATACCAAAATCGAAATACAATTGTTTTTAACGGGCTTTAATTAAATTATCTTGCACTAACTAACAGCTAACTAACTTAGTGATCAAATAATAAAAGTAGTTTTTAGCGTATTTCTAACTGACATGACGTATGGATTTAAACGAATGACACGCTACGCGGATTTATACCTTTGTAAGATGTGAGGTACTTGTGGCTCAGTGGCATGGAGGCAGCGCTTTGGTTGTGATTACCAAAGTTAAGCCACGGATCTACCTTTTATCTATAAATATATTATGCATATCGGTGAATGGAATCAACATCATTTCGCAGAAATTCATTTGGCATTCACTCATTTATCAGACATTTAAAACTCATAATTTTGTAAGCCAGAATCATCTTTAGGCATAAATTTAATATCCACAATAATAAAAAAGCAGAACCATCATATCGCAGAAAGTTCACAGTCAGAATCATCTTTTGGCATACGTTTAATATCCTAGTCATTAAGAGACAGAACTATTATACCTCAGAAAGCTTACATTCAAAATCATCTTTTGACATACATTTCATATCCATAATAATTACATGTAATTATTACTTAGTACAACAGTTAATTGTAAACATATGGATATGGTTTTTATTCCCTGGGTATCCCAAGCAATGCTATGTAAGAAATAGTAGCATACACCATGCATAGCAAGTCAAACATGCAATGCATGTAAGCATTCAGCATGCAGGCAAGCACGTAGCATGCAAGCAAATATGCAGCATGCAAGCAAGCATGCAGCGTGCAGTAAACATGCAGCATGCAAGAAAACATGCAGCGTGCAAACAAGCATGCAGCGTGCAAGGAAGCATGCAGCGTGCAAGCAAGCATGCAAGCAAGCATGCAACAGGCAGCATGCATAGTTTCTGTCACGGCTCCGGCGCTGCGGGGCTCTGGCGGTCCCACGCGAGGCGGTCGTCGCACTAAATAAACGGTATGCTTAACGAAATTATACAGAATAAAATTTTGCCAAAGGTACTTATGCCTAATAAAATTCTGCCATCTTAAAAGTATGCCATTTTGCCTTGTAAATTCGGACATATAAACATTCGACCAAATAATGATTATATTTAATAAGAAATATGCTTTACAAATATTCGTATAAAGAAGTTTATGCCAAGTGTGTTATGCCAAATGAATTTCGGAGCAACAAGATTCTGCTAGATAGAGGGAACCCTTAAGCCACCTATGCCGCGGTTATGATTGGATGGGTGACCATTCCATATCACAAGGAGCACATTAAAACTTGGTCCCGGCTAATTTTGCTCGATACTACTCGTGAAGCGTAAGGCGGCTTGATTACATAAATCTGACAGTAAGATTTAGTCACTGGCCCTACAACACCGCTCCACCAATCCGCACTGGGCCTGCGTGGCGACGTATGTGTTATACCACCTCATGGTTAAGGTAAGGCGTTGTCCCTAGCCTATTCATTAAACTAAACACACATTTAAATACCTACGTTTCCTACCAATTATCCATACATAAACTATTAAACAAACAGATTTTGACATTAAGAGGTTTAAAATGTCTGTTTCACAGCTTCACAGTCATTAACGGATAAGCGCTAGACCATCTCTAATAAAACCGCGAAGTTGTGAAAATGGCCTTTATTTTGTAATTGCATCCTCGAATGCACCAGGCTGCAAAGAATAGGGATGCCACCTATTCGGGTATCAAAATGTGCATAACGCCAGACAACACGATAATAAATAAATATTGGACGATTTGGTTAACCAGACGAGGAATCGTGAATCATAGATGATAGATATCGATGGAAGAGTCTTCTGGGGCAGACCTTTGCCTAGCAGTGGGATTGATAGGTAGATATATACACTTTATTGCACACCACACAAGTAAATTACACATGATTTTTACAGAAAGACGTACAATTTAAGCAGTCTTATCGCTAATAGCGATCTCTTCCAGACAACCTTCAGGTAGCGGACAACCATGAGAGAAAGAGAAAGGTAGTGCAGAGTTCTTATAATTCTTAAATTTACCTGCTACAATACATACATACGATATATATATACATACATAACGAATAAAGAAAAAATAAATAAAAATAAAAGAAATATATCACAATAATATATATATACATACACTAAACATACTTAATACTACTTGATATACGCGAGGAGATGTCGAGACCAACGGTGGCCAGTAATATTCTAAGATATGAAGGCAGTTTCTGTCAAAAAGAAAGAAATTTATAAGCAGCTAAAGCACTCGTATTACAGAAATCAGAAACAACGACGGTACCACCGGTACGGTATAGAAAAGTTCGTTTTCTACATTAACCCGACCGGGAATCGAACCCGGGACCTCAGAGAAGGCCAAGTCTCGTGCTCGCCTCTCACTCAGCTACAGAGGTCGTCGAAATAACTCGATGCTCGAATTAAGTTCCATTGTTGAGCCTCATGTTCACTATACCAAAAAAGTGCCAACAAAAAGTTTGAAAAACACTGTCTTTGACTACCAACCCTAGTCTAATCGTCAGACTAGTGTCTCGTGGTATAATAACCTCGCCTCTCGCCGGGCGGTATATGAAACAAAATATGCTAGTTCGCAAGACGATCTCCAAGCGCATGGTCATTGCACCATCAAACCTCTAACGAAACACCCTTTCTGACTGTCAAGCCATAGACTCAACATATCGTTTCGCGCCAATTTTTGACGTTTAAACTTTTTCTGCCATGCCATGCACATAAAGTACAAGGAATCAAATATATTTTTTACTAATAAAATGTGATAGTATTATTAATTATTTATAAAACATAGTACAATTTTTATTTTAAGTTTAAATCTGTTAATCTATTTAAAAAATGACAGTGCAAATATACATTATGGTTTGTGCAATTGTGTTCCCTGTGTGTGGAAGCATCGATCCAAGGTTAGAAGAAGGATATCCCAGAGGACTTATGTCAGTATGTATGTGTTTTAATGCTTTCTTAAACTTTTCAGTATTATTCTACCTAGTTACCTACTTGACGGGGATCTAGACGAATAACTAAATAATTTCCAGGGTACCTAATAAAGAAAGTCAATAGGACGTCCACCAACACCAACAAGTTGGACAGACGACTTGATAAAGGTTGCACCAAGCCGCTGGATGCAGGCCGCTTCCAATCGGCCAATGTGAAAGGCTTTGGGGAAGGCCTGTGTTCACAAGTGGACGTTCTGTGTTTGAAATGATGATGATGATGATGAAGTGTCATTATCACTTATCGCTTAATACCCGGTGAAGTCTAGGTATGATTCGAAATAGCGGCACATTCCTTTCAGAACGAAGGTAGAAAAAATGCAAAATATGTAATATTCGTTTGGATCAACTTCGAACCCCAAAAAAAACCCTACACGAACTACTTACTTAATCAGCTGTTTAGTATGACAACTAGTGAAGCGACGTAACACTGAAACCAAGATAGTATTTAATATTTGGCATCTACGGTGATTTCGCGCTTCCCCTAGGGATTTCACAAAATGCCTGATTCCTCATTTCACATTTAGATGAACCTTTATCATGAATTATTATCTATTCGTGAAGACATTATCTCTACCTACAGCAGTTTATACTGACGACAACCTAGTAACTTTTATTACTTGTATTAGATTAATACATGTTAACATATAAATCAGTGTGTAATGATGTCTACAAATAATGTTTTTCTTGTAATAAAATGTTGAAACCCCCAATCACTGAAGTAACTGGTGCAGTGCGTAAGAAATATGTATCAAAATTACGAGTACTATGCAATTTATGATATCTTTAGATTATTTAAGTGCTTTAGTAGTGTTTTTGAAACTGTTATCCATATTCATACTTTAATATCCATAGTGCCTGTCTGCCAGTCTGTTAAGATTTCACGGCCAAACCACTAAACCGATTTTAACAAAAGTTGATAAAAAAATAATTTAAAAATAAATAAATAATAAATATAAATAAATATTGGACAACATCACATACGTTGCTCTGATTCTGTGATTAGTAGCTTAAGCACTTGTGTTACAGAAATCAGAAACAACGACGGTGCCACAACACCCAGACCTGAGACAACATAGAAAAGTTATTTTTCTACATTGATCGACCGGGAATCGAACCCGGGACCTCAGAGATAGCGACACCAAGTCCGGTATACTCGCCTCTCGGCTACGAAGGTTGTCAAACCCTAAGAAATGATATACTACTCTCAAAAGGAGTATGACAAGCCACGGGTACAGCTATAGTTCAAATAACTTCAGTGTATAGAAAAAAGATGACACTAGCTTACAAGGAGAAAATCTTTTACGTTTTCAATCCGCTATTCAGTTAGATTCTATCACAGTAATTTGAGAGGGTAAAATGCATTTCGTTAAACTATACATTGTAAAAAACACTACGTAAGTTATTTTAAGGAATTATATTATTTTATATTTATTGATTACTTGACTCATACATAACTTTGATAATGGGGCCAAGATCCAAATCTCACAAAAAAACTACAGTTGTTCCATACTATGTGTAGCCATGTATTCGTAATATTCTTGATCGTTATCATCATTTCAGCAATACGTCGACGTCTACGTCGACTGCTGAACATAGGCCTCGCTCAATGACTTTAATTTGGGGGCACGCAGACGCTGCTGCCCGTCTCGTGTTACAGGAATTAGTCGCCTCTTACGACACGCCTCCTGTTGCCGGTGGGGAAGTGTATTACTGCCGTCCCCACACGGCATATTCTTGATAGTTGATAATTTTTCGTATGGAAAGGCGAAAACTTTATCAATTTTAATGTGGAGGCTTTCTTAGAATGAAGACATAGGCTGAAGACATTAGCCGCTGACTACGATGGTACTAATTCATTCACCCTTTAATACCAAACTCTAGGCTAGGCCACATATTTTATGCAGACGAGACGAGTGGAGACGATCATGAAGAACACACAGTTTTTACTAGTCTTCTCCTTCACCTCTATAGACCAGCTGACATCAGTTTGTATAAAATGATTTTATTTTGAAGTTTCGATGTTGGTCCTGTAGGATAGTACATAAAAGATCCTTGTGTAGACTTTTAAAAATTGATTAACATTATGACTAATAAAAAGGAAACTAAACATAATACTAAACTACCACTACTATGTTGATTTACATTATTATGACTGAAAAAGAAAACCGTCCAAAGAAAGACAAACATGAAAAAAATGAGTTTGCATTTAATCTCGTCGTCTAGTCTCCACCGCGTATAATGTTAAAAATTAACACCAAGGTCAACAGAGAAGCTTTATTTAAAAAAAATACATAGTGTTATCTCTAAGCGTATCTATGCATCTTTTAAAATATGTAATAGCCTTTATTTGTAAAAATATATACACTTCACAATAACTTAAACACGGAAACTATTAAAAACCTTGACTTTTAAACTCATAATTATTTATTTAAGCACGAATATCATGTTATGCATATAATTCATTTTGTATAAAACCGCCAGATTATTTTATTAAATTCAGATTAACTCCATTTTCATAGTAATTGATATCATTGTCATTCACTTTATTAAAGACCTTTGTGTGATAGTATTGTTTGCAGACGATACATCATTGATTTTTGAAACTGACAGAGGTAAAGCTGCCTTTGACGATATAAATAATGCTCTGTCTCAAGTAGTTGGTACTGCTAACAACCTGTTACTAAATGCAAAACTAAGTGCAAAAAAATCACTATGCCCAAAGTGAGACAGGTCAGTACGCAAATTAATACGTCAGATGATCATAGATGCAAACAATTCAACAACTTTTTCGGAATTATATTTTTAGACTCCCGACTGCAATGGTGTTGCCATATACTGAGCCTTCCTGACAAGGCAACTAGTTCAGCGGCTTATCTGTGAGGAAAATAAGGGTTTTAACTGATGTCGAAAAGGCAAGATTACTACACTTTAGTTATTTTCATTGTTTGGTATCGTATGACTTATTGCTATGGGACTCTGCTGCAGACATTGAATCAATCTTTGTGTTAATCAATCTGATGAAGATATCCGCGTAACGTCACACCTTGCGACACTTTTTAGCAAGGCGTGACGTCACGTGCTCCCATTCCCAAACTATGATGCGCTTTATCTTGCGCTTTGTTTTTGTTTGATTGACAAAAGACAAAATACGGGTCCAATATTTTTTGATAATCTAACTGACGGACTAAATAGAATAATATTTTTGACCCAGGAAACTAGCCTATTATATGTATACCGCATATAGTATAATGTAATGACCAACAACGGAACCCTACATTGCGCGTGGCGTACGAAAAACAAACATGAAGTTGTATGTTTAACTACAACTGCATGCGTCTGTGGTATCTTGATCTTACTCATCGAGTATACAGGGTTACATTGCAAAGAGGTGCCTAATTTAAAAAATAAGATCTAGGGAATAATATAAAGAAGCGTCTTGATTATTTATTACTTACTTACTTATTTTTAATAATCGTATGTTACGAAAAAAAATTACTTTAAAATATCCGAAAATTAAGTCAATAGAGCGACTACGAAAGCCGCGCGGTTATTCATCAGAGACGTAGGTACGGCGTGCCAACAAGGATTTTAGGCAGTGTACATACGGTGCATTTTTTTTACGAATGAGTTAAATTATCCACGCATACGATTTTTACCAGCGGATATAAATAATTAAATGTTTAAAAAAACTGATTCTTTGCATAATTCGATTAAGTTACTGATTCTGAGCCCCTTTGCAATGTAACCCTGTATTCTATAGAAAAGCAATAGACCATCTTTCTGCGAAGCACATTAGTAGTGATTTTTACATAACATTACGTATGAAATGACAGGTCCTGTCAACCCTCGTTGAGACTAAAACAGTATTGGCGTAATTTTTATTGAATAAAATAAATAACATTTCTACTTTATACAGAGTGTAACGAAAATGTGAAATAAAACTTTAAAAAAAACAAACTGATGCCAGCTGGTCGCTTTTTAGTATGGGAAAGTGTTTTTTTTTTGCGATTTCGATGTTGGTCCAATAGAAAAAGTTGATGTAATTTAGCCGTAGAATAACCCCTTAAAGTTTTATTTCACCTTTTCGTTACACCCAGTATAGAGTAGGGAAATTTTATGTACTCCATGATCTTACCTTGCTTAACGCATGAGTATGACGAACGCATAATTAAATGAAGATTTTTTTCCATAAAGATAAAATAATGTTTCGTTGTGCCCTTAACCCACGTAGTTCTCGTTAAACCAGTTTTTAGATTACAGTAATCTCAAATCTGCACTGAACTAAAGACTGGATGTTTCGTCATTTTGCAGGACGTCGATCGTTAGTTAACTTATACTAAAATAATACATGAGTATTTTAGGTAAGGTCGGTGAAAATTGCGGAAATTATGAATCTTATTTTGTTATTTGAATTTGAATATAATTGGCCATATTATTTCCTAGCCTATGTCAATGATGATGGTGAAATAAAGACAATCACACCACACTTATAGTAATATCTGCGCACATCCCTAGTAAAAACATTGCATGTTACAGTCGGTATCAAAAGTAGCTGATCAAAAACTATTTTTATAAAAGTACTGACTCTTCTAAATGTCACAATAATCTGACTTCTTTGTTTGAATTTTGCTTAGTGATTATGAGATTCGGTGGGGGGTAGTCTAACGAAAAGCATGATGGGTCCATTTTAATGGTTTTTATTTAACATTTAAAGAGCTCTAGAGAGCAAGTTTGGTGTAGTTTGTGTTCTAATGTTTGGTGAAGTGATAAAGATCTAAAACTAATGAAATTCATTGTATTCAACGCCGCATCAAGTGTCAAGTGACTTGTCTCAAGACAACTTACTTTAGACCCGATAGCGTCTTGAAACTAGGGTTTCTGGGCGAGAATTCTCGAAGCGAGAATTCCCGGGAAATTTAGCCCTACTCGAGACGACAAAAATTGATTGAGAACTCGAGAAATCGAGATTTTTTTTAGAATTAAAAAAAAATCGTCAAAAACTAGTTTTTTTGTAATAATACTGAACAGTACTGATACTACGTTGCCGCGCCGACAGTTTAGTTACTCGCACATACTTGACGGCGAAGCTCACGTCGTCGGTGCTAATATCAGTGCCATTGCACGGCTCAATTTATGTACATCGGGAATTTTCGTAAGTATTTTCAGTGACATTTCTTTAATCACAGTAGATGCACTTGATTTTAGTTTGACATATAAAGGTTGATAGATTTACAGTTACAAAGATTATTTATATAGCTTATTTTGGTAGGATTTACACTCACTATCGTTTTCTTCGAATATTTTAGCTCATTTTTTTAATAACACTAACTTGAAATTAACTATCTGTGAATGTACTGTGATACATAAGTTGAGCTCACTAATATCTAACTTCTCAAATTTTTGATGTTATACAACATGTAATGGTAATGTTATGTGTCATGTATTGCTTTTTTTAGGTTTGTCATGGAAAAATCAAAAGTTTGGAAGTATTTTTCTAATATAAAAGATAATTCGTCTGCACAATGCCCCAAATGTCCGAAAAAGATATCAATAAAAGGTTTAAACACAAGTGGTTTAGTGAGGCACCCTGAACATATTTATTAAATATCCATTAAAGCTCAAACTAAACTTAAATTAAGCACAACCTGCACAACCTTCAACTTCTACTGCCAACACTTTGGAAGATGACCCAGACCAAACCTTTTTTTGCATAAGTTAAGTAAACAAAGGTTGATTTTTAAAGAGTTAGATATTATATTTAAGTTTTAAATAATGCGCAATATACAATAAATAAACGTTTTAAAGACTGATTACTAAATAAATGTGACTTTTATTTTGTATTTGTAGAGGATCCACACAATTTTAGAAATTATTCGAGTTCCCGGGAATTCCCGGGAAATTCAAGTCGAGAATGCTCGAGCTTCGGGAAAAAAAAAGTCGAGAAATCAGAAACCCTACTTGAAACCTGAAAGCTATAAAAACTAAACACCCGTTATTTATTGTGAACACTATTCAAGAAAATACTCGACATTAGCAAAATCACCGCTGCCTTCTTATAGAGCGGGATTGAGTCTATTAAAAAAAGGGATTATGTCAAACTATTGTGACATGTTTTGCAATTAGATTCTTTAAAAAAAATCAAATACTTAGCTACTTTTGATGTTGACTGTACAATTAAAACGGTCTTTTCCAGAGCATTGCACCGTAACAATATGTAATATACTCTTAGTTACCGCCTCTTTGATAAAGTGTTGCCAATAGTGTTTACCAATGTAAATGTAATGTGTTATTTATTGCCAATGCAATAAATAAAGAGCATGTGTTGACGGAAGTCCGACCCAGCTAATTTCCGTCAATAGAGCTGTAATAGGAACGACAGAACCTCCTCTATTACGGTCATAATCAAAAAGGCCAATGGTTAGACTTCTTTGAAATAATACTAGTCGTTTAACATCTCTCCCCATGACCCTAAAAGGAAGTTAACTAATACAATCATCATCATTATCATTTTAGCCATAGGACGTCCACTGCTGAACTTAGGCCTCCCCCAGTGACTTCCAGATTGGCCGGTTAGAAGCGGCCTGCATCTAGCGGCTTCCTGCAAACTTTATGTCGTCGTCTGTCCACCTTGTGAGAGGACGTCCTACGCTGCGCTTGCCGGTACTATACAATAGGGTAGTTGACACTATCAATCAATTGACATACTTTTTATGAGCTGTCAAAACGTACCTCTTCCTTAGAATTTGTATGGTAATATCGGACAGTGACGTCTCTGTTTACCAAACTCAACTGACTATCTATTTATTAGTTTTAAAGCAATTAAAAATCTATTTCAAGAAACAATTAAAATGATGACTGTTCAAATTATTAAATAAGGTGTTATTTAAAAAAAGAAGTGTCTCGAAATTATTTATGAATGGTGTCAACATCCCAATAGGTATTTTATATCTTAGATGAAAACCTTATTTATCAATAAAAATGTTTCTAACACCATTGAAATAGAATCCACATTTTTTATTTTAAAATCTCCAAAACGTAAGTAGTTTAAACTGAATGGCATATTTCGTAATTGTCTAACTATGTCTTCAACCTAAATGCCATAGACAACGAGATACAAATCGGTAATGTGGTAATTACCGTAAATAAAAGTTAGCTCAAGGGCACTTACATCAACTTTGTGACATAGGTACCCTGTATAAGAGGAGATAGAGGTCATCATACTTGTTAGAACGGAAACTAATGTTTAACTCATTACTACTAATAAATAAATTACTAATTAGTGGAAACTGGAAACCTGATATGGCGAAAGCGCTGGTTAATCGTTTATCTTGGCAAGAGCAAGGGTATAAACTTGTAATTTCAAATTGATTTATGTTTGATTAAAACGATTTTTTAAATAAAAATTACATTAATTAAGTTTCCTAGTTATGGCATTTGTATGTGTCAATTCTTGTGCCTTTTAGCGCTTTGGCCTGTAATTTATCTTTATTTTCCTTAATAAAGTATGTATGTATGTATGCGAAAAGCATTTTTCCAGCGTCGAAAAAAAGGTGTATTTATTTAATACAATTATTTAACTGACCCGACAAACTTCATACCGCCACAGAATCGATAAATGAATTCATTGTAAAAATTACAATAAATCAATAAAATTGGACCTATGACGCATCAGAATGTTTTGCTAATGATCTATCGATCTACAGGGCGGTGTACAGAATAATTGTTACCGACTGCTGTAATAATTTTACTGTAAAGGAATATCGAAATCGTGATAAAAAGGTCTATCATTACGGATGAGTAATATTGAATATAATAAGAGATAATATAATATCAATTGAAATATTCAAATGATATAATTTTCATGAACTATAAAAACAAATAAACCTAATTTCATTTCACCTAAAATTTTATTTCATTTATCCTTCGTTTTCTATAACAACATTTATTATAACGTTTGTTTTACAGAATTTATTTTACTTAAAATAATTAATCCTTATTACGAGTCTCTTGCAACCGTCTCTACACCAAATGGCGGTGTAGAGACGTTTGGACCGTGGGGACCGAATGCTAAATTACTTTTTGGCAAAATAGCACCAAAATTGATTTTTATTTCGGAAAATATAAAAGCTGGTTCGTTCCTCGCACAAAGGCTTAGTTTAGCAATAGGCATGATGACAATAATTGAAAAATGGGCCTATAATGTCCAGAAATATATACTATTTACAATGAATAAGATATTTCTGCAGAAATTAAAAGTTTAGTAGGAAAAAAATGCAATTTTAAAATAATAATTTAAATTTCCCCCTAAAACGCTTGTTAGTGTCATGGCGTCGCTTGTGACGTCACGTTTGAGTAATCAAAACGTAAACGCGCTGCGCTCGTGCAAGAATTTTGTGTTATTTAATATGAATTCGAAAGTGTATAGGTGGTGTGGGGTCCCCCAGTGTGAAAATACATCCATAAAAACTCTTAATAAGCTATTTGTGTTCGTTCCTCAAAATAAAACAATACGAAACAAACAAACATAGTCACATTGATATTTAATTAACTCGCAGTTGTTAAGTTTTCTTTTCTTCCCTTCCTCTAAAAACTTTGTGAATACTTCTTCATCTGATGGCACGCTGGGACTGCCACTGGATAATTCTTTGGATGTTATAAATTTTATGGTAGAACCAACCCTCGAAAGTTTGGATTTCATCCAATAGCATTGAATGGATGTGCAGGATGGCTCCTCACTCCTGTGATGGACCCACATTAGGAAGGCTATGGCGTGTTTACAACCTCCTTGGGAAGCCACACAATCGTTACATTCTATTGACTTCACTACCTCTTCCTGTTCATCTACTATTAATGTTACTCCATACAACTTTGCGTGGACTTTATGTTCTGGGCACACTTTACATTTTACTACACACAAATTTCCTTCACGTTTCAGCTGTACATAACTCACAGCGTCATCGCCATAGGATGGCCTGGAGGACCTAAAAGAAAATACAATTTATAAATAAAGGGTAAAAGCATTATAAAAATAGATTTCAATAACATAACCTTAAAAATAACTTGATAAGAAATACATCGTCAAAAGTATATTTTAGGGAATTATTTTATAACTAAAATTATAAAGTTTTTAATTATTATTAATATACTTACATAGAAGTTTTAACATTTCTAAATTCTGCTGAACAAAAGTCTTTATTTGATGACAAAAACTCTCCCAGCATTATTATGTCGATTCTAGGCAAATTAGCGCTGTTTGCCTTAGTAAATCCTTGATCCATAATTCGTGTTATTTTATATTTGAATTAATAATATTCACACTCAAATAGTACTCGCTATTTAAACAAAAATAATAAAAACACAAGATGTTCGTACGTGTTGCCTATGCGTTTACTCAAGCGTGACGTCGTGCGCTCTGATTGGTGTTCAAGATATCATGGCGGATTGCCTTATTTTGTAGTTTTAGAAAAATAAATATTAATCACACTTATAATAAAAAAAACAATGCGTATTTTATATTCTAAGCTTCAAGTTTTATTCAATAAATCTAGTATTTTAGTAGTTTTTAATTACTGTCATCATGCCTATTCAGCGAGGAAACGCTGCCAGTATCCTCGCCTCCATGCCTCACGGACACGCTTTTATTTTTGAGGAGTAGGTAGTTTTTAGGTTTAGGTTAAGTTAGTTTATTTAAATTAATTGGTAAATTTTAACACTAAGTCTATAAATTAAAAAGGCTAGAGTTTATAAAATAAAAAAAATAAACCTATTTACCTATATCGTATTAAAAATAATTGATCCTTCACCTTATCCTTAGATTTTATCCTAAGTTTTTAATCACACAATCACTACGCTCGCTGCGCTCGCTCGTTTCGCTCGCCTTCGCGCTGTGTGTGGTCACTGTTCTAACCTGTTTCGGAGAAAGATGGTCCGTGTAGCTGCTCTGTGAAGTATATGCTCGATGCCCTTGCCATACTGGGCAGCCGAATTGACCTGCTGAGTGAGAGAGAGAGGGAGAGAGAATAAAGCCAGACCAGTTGAACGGAGGACGTGTAGGGTTGCTCCCCATGCGGTAGTATTATTAAACTCGCCATCTTATTATTATCATCATCATCTTCCAGGCCCAGGGTCAACCAAGCCAGCCCTGATCCCCAAGAGTCAGCTGCGACACCTCAAGTTCGTCGTCCAGGGCAGGGGTCAGACGAGGCAGAAGTACACCTACTGGAATGCCAAGCTCATAGCGAGTGATCCTAGAATGGACTTCAAAAGGTAATCTAATTCTATATTTGCGTGCCTCACGCTCTGGAGTACAAAGCCAGACGGTTTTTGTTTTATTGCTGGTTTTGCGAGTTTAAATCCCGCAAGGGACAATTTATTGTTTGTGTGATGAATACAAACTAATAATAAGTGATACAATCGAAGTCTAATCTGTCTTGATTTTGAGTATAGTGGTTGTTAAGCATGTTTGTTTATCCTTTATCTAGTCACTATAGCATGCAATCTTTGCTAAGTTTGGAGCTAGATAATAGAGAGAGCTAACTAAAAAATATTTTTTATTTATTTTTCTGTACATCCATAAACGAGTAAACAGAGGCAGAAAAAACTCAAGAATGGCTTGACCAATTGGACCGATTTCTTTTTTGTTGTATTCGTAATTATTGTCAGTTTAAGTTTATAAAAAGAAAAATTTAAATAGTTTGTGTCTGAACTGAAAACTGAATGTCCTCTTTCTATGGAAATTATTATGCTGCGGCCGCAATGTTTTTTGATAGTGTTTGTCATTTATTTTATATGCAGTTCATCATCATTTCAGCCAAAGTACGTCCACTGATGAACATAGGCCTCCCCCAGTGACTTCCAGATTGGCCGGTTAGAAGCGGCCCGCATCCTTGGCTTTCTGCAACCTTTACCAGGTCGTCTGTCCACCTTGTGGGTGGACGTCCTTCGCTGTGCTTGCTGCTATGCAGTTTCCATAACTTAATAATGATGATCGCACATTTCCAATCCAAGATTTCAATTTATTGGTGTTACAAAGTTTAGCATGTCCTGTAGCTTAAATAACAATAAATATATTTCAGGAAGACCATGCTGCTAGCCCTTGGCTACTTGGACAGCACGAACTTCCCCATTTCCGCAATGCTGGCCAACGAGTACGAAGCCAGGGGGTACAACGTCATCATCGTTGACAACCAGAGATTCGCAACAGTTCACTATTACTTGTAAGTTTTGATTGATTAACACCAGGTTTCCACCAAAGCAGAGACGAGACGAACGGAGATGTGTTTTCATACAAATGTCAACCCTAGCATGCGTTGAATTTATGATGTTAGCAGTCATTCTTTTTCTTCTACGCTAATCTATCCCCCTTGCACCGCACGCCTACAGCATCTTGCGTCTCTCTTGCGACGCTTTGCTGCTATGTTAGTAGAACATAGAACATAATAGAACATTTCAACGTTTGATGGAACATTGAATCAGTCAGTACGTCTTCCGCCGCCGCGCCATTAGCAGGGGGACACGAAAGGGATTCCGCTTTGGTTGTCATTTGACGACCTCCGTAGCCTAGAGGCGAGCATACCGGACTTAGTGTCGCTATCTGAGGTCCCAGGTTCCATAAGATATTATTGAACTTAACACATTCGCGAACAGCATTTCAGACACAATATGAGTTCTATTGTATTCATTGCTACTGTACAACGTCTGCTAAAGCATTAAGCAACCTATGCTACACCAGACTTAGGTATCAACTACAATCAGATGACTTCATTACCAATTTTTCAAAATCTAACTCAGTAGCATTTATTTAAAACGTAGTCCATTGCCAAAACTCACATTTACATTGATTGTCCTTTGGTATTTCTTTCATACTCTACTACAAATTCCCATATTATCATAATTAGTGGTTTTGCTCCATTTATTATGTAAATCTGTAATTTAAGATAAGATACTCCATTAAATAACCGAATCAGGTTAAATATTTCGCCGCAAGAACCTGTAAGTAATAAAGATGTTTGTAGTTTTTTTTATTGCGCTGACATTGATTTTGATATATGAAGTTAATAATCACGATTTTATGACCGTATAATTATTTTAAAAATCAAGACTGTGTAATTGATTACTAATTATTATAATTTGACCCTCTTCGGCTTCGCAATAAAATACGGTTTTAAAATAAACACAAACCTACCTCGTGATTTAGTAACTTAGTAATTACGTATACTTACTCGTTGACGACCTCCGTAGCCGAGAGGCGAGCATACCGGACTTGGTGTCGCTATCTCTGAGGTCCCGGGTTCGATTCCCGGTTGGATCAATGTAGAAAAATAACTTTTCTATATTGTCTCGGGTCTGGGTGTTGTGGGACCGTCGTTTTTTCTGATTTCTGTAACACAAGTGCTTCAGCTACTTATCATAGGATCAGAGCAATGTATGTGATGTTGTCCAATATTTATTTATTTATATTTATTTATTTACTTACTCGTTAAGAATAGTACACTGTTACCCTAGGGGTGAAAGTAAGTTATTTAGTGTTTTTTTTTCGTTTTCGATGTTGGTCCCATGTAAAAAGTTGTTGTATTTGAGCACTAGAACCAACTCCTAGGGGGTTGTTGATGTTTTAAAATAACTCTGTATAATGATCATTTATTTATTTTAAAGAACATGACAACATGAGATCATGAATAAAAAAGACAAGTTTGACATATTCTGCCAATGTAGGTATGTTGGCGTAGAAATAACAATTTGGATCAGACCGCGGGATTTGACCAAGCGGTCCAAGCTTGTCCGGAGTGCATACCACTACATCAGACGGTCGTCGATTCGTTTGGCAATATCTGACTTCTGTGGAGTGGTCTGACTAATCTGAGTTTGAAAATATAGTCACTATCCACTTTGTCTATACGATGAAAGGTACGTTCTAAGGTACAGGTCCTGTACATCCCGGGTTTTAAGTTATTTGGTCATAATAATGTGGGTTGTGAAGTCTGTAATTACTGAACTATAAAACCTGTAACATTTACGAGAAAACATTTAATAAAAAAAAAGAATTAATGAAATCGAAATACGCGTTATTGATATACAACATACAACTAAGTACACATTTTGAATTTATTTCCCTCTCAAAGCTGAACAGTGCTGAATTTCTGAATAAAAAGTATCTAGTGTTCTACCACGTAGTATAAAATCTGCCAGTTTTATTTAAATCCGGAGTGATGCGCTGACAAGAAACCTCTGCAAGAAAAAAACATACAGCCAGATAGACAAAAAAAAATACAGTTTTTGCTTCAGCTTCGACTACAGAGGGCCCTCCAAAAAATATATTTAAAGTACAGAATTATTATGTACACCTATAGCAGCGTAGGATATCCCCGTATATGACACTTTCCTGCTATTCGCAGCAGGGAATTCGCTTTTAAATTGCGCACAGAAGTATGGAATCCCCTGCCTACGTCTGTAAATCATACAACCCAAACCCCAAATGCGTCCAAGACAAAGTTAATAGGCTACTTCTCGAACCTACCTTTAGGTTAGACTGTTATCAAAAGTAAGCCCGTTGAATAAAGAAAGCTCCCTCGATGATGTAAGTATATAGTAGAAGGGATGCAATTTATTATGTTTCAACAACCGATTGACAAGGTTTGTTCCCAATTCAATTCAGAAAACTCTTTTTCTAAATATGCTTAGGTTTGGTGCTGCTGGGAGACGCCTCTGACTAAATTTAATGTCTGGTACCTAACACACGGATGTTTAATCCTTACTTTGAGACCCATGACAACTGGTGTGTGAGCGCATATTTATTTTACTTTTTGTTTTTTCCAGAGCAAGTCGCCTAATGCGTCCTGTCGGCAAACATGTAGCTGAAGTCCTGGCTCAACTCACGTCTTTCGGCCTGGACCCATCAAAACTGGAGCTTCTTGGCTTTAGCCTGGGAGGCCAGACCGTCAGCTACATCGCCAAAAACTTCCAAAACATAACAGGCATGAACATCTCTAAGATAACCTCTTTGGAGCCTTCTGGACCCTGCTTCAGGACTCTTGGCCCTGATGATAGACTAGATGCCTCCAACGCAGACTTCGTCCAGGTCATTCACACGAATATTGATGGATATGGCATGGCAACTAAGATGGGACATGTAGATTTCTACGTGAACGGAGGGGAGTACCAACCATCAGAACTACTCATGTATCCTTGCGTTTCCACGTGCAGCCATTTCAGAGTTCTCCCTCTGTGGGTTTCAGCCTTGAAGAACCCTAAGCAATTCATTGCTGTCAAGTGTGATACTATACAGCAGGCTAGAGATGCGGAATGTTATGACAGAAGACCCCTAGAAACCAATATTATGGGTTTAATGATAAATACGAGTAACCATGGAATCTTCTATCTCTCGACCAGCAAGGGTTATCCATATTACTTGGGACATGATGGGTTGAAACCAGATTATGCTTCTTGGAGAACAATAACCAATATAAATGAAGGGGATGAGATTGAAGTTTATACTTAGTTAATACATTATAAAAAAACAAATGTGTTTTTCTTTTTTCTTTTATTTGCATTTATTTTGGTGACAGCTAGCTACTGACCCATTCAGATTTACCAGTATACCTGCAGGGAAAACTGTTATCGGAATACGAGATACATGACCTACGCTGCTGCCGCGATTATTTTAAAAAAACTGACATAAATATCCAAACTTGAGTAGGCTGTATAGTCATTTTGTTTTTTTTAAGGCGGTCTTTGACTGCGCTACGGATAAGACAGAACTTCTGAAAGTGATTCGCTATAGATGCCTTTATATCCCTTTAACTACGTTAAAAACATAAAATAAATAAATATTGGACAACATCACATACATTGCTCTGATCCTATGATAAGTAGCTTAAACACTTGTGTTACAGAAATCAGAAACAACGACGGTACCACAACACCCAGACCCGAAACAATATATAAAAGTTATTTTTCTACATTGACCGACCCGGAATTGAACCCGGAACCTCAGAGATAGCGACACCAAGTCCAGTAAGAGAACGTGTTACCGGTATAAGCAGTTAAATAAAGGGATGCGCAAGCTGATGTGTGGCAGTATAATATACTGGTCACAACATTTGCCATAGACGCGCGCGCTCATGTTTTTACAAAAGCAGTGAGCGCTACGTGACGCGAATTCCGATCGACGCGGGCCATTTGAGTATTTCACCATGTTAGCCTATTGCAGTCGACTGCTGGACGTAAACTTCCACCAAAGAGCCAGTAATTGTCAGCTATTTATCTTCATAAAGTCGCGTCAATCCATCGAGCTGGGGGACATGCTACACTACGTTTGCCAAGTTGTGGTCTCCACTCAAGAAGGTGGAGTCCTTTCATCGGTTCTGTGACAGATGTGGCCGGTCCACTGCCACTTTAGCTTGCTTTACACAGTAGGTACCTACAGTGAATATTTGTAATATCCTCTCTTAATTTCATAAACTTGTCACACATAGTAAATAAATGTAGATGTAACAAACGGGCTAATTGGCTGTCGCCTTTCTTTTTATTTTTGCTTTACCTAGTCTTTTAGCAAGTTAATACATAATATCATTCTTAAGAAATTAGTTACTCGATTATAGATACTGGCATCGCCAGCTCGCCGGCCTCTCGCGAAACCGGCTCGCGCACACGCCTTTCTTTTTCCGAATTTTCATTTTTCCTAAACCCAGTGTTGAGGCGAACAAAACAAAAAAATTATATTCAAATCGGTTTAGCCATTCCCGAATTTTTGCAAGACTAACGGAAGGCTATAGATTTTTATGTAATACACAGATATAGATTATTATAAACAAGCATTAAAAGAATTAGAAATTTAATGTACATGCTAGGCTTTATTTTTATTTTTTAATGTAAACTAAGTATTCAGGATCACCAACAAGGATACACCTACAATATAAGCTAATTTTAAATACATAACTACTTGTGCTAAGTGCAAACTTTGGTGCATACTTAATTACCTGAGGCGACAACAGCATGCACTGGAGACATCAGCAATTAGAACCAAAGTTCATCATAATCATCATTACAGCCACAGGACGTCAACTGCTGAACCTATGTTGAGGCCTATGCCTCGAGTACCGATTTCCAGATTGGCCGGCATACAGCAATTCCAGCATAGATACAAAGAGTGGTGTCCTCAACAACTCCTCAATCATTCGGTGCCAGCCAGCAGTGATTTTGCCGCAAAGAAAAAAATCCCACTTAGAGCCATCTATGTGATACTTTGAGAACTAAATGGTTCAATGTTTAGTTGTGTAATTTTGTGTTCAACTTAAATCAAACATTACTTTGACAACAAACATGAATTGTGTTTATTTAAAAATTGAGATAATTCAATTTAAATTTAAAATAGGTAAATCAAAACGCACGAAATATTCGATTGATTTTTATATGTTTGACTGAAATGCTTTGACCTGAGTCTGCAAATGTAGAATTGTGAAAAAAAAAGTCAAATTGTCGCAATGACGCAAGCCTGCCTGACAGGAAGGGGAAAATCCTTGACAATTTTTTCTTCAATCTTTCAAAATGGTGTTTCGTTCTCGCGGGTTTCTTTCTAAATTAAACCAATTATTTGTAAAATGAATGGCATAATACGTTTCTAACACGCAAAACTTTCTTCTTCGCTGTAAAAAATCTAAGTGAAATTTCGGTGTGTGGCTATTTCGCGATAAGTAAATTCGGCTGTGCAATCCCAAATCAATTTCGTCTGTGATGTTTGTGATCCAACTGTTATTTAAAGTATCTTACGTAAGTATACAGTATTATTTGTTATTAAACAATTTTTTATTTGTTTTACAAAGTTGGGCAATAATTTCGGTCCATTTCCTTAGTTCCACTTCTTGCGTCTTTCAAGTCAGAATACTTCCATTTTTCGTTAATTAATGCAATGTTTATCGGTTTTATTTCAACACATTGGTATGAATTAGTATTGCAATTGTCTCGCAACACGATCATGTATAGGAAAACCAGTTTTTCCATTGAAGGCTATTCAAGCTACTTGGTAATAATATGTGAAGCCGTATCGTCTATTTTTTCCTTGGCAAGTTGGCATTGAAAATATTTTGATACATGGATGTAATGGCTATAGAAATGCTTGAGACTGAAATAAATCAATTAAAGTGTCTACTAGAAGTTTAGTCTTTATTGGGTTGAAATAAGAGTGATTTTGATATATATGTTTATTTATTTGTGATGTGCAAATTAATGAAAGATTTATTTTGTATTTCAACCTAATCATTTACATGCTATACAAGTGTGTTTGCGAAAGACATCATTTAGGAGTAATTAGTGTCTTTGAATTCGTCACAGTTTTTTACTTCCTTCTCAAGTAGATATAATAAACCTATCATTCAGTGGAACATGTGACTGGCATCAAATAGTTATTTGGTTAAATGGCCTACAAATCTTGTAATTAATACTATTAGCTGCATTTGTTCTAAGTAAATGAAGCGTTGTCTTAATTGGTTATTTTATCTTCTGTTTACCTTGACATTATTAAAAATTTCCTTCATAATTCTTTTTAATGAATGGACTAATTCATCTGTTAGTTTAAAACTAAAAGAAATTTGAATTTGTTAAAAATAAATAAAATTGAATAAATATGTCTACTATTTGTCTGAATATCTAGTCTAAAACAAACCTGTTTGCAAAACTTATGATAATTTAATATCAATGTCATTAAAACATAATTAAAATAAATATGTTTTCTTTGTAATAATAAGCAATGAAACAAAAAACTTAATACAATAATTGAAAAAATATCTAAAAATAATTTTAATGTAGCTTATTACTATTTATTCTTTATATAATCATGACCACAACCTTTTCAAAACTAAAAACAATGTAAAGACATACATGTGTAATTTTTAATCTAATAAAATTACCGAAACATAATAATTTTCTTTGAATAATCTATGAACGTGACATTTCACATTACACATGTCACTCCATTAAACTACCATTGTAAACTCATGTCAAACATGTCATTTATTTGCATAACTTTTATAATATCTATGAATATGTTACCTTACTGAATTGATTAGAATATTGTTAAATACTTCATTGTTTGAAACTATTAGTAAAGTAGGTGGTTTATTAAATTAATATTTATTTGGCATAATCTTAACTTTTAACGATTTTTTTAGGTGATATATTACTCAATGTTTCAAAAAGATTCTGCAAAACATAATATAAAATATAAACACCACACTACATCTCTCACTCTTTTGTTTGACTGACTGAAAATGTTCAGTGAATTTTCTTTGGTGTAAGAGCCTTAATCACACTCAAATACAAGAACTTTTCCATGGGACTAACATCAAAATCTTTTTTTTTAAAAACCTGATAAAATATGACCAATCAGCTGTTACAATTTTTATGGGAAAGTGTTTTTTATTATGATATGGTCTTATAGAAAAATTTGTATTTGAGCAGAGGAAAATTTGTGGTGTATAACTAAATCCCCTTTAGTAGATTATAAATTATTCAAAGAGTAGGTAATTGATTTCAAAATGTCAGTATTTCTAGCAAAAAAATATCTGTATAAATTATTTATGAACAGTTTCATGCGTTTAAATTTGGCCATCATAATATTTGATTACCGCTGATAAAACTATGTAATCAACACACATACTATTATGTATTATTTTGTCTTGTAATAGAGCTCAAAATTGCAAGTTATTTGCAGCATGTGGGTAATAACCATTTCAATTATTGTCAAGGTAATCTCAGAAACATCTGGTTAGATTGGAAACTGTATTGAGAAACTAAATAATATACTATCTAGTTAGTTTAGAAACATACCATACAGACATAGGTAGTTATTAAATTACCAAAATGTCAAACTGTATTGTTTTAAATTCTTGATAAAATCAAATTATTACAATGTAGGAATGATATTGTCAATTTCAATAAGGACCGTTTTTTTAATAGCTAGATAACTTTTATTTGGAATAAGTTTGGCATGTTGACAGTTTTCATATTGAAAATTTGTCAAAATGTCAATTTATTTGTCGGATAGAAATTATCCCACTTTTGAAAAATAAAAAAAAGCCCTAAATTCAATAATATTAATAATTATATGAATTCCTCTTGAGATTTTTGACCAAAAGAGCTAATTGAACATAATTTGTAATATTATTTTCATTTTGTAATAACTATACTTCTAAACATCTACCAACTGAATGTTTAGAAGTATCAAAATCAGCGATAAAAATAAACACATCAGTGGCATTTGACACTTTTAGCGCCCCTGCTCTACAGACTACACTGGCTCCAGCAGCTAATTCTAGCTTACTAGCCTTAATTAAATATACGCCAGACAAGACAACACACCAATGGCAGTAAAATGGCACAGAACAGATAATACTAGTTATGGGTATACAGAAGTTTAAGATTTATACAATGCGCGCCGGAGAAACGCACACAGACATCGCTCATGGAAAAAAAGTGGCTGAAAAATGGAATTGCGATCCTATATCAGCACAAGCTAAATTGCCTTTAATTACTTTCCTATAACGTTAAATAAATAATAAATAAATTGTTTCCACAATCACACCAATTAGCTAGCCCCAAACTAAGCAAAGCTTGTACTATGGCGACTAGATAACGGATAAACAGACTTAAATACTTTTATAAACATCCATGACTTAGGTATAAATGCTCATGGTCATCACACAAATATGTTTTTTATATGTATGGTTGTAAGTTTGTAACCATTTGCAAGCAATTAACTCATTTTTCATTTTATGGACACAAAATCTCTGAACTCGCTGGAACTCCCCAACGTTCCGAGATCGCGTCCGTGAGCGATGTCTATGTGTGCGTTGTTGCGCGCATTGTATGAATGAAGCTTAGTTTCTGTTTCTTGGTGTTTTATCTATTTTGTGCCAATGGTCTCAGTAAGGAATTAACATCCTTGTGTAACGAGATACCAGACAACATTTATTATGCCAGGGGTGTCCAACACACTCGGACTCAAGCCAATTTAAAAAACGGTGTTATCTGAATTGACCCGAACCGGCACCGGCGAATTACCTCGCCACTACACCAATCGGTTCGTCTAATTGTATTTAAATACTTTACCTAGGCTCTTGAACCCATCTTCCCGAATTCGCAACGCTACACTCCGTCATAGGTAGCTGAAATAAACATAAGTGATTAAGGATTACGTCACCGTAGACAATTCATTTACTCTGTAGGCGTTTCTAATCTAATAGCCCGTTCTCGCTTGTCGAATGTATTGACTACAAAGTGAAAATGCTTATTTTGTCGGAACACGATTTATCTTGGGAGTACTTTGTGTCGTGTTGGGACGGCCGTAAAGAATACACTTTTCTATCGCAAACAAGAGGCGTGTCGTAAGGGGCGACTAATTCCTGTAGCACGAGACGGGCAGCAGCGTCTTCGTGCGAATTCTTATAAAGAACTGAGCTCGCCAACCCGTGGCAGTATTGGCAATCCCCCCGATGATAAGTCATTGGGGGAGGCCTTTGTTCAGTAGTGGACGTCGTGATGACGTACTTTGTATAGCGGATTAGTATGCTGGTGACATTGGGCGGGTCGTATAGTGCGGAGAATCGTGGGCTCAAGGGGAAAAGGGGAATGAATAAATTAATCATAAATTTAACAGTCACACCATCCACCTCAAACTAAACAGAGCTTGTACTATGGCGACTAGATAACTGTTGTTAATATGTCTATATAAATGAGATCCATGACTCAGGTATAGAGTTGTAAAGTGTCCGTCGTACGTTACAAATGTCTGACCAATATGACTGAGCAAATTGGACATTTTCTTAATGTGACATTTTGGACATTTATTGTCACTAACGTCACATTAAATTCTGTTGACAAACTATGAAAAAAATCATTTGGTCACAAATAAGTGCATTATTTTAAGAGAGACAAGCTTTAGTAGTGATGATCTATAAAGAAATGTAATTTCTAAAATCTTTCTGCACGAACAAGCTAAAAAGTGTCCTATCGTTACCCGCGAGTTTTTTTTTCAGTTCGAGCCAGATCCAATTACATGTTTTATGTATGTTTTTATTGTCAAATACTTAACATTTAAGACTTTCTTTAGTGGCCTTCTTCTTTTTTTAAATTTATACTAAAAAAATATATATGTGACAATCGTGACAATAAATGTACAATGTGACTAAGCATTTATCATAAACGACTGACGCTTATAGCATATGACCGTCAATTTACAACTCAGCTCAGGTACAAATGCTCGTGCTTATCACACAAATACCTCTTGCGGGATTGAACCCGCGACCTTCCTTGATAAATGGACTATCCAACACAAATATATTTTTTCAATTCGAACCAGTAGTGCCTGAGATTAGCGTGTTCAACCAAACAAACAAACTCTTCACCTTCATAATATTAAGTTTATATTACGCATTAAATAAAATTAGGTCAGAAAGAAGGTTTCCTTCGATCGTGCACAGCTCAGCTATTCAGCGCCGACCAGTCAGCGTTATTCAGAAGCACTTTACAGTTTCGATCAGATCTTTAACTACGCAACGGATTTTGATGCGGTTTTTATAATAGACAGAATGATTCGAGAGGAAGGTTTTTATGTATACAGGGTGGCCAGAAAAGAGGCGTCCAAAATTTTTTTCAGGTGCCTCGTGTTGAGGTATCTGAATCACCTCTATGTATGTTCTACGATTTTTCGTAGTTTTCGAGTTTGCCAGCCGATGAGAGTTTGAATGTTATCGTTTGCACCGACTCCAAAAGTAACTGATTAGGTAGATAGATAGATAGATACTCTTTATTGCACACCATACAAGTAAAATACACATGATTTAGGTACTTATGTGTTAATATTATTTTTAGCCTTTTAGTGTTTTGAAGTTTGTTTTTTTTTTAAATATAATTTACTTATTTAATTTTTTTTTGTGATACATCCTCAATAAAACGAATCATAAGAATGCAAACAAAAGTTAACTGCTGAACATCGATTTCATCCCTTATTTTTCCTACCTTACAGGTGTTTTTTTTTTCCGATAATTTTAAATATACCGTCTTTAAAGTATAAGCATTTAATAAAGAAAGAATCATCAGAATCGGTTCACATTTGCCGAATATAACTAGGTAACATACCTAGATACAAAAATCAGTTAGCGCGGTATGGAATTCATGCAATGTTTGATGATTTTCTTATAGATCCCATCATCAGAACCTGACCAAATTTATATGGGACCATTCCGAAAGTATTCCCTTTCGAACAAAAAAAGAATTATCGACATCGGTTTACGTGGTAACGAATGATCGCTGAACATACATTTAAAAAAAAAGATCCCGATGAATTGAGAACCTCCTCCTTTTTTAAAAGCCGGTTAAAAAGGTGTGGTATGTTTATTCATAATTAAGCAATTTATTCGTGATAATGTTCTGCATAATTAGTCATTAATTGAAAGTCACAGTGAAACAAAAGTAAGGAAAACGTAGGTAAGGTATTTTGTATTTTAGGTAGCTTATCATAGTGTTAGTCAGGTTGCAGGCTGGCGCGGGTGCATAAATGATAAGTGCTAGCTAGCACAATCATCATCATCATCATTATTCTCTAGAAGTCCACTGCCGGACATAGGCCTCCTCTATAGAACACCACAGCGAACGGCTCTGGACCGTTTGCATCCAGCGGCTGCCTGCAACCTTGACAAGGTCGTCAGTCCACCGCGTGGGAGGCCTGACTACGCTGCGTCTTCCAATTCGTGGTCGCCTCGAGAACCTTCTTCCCCAATGGTAGCAATACGTAGTATAATAATCACCGACAAAACATTGGTGTAACAATTATAGAAAATCCGATGTTTGTTAGAGCATCCGTGCGCTTCTGCGGAAGCTCCCAATAGATTCCCCTCTCCGGATAACGCGTCGGGTCGCTTTTTGTCTAAATTCAAAAAGAATTGTAATCTCTTAAGCTGGTTTTTCGCTATAATGTAGATTATATATCGGTATAAATTATATCGTTATTCTAATAATATTATAAATGTTACTTAGTGAGTATTATCTTTGTTACTCTTTCACGCAAAAACTACTGAACAGATTTTGATGAAATTTGGCATACAGATAGACCATGGCCTGGATAACACATATAATACTTTTCATCCGGTTAAAGTCAACAGACAAAGTCGCAAGCAAAAGCTAGTACTAATATATCTTTATTTGTACTTTTTGTGATTGTAATGCTGAGGACAAGTAATTTGTTGCTAGAAATCATGGATGCTTATAAAATATTTGCCCGCGGCTTCGCTCGCGTTAGATTTGATTTTGAGTGAATGTATGAATGTCAAACTCAGTAATAAAAAAAACTACAAAACTTCTTTATAGACAATATTCTTTATTAATGGTGCCAAAACCACTAAACTACTGGGCGAGCTTACACGTGAGCAATCTGATCGTGATGTCCTTGAGACTTGTTTGTAGCCTGGTTCCATTGCATTATTTAGGGGGTTCTAAATTTCGCAACAACAAAACAGGGGTGCCCACGCGTAGAATAAGCCTATGGTAAAGCAAACCCGGAGGTTTCAGCGAATCCAGAAATTCTACAGGGTAAATAGGGTAACCAGCGGTTTGGGCTGTGCGATGATACATCAGCCAATCACTTTTGCCTTATACATACATAGATAGAAGATAGATAAATAGTTTACTATCCACTTCAATATTTTAGGATAACGCGGGTCTCGTTCTTTACAACTAATGCAAAAATATAACCCTTGTAGGATAACGTGTGGCTATCTGTCAGTCCGTCTTTTACAACCGATTAGCTCCGAAAGTACTGGATCGATTGAATTGCAATGGCACAAATAATTTCAAGAATTTTCATGTTCACAACATTAAATTTTAAAACCGATACCATTTTCGTAATTAACGTCAAAAAAAAAACTATAAAATCGACACCCATATTGATATTTAGACATTCCAACTCCATCGCATCCCAACTGGGGAGATGGTATTTCACGTCCGCAACGTTGAATTTTAAAAATCGTTAATCGTTAATAATCGTTATTTTTAACCGATAAACCATAGAAACAATACCCATGTTGATTTTCAGACTTTGTCAGGCCCCTTCCCCTTTTTAGGGGTTGATTTTTCAAAAAATCTGACACACATGTTTAGGTACTCAATTATCGTAAAGAGTATCTATTCCTGTGAAGTTTCGAATAAAATAGTCTGACTAATCTTGTTCACTCGTACAAACTTTGGACCCCCATTCCACCCCTTTAGGGAGTGAATTTTTAAAAATCCTTCCTTAGGGACCCCTTCTTATAAGATACCTATGTGTCAAATTTGGAATCTCTAGAACCAGCGATTTGGGCTGTGCGTTGAAACATCAGTCAATCACTTTTGCCTTTTATATATGTATATATATTAATTAATATAGTATGGAGTAAGGTGCTGCGCATACAACGCAGTGGTGCGGTCTTTTTGACCGTGAAGCAATAAAAACCGCGTCTGCCTATCGATGCCCGCGCCGCGTACTCAACGCACACGACGGTCAGTTCAGGACTTGCAACCATTCTAGTAGAGCGCGCGGCGCAGACTAAGCTAGCTGCCCGCGCCGCCGTCTGCGTTAGTGTATACAAACTGGTTTGTGCGATCCACGGCGGGCTGCCAAGGACATGCCGCGGCGGGGTTGGCACTGGCGGCGCGGTCTTAATGACCACCGTGTGCGTTGCAGTATACGATTCCCTTTGGTCTATTGTTCGCGGCAAAATGGTCCGGCCCGCTCTGCTACGTCGTGTACGCAGTGCCTTAATATCTCGAAAACGGTACGTCCTAGCTAAAAACAAACAAAATTTTGGCCCCCGTAGACCCCAGGCGACGTCTCTGGGACACTTTAACAACATTTAAACTCCTAAAAATTTTCATCTCCTATTTTACCCCCATAGGCCTATAATTTCCCAAAAAACCCTTCCTTAATGGATGTCTACACTGTATAAGGTAAGGCTGTGCGTTGGTATATCAACAATTAGTCAGTTTACCATTTTATATAAAAAGGTAACTGAAATACAAAGTTTCTTCCCCCTTTTCACGTACTTAAGGGTTGAGTTCAAGAATTTTTATGTCCACAATTATTGAATTTCCAAATCGATGTCATTTTCGTAATTAACATCCTAAAAAACCATAAAAACGACACCCATATTGATATTTAGACATTTCAACCCTATCGCACCCCAACAGGGGGATGATATTTCACGTCCTCAACGTTGTATTAAAAAATTGTTGTTGTTTTCGTAATCAGCGACCCGAAAAACCATAGAAACAATACCCATGTTGATTTTTAGACTTTGTTACCCCTTTTACCCCCTTAAGGGGTGGATTTCGCAAAAAACCTGAAACACGTATTTAATCATTTATTATTAGGAATACTCCTGTGAAGTTTCGAATAAAATAGTCTAACTAATCTTGTTGCCCCATACAAACTTTGGGCCCCCATTTCACCCCTTTAGAGGGTGAATTTTGAAAAACCCTTTCTTAGTGCACCCCTAGACCTTATAAGAAACCTACATGCCAAATTTGGAATCTCTAGCACCAGCGGTTTGGGCTGTGCGTTGATATGTCAGTCAGTCAGTCAGTCAGTCAGTCAGTCAGTCAGTCAGTCAGTTTCTTCTTTTATATATATAGATTAAAGTATATTTATCGTTATCTAGTCGCCATACAGTACAGACAACGGCAGGTCCACCTACCCAAACAGTTAAAGGTCATTGAATTGATTTTCAACTTTATGTCCAACACGTAAGAGATCAGTATCAATTGAGAAAATTTGACGTTTTGTGGTAGGTTGACGTGCCTGTACAAGCTTGGGCTTAACTAGTGTGATTGTTGCAAGGATTCCCCTGTCGAAGCATACGGAGCGGTCGAGGCTCTTCCCACCAGTAATCGTAACGTTCTAATTAAAAACGCTTACGTAGGTAATTGATTAAGAATGCGATTCATTTCGATTCTAATCTAATTAGTAATTCCGGAGCTGGATCGTATAGTTATCCATGGTCGATGGACCTCCTTATCGAGGTCGAAAGTCTCGGAAAGTCGGAACTACACAAAAACTTCACCACAATGCCTTAGTATCGGATAGAAAGTTGTGATCTAAATTGTGAAATTCCATAAAATATCAGAACCGAAACAAGCAGGGCAAATCGCTTACATTGCATAATCACATACACCTACACTGTTACAACATAAGTCACGTAATTGAAGACTGGTTAAAAATATACGGTACGCGTTATTTTTATATTTTATTTCATATTACTCGTGTCGTGTAAGACTGATGGATGATACTAGACTAGTGTATCATTCGAATAGAATCAGAGTCATGCGTCATCAACTCAATCCTTATTCTTATAGCTGAACTAAGATCTCCCAGCCGCCGCCATATCGAGACTATATAGGCAGTATTTTTTTATTCGTTTTTTTTTAACAAACGGCGCAATAGCCTCTGGCTAGGAAAGAACGACACTACGTTTGTTCGTGTTTGTGCGTTTGATTGATCCCAGGGTTGAACTACAGAGTTTCAACAAAACATAAATAGTCTTATCTTAGAAAAATAATATTGCGAGGAAACGAGAATAATTGTGATGTTGTCCTAGTACCTATTTATTTTTTTAATTAAATATTAGCTATTTGTTGACTAGTTTGTGAAATGTTGAACGCTATGCAAACTATTCTGCTAATATTGCCCAGAAGACGTATTTTAATTCCAATTCGCATTAGAAGTTCTAAGAATCCCAGACAATTTCGTAGGAATTTGTATTAAGGTTCTTGCGATTTCGTTTGCAAATTGAAATCAAATGCTTTAAAAATACGTCTCCAATCATACTAATGATTTTCGTTGCGTTGCGCCTCATGACGTGTAACCAAAACAAGTGATTCTTTCTAGCTTATCAATTCATCTGTCTGATCTCGTAACTCCTTTGGCCCAGTACCTATTGTCTTTTCAAACCCTCCAGTCAAATCAATCACAAAATTGACTCTCAAAAACATCCAGTTCGTAAAATAATCTAACAGAATCAGCATTATACTACCAAACTCGATTATAATACTTTGCTGACATGTCTCTGATTAAATGATTAATGTGCCTGTGATTTCTCCCTAGATTATTGTATTAAGGATATGCATAAGTTTATCTATTAGAGAAATTGGATTTGTATTTTAAAGTGTTATCACACTTTAAATCCTATTAAAAGATTTAAATTTCCAAAATTCCCAACAAATGCTGTATAGATACGAGACAGGCCTAGCCTAGTGATGTTTTTTTTTGTAGCTCAGTGGCGACAGCTCTTTGGCAGTAATTACCTAAATTAAGCAACCCACACCGCGGGTGTAACTGGATGGGTGACTATTCCGACCATATTTAGTGTCATTTATCACAATCATCTCCGTGGTTCGGAAGGTACCATAAAAGTTGGTCCCGGCTAATATCGATACTAGTCCTAAAGCTTGATTACATTTGATATAATGTTAGTCACTGGCCTTACTACAACACTCCTACACTAATCCGCTCTGAGCCCGCGTGGTGGTATTGTCCAAACCACCTCATAGTTGAGGTGAGGCATGTGCCCGGCATGGAACGTATATATATACGTTCCATGCCGGGCACATGCCCGACATACAAACGTAAAGTATGCATATGCATACTTTACTTTTGTAAGACCTAGCCTAGTCTGGAAACTGGGAATCAACGGTAATCTGTATTATTCACATGTCAATTTGGCAAATAAATATTAATATTTTTATTCTATTAATTCTGAGTGCCAAAAAACTGCTCAGGATATGCCAAGCCACCAATGAGCCTACGCAATGTAATCAAGACCACACAAACTGTGTTGTTGTGACGACCAAATTGGCGTGGCGCATTGATTCTCCATAGTTGCAAAGGAGTTCGATTCCGATGATACAGGACATGAACTTTTCTAAACTGGCTTAGGTCTGGGTGTTCTGAAAGATGCCCTTGTCGAAATGAATTATCTAGTACCTACCAAATAACATAGAATTTTAATTCCTTACTTCTAAACTGACAATTGGTGTGCAAATATTTCTTATATTTATATCTGTTACTGTCAATCAAAGAAGTTCCAGATAAAGGTACTCCTCCGGGACGCCGGACGAATTTAATCAGAAGGAAATAAACAGTAGTTCGAAGTTTCCTCCCATGAGTACAAAAGGGGATAAGAGGCTCACGGAACTAGAGGTACAATCGCGAAGTTAAATGGTCTATGATAATTTTTTTATTAGAATATCAGCAGTTAGACTTGGCAAAAGCATCAAAACCATTTTTATAGCTCCTTCCCGCGACTTCGACTTCGGACTTTATTCAAATTGGAATGAATAATCATCGCACGAGAACAAAATCGGGATAAAACATATCTAAGTAAGCTCAATATTTACGGGCCTTATAATAACTACTACCAAACATACAAACTATCACATTTATAAAAGGCATCGAACCTAATTGGCATACCTCAAGTTGTAAGTATCCTTAAATAACGTTATCTTTGTGTACATCTATGAAACATACGTTAATCGATAGAGAAAATAATTACACACAACAAATACTTTTTGACGAAATGTCGTATATCATAGCCTTTGTTCAGAAAGTGAGGCAGGCGAGAAACGTTGGTAAAAAAATGATCGAGTTTTTTTTCTCAGCTACGGGTCTCATCTGTACAATTCAACTTGAAGATCAAAAGAGTGTTAATGCCGAGTGGTATTCTACCATTTGTTTACCCAGGGTGTTAGAAAAAGTTCGCGAAAGAAGACCCAAAATCCGCGTTCTCCTACATCATGACAACGCTTCTTCACACACGGCCAACAAAACAAAGTCATTTTTAGCTTCCGAAAAAGTACAACTCGTCACCCATCCTGCGCATAGCCCCGACCTAGCACCCTGTGATTTCTGTATTTTCCCCAAAATCAAAGATTTGATGAGAGGTTTTACTTTTACCAACTCCGAAGAGGCAGTGATAGCGTTCAATCAGCACGTAGAAAACATGCCTTCAGATCTGTGGTCCTCCTGTTTAAAAAAAATGTTCGATCGCATGAAAAAACATTTATAATGTAGAGTATTTTGAAAAGCAATAAACATAATATTTTGGTTATAACATGTTGTTTTTTTAAGTTTAGCAAAACTTATAGTGTGACCTACGTATATAAAAGTCGGGTTAGTTACACCATTAAACACCAGACCGTTATTTGAAGCTTAAACATATAATGAGATAGGCCTATCTGTTTTCCGCACGTCTTACCTCTCGGTCTACCCTAGTAGCTCCTTCTCGCTCGCACACTTTCCCTCGCTCCACCACCGGTGCGGCCGCTTGGCTCGCTTTCGTCATTGGCGTCCTGTTTTCCGTTGCGCACTGTCATGCTCAGGACTCAGTAAATTAATTTTGCATATCCTTGCAAATTAGTATATATATTTTAGTATTACCGTTCCTGTTCCACGTAAGTGTTTAAAACGCTTTTCTTACCTTTTTCTTTTAAAAGAAATAAGTAAATCAAATTAAACGGTGTTACCGTTCGGTACTTTTAAGTACGTAGGTTTTTAGTAGGTACCTACATATTTTGCCTTAATTGTTTTATATTAATTTGTGTGGTTTTCTATCCTAAATTTTACAGCTCGTATTAACATGGAAAGTGACGAAAGTGTTTCAAATCCGGGCTCGAAAGCCCCATGTGCTAGTGCGAGTGGTACTGCTAATAGTGACAATAAAAAACGATCGCGTATTCATCGTCAGTCGCGAGCTAGGTCTCTTTCTTCGAATAGTAACTCATCCGACTCCTCTAGCAGCTCGAGTTCATCGTCTTCGGACTCGAGTCCTCGAAGATCCACGCCGCGTCACCGCAACATAAAAAAGGGGGGGCAAACGCCGGCATCGACGACACGATTCCCGGAAATTCCGTAAATTAACACGTCAGGTAGATGACCTTCGAAATCAATTAATTTTTTGCAACAATAATTCTGTGCCTTGTTCCGCGGTACAATTTAATGAGAATCTAGTTGACGGAAACGTTAGTGGCGAACTTTACGAAGATCCGATTATAAATTCTGTCGAGGTGCCGGCACCTGTTGCTCAGTCAGATTTTACTTTTGAAATCGAGACGAAATTGAAAGAACCTAGTATTCCAAAGACTCCTCAGAAGTTTCTTCAAACGTTAAAGGATTTGCAACATTTAGATAGTAGTGATTGGTGCGAGGTTCGTTATGCGGAAACCCAAAAACTTTATAATTCTACCCCCGGTTTTATCGATTTGGAAATGAATGAAGAAATTAAGGCGTATGATTCGTTACGCCATCTTGCTCATGCTGACAAGGCTTACGCTGCCTTATCGTTCTGCATCCTTAAACAGCGCGAAGCTTTACAAACTTCTGTCAGAAGTTTTTTACAATGGGCGCGAGATTCGGATTTGTCTTACGAGGGTATTAACGAAAAAGTTAACGAGCTATTTTTGAAGGGCGATTTTTTCAAAGTTTCTTCCGATCTATTACAATTAACTTGCGGTCATCGTGCGGAGGTTATTCAAATGAGAAGGGATGGAATTACAAACCACGTCCGCGATCCCCTTGTCAAGGCCGTGTTACGTAAGATCCCTCCGTCGTGTCAGCACGTGTTTAATGCGGAGTCACTAGCCACAGCACTAGAGAAGGCAGGTGGTGTTCGAAAAGCCTTCTTGCCTTTACGAAAGCCGGGCAGTTCTGCTTCCGTTTCGCAAACGGGTCAAAGCAAGCCCGCACGCCACCCCTCGCAGGGGCAGGCTTTACGTAACGTACCCTCGCAGGGTACTGCTCATGGATGTTGTGCGCCTACGCATATTTCCCTTGCTTACAATCAACCCTCGCAGGGTTGCTGTAATGCCCGACCCTCGCAGGGTCAAGGCTCTAATCACGGCGATAATCGCCCATCATTTTCTGGCGGTTCAAGAGGTTCCTTTCGAGGCAGAGGAGGTCGGCAAGGCTTTAGGCAGCAAGACAGCAAGAATAGCCGCAAGCGAGCCGCATCGCCCTCTGATAATTACAACCAGAACAAAAAACGTAGGTTTTGACCATCAATCCCGAACATTCAGAGCGGGTCGTCTGGTTCGTTTCCAACATCGGTGGATGAAACTGGGTGCTCCAAGTTATTTGTTAAAGATAATAAAAGGGTATCGCATACCCTTTTTACATCGACCGCCACTTGTAGTACCACCGTTAAACAAAAGTCAGTTCAGCACAGTTCCATCGGATGCAATGACTTCCATAATCACACAAATGCAACGACAGGGTGTATTAGATGTTGTCAAGGCCTCGCCAAGTTTTGTGTCCACAATGTTTCTCGTGTCAAAGGTCGACGAGTCGCACCGACCTATCTTCAACCTAGCTGCCTTGAACAATTACGTAATCACCGACAGGTTCAGATTAATAAATGTCTATCGAGTCCCAGACTTCCTTCAACCAAAAGATTGGATGTGCAAAATAGACCTGTCACAAGCCTATTTTCACCTTCCCGTAGCGCCATCTCACAGACGGTTCCTACGTCTAATCTACAAAGGAAAATTAATGGAAATGACGTGCCTCCCGTTCGGTCTGAGCACGGCCCCCAAGGTCTTTGCCTCCCTATCCAATTGGGTAGCTCAGTCACTCAGAGATCAAGGGATTCGAATAATCGTCTACTTGGACGACTTTCTGGTCGCGCATCAAGACCCACAGATATTACAGACTCATGTCCAAATCACGGTAGAAAGGTTGCAGTATCTCGGTTGGTTGGTGAATTTCGACAAGTCCACACTCACACCTTGTCAATGCCTAGTTTACCTGGGCGTTCAGTGGGACACTCTGTTAAACGAAAAGTCTCTTCCAGAGAAAAAGTTCCTGAATCTAACGTCCAAGATATTGACAGCCCTAGAAGAGAGAGCTCTCGATTTGAAGGCTTTGCAGAGCCTAGTAGGTCTATTAAACTTCGCAAGTTTTGTAGTACCAAGGGGCAGGCTTCACTTTCGAGCACTCCTTTCTTTTCTGAACACAGTCTCCAAGATGCCAGTTGTCAAACAGTTCATGATTCCGGTACATGCCCTGAAAGAGTTAACTTGGTGGTTGCAGAACCACCCTTGTCCTTCTCCGATTCACTTCGCGCCTCCAACGCATTTCCTAGCGACCGATGCCTCAGACCTAGCTTGGGGAGCGCAACTAGACGACCGTTCGTTCACAGGACCATGGAACGAACAAGAACAAGCGATACACTGCAACCAGAAGGAACTTCTAGCATTACTCAAGATATTACAGGACCAGGGTCAGTCTCTGAGTCGTTCCACGATCCTATGGCAGTGCGACAACAGAACAGCCGTAGCTTTTATTCGCAAGGAAGGCGGCACGAAATCAATAGCTCTCTTAGACTTGACAATCGATATTTTCGAGATTCTAGATCATTATCAAATTCATCTAGCCGCTCATTACATTCCCGGCAGATTCAACTCCCACGCAGATCATCTGTCTCGTTACCGATCACCCCCCGAATGGCACCTTTTGCCGGCGTGTGCAGACCTGATTTTCAACAGATTCGGGGTTCCGGTAATAGATTTGTTTGCGTCGGAAAATGCGCATGTAGTGGCCAATTATGTGTCTCTGGACCAGAATGACGACCAAGCCCTATTCCACGACGCTTTTTCCCAGACTTGGAATTACCACCTAGCGTGGATATTTCCTCCTCCATATTTGATCCCCAAGGTACTCACCCATCTCAACCGGGCCAAGGGCCTCTTTCTGTTAGTGGTTCCTCGGTGGGAACGGGTCTTTTGGAGAGCCGATCTCAAATCCCGAGCGCTAGCTGCTCCTTTTACAATCAGGCATCTGAACCGCCATCTAGTAGACGTCTCGACGGGCCTTCCACCTCCCAAAGTACAGAAAATGACGCTAGAAGTATGGAAATGTGGGGGTGGTCTCATAACCTAAATGATTGGAACAGTTCCCAACTGGATCTACTTTCATCGTCCTGGCGTCCCTCTACACGTAGTACATACAAAGCTGCATGGCATAGATGGCTAGGATGGTGTAAAAAAGAGAAAGCTGATCCATGTTGCCCAACCGGTTCAATACTAGCAAAATTTTTAGCCGATTTATATTTGAATGAAAACCTATCATATAATACTATACTGTTACACAAATCAGTGGTGTCTACGCTGTGCAATACCGAATTATCGGGACTCTTAAGTGCTCATGTACTGGTTAAGCATGTTATGAAATCTATTGCATTAAGAAAACCTGTGCCCCATAAGAAAACTATTTGGGATGTCAATGTTCTCATTTCCTTTTTGACTTCATATGAATTTAACGAAAATAACTGTTTTGCTACCGCCAGGCACACTGCAATGTTGCTGCTTTTGGTTTCTGGTAGACGTATCCATGACCTGACCCTTCTGGCTGTCAATCAAGAGCATTATACAGACAATACTGATCATATCATTCTATGGCCCAGATTTGGCTCTAAAACTGATCGTTCTGATTTCAGGCAATCGGGCTGGAAATTACTAAAAAATGACAATATTAAAAACCTCGATCCGGTGTTTTGGGTAAAGCAGTGTATCAAATTGTTTAATCAAAAACGTAATTCTTTGAATAATTATTCTTTATTTGTTAATTTAAGAGGTGATCATAAGCCAGTATCGCGTACTGTGATTGCGGGTTGGGTAAAATCTATCCTATCAGAGGGTGGTATTGTCGCAGCTCCCGGTAGCGTCCGCTCAGCAGTCGCCTCCAGAAGTTGGGCCGATAACGTCTCGGTTGACGAAATTTTGTCACAAGGTAACTGGAGGTCTGGTGACACATTCCGTCGCTTCTATTGAAAGAAAACTCACACACCATTCGAGTTCCCCGATGCAAATGTCGCGGTTTCGCCGGCCGACCACCGGTTGACGACAGCAAGTGACTTGAGCGAGCAGTCTTTAATTGAAACTCCAGATTCAGACAATCACTATTTTAATTCCAATTTGACACACATAACTTTTCACAAGGCTATCAACACAAATTTTTTACCAGTACAAACTTTTCTTGTTTATATCCAGTACGTTCGAAAAAAAGGCAGTCCTTGACAACTAGCGGAAAATGTTGCTAGCATTAAAAAATAATAATGATGATACCAGTTAAAATCACTATCTTATATTCGGCCTATTCTGACACATGCAGCGTCCTCGCGCATACTTGGTACTTGCAAGTATTCCATTGTTAATCATTGACGTTTAAATGTTAATTGTTATTAATTGTTAACTAGATCAAATTGTCACACAGGACCTCAGGAATTCCACGATCTCACAGAACTTCCCACTGCTTATAATTGGATTATCAAAAGTCCGTCACACAGGACCTCGGGAACTCCGCGGCCACACAGGGCGTCCCACCATTTAAGAACATCAACTAATCTTACTGTCACACAGGACTCCGGGACCTCCGCGGCCTCACAGGGCGTCCAACTATAAAAAAAAATAAAAAAAACAACTGATCTTACTGTCACACAGGACCACGGGAACTCCGCGGCCTCACAGGGCTTCCCGCTGCGAATAAATTGGTATCCATTTGTCTGTCACAAGACCTTGGGAACTCCGCGGCCACATAGGACGTCCCACTTTTATAAATTCTTTCAACAATCATAATCATTTATGAACACTAAATATGACTGCCACTCGCTATTAAGGGAACTCCGAGCCGCACAGGCTTCCCTTGTCGCTAAAAGTCATGACGAAGTAAATATCATCGCACAGGACATTCATTTATTCCTATTTATAAAATTATTATTACTTTATTCATGAGATCATTTTGGAAATTCTTATTTTACTTAAACCATACTTTAACTCTTCTGAAATATAATGTAACTAAATTACGTTTGTAACTGACCCCCAAAAATATATATAAAATGGACAGAATGTACATTAACCTTGTTATGTAAATCACAACTAAAACTACAATAACAAGTTTCTAAGTTTTAGTATGAAATACGTAATTTAAACAATTTATTATTATTATTTTTTTTACTCTACGGTATTATTATTATCTTCTTCACCAATGTTTATTTCTAAACTGTCGTTATCAGAATCTGTTGCTATAGGATCACTCGCATATACAAGCCAAGGATGTATTTTATCAACCGAGAATACATTCTTATATGACGGTTTCCCTTTTCTTTTTGAGATGGGGGTATCTACCACTTCGTAACGATCGTTACCTAATACTTTAGAAATTCTGTACGGTCCGCTACACTTCGGAAGAAGTTTCTTACTTTGTCCGGGTTGTCCCGGTAGGTCTCGTTCGACTCTAACTAAATCACCTACCATATACTGCCGTGCTTTTTTTCTATTTTTATCAAAACGTTCCTTGTTTTTTAACTGACTTTTTTGTATCGTCTCAGTAGCATTTTCTCTAATTAAATCTCTATTTTGGAGTTCTTGTGATTCCGAAACCATAGCATTCATTATCCCGTCACATTTTCCAGTCAAATTAACCCCAAACAGAATTTCCGCAGCTGTTTTACCTGTACCCTTATTTATGGTGTTGTTTAAACCCCACTGAACTTTTGGTATTGCAATATCCCATTCTTTATCTGAGCGTCCATGATTACTAGCGGTAACTGCATCGACTATGGTCCTGTTATATCTTTCTATTTGCCCGTTGGCCCGAGGAGTTGCCACCGCGTTAAGTATGTGCACAATGCCGTTTTCTTTGACAAAGGCCTGGAAAGCGTGGCTTGTAAAGCTTGTCCCCCTATCTGTAATTAGCCGTCGCGGAACGCCAAAAATCGAAAAATATTCTTCAAAAACATTAACAGTAGTCCTGGTTTTAAAATTTTTTACTGCTTTGATATAAATGAACTTTGAAAAAGAATCTATGATAGCTAGGACATAGTTGTTACCCTTTTTGCTTTGTGGAAATGGGCCGCAGTGATCCGCATGAAGTGTATCGAAAGGTTTATTGGGTTTTGGTATTGAATGCAACATCCCTTCTTTTGGTCCTGAAGGAATTTTATTATGAGAACAATGTAGACAAGCTCTACAGTATTTTTTGATAAAACGCCGCATTTTAGCAAACCAATAAACCCTTCTTACTCGTTCATACGTCTTTTCAAACCCAAAATGTCCTATGTTATCGTGGTTCATCTTTACCACTTGCCACCTCACAGATTTTGGTACTACCCACAGTAATTTGGTCTCATTCTCTTTTCTAATAATCCTATATAAAATATTATTTTTAATCGTAAAGTTATTTTGAATTTCGACAACATCTTTCATTTTAGGGTCATTTAGTATATCCGCAATTCGCTGCAGTTCCGAGTCGGATTGTTGGACAGTCTTCAGCCAGTCTGTTTCAACTTCGACATTAAACACGCAAATATCGTCATATGACAAAGGAGCCTCAGATCCAACTGGCATTCGACTTAAAGCATCCACATGAGTCATTTTTGCGCCAGCGCGATATTCAATATTAAAATCATACTCTTGCATTGCAATGAACCACCTAGCTACACGCGGTATAAGGTCTTTTTTTGTCATCGTACTACGAACCGCATTACAATCTGTAACGAGCTTAAAGGGCGTTCCTAAAAGATACACGCGAAAACGGTTAAGTGCAGTTACAACGGCAAGAGTCTCCAACTCGTACGAATGGAACTTTTGCTCATCTAAAGTAGTTTGTCGACTATAATACGAAACCGGTTGGAGGCCCTTGCCTTCGTCTTGTAAAAGTATTGCGCCAATACCCATTTTGCTCGCGTCGGTATGTACTTCCAGTCTTGCCTGTGGATTGTACAAGGCTAGCACGGGTCGACTAGTTAGTTTCTCCTTTAAAGACATGAACGCTTGTAATTGTTCATCTTCAAATCTCCAAGGCTCATTCTTTTTAACCAAAACGGTCAAAGGTCTGGCTATGATCGAAAAGTGTTCTACAAAACGTCGGAAATAGCTCGCCAGACCAACGAATTGTCTTACTTCGTGGACGTTCTTTGGTGTCGGGAACTTTGCAACTGCCTCCATCTTGTGAACTCCCGGTCTGATACCGCGTTCAGATATTTGGTATCCTAAATAGTCTACCTCTTGTTGAAAAAATGAACATTTTTCAACGTTAAGAGTTAACTTTGCATTTCTTAGCATTATGAAGACCTCTTCAAGCCTATCTAAGCCTTCATTCACCGATTTTGAGGGCACCAAAAGGTCATCCATGTACGCTAACACGTGTTTATTATTATTAGCTCCTTTTAGCATAACATTCACTACTCGTTGAAAAACACTTGGCGCATTAGACAGCCCAAACGGCATACGGTTATACTCGTAGAGGCCGTCTGGAGTAACGAATGCCGTTAAGTGCTTGCTCTCTTCAGCTACTGGCACCTGGTAGTACCCAGAAGCCAGGTCTAAGCTCGAAAAGTACTTGTTGCCTCCCAGGCAATCTAGTTTGTCCTCTATCCGAGGCAGGGGGTATTTATCTTTTAAAGTTTTTCTATTCAACGCACGATAGTCGACGCACAAACGTTTTTGACCGTTTTTTTTGTTGACCAATATAACCGGACTGGCATAGGAAGACGAGCTCGGTCGTATGATTCCATTACATAATAACTCATCAACAATTTTCGACAGCTCTTCTCTTTCTTTACACGACATTCGATAAGGATTGTATACAACCGGGATGTCATCACTTAATCTAATTTTCATTTCGCTAATATCGGTCTTTCCCAGTTCCGACAAATCCAAGGCAAAACAATCCCTATACTTCTGTAAAAAATCATGAAATCTTGATAGTTGATCTATATTTAACTCTGTGCCTATTTTCAGTTTGTCCACCGGTAAAGACAATGATGACTTGTTTGTAATATTTTCAACTTTTCCAATAAATGGTTCATCCAATTCCTCAAACCTTAACCCTCTAGCTATAATGCTATCTTTCTTAAAGTCAACATTTTTCTCTGAAACATTCGCAATCATGACAAATCCCATGCCGTTGGCAAATTTATAGAGACCAGGTAAAATTACGTACTGACTATTAGGCTTGATGCAATAACTTCCGGGTATATACAACGATCCTGTGTAGTCATTATCTACAATTACTTCTAAAGAAGTTGTTACAAAATTACAGACAATAGTGTCTAAAGCTACTCTTATATTATTTTTCAATTTTTTTTCAGAGGATAAACATGGCGCCTTATAAAACAATAAACTGTCGCAAGTCTTATAAAGTACTACATTAGGTAATTCGGTAAATGTTTGTCCTATAATAATAGCGTTAGGCATAAACTGATCCGGTACTACAACAATATCTACTTGTGCATCTATACCATCCACGACTATGGTACCCCTACATGTGCCTAATGGTTTAACAAACGAGTTACCAAAACCTCGTAGTTTTGGCATATTTTCTGATGTAGCCCAGATCCCAAAAATTTGTTTCGCGTCTGTCTCCCGAATGATGGTACAACTACTTCCGAGATCAATAAAAGCTAATTTTTCAACACCGTTAATTTGAATACTCTTATAGAACTTCTCAGTATCCTTTTTGTCTGACTGAATGCCCGTGATTTTATTAACCGAGGGTTGTTGTGACGGATTAAGTTGAGATGAACTATTTTCCGTAGCTGCCGGTAGTGACAAAAATCGGCCTCTACAATCCCTAGCTAAATGACCTTCTTTTTTGCATATGTTACATTTTTTTGGAGTTTTATAACATTTTGATTTAATATGTCCTGGTTCACCACAACCAAAACATACAATACCAGGTTTGTTAAAATCTGATTGTAATGAACGAGGTGGGCTATTTTTAATATCTTTATTGGAAAAGAATTTTCTTCTGAAGGAATTTCCATCAGTTTGTGCCAATGTACGCAAATATGATAATAGTTGTTCTGGCTCTTCAAATCGGCATGCATTGACACTCATTCGTATAAACTTGTCATCGATTCCATGAACTAGACAACCCACTGCTTTCCGACCGGATATTTCACATTTGTTAATTAATACCATCTTTTCATAATAGTAAACATCCAGGGGTTGTCCAAACTTGCATCGCAGTTGCAACATTTTTGAAAGTAAGTCACCATAATTTTCAGTGGAGGGAAAAGCAGACCTAAGTTTTGTCATCCACTCATCCCAAGTGAATAGTAAGGATGGCAAGCCATGATACCAGCGTTTAGCTAGCCCAGAAAGTTTAGGTAATGCATAGTGGCAAGTCTGGTTCTCATTCCACCCATAAATTTTTGCACATTCATTGACTTTGTGAAGCCATGTTTCTACATTCTGGCTACTATCGCTTGGGTCGAACTCTGGCACCACATTTAAATTTGCTGTAAAACCATGGGTCCATACATTGTTCATAAACTGAGAAAGTATTTTATTATTACTATTTTGTGATGGGTCTTTGTTCTGACTTTCAGAAGATAATGTCTCAGATATTGTTTTGTTTGGCATCTCTGATATTGCATTGGTCGATTTATCCACAGGTAATGGTGGTGTGCGTGAAAAAGAACTTTGAGATCTTGTTACAGAACCTCGAGATCGTCTATGTTTATGGTTAAGCGATTGTCGACTTCTAGACCGCCCTTGGCGACGTTTGCTCTTTTTAGTATGTTGTGATAGATTAGTACCGTGTTTGCTACGTTTCTCGTGCTTACCATGTGATTTCCGGACAACTGACCTACTACGTCTGGAAGATGATTGTGAGAAATTGTCTCTATCGCGTTGACTGCAATCCCTTTTTGACTTTTTAATTCTTTTAGGTGATGGTGAATGTGATGACTCATTGCTACTATCTGTAGCGGATGCACAATAATGTTTTGATTGATGCTTATGTGATCCCATAGTGTCAGATTAAAATAAACAAAATTTAAAAAAAAAACTTGAACTACTAAACCGCACCCCAACACAAAAATTTACTTCAACAATTACAGTTTATTAACTAGCATCATACCACTTGTGACTTATTTTAACAATATATATTTACACCTTATTATGGTAACAATAAACTTATTATCATACAACACAAGTTAATTAGTCAATAAAGTTATGAAAATGTAAACAAACAATCAACTAAATACAATGTCCATTTCAGCAATTGCACCTTGGGGAACATTGATTCTGCCTTAAAGTTTATAACTTAACACATTGATGGATTGCTTTCATAAAAGTTGGTAGCTCATCAGTATCCACAGTTGAGAAAAATTGCTATTCGGATGAGGTATCTTCAACATCAAAACAATGTCCAATTTGAGATTTACTGACCTTGAATAGTAACATAAATGTTACCAGAAACAGGCATCAGCGAAGGCCGTGATGACTGTGGTGGTTTTACCCGCTTCTGATTTGAAAGAAAACTCACACACCATTCGAGTTCCCCGATGCAAATGTCGCGGTTTCGCCGGCCGACCACCGGTTGACGACAGCAAGTGACTTGAGCGAGCAGTCTTTAATTGAAACTCCAGATTCAGACAATCACTATTTTAATTCCAATTTGACACACATAACTTTTCACAAGGCTATCAACACAAATTTTTTACCAGTACAAACTTTTCTTGTTTATATCCAGTACGTTCGAAAAAAAGGCAGTCCTTGACAACTAGCGGAAAATGTTGCTAGCATTAAAAAATAATAATGATGATACCAGTTAAAATCACTATCTTATACTATAGGCGTGAAGTCGTCCAGGCTCCTATTAGCTCTGGGATGTCAAATTGTTTTCGCCCAATATAATCGAAACTGTTTAGAAGTTTACTACATTTTATTTTCTTTCTATAAATAATTTTAATTTTATGAACAACAAGGAACATATTATAATTAAATAAATTTACTTAGTCTCGCACACTTACACTTTTATTTATATTTTCCTAAATAAGAAATGAACTACTGTAACCTTAATTGTTACCTTTTACGCCTTCAGCGTGTAGATGTGCATACCTTCACATTGGCGTCCTCCTCCACCAGGCGATAACAAACAGATCTCATTATATGTTTAAGCTTCAAATAACGGTCTGGTGTTTAATAACAGCGTTTTACCCTACAATAAAACGCTTATTAAATACCTACCTTATTTGAAGCTTAACTTTTATCCTCTGCCTGGTATAATTCGACACAATGACGAAAGCGAGCCAAGCGGCCGCACCGGTGGTGGAGCGAGGGAAAGTGTGCGAGCGAGAAGGAGCTACTAGGGTAGACCGAGAGGTAAGACGTGCGGAAAACAGATAGGCCTATCTCATTATATGTTTAAGCTTCAAATAAGGTAGGTATTTAATAAGCGTTTTATTGTAGGGTAAAACGCTGTTATTAAGTCAAGAACGGCAAGACCGATTTTTGTGATCTTTGATTTGTTAGATTTGTCTCGGCCCCGAATACCAGAATAACTGTTAAAACATGGGGAAAATTCACAAAAAAAATGAAGGGGCAGTACGAAGTTCGCCGGGACAGCTAGTTTATAATAAAAGTAAGATGACACAATACTAGCCAGGATCATTAACAGTTCCGTCTTTACTATCAGGGCACATGGGGCCAGTGCCACGACCTCACGGTGGCCCCAAAGCACTAAAACATGTTTGTAAACTAAGAAACACTGTTGACTCAAAAAGAAGGTCAAAGTCTAGAAAAACGAAGGGAAAATTTGAAACTATACTTTTAACGGGGATAAGAAATTATCTTTTGGATATCATGAATTCATACCAACAGTATTTGATTTTTACTTTGCAATAGGGCTCCCGAATTATTGTGTGCCCTGGGGCCCCGGGATATGTTAAGACGGCTCTGATCATTAATAGTTTATGCGAAACCCGCAAAGCACCTAGTTATATGAAATCGTAAAGATTTGGATTTAACACTAAAATCTGCAACGCAGTAACAAAACAAATGACCTCAACATGATGTCATCACGAACTCCGCAATCACCTTGACTACGTATAGGTGAGTAAGACGCTAGAAATCCCATGTTTGTAGTGATTAGTGGTTTCTTTACCTATAGGTGAAGAAATTACAAAATTTACTGTAATGACTGAAATTCAGTTTTCAAGAAGCGGTAGTGTTCGCTCAGTGGTCAGAGACGCGTCCTACATCCGCGTAGATAGATAGATACTCTTTATTGCCCATAATACAAAGAGGGTAGATAGATATCTATCTGTCTACAGATAGATATAATACAGAGGATCTACTAATCTTAGTAGATACTCTGTATTGCCCATCATACAAAGAAGTTACAGTTCATGTGTACATAAACTTGCACAATTTAGACGGGTGTCGTATTATGGATTCTAACCCGTACCTCTACTTTTAGATTTTTCTATGTAATTAGTATATTTAACAATTTTCTTTTCATCAGTAAGGAAAAGCATGAGAAAAACTGGACAAACAAATAACACTACAGATCCAAAAATAATCTGGTGAAGTGTCGTGAATCAAAAAATTAAAAGTATACCGATACGGAAATAATGTAAATTGCTATCAACAAAGTCGACGCTTAAGGCCGTTTAACCTTAAGGTTTGTATTCCTTTGCAGCTTGACACTGTAATTTACACTAAGTCTCGAATTATACAGTCTTTTTCATATAATACAATCCGCTTTTTAATTTAAATAAATATCTTCCACTGCCAAAGAAACCAAACATTTTTTCCTTCGAGCCAAAACAGCATGAACAGGCGGCAACCCTAATAAGATGTGGCCATAATTTAAAAAAATCTAGAAACCTTCTCTTATCACACATTTTAAAAAAGCAATTATATTGAGCAATCTCACTAGTTGGCCAATAGCCAAACAGAGGTTATTCTTTGGTCCTGTAACTAGTTGTGTTGTGTCCTATAACTAGTTTTTTTTAAATGCAAATACTTTTTCCCAGAACAGATTAACCCAAACTATCAGTGACATAAATTAGATAACAGATAAACATGAAAATAAACTTATCAGTGCCCATGCACGCGTGTTGGTTTCAGAGAAGTCGTTAAAATCATAAAAGTCCACTCATTAGTCATTCATTTTAAGAATACCTTTTTCAGATTAAGATAGCAATATGACAATTAATAAAAGTGAAATCTTAATACCTGATAACACCTAGGGTAGGTCACACATTTACAAGATAAACTTATCGACAATGATAATAGATTGATAAATAAATTGTCACATAATAATCAGAACAGTACCTGTTTCAGTGCTCAGACGTCGTTAGTAGATTTATGATCAATTTATTTTTTATCTTATTGGAAGGACTGCAATGTGTTTTTATCATCAGTTAGTGTTTCAATTAAATACGTGATTATTTGGTGTATTCTCTGAAAATTGCCGTGTTGACTTAAATCAAGATGAAGTTAAAAAACCCGTTATCCCTGCCAAACTTAGGTTGGTACCTTTTTCTTTGACCTAATTTTATCAAGCTTTGCTAGTCAATCTGAGACTAGTTCATATGACGAACTGTCATAACTGAATTTATGTGATTAACTAGCAGTTAAGTTGTTAACAGAGGTTTCTTTCTAGTACTTATTCGGGGAAGCAGCCCTAGCCGTCCGGGAAAATAGGTTACTTATTTTTATTGTGTCGTCCAACATAAGTGGTTTTGTTCTCTAGTTTCAACTTACTCTAACTTAAATAAAAATTTGGTTGATAGATAAATAGACCTAACAGTTTACATAATATAAAGAGAGTTCAGTTCACTATGGCATACGACCATGAGTTGATTTTAAAAATACATATTATATTCCCCCCCCCCCCCCCTAATACGGTAACCAAGCCAAACCTCTGAAATGCCCACCGGAGTAAATTGTCTGAAAGAAACACTGATTAAAATCCTTTGTTGATAATTGAATTAAAACAAATATTAGTAATACTGTGTCTTTATCTTATCATATAGTAATAAGCCCTCAGACAGTCCTAGTGGAACTAGAAACAAACTCATGGTATAGATGTATAATGCAAAAACCGACTAGTTAGGTACTGTAGGTATGTTTTACCGTTGCACCAAATATTATTTTCATTTAAATTAAATTTACATTACAACAGTAAAATTGTGTTCGTCGTAATAATTTACTATTTAACCACAGAGTACGGTGGGTTAATGATATGGCAATTTGAGTTAACTACTGTAATGTAGTAGAATTTTAAACAACCAATTATACATTGCGGTTGTTTTGATATGATGTTTTGTCAAATACCTACAAGACGATATCCTCGATAGAAATAGAACCTTGTAGTTTCTGCCGTCCGTCTAAAAATAACCTTAAATGTAATGAAACCAAATCGTGGTGGTACTTAGACCACCACAAAAGCTAGTGTCTGCCGTCCGCGCCTATTCGCTCGACTGGTCATTTGTACGATAATGCAGGTCCTCTTCTTACTGCCGTGTAGTAAAGCCTCCCACTAAAACACGCCCATCCCTGTTTTGGCACATCATAATCAGCGTACGTCAGTCCACTGCAGATCATATTCATAGACCTCTCCCAGTGGTGTTTTATCACGCCTGCATGAAATAAGTATTCGACGATCCATCGCAAGCGTCAGTTTCATTTAGAGCTGCTTACAATTTATTCGTTTAATTTATTTAGGACAACCAACAAAGCATACACCACACATTTACATACTTAAAATTAAAATATATATTTACAGTGTTGCGTTACTTATAGGCTGCCACGACATTCACGAAAATGCTGCTGAAAACAGATATATGTCTTAATTAATTTAAAGCAGATAAAAGTGAACAAAATGACTTGACAATTATTACAACCTCTTAATTTTGCAACACATATACGCAAACGTTAATTTTTCCTATGCAAAAAGACATGCTACAATGTGGTACAATCCAATAAGATATCTTATTGAAGGTTTTTCTTTGAAAACAATCTACCTAAATAAAGTTAAAGCGATTTGATAATAACTCATATAAATACAAAAAAAACGTGTCATCTTTGCTTAGTTCTCACATTTCGATTGCAATGGAAACCGATTTTCTACGTTTTCTGAGCCATCTATTTTGTCAGGTAAGAAAAAAAAATTTTTTTTTTTAATCTGTGATATAAATCAACTTACAGTGACACTTCAGAAATTATACCGATAAAAAGATATTTATTTCCTAAGAATAGCCGTCGACATAACCTGCATGACTCTTTCGCACACCGGGGCAAAGAATACAGGCATAGGTTGTAGTTGTAGCGCTGTCCCTTTTTTGTGCCTAGGTGCTCTAGGTGGAATAGCAACAAAACGAAGTGAGAGCTTACAGGGCTCTTCACAGGGACTACAGTCGTTACCACCAATAAAATTAATAGAAATCACCTAAGCGCAACCAAGCGAACACGATGAGGTGAGAAACTCTAAAGAAGCTGGAATCATGTTTTTGGTGGCGGCGACTGGTTGCGCTTGCGCTGCCATGGTATCCCGTTTAAATAGAGCCCTAAGACCAGAGCACGACGACATAGTTCCGTAGCGAGGTACCTACGCATGATGGGGTATTATTAACCCCAAACATTACATGTATACCCTTATAATGCCAGAAACACTTGACTTTGTGTCATAAAAATACCAAATTACCTAATGCACAAACCCCAAAATTACTTATACGAAATAGTGATCCGTATCACTACATGCAATAAAACCATTTACGCTATTATAATTAGCACTCAACTCGATAAGAACGCTGGGAAAATGTTTTACGAGCGTTTTATCGAATAGTTAACACCGTGTGGAATCGGTTAAACAAATATTTGTATTACTCTAATCAAATACAGTGGTTATTGTTTGACAGTGCCTGTTGTATCATTAATCATTATTATCATTTCCGCATTGTAGCCTCCCGTCACTGAATAAGGGACATTGCCCAACTGTGACTCAGTAGGTACCTGGTCGAGTTAACCAAATCGTCGCATCGTCTTTTTCTTTTCAGCGATAGCTGTCTATAGTCACCCATCTTGTGTCGATTCGGGCCCACATATTACTTTTTATTACTTATCCTACCAATTACTATACTATACAAATTAAACATATGTGTGTTTGTTACAGCCGATCTAAAATGGTTGATGAATTCGTGTAGCATCAGTGAGATGAATCAGGGCGGGCTGAAACACGCCGCCACCGAGTCGCGGCTCGACAACAAACGTAAGTCACATTCGATGTTCTTTAGAATAGTGTGTAATTCTGAGTTATTTTACATTAACGTACTCGCAAAGTAAACGCAATTTTGTATGCATTTGGGGGTAGCGCCACTGCTCGAAACCTTATTATTCCATACATATCGGCGTTTACGTTTTCATCAAACGCAATCGAGTAAAACTCGGAATAGGCCCTTAGTACATTCAATGTTAACTTCGTCATTTGGCCTTACCTTTTTAGAAAGAGTAATGGCGTAACGTTAGTTCTACTTATCTTCTGTTTGTGACTCACCATTTCGATTGTGTCAGATGTCTACCAAAGCAGCTATGTCCGAGTGTCATTTATCGATCACAGTTACTTATCTACTTACTGTTTGACACTTTAAAATATTTTATACGTACCACAATTTGCGAACCATTTGTGTATGTTGCGAAACCAATTTACAGATTTTTACAGGTACAAAGAAAAGTACAGACAACGACAACCTACCCAAAAAGTTAAAGGTCATTGAATTGATTTTCAACTTTAATTCCGATAAGTAGAGATCAATATCAATTAAGAACATTTGACGTTTTGTAGGTTGTCGTGCTGTTGTCTGTGCCTTAAGAAACCTTAGGACAGAGATCACCAATTAGTTTCATTGCGGGTCCGTTTATAACAAATATAAATCTGTCACGGTCCGTTAGGTAGATGATAACCAGCAAGAAATATTGAAAATGTCAATGAATAAATACATCTAAGCTAGGCTATCCGATGCGCGGCAGAGATATGACAAAGCGCGGGCTAAATTGAATTATCACAATGTTTTATACTGATATTCTCATATTCTTCTGGTCCGCACAAAATAGGCTGGCGGTCCGAAACCGGACTGCGGTCCTCCATTTGGTGACCCCTGCCTTAGGAGAAGTAAAAAAAGGGTGACAAACCGAATTACACTCGAGTGAAGCCGCAGGCACGGCTAGAATGTTATGTCATCCATGACTTAAGTACGTGCGTACGTTACGGAATTCGAATTTATATATACCAAGACGGACGTAGTCACATTAAACTCTAAATTAAGTTATTGTTTTTATACTGCAGTATTGCTGGCATGTCTAACGAATTGCCATGGCATTAGCCTATTTACATCAACTGCAGGTTTCTTTAGAAACAAAATTGGGTCAATATACCACGTGACGGTGGGTGTGCCAAATGGCGAACGGAGCAGTTAGGCCTATTCCGCAGTTTGATAACAAATAACGACTTTTGTACGGTTAGACACAAAAAATACAACTTTGAAAGACATAAAAAACTATCATATCAATTTGCGAAGTTCCTGCTATACCTTATTACTGCCTTATTATTGGATGTAAGATCAGCATGTAATATCCACCAAACACACATGTTAATAATAAATTAAGAGCTGTGTAAAGTAACTCATATAAAATTACAAATTAATAGTTAAGCCTCTCTTGATTTCATAATATATTATTATTTACAAATTTTAGATTTAAGTCGGTTTAGTATTTTGTATTTGTCTTTTGTACAATAAATATGTATGCAACACGAAAGTTAAAAATACTATCTTTAATATGTCAATGAGTGCGTCTTATGTGTCTTAAGCTATGCAATTTTATCTGTGCCTTAAAATAGTTTTGTATTGTTGACTGCAATTTGTCGCATTGTTATTTCTGTATTAATCTTTAACTTTGAAATTTAAATAAGGCTATTTCATGATATCATGATTGCTATATAATATAGACTAGTCAATTGTTTAATTTTGTATTATCCTATTTTCCTTAGCTGTTAGTACATAATAATACCAGAGTTATCTCAATTATATATTTTTTTACAATTACGTGCTAGTTACGTCTAAGATAATTATTGAAATGAATTTACCGTGTTTCAAGGTTTTTTACATGCTAAGCTGAAACACTAGTTTTTGTTTCTATATTAAACAATATTAAGAATGAAGAAAAAACAACTAAAGAGTACAATGGTGCTGGTTGCCAACAATATTAAAATTCGACTACCACATGTGAAAATTGAACCCACGTCTCTTTGCTATCCGGGCGACTGCTCTGCGCTA